>OY757016.1:68255040-68994935 GCA_963580285.1 Lucinisca nassula | reverse complement strand
TTACAGTGGGTAAGGCCTGCTGTCCTTGCAGGGGGTAACATTATGATAAGACCTGAGTGGTTCGAACTACCATTGTCTAGAAAAAAATGCAATGTCCGAAGTTTGGTAGAACCATTTAAGTTCCAATGTAGATACATGTGAAATTCCTATAACGCGACCGCCTTTGGGACTAAGAAAAAAAACTTCTTTAAAACACAGTACGATACATGCAACGCATTCGTGCCATAAAATGGCGTTTCTTATATCTCTGGAGATGAATATCTTTCCCGCCCCCGCCCATACGGGCTTGAAGAAATATATTGGCTGCACGATGCTTCCACGCAGAGCTGAATCCGGCCCGCACACTAGTACTGGTAAACCGCTTAGAGGATCCAAGCCTGTCCAGGAACCGCGGTGCGAGGCGGACCGTCCATGCTAATAAACCCTATTGGTTTCATTGGGCGACAGGGCTTGAGATGTCATTTCATCTCAATGTCGGGTAAAAGTCCCACAAAATTGGAAGCAACGTCTCCAAAATGACCTTTACAGTGTTGACGGGGACGTTAAACCTCAAATCAAACAAACAAAAGATACATGTGAAATTCCTATAACGCGACCGCCTTTTGGACTAAGAAAAAAACCTTCTTTAGAACACAGTACGATACATGTAACACATTCGTGCCATAAAATGGCGTTTCGTATGTGTGTGTGAATTCGGGTTTAACGTCGCTTTCAACAATTTTTCAGTCATATCACGACGATGTCTGGTTGCGACAGGGAGCTCAATGCTCACTTTTATAGTGCTGCCTCACTGAAGTATCATGTCCCAGACACATTACATGATACCACACCCAGTCACATTATCCTGACACTGGGTCGACCAGTCCTAGCTCTACCCCGTAAATCTGAGTGCCAAACGAGGAGCAGCTAGTACCATCTTTAACGACTTTGGTATGTGGCGGCCCGGAATCGAATCCGTGACCTCCCGTTCCCCGGAGCGGACACTCTACCAACTGAGCTATCGGGGCCGGTTGGCGTTTCGTATATCTCTAGAAATGAATATCTTTTATATTTGTCTTATTTCTAGTCCAAACATAGATTGTGGGTACTCGTTAGAACTCCTCATTGAGGCGGTTCTAACGAGTACCCGCAATCAATGTCTGCAGCATACTTTAGAAAACTATCAAGGATTTTCATAAAAAGTAGCCATTTTGGAGACGCGAAAACGGCACTATGTGGCATGGGTGTTCTAAGCCTGTCCAGGAACCGCGGTGCGAGGCAGACCGTCCATGCTAATAAACCCTATTGGTTTCATTGGGCGACAGGGACTTGAGATGATCATTTCATCTCAATGTCGGATAAATGGCGCACAAAATTGGAAGCAACGTCTCCAAAATGACCTATACTGTGTTGACGGGGACGTTAAACCTCAAATCAAACAAACAACCAAACAATATATTTGAATAGGCGTGTTTTGAAGACAAAAAATTTCATGTGTGTGTGTGTGTGTGAATTCGGGTTTAACGTCGCTTTCAACAATTTTTCAGTCATATCACGACGGTGTCTTGTTGCGACAGGGAGCTCAATGCTCACTTTTATAGTGCTGCCTCACTGAAGTATCATGTCCCCGACACATTACATGATACCACACCCAGTCACATTATCCTGACACTGGGTCGACCAGTCCTAGCTCTACCCCGTAAATCCGAGTGCCAAGCGAGGAGCAGCTAGTACCATTTTTAACGACTTTGGTATGTCGCGGCCCGGGATCGAACCCGACCAAAACTTTCATCATGTTTACAAGTCCATATAATGAGCATTCTTGTAAGCCCACCTTCTATAGGGAAATGTCTGTTTTAATGAGTACAATGGTTTCCGTCTTAATATTTAGTGCGTGGGTAGTCATTAGAACCGCCTCAACGAGGCGGTACATGTACATGAACAAAGGCACACCTAAAGTCTATATCTAGAAAAGAAAAAAAAAAGAAAAAAAGAAAGAAAATGAAACAAATTATTTGAAGAGATATAAAATACAATATTACAGTAGTGGTTTGCATCTGTAAATTTGCTTCTATTCAGATTTTATTAGACATCTGATATTTGTCGGTTATGTAGTTTTCACGCAGCGATAACGTCTCCCAAATGGCAATTAAGCCACGTTTAGCGTAATCTGACCGCCTTCCAACCTGCAAATCTGTTACATGTATAAATAATAATGACCTGAGAGTAGCATTCCGAACTTTGTCCAAAATACCGCAAAATTCGAGAAGTACATGTATGTTTGTGAGACAACAAAAAATATTTATGATAGACTGCATCGTAATTCTACGGTTACTTTTCTTCAGTCTGTTTGATTTGTTTTGTTTGATTAGAGGTTAACGTCTCGGTCAACACTATAAAGGTCATTTTGGAGACGTTGCTCCCCATTTTGTGGGATTTTTACCTGACATTGAGATGAAATGACATCTCAAGCCCTGCCGCCCAATGAAACAAATAGGGTTAATAAGCATGGACGGGCCGATTCGCACCGCTTTGCCTGGGTAGGCTTAGTTCCTCTAAGCGGTTTACCACAACTCGTGTGCGGGTCGGTTTAAGCTCTAGGTTGAAGCATCATGCAGCCCATATACTTGTTCGCGCCCCTATGGGCGGGGCCGATTCTTCAGTCCAGATTCTCGACGTTTAGGCTTAAACATTGAGTGCACAACGTGCTTCTTCTTCTTCTTCTTCTTCTTCTTCTTCTTCTTCTTCTTCTTCTTCTTCTTCTTCACCCGCATTTGAAGTCAAATTACTAAACGCACTGGATGGTCGATTGTCCCTGCGTTTAGGCTGGAAAAGGGATCCTAAGCTTGAACTCAATTCGCTGAACCCTTAATTCGATCAGAGTAGATTCTGATGAACCGCCGTATTCGATTGCGACTGATCCCAGCTTTTGTGAGAATAGTTCCCACCCTGGTCTTACAGTGTTTCTAGCTTAAGATTTTAGAGAATTTAATTTTATGTAATGCTTGTTGGTGCCTGATGCTCTGTCTCTGGTCGGGCCCATCGGAGTCTAAATGTAGTTTTTCTTTTGCTCCAGCATTTCAGTTTCTTCTTGCTGTTGAGTACTCAACGTTGTTTCATCTCTGTGGTTGTTCTCGGAGATGTTGCATTGATGCGTTAGGTGGCATTCATGCGGATAGTTAAATCGCATTGCGGGCGCGTAAAATCGATTTAAGGCCCCGCGGTGCGTCTGTTTTGTTCTTATACTTCATCGGCATGTGTATGTCGCTGGTGTCGTTTTGGTTTTGGATAGCTGATTGCCCTTGTTCACAGCCGGCCAACCGGAGTTCGTCCGTTGGTTAATATTTCAGTTGTTCTGTGCTGTATTTGACTAATGCTGTGGTCACAAAGATCGGCCGGTATCCGGGGATAGGGGGTAATCGTGAGTACACCGCTGGTTTTGGCATTTTTTTCTGACATCGGACAACACCGGTCAAAAAATTTGTCACACATCATTTACATAAATGGCACCGTCCGGAGGCCGTGCGGAGGCTGTCCGAAAACCGCCTCGTAATCGTACGGCATCTGTTTCCAAAGAGAAATATTTTGGGGGCCGGCGAGGCAGTAAATACCGACCGAACATCTAATACTAATCGGCAGATTATCCTATGATGTCCGAGTGATAACCGGCCTATTCACCGGACATCGTACGAATATCGCCCGAGTATCCTACGGACAACGAACGATGCTTGTACCAGGCCTGGCCGAATGTCGGGCGATTGCCGGGCGGTGTGATGGAAACGCGCTATAATGATGTACACGGCGACTGATGGGGGTTTATATATTCCGCCCGATGTCCGGTTCTAGCCGGCCGGTGACCGGACGATGTTTGTAACATATCTGGTCCACACCGGTTCAAGCCGATCGGACATCGATGGGTTACTTTCCAATGTGTAAACAGACATCGGCCGGATATCGGCCCATGTCCGGTCCCAAAAATTTCTCCTCTGAGGCTACATACACCGGCCGATTACCCCTCGATCCCGACCGGATATCGGACGATACTTAAACGATGTGTGAAGGATATGTGGCCAATTATGAAAATGTACGGGACACCGGAGAAAACTCTTCGGGCACCTCTCCGATGCTGCCTGAGAGCCCCGCCACCGGCCGGCCATGTCTGGAGTCCGGCCGGGGACCAGGCCAAAATGGCTAAAAATCAATCCGGGTGTACATCCTAAGCCTAATCGGAAGGGATTGTGACCAAAGCATAAACCATGACAGAAGTAAAGGCGAGGATTGCGGCATTTAAGCCCCGCAGTGGCATTCTGTTCACTGACCGTTCCCATGCGGTTCTTCTGTCGCGGTTTACTTTTTGTTATGGTTTGTCTTTGAGTGTGTGTTTTGCATGCATTTTTTTTTTTTTTTTTTTTTTTTGGGTTAGCCAATTGGCTATTTTGTGGGAAAGTGACTGTCCTTTTGGCTTTCCGCTATTGGTGTTTCCATTAGGGTCTAGTTATTTCATGTTTTTTTTTTTTTTTTTTTATTATTTTTCAAGGGATCTGTGGGTTAATTGCATCGATTCCTGATCACTGCCTTCACTTCTATTTAATAGAAGCCTCCGTGGTGCAGTGGTTACGCTACTCGCCTTGTAAACCAGGGATCGCAGGATCCATCCCGGGCTTCTCCAGACTTTCGAATGAGTGTTTAAAACCGAGGTCCCGTCTCCGTATGACCTTAGCTGTTGGTGGGACGTAAAACTCAAACACTCACTCACTTCTATTTATTAATGATTGTTTTGATTGCAGTTAGTACAGTCCTGGAATTTCATTTTGGAATGGTTAAAAATTAAAATTCAGTTTTTGAAATAGATGACGGTATGTCTATGGTTGTTTGAAATCGATGACAATATTCCTACACAGAATATACAATCTTCCGTTTTAAATTATCCGTTTTGATTCCAGTCCATGTTATATCTTGCCTCTCGGAACAGCAAGAAAAGTTTTCCCTACGTGCCTCCGTGGCCTAGTGGATAAGAGCGCTGACTCTTAGTCAGTAGGTCTCTCACCGCCGTAGGTTCGAGCCTCGCTCGGGCCACGTGTGAGACGCCAAGTTCTGCAACGGAAGGTCAGGTGGTTTTTCTCCGGGTACTCCGGTTTTCGCCCACCTCTGATTAACGATCGGCTCGATATGAGTGAAATAATCTTGAAAGGGCCGTAAAACCCAAACCCAAAAAAAAAAAAAATAAAAAAAAAAAAGTAATCCCTTACAACCCTGAAACCCGGTCCAGATACTTATGCAAACAGTGTAAATCCTGACGTGATGGCTCTGAGCAATCTAATCGGGATATATATTGCGTACCATAAAATGGGCGTACCCATCCAACTTCATTGATGGAAGAGTGCACTCGTGAATCTCACGGGTGGGCGGATTTGAGGGTAAAGAAATCAAAGCATTGGCAGCACTGTTTGACCGATTGACTCAGAGCGCTGGTTGTGTAAAATGGCCGTGGACTTGGACTTTTTCGGTATACCCTTCGGTTCTTGTTCCTAATGCAGACAGTATAGACCCTGATCAGACGCCACATTATGTGACGTCTGATCTGGTCTACACTGTTTGCCAAACCAAACACATGATTCCAGTCCAGATTTTACAGATAACTCTCTTACATGTACGCAGCCATCTTACGTCATAGTGGAACATATAACACGGCTTGTTTTAGGTCGATTGGATTGTCAATCGACCCTAAGTTGCTAAGCCGAAAAGCTTTTCCGTGCTAAAGTACACGTGGCTATCACAGTCTTGTCGGAATAACTATTTTATCGAAAATATTCGCAGTGAGATCAGAGTGTTGCGTAAGATAGTTATATTGGAATCAAAGGTTTGGCTTGGCAAAAAATGTAGACCAAGACCAGACGCCACAGAAGGCGGCATTTGATCAAGATATACACTAATTGCTTAAAGCAACATATTTTAAGGTTAAAATAAACATTGACCCAAAATTATTATAAGCATAGACCAAGTTACTATTACTGATTTGAAAGAAATCCAATTAACCTATTTATAGACTAAGGTATTACTAATTAAATGCATAAGAACACAGAACACATGTTTTTTTTTTTTTTTTTTTTTTTCTTTTCATTGTTTAACTGCAGTTCTGTTCCGAAGTTAGCAGACACATGTGCGAGCTTTTACGTCTCTTACCAGACTGAAATATCATGCGGGTAGAAGTTGTATGGATACTAATGCCTAGGCGGCCCCCGCCCATAGGGGCTTGAAGAAATATATGGGCTGCATGATGCTTCCACGCAGAGCTAAATCCGGCCCGCACACTAGTACTGGTAAACCGCTTAGAGGATCTAAGCCTGCCCAGGAACCGCGGTGCGAGGCACACCGTCCATGCTAATAAACCCTATTGGTTTCATTGGGCGACAGGGCTCGAGATGTCATTTCATCTCAATGTCGGGTAAAAGTCCCACAAAATTGGAAGCAACGTCTCCAAAATGACCTTTACAGTGTTGACGGGGACGTTAAACCTCAAATCAACCAACCAACTAATGCCTAGAAGGGACATGCGATGTGCGAACAAGATAATATCTTCTACGCACAACTTAATATCTCGAGCGCACAAGATCTTGTGCGGACAGCATTATATTTTGTGAACACAACTTATTAGCTTGTTTGTACAAGATAATATCTTTAATCATGGTCTTTGGTTCCTCGGGGCTTTTTAAACAATAAACATTGAAAATCGGTGTTTTCTCGGGGTTTAAGTATGGATTTCTTCGTTCATACGCATTATAGGGTTGAAATATCGCTTTATGGTCGAATATCAAAATTGCAATGTGTCCGAATCATTTTGTCCCCTAAAGGGTTTCCTGGGAGGTTCTTCTGTCGTGGTTTATTAAAGTCAGCATAGTTCGTTTTTGAATAAAAAAAGAAATCCTGGTTGATAGTTATATCCCGATTGTGTGCCGCGGTTGATATTCGTATGTGGTAACATTTTTCACCATCACTTTCTCATACACGATCTTCGTAAAATATATTATAAAACAGATATTAATCTACGTATAAAAAGGGAGAAGGCAGTCAACTCTTATTTTTCTTTTTACTAAAAATATGTGTTTTGAATTGATACGGGATGACTAAAATCAACCCTTACATAACGATGCATGTGAATATAAAATGTGAGGTGAGAAGAGTTGGATATTTTAGTTAAAGTCTTAAAACAGTGAACTACTTTTGCTTTATATCATCCTGAAACGGTGGATCTACAATTTATATAAGATACGGGGTGTTTCAATTTCACCATTTTTATACCCCAATCACAAAGTGGGGAGGGGCATATAGGTTTGCCCTTGTCCGTATTATATACGTACGTACGTACGTACGCATTTTGTAGTAATATCCCTGCCTCCGCAACTCCTCCTACAGTATTTGATGCAGGGCATTGAAACTTGAAACACTTTTAAGACACATTGGACATGTGCATAAAGGAAACAGGATCCCGATCCAGCCCCTTATTTTAGAATTATGTTCCCTTGAAAAACTCACCGGCCCCGATAGCTCAGTTGGTAGAGTGTCCGCTCCGGGGAACGGGAGGTCTGGGGTTCGATCCCGGGCCGCGACATACCAAAGTCGTTAAAAATGGTACTAGCTGCTCCTCGCTTGGCACTCAGGTTTACGGGGAAGAGCTAGGACTGGTCGATCCAGTGTCAGGATAATGTGACTGGGTGTGGTATCATGTAATGTGTCTGGGACATGATACTTCAGTGAGGCAGCACTATAAACGTGAGCATTGAGCTCCCTGTCGCAACCAGACACCGTCGTGATATGACTGAAAAATTGTTGAAAGCGACGTTAAACCCGAATTCACACACACACACCCTTGAAAAACTTAATCATTTTGTAGACTGGGAGGTTAAATAGTAAAGTTCGTGTCTCCGCAACTCCTCCTACAGTATTTGATGCAGGCCATTGGAACTTGCAACACAGTTCAGACATGCATTGAACATGTGCATAAAAGAAACAGGATTCTAATCCCCGCATAATTGCTGAATTATGTCCCCTAGAACGACAATTATTTTGGCCATATCAGGATGTTAAATATATTGTGCTGTTCGTGTCCCCACGACTCCACCTACAGCATTTGATGCAGGACACTGAAACTTGTAACACAGTTCAGACATGCAATGAACATGTGCATAAAGGAAAGCCTGGGAAGGCTTTGTTCTTCTAAGTCATGTGATGTCCAAAACATCTAAGGTCATACGGAGACTGGACCTCGGTTTAAAGTCTCGTAAAATGTTAATGCAAATTTAGATTGGACGACATGGCACGTTTGTTTCTTTTTGGATATCAATAGCCTAGACAACACTATCCAGGATCCGAGGTTATAATTTTTTTATCTCACCTGAGCATGAAATTGGTCCTGCTCACAAATTTTAAAATGCCAACAATGTTGGCATTTTAAAATTTGTGAGCAGGACACATGTCATTCTCTGCTATCTGAGAAAGGAAAATCGCTCAACTTCTTAGTATTTTAATTTTTATGAGCACCACAAGTTTCATGCTCAGCTGAGTTGAGCATAAAAAAGTTTTATAACCTGGGGGCCAGGTCACCTTCTTCCTGAGCAGGCTTTTGTCATACTGTACATACATTATACATATTTCATAGTCGTTTAGGTGTGCTGATGAATCGTAAAGTAGCTAGTCTACCCCTCCCCCGCCCTCACACACACACACAAAAATAATAATCATAAAATAAAATAAAAATGAAAACTTCACATATTTCAGTTCTATGGTGTTTTGTTTGTTTCGGTTGAGCTTTAACCTCCCAACACTAGTTAGGTCTTTTTGAGACGCTCTTCCAATTTCGTAGGACTCACCGGATATTGGGATGAAATGACTTCTCGAGCCCTGCTGCCCAAACAGACTGTTCACATGCAACGTCAAAACTATTTTTCTCTGAGAAATAGTAATAAAAAGAAAGAAAATAAAATATATTTGAAACTGACGCCGGCAAACGTCCTGATTGGCAGTTAAAGGGGATAAACCAACATTTGAAACCTCATATTTCTTTCCCGTAAATTCGTACAGTAAAGGATAGATGAATTGGCATGCCATTTGAAATTATACCCTTTAATATTAGAGAGGAAGACAGCATTTGAAAAATCTTGCCCGCCCGCTAAGGTGTAGTCACCCACATCCTATGTTTGAGACCAAAAATAAGGAAAATAAGGTATTGGTATTCCCATGCAAACTCTCCTTGTACTTAAAGTGGGGTTAACAACGGGCCCCATAGTCTTTGGGGTAAAAGCGATAACTCCTAATGTCGGAGTCTCATAACTCTGCGGTTCGATCCTAACTCGGGTCACGTGAAATGTCAACGGCAGGTCAGGTGGTGTTTCTACGGGTACTCCGGTTTTTGCCCACTTCTGATAAACGATGGCTTCGCAATAAATGAAATATATTGAAAGGGCCATAAAACCAAATCAAACACAAGTGGGATTTATAAGGTCGTTCACAACTGAGGCAATTCTTACGCGTACCTACAACCATTATATAGGGAATAGCGGAGTTTACGAAGATCTACAGTATTGCTCGTATTTCTGTCGATAAACCCCATCATGTAGATAAAGTTGGATTTACCAGGGCTTTATAAAGGCCTCAAAGGGCAGCAGTGTCTCAAATGGATGAATTATTCGTTACCCTAGACAAATGTGAAAAATATCAGAAAATTTGTATCTGAAAATTTTTATTTTGCGTGGAAAAATATTTGGACAAGCCTGCTTTCGTTATGGTAGAAAAAAATGAAGCTTTGCTTTCCTGAAGAAGCCCAAAGCTCTCATCGTCTTTACAAGCCCATACGATGAACTATCTTATAAACACCACTTTATATAGGTGAATCTTTCGATAAAATGGGTATCAATAGTATCCGTTTCGTTCTAAAAATATTGAGCGTGGGTAGTTGTTAGAACCGCCTCATTGAGGCAAACGTCTTTATCCAGAAAAGAAAAATAAAACTAAAGCGATTCGTTTGAAGAGATATGAAATGCAACATCATAGCTACGAATGTCGTTATGGATTGCATTGGTGTCCAGAACAGATTTCCTTTATACGGATGTGCGATAGAGATTAATGGATTAGTTGTCTTATACTTAGGTTCTTTTCTGATATCGGTCGGTAGTGCAGTTCTCAGCTACATGTAATAATCAGGTGCAGCGATAACGTCTCCCAAATGGCAATTATCCCATCAGTTACCTACAAATAAGTTACAATGACATGATCTGAGATTACCATGAAATCCGAGAAGTGCATATGTTTGCGATGCTACAAAAAATGCTGTGTTTTCTTCTTCTTTTCTTCTTCTTCTTCTTCTTCTTCTTCTTCTTCTTCTTCTTCTTCTTAGAAGCCTCCGTGGTGCAGTGGTTACGCTACTCGCCTTGTAAACCAGGGATCGCAGGATCGATCCCGGGCTTCTCCAGACTTTCGGATGAGTCTTTAAACCGATGTCCCGTCTCCGTATGACCTTAGCTGTTGGTGGGACGTAAAACTAAAACTCACTCACTCACACTCTTCTTCTTCTTCATTTGAAGTCAAATTACTTAACGCACTGGTTGGTCGATTGTCCCCGAGTTTAGCAAGAGCTTGAACCCATTTCGTTGAACCCTTCTAAAGCGTTACTTTATGCGAACATATTAGAACCTGATCAGCCGCCGCATTCGACTGATCCCGAGCAATTATTCCCGGTCGTTCAGTGTTTCTAGCTTAGACATTCTCGCAGAGAGAGAGAGAGAGAGAGAGAGAGAGAGAGAGAGAGAGAGAGAGAGAGAGAGAGAGAGAGAACGTAAACGAGTGCGTATAAATGGCCTTGTTTATCCCACTGTATACTAAGTATTGTGAGTACTCAATGAGATGGTTCCAACTTGGCGAGCACCCACAATATATGCTAGGAACATAAATAAGTATTATCCCACTGTATACTGACTACAAGAGGATATATTTTTCTATTTCTACCAATTGTTAATTGTGAGTACTCAGTAAGGCGGCTCATACAAGCAGGTCCAGCACCTACAACTTTTGTTAGAGTAAAAGGAAAGTATCTCAATATTTCACCAGAAAAACGTTTTTGAACTATGCAGGATTTGTTATCGTTACAAGAGAGAGAGAGAGAGAGAGAGAGAGAGAGAGAGAGAGAGAGAGAGAGAGAGAGAGAGAGAGAGAGAGAGAGAGAGAGAAAGAGAGCATGAGAGAGAACATGTCCGTGTAGTAAGTGTATACCTCTCTAAACACCCCCTTCATATAGAGAAAACTGGGGTATACAAGGATATGCATCATTATGACGCGATTATAACGAGCATATAATCTATGTTTGAGAAAAAAAGAGAGAAAAATATCACGCTTTTTATCAGAAAAGTCACCATTTTCGAGTGATTAAAGAATGCACTACGTCGCACGGATGTATTATCGTAAGAGAGAGAGAGAGAGAGAGAGAGAGAGAGAGAGAGAGAGAGAGAGAGAGAGAGAGAGAGAGAGAGAGAGAGTTTGCTTTATATCCCTTAGTTATGTGTTAGGAATGACATTACTAGAACTAGAAGCATCAGCTAAAATGAAAGATGGAATTTACAAGTGAAAATGTTATTTCCCTTCTTTGTTCCAAGCGATGATCTCAACCGTGAGGCGTCACTTTTGCAGATACTAAGAGCAAAATTACAGAAATATAACAATTATGTTCAAATTTTGACAAGTTTTAAATCCCCATCAGTTCACCCGACAGTTCTGCGAGTGCTTTGATTATGCGGGGAATATGCTCTCCCACCTAAGGTAGGTTGCATTACGCTAATAGTTCGGTCTTCGAGACCGCTTATAGATATATGGGTCTGATAAAAGTGTATATATGTGGGTCTGGTATGAGTGTACATGTTTTGATTTGATTGTTTGTTGATTTGAGGTAAAACGTCCCCGTCAACACCGTAAAGGTCATTTTGGAGACATTGCTTCCAATTTAGTGGGACTTTTACCGACATTGAAATGAAATGACATTTCAAGCCCTGTCGCCCAATGAAACCAATAGGGTTTATAAGCATGGACGGTCCGACTCGTACGCAACGCTTTGCCCGGGCAGGCTTAGACCCCAAAGCGGCGGTTCACCAGTACTCGTGCGCGGGTCGGAATCAGCTCTGCGTGGAAGCATCATGCAGCCCATATATTTCTTCAAGCTCCGAGGGGCGCGAGGAGGGGGGGGGGGGGGGGGGGGGGGGCAAGTGTACATTTCAATTTACAATTTAAACTAAGTACAAAGCGAATGTGGATGACATGTCACGCCGACGGCCCATCATGCAGACACGCCTATAAAATTTTGATCCCCTTAAACCCCACTTTTATATACTCAAACTGAGTTTACAGTGGTATACATTATTTTTACACGGCCCCCGCCCATCGGGGCTTGAATAGATAGATGGGCTGCACGATGCTTCCACGCAGAGCTTAAACTGACCCGCACATGAGTACTGGCAAACCGCTTAGAGGATCTAAGCCTGCCCAGGTAAAGTGGTGCGAGTCGGACCGTCCAAGCTTATAAACCCTATTGGTTTCATTGGGCGACAGGGCTTGAGACGTCATTTCATCTCAATGTCGGGTAAAAGTCCCACAAAATTGGAAGCAACGTCTCCAAAATGACCTATACAGTGTTGACGGGGACGTTAAACCACAAATCAAACAAAACAAACATTATTTTACACATTGTGAGGAATCGCAGGATTTTATCTGAAACAAAATTGTGGTTAAATTTTGCCAATGTATTTAAATATTAGACGTGTGTTCGTTGTGTATATTTTTATAATTCCCCTTAATAGTTAGTAAAGTTTGAGTGAGCCGCACATAAATTTAACATTTCGATTAAAAAAAAAAAAAAAAACGTTTACTTCGTTATTTTTATCTATAGCCTTGCTTTAACGGTCCTTTCAAGACTATTTCACTTTTTCTACCCGAATCTTCATCAAAGGTGGGCGAAAACCGGATGCCTGGAGAAAAACAACCTTAACTTCCGATACAGAACTTGCCCCCCCCCCCCCCCCCCCCCCCTCAACTGCCCCTGTCATGGACTACAATGGTACCGTTCATACCTGTACAACCACCATTGTTAGATTATTCAGACGATTCATTATGTATTTCCTTATTTCAAATGTGTATCCTCGTTAGAACCGCCTCAGTTAGTACCCAAAACCTACGCTTCAGAGCACAAACAAGGAAACTCACAGGCCATATAAAGATTTAAGTGGTTTTAGAATTGAAGAAAGATAATAATCAGATATGAAATCGAAATAAACGCAGGGTAAATGTAATTATTTTGAGTAAAATTTAACCCATTTGTACCAGAAACCCCAAAACGGTTATCCTGGCAAACAGTGCAGGCCCAGATCAGACATCACAGAACGCGGCGTCTGATCAGGGCCTCCGCAGTTTGCTTAAAGTTCAGTCATTTTCAAAATATTTTTTGAAGAAAACACAACCTGTCACCCCTAAATTTTGAAATGGACTCCTGCTATATATAAGGAGGAAGATTCCATTGGGTACTAAAAGGGGCTAAAGCAAATAATAATTATGATCGATGTAACGGTCTATTTCCCTGTTCTTGTTTTCATTTTTCGGAGACACTGTAATATTTTGAGGTAGGATGACAAGTTCTGCAACGGATTGGCAAGTATTTTTTCTCCAATACTCCGGTTTGCGGCCAACTCCAATTAATGATCAACTCAAACAAGTCAAATAGTATAAAAATGCCGAAAATCCAAAACCACCACAAAAGTTGTAAACGCACTGCATAATTACGTTTCGAAGGAGAACATTTTCCAAACTGTTATCTTTTGCTGCGCAATGTGGCCGTCAGAACAAGAAATCGATACCACCCACAGCTAAATGAGTTTTGTTGTCGGGTGTTATATATACTACAGGTACGTTTACGAGGTGATATATATTCTTATCTTGAAGTTAAATACGCTCTTGTGCTAACCGACACAAGGGAGACTACCGTGAAACCCCATATATATATAATCGCTACAAAACCGTGTTGCTAGCCAACAACCTAGGGAAAGTAAACTCGATGCCCTGAATCCACTGCAGGGCATGAGAAAATGCGGGGTGGTATGAACACCCCGCAATTTTTTCACACCCCACAAAAAAGGTTTTATATAGAAAAACACCCCGTATCTGGCAACTTTCTTAGTATATATATATATATATATATATATATATATATATATGAAAATCAAAGTAAAGCACGATACAGGCAATTAAATAGACAAATCAAAGTAAAGCACGATACAGGCAATTAAATAGACAAATGAATTAGCGCACAAAAATCGGTCGCACCGCAACCGGGACTCGAACCACGGATCTCCTGCATTCAGGGCAGACGTGCTAACCATTACACCACCGCGGCCTTCCGACATTGTACGCCAATTTTAACATTTATAAACCTTTAACGTCATTAGCGCTATTTAGAGACCTTTCATTTACCGCCATAGGCGACCCTATCATTTTCGGTTCTTTTTTTAACCTACGGACGGCGGCCATTTTATTCTATTTATTTATTTATTTATTAGATCGGAGTAAGTATATGAAAATCAAAGTAAAGCACGATACAGGCAATTAAATAGACAAATGAATTAGCGCACAAAAATCGGTCGCACCGCAACCGGGACTCGAACCACGGATCTCCTGCATTCAGGGCAGACAAGCTAACCATTACACCACCGCGGCCTTCCGACATTGTACGCCAATTTTAACATTTATAAACCTTTAACGTCATTAGCGCTATTTAGAGACCTTTCATTTACCGCCATAGGCGACCCTATCATTTTCGTTTCTTTTTTTAACCTACGGACGGCGGCCATTTTATTCTATTTATTTATTTATTTATTTATTAGATTTACAAATGTTCTACTGTATCGGAGTAAGTATATGAAAATCAAAGTAAAGCACGATACAGGCAATTAAATAGACAAATGAATTAGCGCACAAAAATCGGTCGCACCGCAACCGGGACTCGAACCACGGATCTCCTGCATTCAGGGCAGACGTGTTAACCATTACACCACCGCGGCCTTCCGACATTGTACGCCAATTTTAACATTTATAGACCTTTAACGTCATTAGCGCTATTTAGAGACCTTTCATTTATTTATTTATTTATTAGATTTACAAATGTTCTACTGTATCGGAGTAAGTATATGAAAATCAAAGTAAAGCACGATACAGGCAATTAAATAGACAAATGAATTAGCGCACAAAAATCGGTCGCACCGCAACCGGGACTCGAACCACGGATCTCCTGCATTCAGGGCAGACGTGCTAACCATTACACCACCGCGGCCTTCCGACATTGAACGCCAATTTTAACATTTATAAACCTTTAACGTCATTAGCGCTATTTAGAGACCTTTCATTTACCGCCATAGGCGACCCTATCATTTTCCAATTTTAACATTAATTTTATAAACCTTTAACGTCATTAGCGCTATTTAGAGACCTTTCATTTACCGCCATAAATAAATAAATAGAATAAAATGGCCGCCGTCCGTAGGTTAAAAAAAGAACCGAAAATGATAGGGTCGCCTATGGCGGTAAATGAAAGGTCTCTAAATAGCGCTAATGACGTTAAAGGTTTATAAATGTTAAAATTGGCATACAATGTCGGAAGGCCGCGGTGGTGTAATGGTTAGCACGTCTGCCCTGAATGCAGGAGATCCGTGGTTCGAGTCCCGGTTGCGGTGCGACCGATTTTTGTGCGCTAATTCATTTGTCTATTTAATTGCCTGTATCGTGCTTTACTTTGATTTTCATATACTTACTCCGATACAGTTCGAGTCCCGGTTGCGGTGCGACCGATTTTTGTGCGCTAATTCATTTGTCTATATATATATATATATATATATATATATATATATATATATATATATATATATATATATATAGAGAGAGAGAGAGAGAGAGAGAGAGAGAGAGAGAGAGATGAGCACATAGGACCATCATGGTCCTCATAGGACCATGGACCATTATGGTCCTCTTGGTTTTACCTATTCAGTTTTTAATATTTGTTTGATTTGACGTTCAACGATCCTGTCAACACTGTATGGGTCATTTTGGAGACGTCGCTTCCAATTTTGTGGGGCTTTGACCAGACATTGAGATGAAATGACATCTCAAGTCCTGCCGCCCAATGAAACCAATAGGTTGACTTTGATTAATTTTAATCAGGGTTATCGGTACCATAAACTACGCAAAGCCTTTTCAAAATTTTATAGACGCCATTCTGATTTAATTTCAAAATTCAATATAGGACTTAAATCTCTTCTGCAACAAGGTCTATCGGAACTCGAATTTTATGGTGACTTAGTATATAAATTCAGAAAAATATATAACCGCAATGACTTCAGCACCCAATTTCGTAAAATCATTCTTCGATATAAAAAGATTGGGTACAACATGGATGTTATACGACAGACTGCATGCATGGTAGTTAACCCAATCACGGTTGGCAACTTTGCTTCCCTCTTTAATTGCATGCCGGTGGGTCAGGCCTCAGATTCTATGATGGCTCAAACGTAAAGGCTTATTGAGAATTAGAGAGATCTAATTCAAGGTAATGTTGGTTGGTGCCTGATGTTCTGTCTCTGGTCGGGCCCATCGGAGTCTAACTGTTGGTTTTCTTTTGCTCCAGCATTTCAGTGGTTTCTTGCTGTCGAGTCCTCACCGTTGTCTCACCTCTGTGGTTCTTTGATTTTTGTGTTCACGGAGATGTTGCACTGATGAGTTAGGAGGCCTTCATGCTGACTGAACAAATTATTTGTCTAAATCGCGACGGAAGTAAGGGCGAGGATTGTGGCCACGTAAAATCGATTTAAGCCCCCAGTGGAAATCATTCCACTGACCGTTCCAAGGCGGTTCTTCTGTGGCGGTTTATTTATGGTGTTGTTTGTTACTTACTGTGTGTATCACTTGTGTCTTTTTATTTTGGATGGCCATATGGCCATTTTGTGGGAAAGTAACTGTCCTTATGGCCTTCCTTTGTTTAGGTTTCCATTATGGTCTGGTCGCTTAATGTTTGTTTTTCTTTCCCTTTGGTGTCTTTGATGGGTGGAGTAAGTTAATTGTATCGATTCCTGATCTTTGTTTTATTTCTACTTTATAGGCATGGACGGTCCGACTCGCAGCACTTTCCTGGGAAGGCTCAGAACCTGTAAGCGGTTTCCCAGTACTCGTCTGCAGTCGGTTTCAACTCTGCGTGGAAGCACCATGCAGCCCAGTCTATTTCTTCAAGTCCCAACACCTACAAAGAGCGAGTGCCCATATCATATGTTTTTTTTTTTTTTTGCTTTTTGTTTACATGTGACTACATTTCCTTATACAAACATACAATACTGTCGCCTGGGCCATAGAATTTAAACGAAAAAAAAAAAAAAAAAAAAAAAAAAACCACATTCACTAGTCTCACAAACTAAGAAAGCTATACAAGGACACCCAAGTTAAATAATATTCAGCATTTCAGCAGTTCAGCGTTTAAGTCACTTTCTGCTGATCCGCAACCGACTGAATTCAGCAGGTTTTTCAGCGTTTTAGACAGTCCCCCAGCGCGCTGTTTTCTATATATATATATATATATATATACATAAATTATCACAAAATACGCACCTTACTAGTAGTATCTGTTGCTATGTATCACATGTTAATGGGATGAAATCAAATTTTATTGAAAAAGAATTTGCACTACCACTTAACTTTCTAAATTATTAGCTTTCTGTCTTACTGCTATTAAAACGCATGTGATTAAATATTGTGATAAAGTCTTTGAAAGATCAGGAAGAAATCTGTTTTGGTCTATAAAAATTCGAATGAGGTTTTAAATAAATTGAAATCCAGACGTTTTTGTGCTTCAAGCCTGTCTACTTACGATTTTTCCACTCTTTACACTACACTTCCTCATAATCTAATAAAAGAAAATATTAATGATTTAATTGAATTGGCTTTTCACGTAGAAGATTCTCTCTATCTTGAATGTAATGTCAGATATGCATTTTTCACTTCTAAATAGCATAAGAATTATACACTTTGGTCATGTCAGAAAGTGTGTGATGCCCTAACCTTTCTACTTGACAATAGTTATATTAGATTCGGCACTAAGTTATTTAGACAAATTGTGGGTATTCCGATGGGTACGAATTGCGCACCTCTTGTGGCTGATCTGTTCTTGTATTGTTATGAAAGAGACTTCATGTTGTCGCTTTCCATTGATAACCAATCTGAAATTATTGAAGCTTTTAGCTCTACTTCTAGATATTTAGATGATTTATTAAACATTGACAATACTTACTTTGATGATTTGATCAGTCAGATTTATCCCCTAGAACTTCAGTTAAACAAGGCAAATTCCTCTGATACTGAGGCCCCCTTTTTGGATTTACTTTTATCTATTGTAGATGGATTTGTTTCTTGCAAAATTTATGATAAACGTGATGATTTTGATTTCTAGATTGTAAATTTTTCCTTTTTAGAACCGTGATGTTCCTCGTGCGACATCGTACGGGGTTTATATTTCGCAGTTAATTCGATTCGCTAGAGTGTCTAGTCATGTATCCGACTTCAACATTCGTAATAAATTATTAACCGCTAAACTTCTTAATCAGGGGTATCGGTATCATAAACTAGGTAAAGCCTTTTCTAAGTTTTATAGACGCCATTCTGATTTGGTTTCAAAATTCAGTGTTGGACTTAAAACACTTCTGCAACAAGGCCTTTCGGAATCCGAATTCTATGGTGACTTAGTATATAAATTTAGAAAAATACATGCCTGTAATGACCTTAGTACCCAATTTCATAAAATCGTTGGTCGATATATAAAGATTGGGTACAACATAAATGTTATAATACAGACTGCATGCATGGTGGTTAACTCAATCACGGTTGGCAACTTTGCTTCCCTCTTTGATTGCACACCGATGGGTCGGGCCTAAGATTATATGACGGTTCCAGCGTAAAAACATAAATGGAATTTTATTTTAGTATTCTTTATGTTGGTTGGCGCCTGATGCTCCGTCTTTGGTCGGGCCCCTCGGAGTTAACTGTTGGTTTTCTTTTGCTCCAGCAATTCTGTTGTTGTATGCTGTCGAGTCCTCAACCTTGTTTCATCTCTGTAGTGTTTTGATTTGTATGTTCTCGGAGATGTTACACTGATGAGTTAGGAAGCCTTCATGCGGACTAAAAAAAATTAGTGGTGTATACCGCGACAGAGGTAAGGGCGAGGATTATGGCCATGTAAAAATCGATTTAAACCTCTTCCCCCCGCCCCCCCCCCCCCCCACACACACACAAGTGGAATTCTTTCCACTGACCGTTCCAAGGCGGTTCTTCTGTGGCGGTTTATCTATGTTGTTGTTTGTTACTTACTTTGTGTATCACTTGTGTCTTTTTATTTTGTATGGCCATTTGGTCATTTTGTGGGAAAGTAAATGTCCTTATGGCCTTCCTTTGTTTAGGTTTCCATTATGGTCTGGTCGCTTCATGTTTGTGTTTCTTTCCCTTTGGTGTCTTTGATTGGTGGAGTAAGTTAATTGTATCGATTCCTGATCTTTGTTTTACTTCTACTTTCAATAGAAAACTATTTTTTCATGCATTAACATTCGCCGGGTCCCGAGGAAGCTGTTTGAACAAGAGGCCGCATCAAACAACATCTTCTCTGAAGCCACTGGGACGATTGGGCCCAAATTTTATCTGTAGCATCCTTAGGCTGGGGGATTATAAGTTTATGTTTTTTATGAAAATCAGCTCATTAGTTTGGTTGCTATGGTAACTTAGAGTTTCCATAGACTTATAATGGGGAAAATAGAAAAATGGCATTTACTGCCAAACCTTTGCAGATATTTTAACAAAACTTTTATAGAAATATTCCTTGAGTGAACTTCTTTTAGCCACATGCTTTTATGTCAACTTGGGCTCCCCCAGGGTGTGCCGCGGCCATGCCCCAACCCATCCAGTGCATAAAAGGCCATATATCTCAAAAACCATTCAGATCCCCACACCTAAACCATATATATTCTTTTTTCTTATGATAAGATGCATTCAGTGACACCAACCTGGGGATCCCTTGGGATGTGCCGGGCCAATGCCCCACCCCTCCACTTCGTAAAAGGCCCAATATCTCAGAAACCGTTTAGATCCCCGCCCCAAAACCATATATATTCTTGTTTCTTATCATAAGATGCATTCAGTGACACCAAACTGGGGGTCCCTGAGATGTGCCCAGGCCATGCCCCCACCCCCTCCACTTTGTAAAAGACCCTGTATCTCAGAAACCGTTGAGATCCCCACCCATAAACCATATATATTCTTGTTCCTTATAAGACACATTCAGTGATACCAGCCTAGGGGTCTCACAGAGTGCGCCGGGGCCATGCCCCATCCCTCCACTTCATAAAAGGCGATATATCTCAGAAACCATCCAGATCCCCACCCCAAAACCATATATATTCTTGTTTCTTATGATAAGACGCATTCAGTGACACCAACCTGGGGGTCCCCTGGGATGTGCCTTGGCCTGGCCCCACCCCCTCCACCCAATAAAAGGCCCAATATCTCAGAAACCATTCAGATCCCCACCCCTTATCCATATATATTCTTGTACCTTATGATAAGACGCATTCAGTGATTTCAACCTAGGGGTCACCCGGGATGCGCCGGGCCCATGCCCCCCCCCCCCAACTTCATATAAGGCGGTATTTCTCAGAAACCTTTCATATCCCAACCCCAGAGCCATATATATTCTTGTTTCTTATGATAAGACGCATTCAGTGACACAGGCCTGGGGTCCCCTTGGATGTGCCCAGGCCAAGCTCCACCCCCCTCCACTTCATAAAAGGCCCAATATCTCAGAAACATTTTAGATCCCCATCCCGGCCATAACCATATATATCCTTGTTCCTGATGATAAGAGGCATTCAGTGATACTAACCTAGCGGTCTCCCAGGGTGTCGGGGCCATGCCCCACCCCTCCACTTCATAAAAGGTGAAATATCTCAGAAACCATTCAGATCCCCAACCCGAAACCATATATATTATTGTTTCTTATGCTAAGACGAATTCAGTGACACCAAGCTGGGGGTCCCCTGGGATGTGCCCAGGCCATGCCCCACGCCTCCACTTCATAAAAGGCGATATATGTCAGAAACCATTCAGATCCCCAACCCAAAACATATATATTCGTGTTCCTTATGATATGACGCATTCAGTGACACCAACTTGGGTGCCCCTGGGATGTGCCCGGGCCATGCCCCACCCCCTCCACTTTGTGAAAGGCCCAATATCTCAGAAACCATGTAGATTCCCATCCCTAAACCATATATACTCTTGTTCCTTTTGATAAGACACATTTAGTGATACCAACCTAGGGGTCTCCCAGGGTGCACCGGGGCCATGCCCCAACCCTTTTACTTCATAAAATGCCATATATCTCAGAAACTGTTCAGATCCCCACCCCTAAGGCATGTATATTTGTGTTGCTTTTGATTAGACTCATTCAGTCACATCAACCTTGGGTGTATTAGTGCTAGGGCAATGTGTCGATGCCATGGCCCACCCTTCCACTTCATAAAAGGCCATATATCTCAGCCACCATTAAGATCCCCACCTCATAATCATATATATTCTTGTTCCTTGTGATTAGACACATTCAGTCACACCAACTTGGCGGTCCACAGGGGCCATTCCTCTCCTCTTCACGTCATAAGAAGGCCTCATATCACAGAAACAGTTCAGATCCCCACTCCTTAACAATATATTTTCTTGGTCCTAATGATAAGACACATTCAAGGACAACAATCATGGATTCCCTGGTGTCTACCAGGGCCATGCTCCAAACCCTCCACAGCTTAAAAGGCCTTATATCTCTGGAACTGTACACATACCCACGCCTAAACCATATATATTCTTGTTCCTTATGAAAAGACGCATTCAGTGATACCAACCTGGGCTCTGTTGGATCCATGTCCCACCCCTCCACTTCATAAAATGCCTAATATTTCAGGTACAGAGTCCACATGGAATGGGGGTTCGTTTGGGAGACTTTAGTACTAAGGCCTATGAACTTCAGCCTTTAGCTGAAGAGAGAGCTATAGTAGATAAACATGTTTGTCTTTCAGCCACCAAGTTTGCTGTGTGTGTTAACGAAGGCCAAGACAAGCTTCCTACGCTATACTGGTTACCAAAACTTCATAAAAAAACTTACAAAGCACGGTTTATTGCAAATTCTAGCTCTTGCACTACCACTGAACTTTTTAAATTATTAACTTCCTGTCTTACTGCTATTAAAACGCATGTAATTAAATATTGTGATAAAGTCTTTGAAAGATCAGGAAGAAATCTGTTTTGGTCTATAAAAAATTCGAATGAGGTTTTAAATAAATTGAAATCTAGACATTTTCGTGCTTCTAGTCTGTCTACCTACGATTTTTCCACCCTTTACACTACTCTTCCTCATAATCTTATAAAAGAAAAGCTTAATGATTTAATTGAATGGGCTTTTCACAGAGAAGATTCTCTCTACCTTGCATGTAATGTCAGAAATGTATTTTTCACTTCTAAAGAGCATAAGAATTATACACTTTGGTCATGTCAGAAAGTGTGTGATGCCCTCACCTTTCTACTTGACAATATTTATATTAGATTCGGTACTAAGTTATTTAGACAAATTGTGGGTATTCCGATGGGTACTAATTGTGGCTGATCTGTTCTTGTATTGTTATGAAAGAGACTTCATGTTGTCGCTTTCCATTGATAACCAATCTGAAATTATTGAAGCTTTTAGCTCTACTTCTAGATATTTAGATGATTTATTAAATATTGATAATACCTATTTTGATGGTTTGATCAGTCAGATTTACCCCCTAGAACTTCAGTTAAATAAAGCAAATTCTTCTGATACCGAGGCCCCGTTTTTGGATTTACATCTATCTATTGTAGATGGGTTTGTTTCGTGCAAAATTTATGATAAACGCGATGACTTTGATTTTGAGATTGTAAAGTTTCCTTTTTTGGATGGTGATGTTCCTCGTGCGCCATCCTATGGCGTTTATATTTCGCGATTAATTCGATTTGCTAGAGTGTGTAGTCATGTAACTGACTTCAACACTCGTAATAAATTATTAACGGCTAAACTCCTTAATCAGGGTTATCGGTACCATAAACTACGCAAAGCCTTTTCAAAATTTTATAGACACCATTCTGATTTAATTTCAAAATTCAATATTGGACTTAAATCTCTTCTGCAACAAGGTCTATCGAAACCCGAATTTTATGGTGACTTAGTATATAAATTCAGAAAAATATATAACCGCAATGACTTCAGCATCCAATTTCGTAAAATCATTCTTCGATATAAAAAGATTGGGTACAACATGGATGTTATACGACAGACTGCATGCATGGTAGTTAACCCAATCACGGTTGGCAACTTTGCTTCCCTCTTTAATTGCACGCCGGTGGGTCAGGCCTCAGATTCTATGACGGCTCCAACGTAAAGGCTTATTGAAAATTAGAGAGATAATGTTGGTTGGTGCCTGATGCTCTGTCTCTGGTCGGGCTCATCGGAGTCTAACTGTTGGTTTTCTTTTGCTCCAGCATTTCAGTGGTTTCTTGCTGTCGAGTCCTCACCGTTGTCTCACCTCTGTGGTTCTTTGATTTTTGTGTTCACGGAGATGTTGCACTGATGAGTTAGGAGGCCTTCATGCGGACTGAACAAATTATTTGTCTAAATCGCGACGGAAGTAAGGGCGAGGATTGTGGCCACGTAAAATCGATTTAAGCCCCCCAGTGGAAATCTTCCACTGACCGTTCCAAGGCGGCTCTTCTGTGGCGATTTATTTATGTTGTTGTTTGTTACTTACTATGTGTATCACTTGTGTCTTTTAATTTTGGATGGCCATATGGCCATTTTGTGGGAAAGTAACTGTCCTTATGGCCTTCCTTTGTTTAGGTTTCCATTATGGTCTGGTCGCTTAATGTTTGTATTTCTTTCCCTTTGGTGTCTTTTATGGGTGGAGTAAGTTAATTGTATCAATTCCTGATCTTTGTTTTACTTCTACTTTATAATCAATAAATTGAAACCATACATGGCTGCCAGTGGGTAATGCCGGTCTGAACTCTGGTGAGCATAGTGGCCAATGGACCTCTTGTTTAAATTATTTAACTCTAGCATAAACAATAATCGGCAGTTAATTAAGCATGCAAATCAAAGTCGCCGAAATCACATTATGCATTAGCAGTATGTATTATTAATCAAATTAGTACTATTAAACTAAATAATAACTTAATTATATCGATTTCTGTTTATAATAATTTGTTAATTAAGTATGCAAATCAAAATCGCCGAAATTACAATATGCATTGTACGTATTATTAATCAAATTAGTACAATTATTACTAAAGAATAATTTGATCGTATTGATTTCTGTTTATAATAATCTGTTAATTAATTGTTATTAACTACGTATAATTGATAAGGATAGTTTACAAATTTTCGCAGTTTTGACATGTGAACATTAACCCAGTTTTCATCAGCTCGGGATCAGTTATGCATATTCATCACACGAACAAGTCCTTGAAATGAACACCCCCTAAATCCCACTTTATATAGATGAAACGGGGGGTTTATGGGGCATATATATTATTTCTCTTATTTCCGCCCCAAGACATAGGTTTGGGCACTCGTTAGAAGCGCCACAAAGAGACCACTCACATTATTAAATCCACTCAGTGGAGCGTGATAGCTTAGTGCACTTGCATCTGATGCTAGAGGTCCCGGTTTCGATCCCCGGCTGCGGCGATAAAATTTCGGTGTCCGAACACGCTCCATTGGCATCATTTGCAGGGATGAATGTCATAAAGCGCACCGTCCTTCGGCTCGGGACGTTAACTGGAGACCCCCCCCCCCTTGCAGGGAGAACCATCCCCTATGCAGGTTAAAGGACCCTACCGTAATTACATGATTACTGTGTAGGCTTTCATCCTGCAAAAACCTGGAATGTATGTAATGTACACCTGCGAGTAATGGTCAAATATGACCGATCGCAGTATCAGTAGAAAGAAAAAAAAAAAAAAAAAAAAGAAAGAAAGAGCAGTATCAGAAAAAGAAAGAAAGAGGCACTCACAACCTATGTTGCGCTCAGATCCTATATTTGGAGTCAAAATAAAAAAAAAATATCACAAATTTTCACCGAAAAATAACCTTTTGTAGATATGAAAGAATGCCCTTTATCACATGACGTCGTTGATATGCAGTGGATAACGTCATGTCATTAATATCGCATGACCACACGTGTAATAACACTTCTGCGGTATTAGTAACGTCATGACGACGTCCATGTCTCGCTCGATTCGCCGCGATGACGTCGAATCGACGTCCTTTCGACGTTACATTGTGTTTTGAATCAACGTTTATACAACGTTGACATGACAAACAAAACCACCCTACCTTACCGCTCCCAACGCAAATCACATATCACCCCACCCTATCTATCTATCTATCTATCTATCTATCTATCTATCTATCTATCTATCTATCTATCTATCTATCTATCTATCTATCTATCTATCTATCTATCTATCTATCTATCTATCTATCTATCTATCTATCTATCTATCTATCTATCTATCTATCTATCTATCTATCTATCTATCTATCTATCTATCTATCTATCTATCTATCTATCTATCTATCTATCTATCTATCTATCTATCTATCTATCTATCTATCTATCTATCTATCTATCTATCTATCTATCTATCTATCTATCTATCTATCTATCTATCTATCTATCTATCTATCTATCTATCTATCTATCTATCTATCTATCTATCTATCTATCTATCTATCTATCTATCTATCTATCTATCTATCTATCTATCTATCTATCTATCTATCTATCTATCTATCTATCTATCTATCTATCTATCTATCTATCTATCTATCTATCTATCTATCTATCTATCTATCTATCTATCTATCTATCTATCTATCTATCTATCTATCTATCTATCTATCTATCTATCTATCTATCTATCTATCTATCTTCTGATACTGCGTAGGTCACATTTGACCATTACCGCAGATGTATATTACATACAATCCAGGTTTTGCAGGATGAAAGCCTACTCAGTAATCATGTAATTACCGTAGGGATCTTTAACCTGCACAGGGGGCCTCCAGTTAACGTCCCGATCCGAAGGACGGTGCACTTTATGACATTCATCCCTACCAATGATGCCAATGGAGCGTGTTCGGACACCGAATATTTATCGCCGCTGCCGGGGATCGAACCCGGGACCTCTAGCATCAGAGGCAAGTGCACTAACCACTGAGCTATAACCAAACCATACAATGGGGATTTTTGTCATTCCCAGGGTGATTTCGGTGATTACTGCGGTGATTTCGATAGATTTCTCTACAAACGTGCGGATATGGATGGTCTGCGAGACCATATGGCGCGATTTAAGGATTCGTTCCTTTCCTCTGACCTCTCACACATGTCAGTTAATGACCTGTGGGTCAGTTTTAAGTCCGAATTAACCACGGCAATGGAAAGGTTTATACCAACTAAAATGACCAAAACAAAATATAGGGCACCATGGATCGATAACACGATCAAGCATCTCATCAGAAGACGGAATAGAATGTATTTTCGTGCTCGCAAGTCTAGCAGCCCTGACGTTAAGAACCATTACAAACGGTTCAGAGCACATGTGCAAAAGGTTATAAGAGATGCATATTGGAAGCATGTTTCCAGCATCTTTACCTTTGAAGATGACAATATAGATCCCGATAGTCCCCAAAAGAATGGTAAAGTTAAAAAGTTTTGGTCATTCGTAAAGTCCCTGAAAAAGGATGCGTTTGGGATCACTTCGCTAAGGGAAAATGGAATTCTAAAAACAGATGCGTGCGATAAGGCTAATATTTGCAATAAACAGTTTCAATCAGCATTTACGCGTGAAACTGATGGTGAGCTACCATCTAAAGGTGCAAGTTCGTTCCCCTCTATGGGGGACATAACAGTTGACCCCAATGGGGTCGCTAAACTGTTAGGTAAGCTCAAGATACATAAGGCATCTGGGCCCGATGACCTGAATGCCAGGGTACTTAAGGAATGTAGTGCTGAAATATCTCCTGTGTTGGCCTTTATCTTCAATCAATCACTTGCCCAGGGCACTGTACCAGATGACTGGCGACAAGCAAATGTAACCCCGGTCTATAAAAAGGGGGAAAAATATGATGCAGCAAATTATAGACCAGTGTCGCTAACATGCATCTGTTGCAAAACCTTGGAGCATATATTAGTAAGCAACATCAACAAGCACTTAGCCTTTGAGAGCATTCTTGCTGACTGTCAACATGGTTTCCGGAGTCAAAGGTCTTGCGAAACGCAGCTTGTTCAATTTTACCATGACATTGTGAGCAATCTGGATGGGGCCATAAATCGTGGCCACAAACAGACTGACTTGATCATCATGGACTTTGCTAAGGCCTTTGACAAGGTACCTCACAGAAGGCTATTACATAAACTGGAGTACTATGGGATAAGATGATCCACGCATAGGTGGATTAGCTCATGGCTCTCTGGGCGCTCACAACAAGTTGTACTTGATGGCCAAGCGTCTGATCCAGTCCCTGTTTTATCTGGAGTCCCCCAAGGTTCGGTCCTTGGACCGGTCCTTTTCTTGGTTTTCATTAATGATCTCCCCGACAATATCAGGTCATCGGTCCGTTTGTTTGCTGATGATTGTGTCCTGTATAGGAACATATATTCTCCTTCTGACTGTCTTATTTTACAAGATGACCTGGATCAACTTGCACAGTGGGAGGCCGATTGGCAAATGAAGTTCAATGTGGCCAAATGTCACTCAATGAGAGTGTCACGACACCCTCCGGACAAGCAAATTAAGTTTGACTATACTCTTCACCAGCAAGTTTTGGAGCATGTTCAATCCGCCAAATATCTTGGTATCACCATCACTGACGATCTTGATTGGGGTCAACATATCTCAGAGATTACATCTAAAGCAACTAGGACTTTGGGATTCCTTAGACGGAACTTGGCTTTTGCACCTAGGCAGACAAAGGATGTTGCATATAAAACATTGGTTCGCCCTCAACTCGAATATGCATCACCCATTTGGCACCCCTATGTTAAAACTCAGACTCAGCAGGTGGAGAAGGTGCAGAGGACAGCTGCTCGATGGACCTGTAGGCGATGGCGAAATAGAAGTAGCGTCGGTGACATGCTTAATGAGCTAGAGTGGCCGTCCCTGGAGGCCCGTCGTGAGCAGTCCTCTTTAACCTTCTTCTACAAGATACACTCTGATTCAGTGTCTATTGATAAAGATAGGTACTTGACCCCTGTAACACTGTCGACCCAAACAAGGGCATCAAAATTAAACGACTCACAATATCGTAGATACCAGTCCTATAGTGATGCCCTGAAGAACTCGTTTTTTCCTAGAACTATTCCCCAATGGAATAGTCTTCCCTCCTCTGCGGTGAATGCCAAGTCCGCAGAAGAGTTCAAAGCCCGCACAGTGTAAGATTGGGTCTCAGAGGTATGCGTTTTAGGATACCTCTGTTATGCAGATTGTAAATAGTTTTAAGGACGCATCCAGTGCCTCTCTCTTTTTTTTTTTTTTTTTTTTCAGCTAAATTCTAAATTTAGCCACCCAATCAACTGAGGTAATGGCCAGATATGACCGACTCAGTATAAGAAGATAGATAGATTTCGGTCTTTCCCGTGACCGGTCGGTGCGGTTATTCCACATTGTTCCACAGCCAACACAGATTTTCGATTCTACATGGTGAATCTGTGAAACCAATCACTCGAACGCAATCAATTGGCTCCCAGCACTGTTGTATTTACACTGTGGCAGGAACCAGTGAAACGAATTCCGGAAGTTTGGAGAATCAAAGGTGAAGGAAAAGGAAACTGAACATTTTTGCGCTTTCTTTTTTGTGAAGACAAAATATATTTAGATTGTGTGAGCACTTCGAATGACTAGATGTCGAAAGGATCGCAGCTGAAGGAAGGCTTTTACCGAATTGAATTGAATAAGACGGTCTGGGAAGTTCCAGAGCGTTATCAGCTGCTGGCCCCTGTTGGGTCCGGTGCATACGGCCAAGTATGGTAATTATACTTTCTCAGTAATTGATCAGTGTTGCTATCTTCTTAAAGATGAGTTTAGGACGCCACCGGTCGCTAAGGAAATGCTATCCCACGATTCCGTATTTTTGCACACGCACAGTTTTGTGTGGCAAAAAAATAACCGTTGTTCAGACTGATCCGATTGCTTTGAATTTGGCAATTTTTTAAATAGAGCGTAAGGTAAAGATCACGTATGTCTTGCATCACTGTGGCGTCCAACTGATATTGGCTGACAGTCCTTGCAGCAGGTTTGTTTGATTTGAGGTTTAACGTCTTTCATTATTTGATAAAGTCTTTCATTCAAGCTTCGTCCGAAAATCATATCCCCTCCAAAACTAGCAGGTCTGTATCTTCAATTCCTTGGATCACACCAGAAATAAGAAGAAAAATTCGGAGGAGAAATAAGATTCATGCTAAGGCAAAAAAGTCGGGAAGTGGTAAACTCAGAGCAAAATTTGAAAACTTGAGACGAGAAATTAAAAATGACATCAAAAATCAGCATGATCAGTATGTAAATAACTTGGTAGGTGATGTAAAGGCGAATCCCGGAGACTTCTACAGATATATCAATAGCCAGAAGAAAGATAGGCAAGGTATCCCACCCCTTAATAAAAGAGGAGGGAACGGGGTCGCTGAATCGGACTCTGAAAGGGCAGAGGAATTGGTTGGTCAATTCAATGATGCATTTAATAAAACTGAGTTCAACGAGGTTCCATTGACTGGAAGATCGGCCCCTTTCATGGAAAATATTGTTGTATCCTCTGCGGGAGTGATCAAATTACTTAAAGGCTTGAACCCTTCTAAAGCTTTAGGGCCTGATGAGCTTCATCCTAGAGTCCTGAAGGAACTAGCAAACGAGTTAGGTCCAGTTTTTGCTCATCTTTTCCAACAATCTCTCGATACGGGTGAAATTCCCAAAGAATGGCTCCTAGCGAACATCTGTCCACTTTTCAAAAAAGGGGACAGGGCTCTTGCTCGTAATTATCGCCCGGTGTCACTGACCTGTGTTCTATGTAAATTGCTTGAACACATAGTCTGCTCAAACATCATGGCCCACTTGGATGAACATAAACTTTTGTCAGACAGACAACATGCATTTAGGAAAAGGCATAGTTGCGAAACTCAGTTGAGCACGGTTATTAATGATTGGGCAAAAATCCTGGACAAAGGGGGGCAGTTGGACACATTTATTCTGGACTTTGAGAAGGCTTTTGACACCCCTCCTCATGAACTACTTAAATCCAAATTATTTGGTTATGGAATTGGTGGGAAGACTCTTAAATGGATAGATTCCTTCCTTTGCTACAGAAAACAGCGTGTTGTTGTTAATGGTGAATCTTCAGTATGGGCGCCAGTTTTGTCTGGAGTCCCACAAGGGACCGTTCTTGGTCCTCTATTGTTCTCCCTGTACATCAATGATATTTCCACTGATATTGACTCAGAAATAAGACTGTTCGCAGATGACTGTGTTTGTTACCGGGAAATTAGAGATACAGATGACTCACTGAAACTTCAGGCTGACATAGATAGATTAGGATGCTGGGCCAGAAAATGGGGCATGAGATTTCAACCAGTTAAATGCAATATTATGCAGATAACAAGGAAGAGATCTAATAAAGTTGAGGCTTCTTACACCTTAGAGGGAACGGTCCTCGAAAATGTGAATTCCATTAAATACCTTGGTGTGACAATCACTCACGATTTGAGATGGAATACACACATTAGCAATATGTGTACAAAGGCGAATAGAACGCTTGGTTTCCTGAGGCGAAATCTTCATCAGTGTCCTCAGGATGTGAAAGAAACAGCATACAGGGGACTTGTTCGCCCAATCTTGGAATATGGTAGTTGCATCTGGGACCCAAGCGGAGTGGTCCTAAATGAAGAAATTGAAAAAGTTCAGAATAGAGCTGCTAGATTTGTAACTGGAAATTATTGCTTTGAAACTGGGAGCATGACTGGAATTCTAGGAAAATTAAGATGGGAGTCTCTAAAGAAAAGGAGAAGAGACAGTAGGCTCATACTCTTATACAAAGGTCTAAAGGGTGCTGCCAGCATTCCAACAGATGACCTTGTTCCCCCAGCTAGGCATTGTAGAAAACACCATTCAATGACGTTTCAGACCCTTACTGCAAGAACGGATATTTATAAAGAATCGTTTTTCCCCCGAACCATTAGAGATTGGAATGCCCTTCCCGATTCTATTATTTTGACGGCTGAAGGTGCTGAGGATTGTGTAGCTAAGTTTACATCTTTGGTTAGAGCTAGGGACTAACTTCCCATATCACAGGTCCTGGTGTATGAATGTCATTTGACGTGTCACCAGTAACAATTCTGATTCTGATTCTGAACGTCCCCATCAACACTGTAAAGGTCATTTTGGAGACGTTGCTTCCAATTTTGTGGGACTTTTACCCGACATTGAGATGAAATGACAACCTTGCAGCAGGTAAGGGTAGTGGGGAGTGCTCTTATTCCCTCTGTTTCTACACTTCCATTCATTTTCATCTTTCTCCTCTGTCCTTTACTTTAATCGGTGACAGGACATCTCGGCCCCTAACAAACTCGGCCCCTAGCAAACTCGGCCCCTACAAACTCGGCCCCTGACAAACTCGGCCCCTAAAATTAGAATATGTATATATTATTTGGAATTGACTTATTATCAAAATATTATACATATTTTAATGTACATATGCCTAATTATCTTTTGGTCTCATTTTGATGAAATTATGAGTAACCCATCTCACATGAGTTACATGAACCTAATGCCGTTGATTGAACCAGTGTATGACACGCTGCTGTGAGTCACTCACCTTCCGATGTAATTAATAAACTAATTGATTGATTGGCGTGTAATTACATCTCTGCCACTTAAAAGTCTCTAGTAGTATGTTCTGTTGCGCACTTACAAAAATTGAACCATTTTGCTTTTATTATCATTTGCAGGGTTTGACCTTTCCACAGCCATTAGCCTTTTTTTTTCTATTAATACCAATGATTTTGATAGTTTGACACCCCCGTCAACATTGTATAGGTCATTTTGGAGAAGCTGCTTCCAATTTTGTGGGGCTTTCACCCGACCTACACCCATGAGGTACTGGTGTGTTCATTTAAGAAATGAATTTTATTTTTCTGCTGTCCATGAAAGTATGACGGCCCCCGCCCGTCCGGGCTTGAAGAAATATATAAGCTGCATGATGCTTCCACGCAGAGCTGAAACCGACCCGAACACAAGTACTGGTAAACCGCTAAGAGGATCTAAGCCTGCCCAGGCAAAGGGGTGCGTGCTTATAAATCCTATTGGTGGCAGGGCTTGAGATGTCGTTTCATCTTAATGTCGGGTAAAAGTCCCACAAAACTGGAAGCAACGTCTCCAGAATGACCTTTACAGTGTTGACGGGGACGTTAAACCTCAAATCAAACAAAACAAACCATAAAAGTATGAAAGCAGCGGATCGCCTGCAAAGTAACTTAACACCGAAGGGGTTCATATAAACTTTGCTAGCGCTACGTTGTCATTCATACTTTAATGAACAGCAGAAAAATTAAGTTTCTTTCTTAAAACATTATTTGTCTTATATCTGCTAAAAACAGATTGTGAGTACTCGATAGAACCGTAATCTATGTTTCGAGCAAAAATAAGAAAAATATCACAATTTTTCATCTTAAAATTTCCATTTTTGGCCAAAAAAATCGACAGTGTATTTGTATAGGAGTGTTTTCGAAATGAACGTCGCCAACGCACAATAAGTTTTTGTTTGATTGGAGGTTTAACGTCCCCGTCAACACTGTAAAGGTCATTTTGGAGACGTTGCTTCCAATTTTGTGGGACTTTTACCCGACATTGAGATGAAATGACATCTCAAGCCCTGTCGCCCAATGAAACCAATAGGGTTTATTAGCATGGACGGTCCGACACTCGCACCGCTTTGCCTGGGCAGACTTAGATCCTCTAAGCGGTTTACCAGTACTCGTGTGCGGGTCGGATTCAGCTCTGCGTGGAAGCATCATGCAGCCCATCTATTTCTTTAAGCCCCGACGGGCAGATCGCGGAGAACCATGTATATCATGAACTATATTATATTCTATTTGTTTTTGTTTGTTTGAATTGGGGTATAACGACACCGTCAACACTATTTAAGTCATTTTGGAGACGTTGCTTTCAATTTTGTGGGACTATTACCTGACACTGAGATGAAATGACATCTCAAGCCCTACCGCCCGATGAAACCACAAGGTTTATATGCATTGGACGATCTTACTCACACCGCTTTGCCTGGGCAGGCTTAGGTCTTCTAAGCAGTTTACCAGTAATCGTGTGTGGTCACATGCAGCTCTGCGTGGAGGCATCATGCAGCCCAAACTATTTCTCCAAGCCCCGATGGGCAGGGGCGAATATTGTTTTCTATAGGTTTACATTTGGTTTTACACTGGAAATGTTAATACCACAAAATACGCCTATTCTAAAATATTGAATTTTTCACCACCCAAATATGAAAATTTTCAGATGAAACATTTTTTATTTCTGCTATAAACAAAGATTTTGTGTACTTGTTAGAACCACATTGACAGAGCGATTCTGACAAAAACCAACAATCTGACAATCTATGTTTTTGAGCAAACAGATTTGGGTACTTGTAAAAACGGCATCGACGAGGCGGTTCTTACAAGAACCAACAATCGATGTTTTTGAGAAGAAAAAAAGTAAATTTGATATAAACTCTTGTAAACCCCAGTTTTACTATATAAAAGTGTGGTTGCAGGTGGTCGAAATTATATAGGCATGTTTTCGTGATGTCACACTCAATTCCAACACCGTCCCAATTACAGCATGGGTTTCTGTGATCTTTTATCGTGGTTAAGATTTATAATAAAGATAAAAGATAAAGAAGCTTTATTTAACGTCGCATATCCGAAACAAAAAACATAAGCTCTGTAGAGCTTTTATTGCGACAAACAAAGTATCCTTTAACAAATACTTACCTGCCTTCATTTCTCTTCCTAGGACTACCCCTGATAATGCGAGCGTCAGCCAAGGGAGCTCCTAGTACCATTTTTCACGCCTTTGGTATGGCGCAGCCGGGGATTGAACCCACGAAGCGGACGCTCTACCACTGAGCTTTCGGGGCCGGTGGTAGCCCCCCCCCCCCTGGATCTTGTATAGTTTCGTATTAAAAGCGATAAATATGCTCAAACTTTCTGTGAAACTACCCATCCACCTTCCAAATTGATTCTCGGAAACAAAAACATTTATTTTCATTTATTTTAGGACCTAAATGCTGCTAGGAACTGAGTTTTTATGGACGGAGTTGAATGGGGGCCGAGTTTGTCAGGGGCCGGGTTTGTTAGGGGCCGAGATGTCCATAAATCCTTTAATCTACGATCTCTTCCATATTTTTTCTCCCTTTCTGTGGGAGATGAGTCAAAATTACCCACAGGGGTTGAAACCCAAAACAGTTAATAATCAAACAATAAACTGACAATGGTCACGTCATGACTCATGTTACGCTAATCGCAAGACAAACGATGCCACAGTGAAGATGAATCCAAGGATAACCACCCTGACGGATTCAACATGCTGGTGATAAAGATAAGTTGTTTACAACCAGTAACAGGGTTGTTTGAATATTGAAATTCACCATCCCTGCGACCCCCGCCCTTCGAGGCTTGAAGAAATAGGTGGGCTGCATGATGCTTCCACGCGGAGCTGAAACCAATGCACACGAGTACTGGTAAACCAATTAGAGGATCTAAGCCGGCCCAGGCAAAATGGTGCGAATCGATCCGTTCATGCTTATAAAACCTATTGGTGTCATTGGGCGACAGGGCTTGAGATGTCATTTCATCCCAATAAGGGGTAAAAGTCCCACAGAATTGGAAGCAACGTCTCCAAAATGACCTATACAGTGTTGACGGGGAAGTTAAATCTCAAAGCGAACAAACAAATCTCCGTTCCCGCCAACACTATTTGCGTCATTTTTGAGACTTTGCTTCCTGTACCCACATTGAGATTAAATAACATCTCAAGCCCTGCCGCCAAATAATAAAAAAATATGTGGTTTATAGAAGTTTTTGTTCGTTTGATTTGAGGTTTAATGCAAGGTTGGGCGGTCAAAACCAGGGGCGGTTTTAACCAGCGGTTATAACCGGTTAAAACCTTCCCGGTCAATACTCCCAGAGTGGTCAACACTGGTCGATTGAAATACTGAGTGGTCAATTGAATAATTTTAGTGTTGAAAAGGCAAAGCTACTGAAACTATTTTTAAATTTTGGTCTCTTTGCTGGAGTAGCCCTAGGCATTTTTGACCCATCAGTCTGAAAACCTTAGCACTAACTTCAACATCTTGCACTGTTTTTTTTTTGTTTTTTTTGGTATCTTCCAAAATAGTGAAGAAGTTCCAAATTTCATTCATTTTCGACACCTTCAGTAATATCTTGATGGTAGGATACTGTCTATATTGGATATAAATCAAAATTTCACACATTAGGAATGGTGTCAGTTTATAATACCCCTATTGGGGACATGTAATTGGTCAATTTAGCAATTAGATCTTTGCCACACCCACTGCAGTGGCATGGGTTAGTCTGTTTTCACATCAATTTACAGGTGTTGCTTATACTTTTAAATATACAAAGACATCAGTGAATCAAAGATTATGTTAAATAATTGATATAGGAGGTTTTAGGAATTCCGTTTATGACGTCATTCTTGCGCATGCGCAAAGTACTGGCCGTCAATTGAAACGGCCATCGCTATTCAAATGTATTGGCGGAACTTAAAATGGTAACAATATTCAGACATTTTGAGAGAAAATATACCCGTTTTCATTGAAATAATGCCTCGAGAAGGAAAGATTGATAATTCGCTTTTATTACCGAAATTCATTTATCCTAAATCCGTTTTTAATTGACGAAAATCTTTTCGTGAATGACCCATGTCAATGGCTTGAGATACCGTTATTCACGAAAGCTTACTTACAAAATAAGTTTTTAAGTAACTTTCGTTTTATTCGCTATCCAAGTCTATCTATCTATCTATCTATCTACCTACCTACCTACCTACCTACCTACCTACCTACCTACCTACCTACCTACCTACCTACCTACCTACCTACCTACCCTACCCTACCCTACCCTACCCTACCCTACCCTACCCTACCCTACCCTACCCTACCCTACCCTACCCTACCCTACCCTACCCTACCCTACCCTACCCTACCCTACCCTACCCTACCCTACCCTACCCTACCCTACCCTACCCTACCCTACCCTACCCTACCCTACCCTACCCTACCCTACCCTACCCTACCCTACCCTACCCTACCCTACCCTACCCTACCCTACCCTACCCTACCCTACCCTACCCTACCCTACCCTACCCTACCCTACCCTACCCTACCCTACCCTACCCTACCCTACCCTACCCTACCCTACCCTACCCTACCCTACCCTACCCTACCCTACCCTACCCTACCCTACCCTACCCTACCCTACCCTACCCTACCCTACCCTACCCTACCCTACCCTACCCTACCCTACCCTACCCTACCCTACCCTACCCTACCCTACCCTACCCTACCCTACCCTACCCTACCCTACCCTACCCTACCCTACCCTACCCTACCCTACCCTACCCTACCCTACCCTACCCTACCCTACCCTACCCTACCCTACCCTACCCTACCCTACCCTACCCTACCCTACCCTACCCTACCCTATGAATGGACTGATGGAGGGGCGTTGAGTCAATGTTGGTTCGACGTCATACCGTCGACACCCACTCCAACTCACTTCATTGTCACATGACCGTTGGCATGGGAGTGTGTGTGTGTGTGAATTCGGGTTTAACGTCGCTGTCAACAATTTTTCAGTCATATCACGACGGTGTCTGGTTGCGACAGGGAGCTCAATGCTCACGTTTATAGTGCTGTCTCACTGAAGTATCATGTCCCAGACACATTACATGATACCACACCCAGTCACATTATCCTGACACTGGATCGACCAGTCCTAGCTCTATCCCGTAAATCTGAGTGCCAAGCGAGGAGCAGCTAGTACCATTTTTAACGACTTTGGTATGTCGCGGCCCGGGATCGAACCCGAGACCTCCCGTTCCCCGGAGCGGACACTCTACCATCTGAGCTATCGGGGCCGGTTTTGGCATGGGAGAGAGAGACAGAGAGAGAGGTTTGACTGACAAACTGACAGTAGACAGACAGACGACACACAGACCGACTGACTGAATGAATGACTGACTAACAGACGAACGGACGGACTGTTAGACAGACAAATAAACATACTGACAGTCGAAAAAAAAAAAAACAATGAGTGGACTTACACACGGGCGTCGAGTCAACGTTGGCTCGACGTCATGCCGTCGACAACCACTCCAACTCACTTCAATTTCGTGTGACCGTTGAAATGAGAGAGCGGTTGGACTGATCCCTGTATCAAAGAAGCCCATAACTCTTTTTGTAACAAATGGAATCTTCCTCCTTATATATAGCAGGAGTCATTTTCAAAATTTAAGGGTGTCAGGTTGTGTATTCTTCAAAATTTATTTGGAAAATGGCCGAACTTTTTGCAAACAGTGTAGGCCCCGATCAGACGCCGCTTTCTGTCGCGTCTGATCTGGGCCTGCACTATGTGTCACTTACCCCTTTTGGGGTTTCCGGTACTAAATGGGTTAATGTAGACCTAAGGGCTGGGAAGGTTGAACCAATCTACAAATCTTCCAGATTTTACTGTAAAATCTTGCACTTGCGAAGGAGTGTTTCATTCTTATGCACTGAAAGGGTGTTCTACGTTTGTTTTGAATTTAATGTTCCAATCCCACTGAGTCTTGATGGGTCCGAGCACTGGGCAAATGACATTTTATTAAGCAACGCCGTACTATCGCCAACGCAACGTTCTGGCGTTTTGTCGACGTTGCAATGTCAAATTCAATGCATCGCTTTGAAGTTGGTTTGATGTAGACACGACGTTGTTGACACGCTACATGTCGGTTGACGTGGGCGTCATTTAACGACAAACTGTGATTTACATTTGCCTACGCTCGCTAATTGTTGGTCCGCTGAGAGAGAGAGAGAGAGAGAGAGAGAGAGAGAGAGAGAGAGAGAGAGAGAGAGGACCCTGTTGGGTCGTATGTACAATATATCATTTTCGTAATGCGAAATTTCATATCTGGCAGCATATCGGTGTTTCTCCCTTTATCTTACATTAGAATTCGCCAAAAGTTTAAAATAATTCCACTGTTTTACGCTGTAATTAACACTTTATCTGTCCCACTGCCTTTGAAGCAATACGACAGATGACGGCCAGGGCTTTCCCCGTTCTATTTTTAGAACCGGAAGTACGTCACGAAAAAAGCTCCTATTTTCAAAGTTGAAGAGGGAAGAAGATTTGTTAGGGGAGTGGGTAGTACAACAATTTTTGTTTTCTGTGTCAAACAAAATAGGACCTTTTATAAATCCTTCGAAATCCATGATACATTCAGCTTATTCATATTCCTGTAAATCAAAATATGAACAATCAGTCTATCCTATAAAGGAAAAAAGAATAATTATAAAGATTGTTTGATTGAAAAGAACAAGCCTATCTACAGTTCAGTGAGTCAATCCAACCTCTTCATTTGACCAGCAGCGTAGAAGCCTCCGTGGTGCAGTGGTTACGCTACTCGCCTTGTAAACCAGGGACCCAGGATCGACCCCGGGCTTCTCCAGACTTTCGGATGAGTCTTCAAACCGAGGTCCCGTCTCCGTATGACCTTAGCTGTTGGTGGGACGTAAAACTAAAACTCACTCATTTGACCAGCAATAATGTGTTTTGACTTTTGATCAAATAAAAAATACCTAAAATAATTACTGCTATTAACCTGCCAATAGCCACATTACTCATCTGATTACTTTCACCTTTACTAATTGTTTGAAGTTATATAAAACATGACATCCTTTAGTCCATCCTTGCCCCTGGCTATCCTGTGCTCTCTTGAACAAACAAGTCTTGAGAGTTGTTGTTTTAGTAATTTAGTCAATATGATCCACAGCTATTTACTATATGATCCACAGCTATTTACAGAGAAACTGAAGTTTTTGACAATAATAAAATGCTGTAAGTATCCTAAAATTGGAATACATGGCTATTCCATATAAAAGACAGATATGCTCTGTCTGATCTTCATCTGATACGGTTAGTCAATACAAAAACTTAGAATAATTGTTGCAAGTTACAATATTAAACCAGGTGCACAGGGGAAGACAGTTCTACCTACATTTTTCTACTTTTGATTTACAAAGATACATGTACAATTTTTTTTTTGTTTTAATAATTTCAAAATTTGATTCTGAGATTCCCTTTTGGGCTGGTTCAACATGTTTAAATTGAGAAATATTTTATTCTGTAGATTGACAACCTTATATATAGATATTAACTTTTAACATTCTTTTAATCAGTTCCCTTATACTATTTGAATTCAAGTTTGTTAAGATTTCTGCAGTATTTTATGGCTAAAAAATTCAATGTGCCAGTATTTGCCACTTGATGAGTATTTTCCAGACTGGTAAATGCCACTGGTAAATACCGGGGTGGAATTTGCCACCCAACCTTGACCGTGCTGTCCATCTATTTCTTCAAGCCCCGATGGGCGTGGGCCGATGGTTCTGTGGTATATTCTTTGCTTTACAAAGGAAAACTGTTTAACATATAATCATGCCTGAATAATTACACTGTATGAGTTTGTTCATTGCTTAAATTGCTTTTTTATGATGTGCCTTGCACTCTCATGGCGTTGGAGTGACATCAGGCAGATATGTGTGTGTGGCGTCATCGCATAACTGCAGCGCCTCATCAGCGCTGGTGGGATGGCTTAAATTTTATACAGCATCCACCGGGGGTGATTCGACATTGCCCTGGTGATGTGTGCCTGCTGAGTGGTATCACATTAAAATCTTAGATAGACGAATCACAAAAAATCAATAATAATAACAATAATAATACACCTTACCTGAAATAGACCAGCATCGTGTTTGTACACATGGAAGTACACTAAATCCTATCCATGTACATATACTTTCTAACGATGTTTACTCAAGCGTTCAATGAATCCCTCACACAGTAACTGAACAAAACAACTCTCTAGAGCTTTATGACTTATTGTGCTATTGTGGATGTAATGCTACACTTTATATGCCACATCGCGAAGGCACGCCTATACAGTTTTGACCCCGATTAACCCCACTTTTATATACATGTAGTAAAACTGGGATTTACAGGAGCAATCTTTTTTTCTTATTTCAGCTCTGGGATGTGGATTGTGGGTGCTCATTAGAGCCGCCTCAATGAGGACGTTCTTGCGTGCACCAGAGATCTATGTTTCAGACGAGCTACGAAGAATATCACAGTTTTTCATCTTGAAATTTTTGCTTTTTTGGCAGTAAAGTTTGCAGTGTACATGTATTTGAATAGGTGATTTTTCGTGATGATGTCGCCATTGTATATGGTATGAAAGCAGTTAAGCGCACACTCTTCAATTATCCTTGTTAATGCGAGTGTTGGCCAAGGGAGCTCATAATACCATTTTTTAATGCCTTTGGTACTGCGCGACAGTGAAATGAACCGGCAACTTCCCGATTCCAAAGTGGACACTACATGTATACCACTTAGCTGTCATGGCCTGTTGTTTCATTGTCTCAGAATATTATCAGCCCATGACCAGTACTAGACCTTAGACAAGTGCTCAGTCCAATACACCACAACCTTATTATAACACTTCACATTTTAACACTGTTTTGGATATGACACTGCTTCAAGATGGATCACAAAAATGTATCGATTACAATGTATATAGAAAATGACCATAAATGGTCATTTTTCTATATAATCTATACATTTTTGTTTGGATATCAATGTTGTTTAACTAGCTTGGTAAGTAAACTTTGGACCCCATTAATAGTGTTAAAAAGATGTGGTGTATTTGAGTATCATTTTTACCAGTTCTATAACTCTTTTCATGCATGTACATGTTACAACAGACAGACGCTCAAATGTAAGATTTTCTATTTCAGTCATAACATTCATTATTTTTCAGTTCCGCCTTAGATAAAAAGACAAATTTCAAAGTGGCCATAAAGAAGCTGGCCAGGCCATTTCAGTCAGCTATACATGCCAAAAGAACATACAGGGAACTGCGCATGTTAAAGCATATGCAACATGAAAACGTAAGTTCTGCTTTCATAACAGACTTCCTGTTTCAGTATTGCCATAACATACTTCATACTTTTGATTTAAACATGTACTTCTACTTTACCTCAGTTTATAGTTCATCAGAAACCGTGTAAATTATAAAAAAAATTTCAAACCAAAAAGTTTAGATTATACAGTGAAATTCCGCTATTAAAACCACCTAAAAATAGGACTAATTATGCTATTAAAAGCTTATTTTGAAGGATACACCTAATTTTTCTTTGTGTTTTCTGCCTACAATGTCCTCTGGTCAGGGACCACCTTTGGAACTGTTCAAAAGTAGTCTTTAAGACCACTTTTGAACAGTCCCAAAGGTGGTCTTAATATAGGAATTTTACCGTATATGTAGAAAATGATTTCTGTATGCATGTAATCTCTGCATTTTTCTGATACATTTTTAAATCAACCATGTGAAATTGAGGCTTCATACACGGTCCTCAAAATGCAGATTCCATTTAACCTTTAGCTTGCTGAGTTTTATTCAATACTCGTCCTTTGGAGGGGGTACCCTGTTTCGGCAGCCATAATTTCCTTAAACCTGAACCGATTCTGCTCATACGTTGACACATTATAGGCAAGACATCTTCCGTCATTTCTACTGGAAGTATTATGGGTAACATGACATTTAAATATGGCGGTTACGTGATCTGACTGGGAACCGTTTAAGACACTTAAAAAAAAAAAGAACTAAAAGACAATATTGCTCATTGTGTGCCTTGAAGGATAAAATTTATAGCTTTTGTAGTTACATGTACCTATATTGTGGCTACATATTTATCCCCAGTAGTTGTTTAGATTGAGTGGGTCGGGTATGCACAAAATTGTGATAGAAAGGTAAGGGCGACCTGTTGAAAACTGGTACTTGAGAAATCGTCAATTTTTAACATCATTTCTGGGTGTAAAATCTAACAGCCAGTAATGTTGGTGAAACCTGTGCCCTCCTAAGAAAGAAGGATCCCTCCTGCATTGGACAACCTCAACAGATGGAGTGTACTTGCTTTTTAATAGTGCGATAAGCTGCTCAATTTGGACCACCCCCTTGGGCGACTAAAGTCGCCCCAGCAGGCTGAAGGTTAAATACATGACTAGAGAAAAGCAGAGATTGAATACACATAACAGCAACTTGTTGACTGAGGCAAACAGAACACTTGGTTCCCTGAGACGAAATCTTTATCAGTGCCCTCAGGCTGCAAAAGGGGCAGCATGTAAAGGACTTGTTCATCCAATCCTGGAATATAGTAGTTGTGTCTGGGACCCCAAGGAAGATGTCCTTCAAGATGAAACTGAAAAAGTTCAGAATAGACCTGCTTGATTCGTAAGTAGCAATTGCAGCTTTGATACTGAGAGTATGACTGGACTATAAGAAAAGGTAAGATGGGTCTCCCCTGAGAACTTGAGGAGAGACAGAAACAGAAGGCTTATAGAGGATCTTACATGAGTGTTCATATATTATTGAATTTATTAAACGAGTTGAGGTAAAGGGATAAAATGCGGGCTTTGCCAAGCTCATACCTCTTTTCCTCAACGGGTTTGAAAAATTCAATAATACATGAACGAGTATGTAAGATTCTATTTATCATATTGTTTTACAAAAATGTCAACATTCCACCATAAGTAAACATGACGTAAACATCTAAAGTTATGGGGCTTATCTAACTACAGTCGACATTCGTAATCTCGAACCTCACGGGACCGGATACAAAGTTCAAGTTATCCGTAGTACGAGATAACCAAAGTGTGACGTCACATGCATGTCGGAGTCCATTATTTGCCGTGATACATGTAATGATGTATGCTTGGTATTCTTGGTTATTCTAGAGTAATAGCACGTACATGCACAGCCTATTGAGTTTTTAAAATTTGTTTATGAAAGTAATGGAGCTTGTCGAGGTTTAGCGATTATAAAAGCTTCTCTCGTGTTTTGTTGTCTTTTTCGGGTATCCAAATAAGCTAAAAATAGACATGTACTTAAATGGACTGGTTACCCGCTTGTGAATGCAATGGTGAGCAGTACATGCTATATGTCATACTGTAGTCCCGGTCACGAGCCATCTTTTTAGGCTCTACACTGTTTGTATGTGCATCGGGACAAGGCACTAATGACGATTACGTAAAACAACCAATTAAAGAGCCTGGTCATACCTAATTGTACATAAATACAAATCAGCGCTGCCTTTTATCACAGAAATCTTTGAAACCATTGAAACGAGAAGGTGTTAAGATCAAAGGTTGAGCACCGCATGTCAGTGTTTATTACACGCACGTGATTTTTGTAATAGCGGTAAAGGTATTGTTTGTGCTAATTTTAATTACGAAAGCAGCTGGACATTGGAAAATTAAAACCATTGTAAGTATTGATGAACTGTTTTGTAAATTCTTTAACTGAAAGACCGGCGGCATCATTTTTTCTTTCTTTCTTTTTTTCCTTTTTTGCGTCATGAATTTCAGTTCGAGAAACGCGGTAGTAAAGTCAATGAAAAATATATTCAGGGACTGGATATGATGGGCGAGATAGCCGAAGTGCCGACTTAAAAGTACATGTAGTTTGACATTTGCAAAGTTGAAATACAATAAATATATTGGGAACATATATGGGACTTAGAAAATCGGTTCGACATAAGTGATAGGGTCGAGATATCGAGAGTCAACTGTAATTTGCATATTTAATCCACTAGTGGATTACAGAATTTATTACACAGCATTATTACACTCTCAGATGCGACGTCATATGATAAATCAAGTTATTCTATTGTACGAAGGTCTAAATGGTGCAGTCAGCATTCCAAAAGTTGACCTGATTCCCTCATTTCGACACTTCAGAAATCATCACCCATAAGCATTTAAAACCACTTCTTCAAGAACTGACATTTACGAATGATCCTTTTTCCTGCTCGCCATTAGAGACTGGAATGTCCTTTCAGATAGTTAATTTCCACAGCTTACTGTGCAGAGGATAGCGCTTGACCTTTGACTAAATCATCATCATCAACGGATTTTTGATTAACGTGCAGGTACAGGGGCAATGTCCACATAAGTGGGCCCCCTTCCAGGTAGCTGGCTTGCTGCACGCATGGCAGATCTTACACCAGATCTCCAGGCTTGTCTGTCATGAGGATCGATAGCTGAGAGCTTCAGTTCTCTGCAATCTCTCTCTGTCAGCTGCTTCAATGTCATCTTGGGCCTTCCAGGCCCTGCTTTCCACCTACCTGTATGTCACAGGCAGTCTTGACTGCACCGTTGGAGTGTTACACATGTCCATACCAGTGTAGCCTTCTCTCTTTTGGGATGAGATCCAGGTCCTCAATGCCAAGACGCCTCAAGACTTAAGATCACATGATTCTCCCCACTCTCACAACACACAGGCGGGACATAGCCTTTGGCGGAGTTCTTGTCTCTATGGAAATGCAATCTACATCAACTTTACAAGGGTTTATTGCACATACATTTACTTCTTAACATTTAAGACGCTGAGAAAAGCTACATCTGAAAATGTCACCTGCTCAGGTCGTCTGCTGTTTTTTGCAAACCGTTAAAAAAATATTTTGGCATACAGACAAACAGTGTGGGCCCAGATCAGACTGCTCCTACAGGAGCAGTCTAATCTGGGTCCACACTGGAGCAGTCTGATCTGGGTTCACACTGTTTGCAAAAAATTACTTTTAAGGTAACCGGCAGATGGCAAAGCAAGCGTTAATTGTCACGATTGGCATTTTATGAATTAACATGATGAATCATATAGACTCAGGCCAATACACGTGTTTTAACATTTTACTTGTTTAATTATCACAGGTCATTGGCTTATTGGATGTTTTCACACCAACCACTCAGTTTGAGGACTTTGAAGATGTGTAAGTTAACCAGTCTACATGTTTACCTTATTACACAAGCTTTTGTGTATTGCTGACTTCCACATAGAATATTGTTTTGTGAAGCTTACCCAGAGAGCATATGTGACTTGTCTGAGCCATTCTTCTTTTGCTGGTGGAATATGATACACCATATTAGCTGTAGTTGCCACGCATGATCTGATAAGTGCATACCAATACTTTTTCAAGAAGTATACGTAGTCTAGCTTCATGGCTAAAACTGTAAAACACCTTTGTGACCTAGAAAAGTTGTTTGAGAATTGTTCGAGTCATTGAGGGTTAAAATATCCCTTAACAAATTTTGTACTGGAAACCCCAAAATGGGTAAATGGCCAACAGTGCAGTCCCTGGTCAGACGCCGCAGAATGCGGCGTCTGATCAGGGCCTACACTGTTTGCAAAAAGTTCAGCCGTTTTCCTAATAAATATTGAAGAAATCACAACCTAACACCCCTAAATTTTGAAATGGACTCCTACTGTACATTGATTCCATTGGTACAAATGGATTAGTTATCCTCACTACACCGTCTTATATAATAATAATAAAAATAATAATAATAATGATAATAATCAACCTTATTTATAGAGGGTTTCACATTTAGTACTAAACTTCCATGTGGAACTGTGTTGATCCTTTTATTATTCAGATACTTGGTGACAGCTTTGATGGGTGCAGATATGAATAATATTATCAAGACCCAGCGACTCAGTGATGACCATGTGCAATTTCTAGTTTACCAAGTTCTTAGGGCAATGAAGGTTAGTATTCACATAAGAATGGCATGCTTGTATGATATAGTAAAATTCCTATATTAAGACCGGCTGTTTAGCCGTCAGTTTCTGCTCTGAGTGGAAGCATCATGCAGCCCATCTATTTCTTCAAGCGGCTTAGCCCCGATGGGTGGGGGGCGACAAATCCTTATGTTCCGGTGAGATGGATACTAAGAGAAGTTCGAGGCTTTGTGAAATACTCCAGTAAATTTATGTTCTGGGTTTTTGTTAGAATTGTCTCGGTACGTTATGGGTATTTGTTAGAATCGCCTCACTGAGGCGATTCTAACAAATACCCACAACAAATGTTTCTTGTAGTAAATGAGAAAACAGCAAGCCCTTTACTGCCCATCTGCCTGGCATCTTTGCAGATGATTCACATATAATGTCAAGCCTTACTTTCAATGACCCGGAAGAAAAATGCACTCTGAAAATGCATCCGCTAGTCGTAATTAGCAGTTGTAGGGTTAACATTTTGTACTTACAACCGCGCACCCAGCAAGTTAGCAATACGGCATATCCCGTCGGTTCATTAAAGAGCAGATACGTCAAAAAACACTGACACGCTACACCGGAATTGGTGTCACAAGTGACAACTATGTCAAAGTAACTGTAATCAATACTTAACATCACCATCCAATACCGGTTAACCCACAGGAGAGGGCGGAGCTAAGCGATTGTCAAAAATCTCTACTCCATCCCGCCTTCAGATTAAGCCACGGGTCATGTAAAAATCAATCACAAATTAGCGTATATGATTTCAGTAGAGAATGTTCGCTGTGAGGGGCTTGGCAAGCAATGGAGACTCAGATCAGGCGTCACAGAATGCGGCGTTTGATCGGGGTCTACACCGTTTACATAAAAAGTGGAATTTAGGGCTTGAACGAAAGTTTGGATCTCAGTCCGGGACTATTTTCCCAGCCTACACTCGGTGGCAGTCGGGGGAGCTTCCCCTTTCCGCTGGTCGCCTTTGTCGTCCGCTCGCGACTGCCGACGACTGTCTGATTACATACATGTGCATACCTTTATCTACAATGGTCGAGTTTAGTCCTTTGCATCTCGCATTGATATAGTGTCGCTTATCATACAACAGCTTGTTGAGAACTGATAATTACTATTGCCTAATATTTTAAACCCCCATGAAAGAATTAACCCTTTGTCCCACATTTTGCTTTCAACTTCTTTATACACAATGTATTTTTGACACGAATCTTTGTAATTCATCCTGCTTGTGCAATTCCAGTGCATACAGAAATGGTCGGCCCCCGCCCATCGGGGCTTGAAGGAATAGACGGGCTGCCTGAGCCTACCACGCAAACTACATGAGTACTGGTAAAGCGCTTAGAGGATCTAAGCCTGCCCATGCAAAGCGATGCGAGGCAGCCCGCCCCTACTTATAAACCCTATTGGTTTCATTGGGTGATAGGGCTTGAGACGTGATTTCATCTCAATGACGGGTAAAAAGTCCCACAAAATTGGAAGCAACGTCTCCAAAATGACCTATACAGTGTTGAAGGGGACGTTAAACCTCAAATCAAACAAACAAACAGAAATGGGCACAACAGGAGGCTCAGTTATAAAGTGGCTTTAGTGTATATTTAACCCATAACAACCCCTACTTTTGCAAACAGAGATGATGTCTCACACTGTTTGCCATGCAGCTTGTGAATAATGTTAAGAATTTTAATGTTTGGCAGTCGGCAATGGCTTTGTCTAAATTTATTTATTCAGCAGGATAAGGGTTAAGACATTGATTTTTCAGGGTTTCTTCTCTTTTTCTCCCGCCCATATTTTGTCCAGTTGTGAGGAAGGTTTCAACGTTTAAAAGGGTGGGACCATAAAATCACGAAAATGCACGCAAAAATCCGCCCAAATATTTTACTAACCGTCGAGTCGAGCAATTCAGTGACAAATATTTTTTTTCAGACTTTAAGTGGAATACATACACCTTCAGGGGAGGCAACTCTTTCAAGCGTATTTTAGTCTCCCATGTCAATAAGGGTCAACTCTTAAAGGAAAGAATTTGCTCCTAAGGAGCACATTCTTTCCTTTAAGAGTAGACCCCTTTTTCGTGGGACAAAGCTTATAGAAAAGCAAACAGGAAGTTTCGAAAGTTGTCCCCTTTTGAAAAATGTGGAAAATCTGCCAAGTCATTCCCCTCAATAACAGACTTTAATTGACCAATATTTCTGCTTCTCTGTCAGATTGTTTGTTTACTTGGTTTGAGGTTTAACATCCCCATTAACATTATTTAGGTCAGTTTGGAGACATTACTTCCAGTTTTGTGTGCAATTTTACCCGACATTTAGATAAAATGACATTCCAATCCCTGCCGCCCAGTGAAACCGATATGGTTTATATGCTCGGATGGTCCGACTCGCCAGGACAGGCTTTTGGAGTTTATGGCTAACGTTAACAGACATCTGAAGCGTTGCATGCTGTGCCAGTATTAGAGGCTGTTGTGCTAGGCAGCACCATGAACATGTGTCTGGTAAGGATCCGAAAGACTTTGGGGCTTGAACCATTTGTAATTCGGGTCATTTCTCCGGTCAGTCGCAATGGCGAACTTCCACATAAAAATTGTTTATTTAAAATTCAAACTAATACATCTGATAAAATAAACTTTAGTTATGATTGGTTTGGTTATTCTATTTTTATCCCCCGACCGAATAGGTTCGGGGGATATAGCGATCAGCCTGGCGTCCGTCCGTCTGTCTGTCCGCAGGAACAGATGTATACTTGTGTGTTTAAAAGTATGGACACTTTCATTGAACTCAATGCGATTTATTCCGTCAGTGTCTTGTGTGTCTAAAAATAGTTACTTGTGTGTCTTTTTTTCCAAGAAATTCCAAGAAATTTCCTGGAAATTTGACACACAAGGGTACTTTGTAGGGATGAAAACACACAGGTATACATCCGTAAAGACGTCCGTCCGTCCGTCTGTTCGTCCGTCCGTTCGTCCGTCCGTCCGTCCATAGACGCAACCTTGTGATGGCCCTAACTCCTATACCCTTTGAGATTCATTGATGGTTCTTGGCACAATTGTTCACAAGGCTGAGACGGCGTGTCCTGCGCAAGAACCAGAACTCTGCATTGCATACTTTTTGAGTTATCTCCCCTTTAAATGAAATAGAATGACTACTTTGTGATGGCCATAACTCCAATACCCTTGGAGGTATGTTGATGGTACCTGGCACAGTTGTTCACAAGGCTGAGATGGTGTGTCATGCACAAGAACCACAACTCTGGTTGCCATGGTTTTTGAGTTATCTCCCCTTCCAATAAAATTGAGTGACTACCTTGTGATGGCCTTAACTCCAATACCCTTTAAGATATATTGATGATACCTGACACAGTTGTTCACAAGGCCGAGACCGTGTGTCATGCACAAGAACCACAACCCTGGGTGCCATGGTTTTTGAGTTATCTCTCCTTGTGATGGCCATAACTTCAAAACCTTACAGATCCCCACCCCTAAACCATATATATTTTTGTTCCTTATGATAAGACACATTCATTGACGCCAACCTGGGGGCCCCCGGGTTGCGCTGGGGCCTTGCCCCACCCCTCCACTTCATAAAAGGCCCAATATCTTGGAAACCGTTACAGATCCCCGCCCCTAAACCATATATATTCTTGTTCCTTATGATAAGACAAATTCAGTTACACTAATCTTGGGGCCCCGGGATGCGCCGGGGCCATGCCCCACCCCATCCACAACATAAAAGGCCATATATCTCAGAAACCGTTTAAACCCCCACCCCTAAACCATATATATTTTTGTTCTTTATGATAAGATGCATTCATTGACACCAACCTATGGGCCCCTGGGATGTGCCGGGGCCTTGCCCCACCCCCTCCACTTCATAAAAGGCCCAATATCTTGGAAACCTTATAGATCCCCACCCCTAAACCATATATATTATTGTTCCTTACGATAAGACACATTCAATGACACCAACCTGGAGGCCCCCTGGGATGGGTCAGGGCCTTGCCCCACCCCCTCCACTTCATAAAAGGCCATATATCTGAGAAAACCATTCAGATCCCCAACTCAAAACCATATATATTCTTGTTTCTTATGATAAGACGCATTCAGTGATACCAACCTAGGGGTCCCCAGGGATGCGCCATTGCCCCACCCCTCCACTTCATAAAAGGCAATATATCTCGGCAACCTTTCAGATCCCCACCCGAAAACCATATATATTCTTGTTTCTTATGATAAGACGCATTCAGTTACACTAACCTGGGGGTCTTCTGGGATGTGCCCGGGCCATGTCCTACCCCCTCCACTCCATAAAAGGCCCCAAATTCTCAGAAACCGTTCAGATCCCCACCCCTTATCCATATATATTCTTGTTCTTTATGATAAGACGCATTCAATGAGTCCAACTTAGGGGTCTTCAGGGGTGTGCTGGGGCCATGCCCCACCCTGCCACTTCATAAAAGGCGATAAATCGCAGAAACCTATCATATTCCCACCCCTAAACCATATATACATTCTTTTTTTTTATGATAAAACGCATTCAAAGACACCAACCTGGGGGTCTCTTGGGATGTGCCCGGGCCATTCCCCATCCCCTCCACTTCATAAAAGGCCCAATATCTCAGAAACCGTTAAGATCCCCAAACGCCCCCCCCCCCCCCCCATAAACCATATACTTTCTTGTTCCTTATGATAAGATAGTAAGTAAGTAAGTAAGTAAAGGCTTTATTTAACGAGGGTTACACATTTAGCATTTACAGTACAACCTGTATTAAACAAGCACCTAAGGGATAACCAAAATATGCTTGCATAAGACAGGTGCTTGCTTAATACAGGTGAAATTTAACACATTTGCCTTTTTTGGGAACTGAATACCTGCTTGCTTAAGACAGGTTGCTTGCTTAATAGAGGTGGCTGCTAAGACAGGTTTTACTGTATATGGCTAATGTTCCAGTGTTCCAGATGCATTCAATGATATCAAATTGGGCTCTGTTGGCTCATCTCCCACCCCTCCACTTAATAAAAGGCCTAATATTTCAGATACAGAGTCCTCATGAAAGGGGGGTTCATTTGGGAGACTTAATAATCAATAAATTAAAACCATACATGGCTGCCAGTGGGCAGTGCCTGCCTGAGCTCTGGTGAGCATCGTGGCCCATGGGCCTCTAGTTTCGTTATCTCCCCTGACACTATAATCTTGTGATGGCCATAACTGCAATACTTTTGTGATATATTGCTGGTTTAATTCTGGTGCACTTTCTGTTGGTGAACAATCTTCTGAAGGCCATATTGGCTTTTGATCGGGGGATTTGCCATCTCTTCCGATGGCTATTTTTAAAGTTTAATAACCAAAAATTGATTTTATTTGCCAGTTTAACGCATTTTGTTATTTGTTGATGGTATGTATAATGGTGTTAAATAGGAAATCGCAATATCGACGATTCTGTTCTCTTTTATCATAATATAGGTAATATGATCGCTTTCTTTAACTATGTCCAGAAATTTTCTCAACAATCAAATTACTGATAATCCAAGTGTGTGTACATTTGCCCTCGCCCATAGGTGCTTGAAGAAATATATGGGCTGCATGATGCTTCCACGCAGAGGTGAATCCGGCACGGACACTAGTACTGGTTAACCGCTTAGAGGATCTAAGCATGTCCGGGAACCGCGGTGCGAGGCGGACCGCCCATGCTAATAAACCCTATTGGTTTCATTGGGCGACAGGGCTTGAGATGTCATTTCATCTCAATGTCGGGTAAAAGTCCCACAAAATTGGAAGCAACGTCTCCAAAATGACCTTTACAGTGTTGACGGGGACGTTGAACCCCAAATCAAACAAACAAAACCAAGTGTGTGTACAAAAATCGGGAAGCAAAACATTCAATAAGTGTTAATCAGCCACATGCTTGATTTGTCACAGCACACCCGAGTGTCGCAAGATGGACGCCTGATTCGGCATTTCCCATCATTGATGCTCAATAAAGTTATGCTCAGTAAAGTTCTGTTCCCAACACTGTGATTATAAGTAAGAAATTGGACCACCCTGCACATCTTCATAGTCTCGTAGTTGATACGAAGCATAAAAACACACCTATTTAATTTTGACCCCTACCACTCAACGTTGGAACTTCCTACTGTTTCTGTGATTAGCCCCGCTCATCATGGCTTGCAGAAATAGACTGGGCTGCATGATGGTTCCACGCAGAGCTGACCGAACACGAGTACTGGTAAACAGCTTTGAGGTTTGAGCCTGCCCAGGAAATGTGCGAGTCAAACCGTCCATGTATATAAACCCTACAGGTTTCATTGGGCGACAGGGCTTGAGATGTCATTTCATCTCAATGTCTGGTGAAAGTCCCACAAATGGAAGCGACGTCTCCTAAATGACCTATACAGTGTTGCGGCCCCCACCCATCGGGGCTTGAAGAAATACATGGGCTGCATGATGCTTTGATAGTCAGCAATGGGTGTGGCTAAATTAATTTATTCAGCAGGATAAGGGTTGAGTCTCCAAAACGAGACATTAGTTTTTCTGGGTTTCTTCTTTTTTCCGCCCAATTTTTGTCCAGATAAGTTCTCAGTAACCACTAGATAGATGTGCAGGATGATTTCAAAATTTAAAAGTGTGGACCCAACAGGTCTCCTGCGGGGTAGGTGGGGGGGGGGGGGGCACGCAAAAATCCGCCCAAATCTTTTACGGATGACTTTTCAGCAACCGTCGAGTCTGAGCAATTGAGTGACGAATATAATATATTTTTATTTATTTATTTATTTTCTGTCAACAGGGGCCAACTCTAAAGAGAAGAATTTGCTCCTCTTCAATTCATTCTTTCTACTATTTCTATCTATTATCCGTCGAATCAACATTGGAGCGCTTTCAATTCTAATGTGATTGGTCATTGCCGATCCAGGTTTGCAGGATGAAAACATACACAGTAATCATGTAATAACGATATAGATCTTTAACCTGCACAGAATGGGCCTCACTGCATGGCAGGGGGTCCCAGTTAACATCCCGATGCGAAGGACGATGCACTTTGTGGCATTCATCCGGAGCATGTTCGGACACCGCAGTTTTATTACCGCTGCCGGGAATCAAACCGGGGGCCTCTTGCATCATAGGCAGGTGCACTATACCATTGAGCTACCACGCTTGATTCAATGTCGAGTGCCGGCTCGGCCACTTTAACACATGTATATACAGGGGTTCATTCATTGTTCTTTCTTGTTTCTGCTACAGCCTCAGGGTTTTAACGAGTATCCACAGTCTGTTTTGAGCAGAATATAGTACTGCTGGTTAGAACCGCCTCGAGCTTTTGTTTGTTTTGTTTGATTTGAGGTTTAACGTCCCCGTCAACACTGTATAAGTCATTTTGGAGACGTTGCTTCCAATTTTGTGGGAATTTTACCCAACATTGAAATAAAATGACATCTCAAGCCCTGTCGCCACCTAGAGGTTTTAACGAGTGTCCACAATCTCTGTTTTGAGCAGACTATAGATTGTGGGTACTGCTGATTAGAACCGCATCAAGGTTTTAACAAGTAACCACACTCTTCTTTTGAGCAGTAATAAAATCGATTGCAACATAAACTGACAGCGCTATTGTCCCGCCCACGCTTAAAACGTTCAAAGACGGTTGTCAATCATCTCAAATACTAGTTCAGAAGCATGTGATGGAAAGTTCATCACGGTGCTACAAAGCTTTCGGCACGTATTTGATATTCGTCTCAAACAACATCAAAAAAGCGTCTGGGAGAAGAGCGATTGCTAACTTGCCGATTGCGCTGTTGTAGATACATGGTAACTCCCCATTGAAAAACAACACCAGTTGATGTTTCTTCAGTAAGCAAGAAGTGAATGAATTTTTCTCGCATTTAGCAGATTACCGTATTAAAAATTGCTTTTAGCTGAAGTTAATGTGTGTTTTTAGGTTTGAAAGTGTCATTTAACCCATTTTGTACAAGAAACCCCAAAATGGGTAGTTTGCAAACAGTGTAGGCCAAGATCAGCCACGGAACGGGGCATCTGATCAAGGCTTTCACTGTTTGCAAGACGTTCAACCAGTTCCCAAATAGATTTTGAAGAAAACACAACCTGATACCCCTAAATTTTGAAATGGACTCCTGCTATATATAAGGAGGAAGATTCCATTTGGTACAAAAAGGGTTAATGACCACAGAATGAAGCCTTTTAATGTAATTTGCAACTGAAAAACTGACATTTTACCTCCCCAAAGGAAATTTTTCAGTCCAGTTGTTCCCCTTTCCAATGCACTTACTCATTTTCAAGGTTAAATCAAGGCACTGAGAATACTGGTGGGTCGAATGTCTGTGAGTGTAGGCTGAAAAAATGAATGCTTCGACTGTTAACATTTCGTTTTACCCTTGCCTGTACTTTAAGCAAACAGTGTAGGCCCTGATCTGATGCCGCGTTATGCGGCATCTGATCTTGGTCTACACTGTTTACCAGGCCCGACCAATGATTCCTGTCCAGTTTCTATAGATAACACCTCTTACACAACACTCTGACCCAGGAACTGATAAATCCAAGTTTCAGCCACTTGCCCGGCATTCCTGAAAAAGGCTCGGAATTACAATATTCCCTATATATTCTATACATTTTTCAGGGCAAGTGAAATAAAAAAATCACTTGCCCAGCCAAAATTTTGCTTTGTCTCCGGAAGCTGGGCAATGGATTTGTCAGGCCATGCAGTGACTGCACAGTGATAAGAAAAACGCAATTCTCCATCAATAACCGTTGCCTTGATTTCCTGCAAATCAGTGATAGTCACATGGTCTTTAGCACTGAAGAGCTACTTGCGCTTTGTAAGGTTGGGTCGATTGATAAACAGTTATCACAAAAATTATAGATTTTTGCTAAAACAGTTAGATATGTCAGCTACAGAAAACGGAATGTTGGACAATGAAAAGTGATGTTACAAGTTGATGTTTGGTTTCCGACAGTGTATTGCAGAATATACTGTGGCAAAAGTTTGGCATTATCCAGTCGGAAATAACGTTACATTTGCAAGTGATTAGAATGCATATTTGTTAATTATTTCATTAATTTATTTCATTATTTTATTAGCAGTTATTGCATTCATTTTTTTTTTCAGTATATACACTCAGCAGGGATAATTCATAGGGTGAGTTGTTTGCTTTTCTTTGAGAATTGGGAATAATGAGGAATATTGAGTTACAAATTATATTGTTACAGTTAAGGAGGACAACTGATGATAATTTGGGGTTAATTTCTTATTTCTTGTCACAAAATATGAATTTTCCATCATTTCTCTGTTCAAATATGTGATGTGGGTACTTGTTAGAATCGCCTCATTGAGGCGATTCTAACAAGTACCCACATCATATGTTTCTGACAAGAAATAAGGAAAATCATCATATAATTATCCATGTTACACCTCCTTTAATATCTAAAGTTATGTAGAAAAGCTCACATAGGATTTGACAGAGGTTTTCAGACGAGTGATCATTTCATATACAGTTTTGAAACTTTTAAAATAGCCACACGTTTGAGATTCTGTTAACCATGTGAGCAGTTTTCCATTCCACAAATAGACAACCAACTATACTATTAATATAAGCATAACATGAAGTTCATGCTTTGTCATGGAAGGGACCTAACTACAGCACTAATGCATAAAACTTCTTTCGTACAAAGAGGCAAGCTTACAGGCCTCAGTAACTTGGTTGGACGCACAACTGACCTGTGATCAGGAAGTCGTGGGTTCGATATCTTCTTCAGTCGGCAACATTCTTTCGTGGCGATTGATCATGAAACCTTTTCTACAGTCATTCTCTCCTGTCCGCGGATTCCTGAAGGGCAGTTGTCATTTCCTGGTGGAAAAAAAAAGTGCACGGTACTGGTTAACCACTTACTTATAAGCCTGTGCAGGAAAAGTGTGGATAGGTAAACTGACTGGCTCGATATTACCTAAATAGTGTTGACATGGCCCTTAAGCTCCATTACAATGAAAGACTCGAACAATAATAGCTAATTTACCATAGCTCACAGTCCATAAGAAATTCTTCCAACAGATCCAGATAACAAATATTTAGGGATATTTTTCGGAGTACATCTATGTTTTATGTATTCTTTTGAATTGCCTTGATGAGGCAATTCTAACCAGTACACACAAAACACATTTATTTTATAGAAGAGAAAAAAGATATCCCATATTTATCCCCATTGGGGGTCTCATCAGGGTCTACATGGCTTGCCACTCCGGTGTTTTTATTATTATTATTATTTTCTGATACTGAGTCTGCCAAATTTGACCATTACTTTAGTTAATTTCTTGATAGAAACCAGTACTAAGCAATGTGGAAAACATGTCTTGCTCAAGGTCAAGGACACAATGCATGATGCCTGGTGTGGGACTTGAACCCAGAACCCCTCGATCAGGAGTCACAAGAGTTGAGTGTTGTACCACTGATTCAATAAGTTCAGCAACATCAGGTAATAAATGGGCCCCATCAAGCGATTTTGATACTTATTGCTTATGCGAGCAGTGGAGGTTTAGACGAGCCTGCGCATCCGTGCAGTCTTGCCAGAACCTTCGCTGCTTGCTCATACAAGCAGTGAATCAAGAGGAACCTTCAGACAGAAATCCATATCCCTGGCCCCTCAATGGCTGGGCATGCGCAGTTAAAATTTGTCATGACGGAATGCTCGAAGACACAAATTCGCTTGGCGGGGCTCAAATTATACTTGTTACAAGAGTATGGCAAGGAGTTATGTGTCCAGATATTAGGGTAAATGTGGTAAATTTGATTTTGACATGTTTATTTCATTGTCACCAAGGACCTGAAACCTGCTAATGTTGCTGTTAATCCTGATAATGATCTAAGGGTAAGAAAGTAACCACAAACACTTGACGGAATATCTGTAAATATCACTTTGTACATATAATCAAAACAGCCATTTTACAGTCAAGCAAAAAATGTATAGATTACATAGAAAAATGGTCATTTTTTCTATATAAACTGTACATTTTTGGTGTCCACTGTTAAACTGTGTTATGTCCGAAACCAAGTTATATTGAGCATGAATTGGGTTAATGTGTACGAAAAGGTTTAAAAAGTTTATGTGTACAAAGAAATATTCATTGATATTTAGTCAAGTGACTGTGGGTGGTACATGCTGAAAATATTTCATATGATAATGGACTGAATTATTTTGATGGTATGACTAGATATCTGGTTATGGGCAGCATTACAAGAATGTCAGCCTCTGTATGCTCATCATATTTGACCATAAAACTAGTCCTGCTCATAAATCGGTTAACCAGTCATTTCATCAGAGACAATTTAGTCCTCTTATGTGTGTCCTTACAGACTATACAAATTCATACTATTCAAAATTAATCAATGAATAAGTAGATAAATAAACATTTAGTAGTACTTGGATTTTTTATCCATACTGCAGTCAGTATTATTACAAAGCTTGAGATAAGGAGGAGGAAGGAAGGCAATTCAGTGGTAAATTTCCTACCGTAAAATTTGTAAAAAGTTGGACATTTTGATGACATGCTGTAATTCTCCTAAACTGTTAACAAATTGGTTTTACGATCCAGCAAGGAGTCCAAAAAGTGCAGACTGAATGGCAAACAGTGTAGACCCAGATTAGACTCCTCAGGAGCAGTCTGATCTGAGTGGCAAACAGTGTAGACCCTGATCAGACTGCTCCTGAAGGAGCAGTCTGATCTGGGTCTGCCTGTTTGCTAAGGACTGTCTGTCCCAGTACTTGGGGATTATTACAGTATTCTTGTTGCGAATATTTGTTAGCAGCGTCTTGACTTGGCAATTCTAACAAGTACCCACAACATCTGTTTTCATGTAGAGATAAGCAAAAATGGCCTGTACTCTTCCTTATCAGGGGCTTTGATCACTTGTATTAGCTCTGTTTCTGGATTTTTACCTATTAAAAGTGTGACATGATCAACAGAGACTTGATCAGGTCTTTCTCCGTTTGGTGAAGTATGAATCTGTATAGTGCTTATATTCTTTCTTTAATATGTTTTAGCCATAGCACAGCAAACTTTTAAAATGGCATGTACAACCAGGAAAGCCTTGCATGAACCTAAACATCAAGACAATCTAACTTGAATTTTCTGATTACCATAAGGATGGCCTATCATCCAAGAATTAGTCACACTTATTAGGGGGACCAGATGCCCATAGCAACAGATAAGGTGGCTATTTTGTGATAATTGAAGGATAGTTTTTTTTAACTCTCCATATAAACCTATGTTGTGGGTATTCATTAGAACTGCCTCACTGAGGTGGTTCTAATGAATACCCACAACATAGGTTTTTATGGAGAATTGACAAAAACTATCCTTCAGTTATCGCAGAATACCAACCTTACCTGTTGCTATGGATCCACTGTCAGGTTTAAAAACTTACTTTTCATGCTCATCTGAGCTGAGCATGAACTTAAAATGCTCATTATTAACCACTTTCCTGCTGAGCGACAATAACCCCTACCTCGCCATAGCAATAGATAAGGTGCGTATTTTGTGATCAAAATTTAAAGGATAGTTTTCCTTATTTCTGAATATAAACCTATGTTGTAGGTATTCATTAGAACCGCCTCATTGAGGCGGTTTTAATGAATACCCACAACATAGGTTTTTATGGAGAATTGACAAAAACTATCCTTCAATTATCACAAAATACCCACCTTATCTGTTGCTATGCCTCGAAAACAGTGTCGATCTTGATCAGGGCTTTTGAAGAAGTCATCGGATCAGGATCTGCATGGTTTGTCATTCGGTTTTTGAATTTGAAAGAATGTATTATATCAAGTAATTTGCTTTGTTGAGTGCAGAGTTGAGTGTGACAAGAAAAATTTATTCAGCAGGAGAAGGGTTGAAATTTGGATAAGTATTGCCTTTTATGCTGAAATCAGCAGAGACAAATAATTGTCTTGCTTGTAAACATTTAGATGCCACAAAAAATTTAATGTTGGCATCTGCTTATAAATAAATGTTAGCATTTTAATATTTATGCTCTACTCAACTGCGGGGTATGAATGAAAAAGTTTGGGGTTTGATCTGGGCCTTTACAATATTTGATGTTTTAATATTTATGAGCAGCATAATGTGCATGAAAAGGCAAAAAAAAAGCAACAAAACTTTGGGTTCAGACTTAAACCTTTGGTCCAGACTGGAGCTTTTACTGCACTTACATGCCACTGTTTGCTGTGTTGATGCTTACTTGCTTACTCGCCGATTGCCATTGCTACCTGCTATCATTATCAGTAGGTTGGTATGTTACAATGACAACTAGATCTTGACGAATTTTGTTATGAATTTTCAAATTTGCATTCAAGAAATATATTAAACATATACAGTCAAACTTCGATGGGTCGAACTCGGTAGGCTCGAACACCACGTTTGGGTCGAACTGACTTTTCAGTCCCGGCAAAATCCCTATTCATTTTAACTAAACATGCCACCCTTGGCTCGAACCACGATGGCTCAAACCCTCGAACTCTAAGCCTGGTCCCTAGAGTGCATTTTCTATGTAAAATCCCACCGATGGCTCGCACTAATTACCTTTTTAAAAATTCCAATTTTATCGATCAAGTCACGCAGGCGCGTGATCAGTATCATAAGAAAGGTATACTACGTGAAAGTGCGAAAGGTATACTACGTGGCTTAAATTATTACCGATATATTTACCGGAAGTCCCCAATATCGCCGCAGCTATGATAAAAAATCATAGTACACAAAGATGGATCTTGCCGAGTTGGACTCCAATGGCTCGAACTACCGATTGCTCGAACTTTTTACGGCGGTCCCGGCGAGTTCGAGCCATTGAAGTTCGACTGTAAATAATCAGGTATCAGCCTCCGCATGATTTCAAGAGATGTTCAGTATATGATTTATCTGTGGAAGATTTCAGATTTTATAAAAAAAAAATGAAACTCAACAAGACTCCAGCCACATTGTAACATTCTTAAACTTACCAAAGCACAGTCATTTCTCTGTTTCTGTCATTAAGGTTGAGTTTTGTTTTCACTAGACTGTTATTGTTTATTCAGTAAAATCAAAAAATCTGCTAGCTTATGCTTTATAAATTTAAAAATATTTTCACACAAACTGGTAAAACTAATTTTTACATATGTTTGGCTAGTGTGTTAAACTGTTGTTTATGGTACAGGTTTGGGTCATTTTTTTCCTTTGAAGCACTTTTCCCCATATCAGCATAACCAATTTTGGGTGCATTTACACCAGTTGAAAAATGAGCTATATTATTATACCCCCACAAACGTAGTTTGAAGGGGGTATACAGGAATCAGCCTGTCGGTTGGTTTGTTGGGCGGTCTGTCTGCAAAATTTTGTCCGCTCAACTCCTCCTTCACTATCAGTCGAATTCAATTGATACGTGCCATAATTGTTCACCAGGAGGGGTAGATGTGCAAGACACAAATTTCACTAAAGATTGTCCCATAATTACGAAGTTATGGCCCTTGATTTGCTAAAAATGTGCTAAAAACCTTGTCTGCTCAACTCCTCCTTCACTATCAGTCTGATTCAATTGATACTTGCCATAATTGTTCACCAGGAGGAGTAGATGTGCAAACGCAAATTTCACTAAAGTTTGTTGCATAATTATGGAGTTATGGCCCTTGATTTGCTAAAAAATGTACTAAAAAACCTTGTCCGCTCAACTCCACCTTCACTATCAGTCTGATGCAATTGATACTTGTCATAATTGTTCACCAGGAGGGGTAGATGTGCAAGATGCAAATTTCACTAAAGTTTGTCCCATTATTTACAGAGTTATGGCCCTTGATTTGCTAAAAAATGTGCTTAAAAACCTTGTCTGCTCAACTCCTCCTTCACTATCAGTCGGATTCAATTGATACTTGCCATAATTGTTCACCAGGAGGGGTAGATGTGCAAGACACAAATTTCACTAAAGTTTGTCCCATATTTACGAGTTATGGCCCCTGAATCAATTTTAAACATACTTTCTTGACCCTGATTTGCTTGCAAACATCTTGTCCACTGAACTCCTCCTTCACTATCAGTCGGATTCAATGGATACTTGGCATACTTATTCACTAGGATAAGTAGATGTGCAAGACACAAATTTCAGGAGACTCTGTCCAACAATTATGGAGTTATTGCCCCTGAATCACTGAAAAGTGGTTGCTGCAAAATTTTGTCCGCTGAACTCCTTCTTCAGTATCAGTCGGATTCAATGGATACTTGGCATACTTATTCACTAGGATAAGTAGATGTGCAAGACACAAATTTCAGGAGAATCTGTCCCACAATTATGGAGTTATTGCCCCTGAATGGACTCAGTTGATACTGTTTATGTTTGCTTTCTGTGTCAAGTATTGAGGTGGGGGTATTAATCATCACCTTTGGTGATAGTTCCTCTAGTCTTCTTTTGAAATTGTTGCCAAAGTTTACTGGCTTGACTTCAGGGGTAATTCTAATCTCAACAGGATTTTGGAACCCATGCTGTCACACCTGCCACATGACAATGGTTTGGTATTTTAACAAATTTTAATTATACGCTTTTGTTTGAGTTCAAGTATAACAACATATGTGGGGAAACAAAGACAGCAATAACATGAATGTGTTGCTTTTGTGTATTTACAACAAGATTCTAAAAGTAAGTACATACAAAATGCATGTGTGGTCCAACCAAGTGTGACTGAGAGCTGGTACTTCTTTATGCAATCTTACACTGTTACACATATTATTTATGCCCTTCATAATTTGTGGTTTATCTTTTGCACCCAATTTTGAGTTAAGATCTTAATTTAAAGAATGGGGTGAACAACCAACAACACTACCTTTAACTTTTAGTTTATATAGATTTACACTTTTCACTATTTTTAATACCCTGTATCTAAATGATTTTCTTGTATGCATGTATATATCATAGGCCAGATAGGAATTTAGTCTGGTTCCATATAGGAATTCTTATCTGACTTAGGCTGATTTTGGATCTGGTTAAACAATTTTAGTCCATATAGGAATTCTCATTTGGCTAGACAGATTCTGAATCTGCCTAGGTTTAATAGGAATCTTTGCAATTACCTAAATATATTATGATTGAATATTCTGTTAAATCTTGATTTTCCAAGAAAAAAAAAGAACAACAACAAAAACAAAAGCAACAAAATCATGGATATGTGCTGTGATTTTCACCTGGGCATTTTGAGGTAAACTCTTCTTCCTGTTATAAAGCTGACCTGGAGCAAAGCACTTAGATCTGGGCTCTAGCTGCATTATTTCTAGCTTTCCATTGTACACTTCCTGGGTGATGACATGATGTCTTTTTCTGGCAAGTAGAACAATAACATGAATCCAAAAGTTCATTGAGTATTTCTTTCTCTCCTGGCATAGTTCAGTGTTCACAGACACTCAAGTACCCTTATTTAAGTTACTCTCATATGAATGGTACTTTGAAAAGAAAACTGAAGACATGCTCTTCTAAAGTTATTTTAGCACCTTTTTAACATTTAATACTTCTGGTAATACTGCAACTTTATGACCTCACCAATTTAGATATCAACCGTCATCTTTCATTCTTATAGGAATTCTCATTCCTCATTCTCATCCAGAGCATTATTTTGTGGATATTTGTTAGAATAGCCAACCTCAGTAGCTTAGTCGGATGCACGTCTGATTGATGATCAGGAGGATGCGGGTATGATACCTGCCGTGGTCGGCAACATTCTTTGTGGAGACTGATCATAAAATCTTTTCTACCATCATTTTCTCCCTTCCCCTGATTCAAGAAGGTCAGTTTCTGGTGAAAGAATGTGCACTGTATTGGTTAACCATTTATGTATAATATGTTCTATGAAAGGGTTATCCTTTGGAAGCAAAGAATACACCACAGAACCGGAAAATATGAAGAGTACATGTTTTCTGGGCCAGACTAGCTGGTTTCGGCCAATTAGGCCTCATTAGTGACCCTCAAATATTTTCAAAATTCCACAATGGAATCAAGGACAAGAAACTATAAACTACACTATGATGTAGGGCAGGGCGCCTTTTTATGGCCGCCACACATTCCCAGACACCAGCTGTAGTGACTTTAAATATGTTCTATAAAAGGGTTATAATGAAAGGGTTATAATGAACCAGAAGGGTTTGGCTCAGGTATTAAAAGTGTGGATGGACAAACTGACTGGCTCAAACTTGACCTAAATAGTGTTGACTGGGCCGTTAAACTCCAATACAAACAAATTTGTTAGAATAGCCTCTGCAGAGCTTTTCTAACAAATATCTACAGACAGCATTTGTTTCTTGGAATAATTGTGGGGGGAAAAGGCCTGTTATTACCTACATGTACACCACAACCTCTTTATAACACTATTAATGGGGTCCAAAGCAGACACAGTGTTAGTTAAACAACCGTGTTACATCCAAACAAAAATGTATAGATTATATAGAAAAATGACCATTTATGGTCATTTTTCTATATAATCTACACATTTTTGGGATCCACCTTGAAACCGTGTTCATATGACGTCGTGTCTGAGAAAGTAATAACGCCTGTTCATATGACGTCGCGTCTGAGAGTGTAATAACGCCATGTATTATTTTCGATAATCCACTAGTGGATTAAATATGCAAATTAGCTAGATATGTTCTCTAACGTTACATGTACGACGTCCTTAACGACGTCGCGTTCACTTATGGCGGAATATTGACAATTTTGTAAACAATCGTGAATAAAATGCGTTTAAAATGTCATATGATAAATAGAATCTTGTATTCGTGCTCATGTATTATTGAATTTATTAAACTCGTTGAGGAAAAGGGATAAAATGCGAGGCTTTTCATGTATTATTGAATTTATTAAACTCGTTGAGAAAAAAGGGATAAAATGCTCGGCAAAGCCTCGCATTTTATCCCTTTTCCTCAACTTGTTTAATAAATTCAATAATACATGAGCACTCATGTAAGATCCTATATATAATGAAGTTGTGGTGTATTATAGTACTCCTTATGAAGATGCATTATAGTGGCAAATTCTTAATAACAGTAAAGTGTTGGGGAACAAATACTGTCATTATATCAAGGGTCCTCTGTACATAGCTAGAGTCTCCTACGTATAGCTGTGTACTGAAAACTGACAACTGCATACAGTACTTAACTTAAACAAGGTTTGATAGTGCATTTACCCTTAACTCATTATCCTGCTGAAGTAATTAGTTTTGCCACACTCATTTGTGAGGCCCCTGCCCATCGAGGCTTGAAGAAATAGATGGGCTGCATGATGCTTCCAAGCAGAGCTGAAACCGACCTGCACACAAGTACTGGTAAACCACTTAGAAGATCAAAGCCTGCCCAGGCAAAGCACTGCGCATGAGTCGGACCGTCCATGCTTATAAACCCTATTGGTTTCATTGGGCGACAGGGCTTGAGACGTCATTTCATCTCAATGTCGGGTTAAAGTCCCACATAATTGGAAGCAAAGTCTCCAAAATGACCTTTACAGTTTTGACGGGGACGTTAAACCTCAAATCAAACAGACAAACAAAATCACTCATTTCTGATTATTATCCAATCAAATTACTAATATAAAAAATGATATAATGCTTTCATTCAAATTTACAAACTGAATGCTAATCAGTGTAGATTCTGATCAAATAGCTTCTTCATCTGATATAGGTCTACATTGTTTGCAAAGTTAGCATGTTTAAATGTTTGGCAGGATAAGGGTTAAATTCAAATAAAATACTCAAAAGTGGTTTCTTTCTGGCCTGCAGATCGTTTTATGTATGAAATTTTGTGACTTTCTTGTGAGGTTTGAAATGAAGTTCATGAATTTTCATCTTAATCTTTGTATGATATTCCACTTAGAATGACTGGGTTACAGATTTACAAAACAAACCAAAAGCAGGTGTGATGGCAATCTTTATCTAGAGTCAAAAGCCCTTCCCAGCACAAAAACATTGCACCTCAGATCCATGCTTTTATTATTTGGGCCCTGTCAAGTGAATTTGGTACTTATCGCCTATGCGAGCATACCAGCCAGAACCTTTGCTGCTCGCTTATACAAGCAGTGGATCAAGAGGAACTTTCAGACAGAAAGCCATATCCCTGGCCCCTCTGAATGGCTGGGCATGCGCAGTTAAAATTTGTCATGACGGAATGCTTGAAGGCACAAATTTGCTTGGCAGGGCTCATTTAGTATTTTCCTGATAGGAGAATGTAAAGATCCTAAACCTTAAAGTGCTTCAATGTCCTTGCCATTTTCACTTGGAATTTTGTTATCTGTCTGACAGCAGTTTAATGCAATTGAAAAGATGGTTTGCTAAAACAATTAAGAGTCACGTCACCCCCCTTTCAAATAAATACAGTAAAACTTCGATGGCTGAAATACTGATGGCCGGGTTACCTCGGCTGATTTCTGATAACTAATTTCTGAGTCCCTCGGAAAAATTCCCATACGCCTGTGGACACAAATCCCGCTGAATATTTAATTAAGCCACACCCATTTCTGACTCTGAGCCAGTCAGATTACAGGTAGTTGATGTAATTTATTACTGCAAATTCACATACTGAATGTCAAACAATGTAGATCCTGATCAGATGGCTTCTTCAGAAGCCATCTGATCTGGATCTACACTGTTTGCATAGATAGGTTTTCGTGAATAGCAGGACAAGGGTTAAAACTTTGATGGGCTTCATTTCATTTTGATTTGATGTTTCATTCAATATTTCCTTACACCCTGCCAGTCAACTGCAAGCCATGAATAAATTAAAAACACAAAGTGTTGTATATTTCTTTGTAGACTCCTGCACTGTCCAATCAGAATACATCTCAAATTTCAGTCAGACCTAAAAATGGGAAAAGTGCTTGCCACAACGAACCCAATCAATGTATATTTCTTGATCCAGTTTTAGACTACTTTGAGGAATGACATTTGCTTGTGAAACTAATTTGATGCAAAGAGATTCATTGAAAGGTACTTCATAGGAGTTTGAACAGTTTTGTGTCCACAGGTGTAACTGCAGATATTAATATGTTTGGAGTTATTAAGGGGGGAATTTTCTCTTTTATCTTGAAAATGTATGCTGTGTGTACTCATTTGAATCACCTCGATGAGGTGATTCTAATGAGTACACACAACGTAACTTTATATTAAAAAACTTGAAAAGATATCCCTATTCTTGCTCCTGACCAGGGGCCAGTTGTTTAAAAATAACAACGCCATTAGTTAACGTATCGTTAAAACTTTGATCAGTTATTATGGCAAATAGGCTAATATTTTTGCTTAAAAAATGTGAGCAGCTTTTGCAAATGCAAAAGCTGCTCACATTTTTTCAGCAAAAATAAAATTTTACATATTGTACTTGCTAGAACAGTTAACAATTTGACCACTAACGTGCTTGTTAAGCTAACGATGCTTTGAACAGCTGGCCCCAGGTGCTATGATTTACCCTCAGTGGCTGAAACTACCTCTGTCACGAACAAGTTATCACTTTCAAAAAGGTGTTTCATCCATTTAAGTTGGACTGTGTGTATTGCAACAGTAATACACGCTGGTTTTTACAGAACTAATAGTATGCAGTTTATAGTGAAAACAAGAACTCATAGAAAGAAGGTAGTAATGAAGCAATGGCCAATGAGCAGTAAGCACAAAAAAAGGGGTACTGTTATTGCATTTTTCTGCCTAAAATATTTCAGGATCTTAAACCTAGCAATATAGCAGTTAATGAAGATTGTGAATTAAAGGTAATGTAGTTTGTTTGTTTTATATGGGGTTTAACCTCCCCTTCAACACTGTATAGGTCATTTTGGAGACGTTGCTTCCAATTTTGTGGGACTTTTACCTGACATTGAGATGAAATGGCATCTGAAGCCCTGACGCCGAATGAAACCAATAGGGCTTATAAGCATGGACGGTCCAATTCGTTCCGCTTTGCCTGGGCAGGCTTAGCTCCTCTAAGCGGTTTACCAGTGCCCGTGTGCGGTCGGATTCAGCTCTGCGTGGAAGCATCATGCAGCCTATCTATTTCTTCAAGCCCCGATGGGCGGGGGTGGAAGGTAATGTAGTTTGTAATAGCTAATGAATACGTGTACACATAAACACATAGCTAATGAATAACCTCTTAATAACACTGTTACTACATGGTTTTGGATATAACATGGTGTGAAGACAGATTCCCATTGTGTATAGAAAAATACCCTAAACATTTTCTGCATAGTCTGTACATATTTGTCAATTACTACATAATCTGTAGGCCTACACACATCAGGCTTCAAGAAATAGATTGGGCTGCATGATGCTTCCAGGCAGAGCTGAAACCGACTGCACATGAGTACTGGTAAACCGCTTATAAGGTCAAAGCCTGCCCAGGCAAAATGGAGCGAGTCGGCCTGGCCATGCATATAAACCTTTCATTGGGAAGCAGGGCTTGAGATGTCATTTCATCTTAATGTCTGGTAAAAGTCCCACAAAGTTTGAAGCCAACTCCAAAATGACCTAAATAGGATTGATGGGATCGTTAAACCTCAAACAAACAAACAATCTTGTGCATAACAGGGTTGTTTAACCATCAGTAGTGTTATAAAGGGGTTGTTTATTTATATAAAAATAGAAAAGATGCTGTTTTTCAAATGAAAGTCAGCTCTCCGAGACATAATGTTGGTTTTGGTATATATAGCTGTGTGAAACAAATTCAGATAAAAAGAGGTTCATTGAGACCAGAGGGAACAGATTCTTTTCCTTATCCCTAGTCCTGCTGAACATAAAGACCCCAACCTTTGCAAACGGGCCTCTGTGTCCTAATGGGTAAGTGAAACTTTTTCCTTAGGCCTCTCACCACTGTGGTTCGAGTCTAGCTATGGCCGCATGTGAGATGCCAATTTCTGCAATAGAAGGTCAGGTGGTTGTACCCTTGTTTTTGCCCACCTGGAAATAAGTGAATTGATCTTGAAAGTGCTGTAAAACAAAAAAATCAAAACCCTACCTTTGGAAACTGTAGATCCAGATCAAGCCATCTACAGGATCTACATTGTCATTTAGTTTGTGGCTTGAATGGATACATTATATCAAGTAATTTGATTAATTGATAGTCAGAAATTGGTGTGGTAACATTCAGCAGGATAAGGTTCGAATAAGTCTTTAATGAAACAGGAGGCAAATATTTCCATGAAGGAGTTTCCCATGCGGTGTATCCATTTCCCATCCTTATAGTTATCACTTGAAGTGACATGCAGAATTACAAAGCAGATGACTTTCTTTTTCTTTAATCTATTTTTAGCTCACCTGACCGAAGGTCATGGTGAGCTTTTGTGACAGTAAGATGTCCGGCGTCGTCGTGCGTCGTGCGTCGTCCGTCGTCCGTCGTGCGTCGTCCGTGCGTAAACTTTTTCTTGTGAACACACTAGAGGCCACAGTTTTGGTCCAATTATCATCAAACTTGCTCAGAATGATAATCATGACAATATCTCGGTCAAGTTCGAATTTGGGTCATGTCGGGTAAAAAAGTAGGTCAGTAGGTCAAATCATAGAAAAACCTTGTGAACACTCGAGAGGCCACAATTTTGGTCCAATCATCATCAAACTTGCTCAGAATGATCATTGTGACAATATTTTAGTGAAGTTTGAATATGGATCATGTCGGCTTAAAAAGTAGGTCAGCGGGTCAAATCATAGAAAAACCTTGTGAACACCCTAGAGGCCACAATTTTGGTCCAATCATAATCAAACTTGCTCAGAATGATCATCATGACAATATCTTGGTCAAGTTCGAATATGGGTCATGTCCGGTCAAAAAGTAGGTCAGTAGGTCAAATCATAGAAAAACCTTGTGAACACTCTGAAGGCCACTGTTTTGGTCCAATTATCATGAAACTTGCTCAGAATGACCATTGTGACAATATTTCAGTCCAGTTCGAATATGGGTCATATCGGGTTAAAAAGTAGGTCAGCGGGTCAAATCATATAAAAACCTTGTGAACACCCTAGGGGCCACAATTTTGGTCCAATCATAATCAAACTTGCTCAGAATGATCATCATGACAATATCTCGGTCAAGTTTGAATATGGGTCATGTCCGGTTGAAAAGTAGGTCAGTAGGTCAAATCATAGAAAAACCTTGTGAATACTCAGGAGGCCACAAGTTTGGTTAAATCATTAATCTTGCTCAGAATGGTCATTGTGACAATATCTTGGCTAAGTTTGAATAAAGGTCTTTTCGGGTCAAAAAGTAGGTCAGTAGGTCAAATTAAAGAAAAAACTTGTGAACACTCTAGTTTTACATAGACTTATATAGGGAAAATCTTTAAAAATCCTTTTCTCTGAAACCACAAGGCCTAGGTCTTTTATATTTGGTATGAAGCTTCATCTAAAAGACCCCTAACAAGATTATTCAAATGATAGTGCTGAGGCCAAAAATGTCCCCGCCCCCGGGCCCTTTGGTTTTACATAGGCTTATATAGGGAAAATCTTTAAAAATCTTCTGCTCTGAAGCTGCAAGGCCCAGGACTTTGATATTTGGTATTAAGCTTTATCTAGTGGACCCCTACCAAGATTGTTCAAATTATAGTGCTGGGGCAAAAAATGCCCCCGTTCCGGGGCCCTTTGGTTTTACATGGCCTTATATAGGGAAAATCTTTAAAAATCTTCTTCTCTGAAACCGCAAGGTCCAGGACTTTGATATTTAGAATGAAGCTTCATCCATTGGACCTCTACCAAGATTGTTCAAATTATCGCCCTTGGGCCAAAAATGCCCCCGCTCAGGGGCCCTTTGTTTTTACATAGACTTATATAGGGAAAATCTTTAAAAATCCTTTTCTCTGAAACCACAAGGCCTAGGTCTTTTATATTTGGTATGAAGCTTCATCTAAAAGACCCCTAACAAGATTATTCAAATGATAGTGCTGAGGCCAAAAATGTCCCCACCCCCGGGCCCTTTGGTTTTACATAGGCTTATATAGGGAAAATCTTTAAAAATCTTCTGCTCTGAAACTGCAAGGCCCAGGACTTTGATATTTGGTATTAAGCTTTATCTAGTGGACCCCTACCAAGATTGTTCAAATTATAGTGCTGGGGCAAAAAAAGCCTCCACCTGGGGCCCTTTGGTTTTACATAGGCTTATATAGGGAAAATCTTTAAAAATCTTCTTCTCTGAAACCGCAAGGCCCAGGACTTTGATATTTTGTATGAAGCTTCATCTAGTGGACCCCTACCAAGATTGTTCAAATTATAGCCCTTGGGCCAAAAATCCCCCTGCTCAGGGGCCCTTTGGTTTTACATAGACTTATATAGGGAAAATCTTTAAAAATCTTCTTCTCTGAAACCGCAAGGTCCAGGACTTTGATATTTAGAATGAAGCTTCATCCAATGGACCTCTACCAAGATTGTTCAAACTATCGCCCTTGGGCCAAAAATGCCCCCGCTCAGGGGCCCTTTGTTTTTACATAGACTTATATAGGGAAAATCTTTAAAAATCCTTTTCTCTGAAACCACAAGGCCTAGGTCTTTTATATTTGGTATGAAGCTTCATCTAAAAGACCCCTAACAAGATTATTCAAATGATAGTGCTGAGGCCAAAAATGTCCCCGCCGCCGGGCCCTTTGGTTTTACATAGGCTTATATAGGGAAAATCTTTAAAAATCTTCTGCTCTGAAACTGCAAGGCCCAGGACTTTGATATTTGGAATTAAGCTTTATCTAGTGGACCCCTACCAAGATTGTTCAAATTATAGTGCTGGGGCAAAAAAAGCCTCCGACTGGGACCCTTTGGTTTTACATGGCCTTATATAGGGAAAATCTTTAAAAATCTTCTTCTCTGAAACCGCAAGGCCCAGGACTTTGATATTTTGTATGAAGCTTCATCTAGTGGACCCCTACCAAGATTGTTCAAATTATAGCCCTTGGGCCAAAAATGCCCCCGCTCAGGGGCCCTTTGGTTTTACATAGACTTATATAGGGAAAATCTTTAAAAATCTTCTTCTCTGAAACCACAAGGCCTAGGTCTTTTATATTTGGTATGAAGCTTCTTCTAAAGGACCCCTACCAAGATGATTCAAATTATAGTGCTGGGGCCAAAAGTGGCCCCGTCCCGGGGCCCTTTGGTTTTACATAGACTTATATAGGGATAATCTTTAAAAATCTTCTCTGAAACCACAAGGCCCAGGACTTTGAAATTTGGTATGAAGTTGCATCTAATGGACCTCTACCAAGATTGTTAAAATTATAGCCCTGGGGCCAAAAATGCCCCCACTCTGGGGCCCTATGGTTTTACATAGACTTACATGGGGAAAATCTTCAAAAATCTTCTTCTCTGAAACCACAAGGCCTGGGTCTTTGATATTTGGTATGAAGCTGCATCTAGTGGACCTCTATCAAAATTATTCAAATTATAGCCCTGGTACCAAAAATGTCCCCGCTCCGGGGCCCTTTGGTTTTGCATAGACTTATATAGGGAAATCTTTAAAAATCTTCTCTGAAACTGCAAGGCCAAGGCCTTTGATATTTAGTATGGAGCTTTATCTAGTGGACCTCTACCAAGATTGTTCAAATTATAGCCCTGGGGCCACAAATGCCCCCACCCCGGGCCGGGGCCCTTTGTTTTTACATAGATTTATATAGCCCTGGGGCCATTTGGTTTTGCATAGGCTTATGTAGGGAATATCTTTAAAAAAAATCTTCTTCTCTGAAACTGCAAGGCCCAGGTCTTTGAAATTTGATGTGTAGCTTTATCTAGTGGACCTTTGCCAAGATTGTTCTAATTATAGCCTTTGTTGATGTTTGGTATGAAGCTTCACCTTTAAGACCTCCCTCAACATTATGCACATTAAAACCCTGGGGCCAATAATGGCCCTCTCTGGTTTCAGAGAATTTCCTGCAAAGCGTACTTTTCACCTTTACCCTAATTAATTTGCCACACCCATTTTTGACTATCAAATATCAAATCAAACTGAATGACAACTTTATTTATTTATTTAATCAGAAATTTTTGTCATCAAACACTTATTTACACTGTATAGCTAAGTATTCGAAAATATAAAACAGTTGAGTGAGACAAGGATTGAGCGTAGGCTAGGCGTATTATTGCTCTCTCCTTAATGACAAATGGTGTAGATCCTGATCAAGTGGCTTCTTCAGAAGCCATCTGATCTGCATCTACATTGTTTGCAAAGGTAGGGGTTGTCATGGTTCAGTGGGATTAGGGTTAAGTATCACATCAGTTTCTTTAAACTGTTGTTTGAATGATAACATTTGTGATTTAGTGGATAACTGTATTGAAAATTGTTATTTGGGGAGGTAAATCGGAGGTTTTACGGTCGGAAATTCCGTTTTACAGAAACGTGTCATAATTTGCGAACGTAAAACTGACGATTTACCTCCCCAAATGACAATTTTCAATACAGTTATCCCCATTCTAATGCACTTATTCGGTTGTTTTGAAAAATTGAACTATTTTGCACAAAGCGGCAAGCGCTGTTAGCTGCGTAAAACCAAATGCCGGCCAGTGAAAAGCGATATTACATGATGACGTCGGTTTCCGACAGTATATCGCAGAATTGGACTCCTTGCAGGATCATGAAACAAGTTTTTTAAAATTTTTGGAGAATTACAGCAAGTCTGCAAGATGTCTGAATTTTCAAGATTCTTACGGTTTATGTCAATGCTGCAAAGTGGAGAATCAAATGTTTGAGATGTGTTCTAGTCCTCGGATAACATGAGTAAAAAAACTGATTATATTCTATTGCAGAATATACTGTCGCAAATTTTTGACGTTATCTAATCAGACGTCTTGTTACATATTCAAGTGCAATAGAATAGTGCTTTAAGAGTTACTACATGTGTTATGTTGATCCCTGAAAATATTCTTTTTGTTTCCAGTTTATTTTTAGATTAAAGTCATATCACTAGCTACATTGCACTGCTGTGAATGCTCCTTCCATTTTAATTTCTGCACAATTAAATATACCGTAATTATCCTAAGTATTTGGACAGATAGGCTTAAGCAAACAGTGCAGACCCAGATCAGACTCTGATCAAGGTCTACACTGTTGGTGAATCCGTCTTCACCTTTTCGGACTCCTTGCAGGATCATGAAACAAGTTTATTAAAATTTTAGGAGAATTACAGCAAGTCTGCAAGATGTCTGAATTTTCAGGATTCTTACGGTTTATGTCAATGCTGCAAAGTGGAGAATCAAATGTTTGAGATGTGTTCTAGTCCTCAGATAACATGAGTAAAAAAACTGATTATATTCTGCTTACCGTATTAAGCGAATGTATTCAGACAGACAGGCCTGAGAAAACAGTCTACCTAGATGAGAGACCACATGATCTGGTTTCTCATCGGTATGTTAACCCTGAAGACACCGAGAAAAACTACATCTGAAAATGTGGTCTGCCTGTGTCGTCTGCTGAATCTTTTTGCAAACTTTTTAGAAATATTTTTTCATACAGGCAAACAGTGTGGCCCCAGATCAGACTGCTCCTCTGATCTGGGTCCACGCTGTTTACAAAAATGTCTTTTAAAGTAACTGGCAGACGACAAAGCAGATGACAATTGTCGTAATTGGAGTCTTAAGGGTTAAATTTGAGAACAGGTTTGGTAAGACGTTGAGGTGTCCAAATACTTTGAAGGCACTTTTCATATAGTCAAGTGCATATAACGTTGTCTTTTGAAGAAAACACAATTTTATGGAAAGTTTTCTTGGAGTGCTGCAGTTCTCCATACGGCCTAGAAAGTCAGTTTATTACATTTTGTTATTTTAATTGAGGCAGTGTGGAAAACAACAGCATACTGTGGAAAAACTGAGATATTTGTTTTCCTTGAGGGACGAGGAGATATATGAAATTTACTGCATGAAAATTGACTAACCATTAAGCACAATATGGCCTTTTTATACCCCACCACAGGATAGTTGTTTGGGAGTTTTAATGGGCAAAATCCATTAACATTTGACAGAGTTGTGGCCCTTGTCAGTTTTTGGGCATTTCCGATGGATAACAAGTATTTTCACGGATTTTTTTCAAAGGGCATCTTTCATCTGTGCCCATGGATGTTTTTCTTGAAACTTAATATATTTTTAACTCAGCATATACAACTTATGAAAGCCGGCCTCAGCGGCTCAGTCGGATGCGCGTCTGACTGGTGATCAGGAGGACGCGGGTTCGACTCCCGCCGGGGTCGGCAACATTCTTTCGTGGAGAATGATCATGAAATCTTTTCTGAGGTCATTCTCTCCCTTCCGCTGATTCAAGAAGGGCAGTTGTCAGTTTCTGGCGAAAGAATGTGCACTGTACTGGTTAACCGCTTACGTATAAGCCTTCCCAGGAAAGTGTTGATAGGTAAACTGACCGGCTCAAAAATGACTTAAATAGTGTTGACTGGGCCGTAAAACTCCAAAACAAACAAACAAAAATAAGACTCAGGAGGCAACCATGACTTACTCCCTCCACGCGCTGATGTCTGTCTCTAAATAAGAATGTCTTAAATCTAAAGTTTTATTTAGTTCCAAGGTTTGTGAACTGGATTGAATGCAGAACTTCATAAGCATTCGTTTGATACCACAAAGCTTTTTGAATTAATTAAAGTGTACATATTCTGATAAAATAATTATGAAAAATGTCATTTTTTAATCAAAATTCCAAAACAATTATTTAAATTCAATTCCTAAGATAAATGTTTTGTTGTCTTTGTCAAGATATCATATTACCAGGAAAACCTGCTATATGTATCCTCTGTAGCTATGGCTTTAAGATGCTTTTGAAGCAATTACCTCCCCTGAAAGTGTATTTATTGGGCTTATTCAGAAACTTGAATCTTCAATGGATCATGAAATTGTTGGAAACAGGTAGTTTGAGCCATTCAGGGTTATTAAAAGTGCCAGGTAAAACCCCTGTCACACCAGGGCTGCGTTCTCACGGCGTCCAAGAAAAATGCAGAACGCCGAGGTGCGCGCAGTACGATCGCAAACATCGCCGTAGCAACGCAGTGGCGTCGCCAGTAGACCCATTGGGATCGCATAGAACGCCAAGCGACGGCGCGCATTTTGAGCATGCTCAAAGCAAACGCCGTCACTCGGCTTTCTGACCAGTCTCGATGGGAGGGGACCGCCCGTTTGTATAAACAGTTGCTAGAGTAGAGTTTGATTGTGTACTGTCCCGAAAAACCTACTTCTGAGGTGACTCATTTCGGGTAAGGTAATGGCGGTGGACTTGCTCCTGCTTGCGGTGATTGCGGTGGACTTGCTTCCGATGGCACAGTTGTACTGGTAAACCGCTTAGGGGATCTAAGCTTGCCCAGGCAAAGGGACGCGAGTCGGACCATCCATGCTTATAAACCCTATTAGTTTCATTGGGTGACAGAGATTGAGATGTCATTTCATCTCAATGTCGGGTAAAAGTCCCACAAAATTAGAAGCAACGCCTCCAAAAGACCTATAATGTGTTGATGGGACGTTAAACCTCAAATCAAACAAAACTGTTCGACTGATGAAGATGTCTGTTTACACTTTGAGAACGTCTTCAACAAGTGAGCACCGTAAAAGCGCAGTGCACGCATTGAGAGCGCCGTAAAAGCGCAGTGCACGCATTGTGAGCGCCGTAAAAGCGCAGAGGAAGCGCCGTGAGAGCGCATACAATCGCCATCAAGAATGCCGCAGGATCGCGATAGATCGCCATGTAAGCTCCGTAGCAACGTCGTGGTCACTGTAGGGACGCCATGACAGGTCCATGTTCACAAAAATATCCCATATTTCTTGCGATCTCGCGGCGTTCTGAAAAATTAAACAACGCCATCCCATCGCAGTGAAAACGCGGCATAGTGTGACAGGGGCTTAAGAATATGTGTAGCCCATATTGTTCCTTGGTTGCATTCCAGAAACTTGTAACAGCAGTCAGTACATATATGCCCCATCTTGCTAATTGCCACGGGCATATAATGCCCTGCTTGCGGAGCTCTTGTTACATCCTCCTGTACAAATTAGGCTGCTTCTGAATTATTATGATCAGCAAGATGATTCTAAATTGTACTCACAACAAAAGTATAACATTCAGTGTTGATTTGGAGAAAATTATCTTTGAACTGTGGTTCAAAGTTAACATCCAAGCCCTGATCAGGGTCTTCCTTGGATTATTGCAGATATTAGATTTTGGCCTAGCTCGACACACAGATGATCAGATGACAGGATATGTAGCAACTCGCTGGTACAGGGCTCCAGAGATTATGTTGAATTGGATGCACTATAATCAGACAGGTATGATACCATATTTATCCTAAATTTTTGACACTTTAATGAGCCTTAAAAACTGTAGCATCATAATTACACCAGAACCTCATTATAACACTGTTCATTAAAACACAGTTTTGGATGTAACATGTTTTCAAGATTGATTCCAAAAATTTATAGATTGTATAGAAAAATGACCATAAGTGGTCATTTTTAGCTCGTCTGTTTTTTTGAAAAAAAACTTTCGAGCTATTGTCATCACTCCGGCGTCTGCGTAGTCGTCCTGTGTCGTCCTGCGTCGTCCTGCGTCGTTCCAAAAAAACTTAACCTTGGCTATAACTTAAAAAGTATTAGACCTAGCCTCATGAAACTTCATTCACACACTCATCATCACAAGAGCTACATTTTGACCAAGGACCATAACAACATTGTTGATTTTGGCTGAATTATCTCCCCTTTTCCAATTTTTTTCTGAAACACATTTTTTGCTCTCATTTTAATACTATTCACAACAGAGCCTTCAAACTTCACATGAATGTTCCTTGGGACAAGACCTTTTCAGTGATACCACACTTTTTGATCTGTGACCTTGACCTTTGAACTTTGACCTATTTTTCGAAAATTTAACCGAAAACCTTAACCTTGACCATATTTCCAAAAGTATTTGGCCTACCTTCATGAAACTTCATACACATACTCACCATCACAAGAGCTACATTCCCTACAAGTTTTATAACTCCATCTTGCAATTTGATTGAATTATCTCCCCTTTTCTCTCCGTTTTTTTTAAATTGTTTTTGTCTCTTATTTCAATACTATTCACAACAGAGCCTTCCAACTTCACATGAATGTTCCTTGGGACAAGACTTTTCAGTCATACCACGCTTTTTGACCTGTGACCTTGACCTTTGAACTTTGACCTATTTTTCGAAAATTTAACCGAAAACCTTAACCTTGACCATATTTCCAAAAGTATTTGGCCTACCTTCATGAAACTTCATACACATACTCACCATCACAAGAGCTACATTCCCTACAAGTTTTATAACTCCATCTTGCAATTTGATTGAATTATCTCCCCTTTTCTCTCCGTTATTTTTAAATTGTTTTTGTCTCTTATTTCAATACTATTCACAACAGAGCCTTCCAACTTCACATGAATGTTCCTTGGGACAAGACCTTTTCAGTCATACCACGCTTTTTGACCTGTGACCTTGACCTTTGAACTTTGACCTATTTTTCGAAAATTTAACCGAAAACCTTAACCTTGACCATATTTCCAAAAGTATTTGGCCTACATTCATGAAACTTCATACACATACTCACCATCACAAGAGCTACATTCCCTACAAGTTTTATAACTCCATCTTGCAATTTGATTGAATTATCTCCCCTTTTCTCTCCGTTTTTTTAAAATTGTTTTTGTCTCTTATTTCAATACTATTCACAACAGAGCCTTCCAACTTCACATGAATGTTCCTTGGGACAAGACTTTTCAGTCATACCACGCTTTTTGACCTGTGACCTTGACCTTTGAACTTTGACCTATTTTTCGAAAAATTAACCAAAAAACTTAACCTTGACCATATTTCCAAAAGTATTTGGGCTACCTTCATGAAACTTCATACACATACTCACCATCACAAGAGCTACAATCCCTACAAGTTTTATAACTCCATCTTGCAATTTGATTTGACTTAGAACTTTTGTTTTCTAAAAGAAACTGCAGACGAGCGTTGGCACCCGCTTGCGGTGCTCTTGTTCTATTTAACCTAGAACTTCTTTTTTCGGATGTACTAACTCGGTTTCTGCTTTAGACCCCATTAATACTGGTATTAAGAGGTTGTGGTGTATATTTAGGGCCAGTCACTTGCTCTGTATGAAATAATGTAGGCCCTTCTGGACCAGTCTACCCTGGATCAACACAGTTTCCACAGGCTCATTTTTAGCTCGCTTGTCATGTAGTGACGAGGTGAGCTTCGTGATCACTTTTCATACATCCATAAACAATTTCTTCAAACAACATCAACCATTGCATATCAAACATGTAAGATTTTTTATCTTTTTTAGCTCACCATCACGTAGTGACGAGGTGAGCTTTTGGGATCACTTTTCGTCCGTCGTGCGTCCGTCCGTGCGTCCGTCCGTGCGTGCGTCCGTAAACAATTCTTTAAACGACATCTCCTAAACCACTGATTGGATTTTGACCAAACTTCACAGTAATGATCCTTAGGTGGTCCCCTTTCAAAGTTGTTCAAATGGTTCCGGTCCGTTGCACATCTAGATCAAAGGAGCCAAAAACAGATTTTTTTCACCAAAAACTTAAAAAATCTTCTTCTCTGAAACCACAAGTCCCAGGTCTTTGCTATTTGGTATGAAGCTTCATCTGGTGGACCCCTACCAAGATTGTTCAAATTATAGTGCTGGGGCCAAAAATGCCCCCGCTCCGGGGCCCTTTGGTTTTACATGGGCTTATATTGGGACAATCTTTAAAAATCTTCTTCTCTGAAACCGTAAGGCCCAGGTCTTTGATATTTGGTATGAAGCTTCATCTAGTGGACCCCTACCAAGATTGTTCAAATTATAGTGCTGGGGCCAAAAATGCCCCCGCTCCAGGGCCCTTTGGTTTTACATGGGCTTATATAGGGAAGAGCTTTAAAAATCTTCTTCTCTGAAACCGTAAGGCCCAGGTCTTTAATATTTGGTATGAAGCTTCATCTAGGGGACCCCTACCAAGATTGTTCAAATTATAGTGCTGGGGTCAAATATGCCCCCGCTCCGGGGCCCTTTGGTTTTACATGGGCTTATATAGGGAAAACCTTGAAAAATTTTCTTCTCTGAAGCTGCATCCCACACATCCATGGTCCTTCTCCTTTCCACCCCCCCCCACCCCCACACACACACACACACACAATCCGGGGCCCTTTGGTTTTAAATGGGCTTATATAGGGAAAATCTTTAAAAATCTTCTTCTCTGAAACCACAAGGCCCAGGTCTTTGCTATTTGGTATGAAGCTTCATCTAGTGGACTCCTACCAAGATTGTTCAAATTATAGTGTTTGGGCTAAAAATGCCACCGCCCCGGGGCCCTTTGGTTTTACATGGGCTTATATGGGGAAAATCTTTAAAAATCTTCTTCTCGGAAACCCCAAGGGCCAGGTCTTTGCTATTTGGTATGAAGCTTCATCTAGTGGACCCCTACCAAGATTGTTCAAATTATAGTGCTAGGGCTAAAACTGCCCCAGACCTGGGGCCCTTTGGTTTCACATAGACTTATATAGAGATATTCCTTAAAAATCTTCTTCTGAAACAGCAAGGCCATGGTCTTTGATATTTGGTATGAAGCTTCCTCTAGTGGATCTCTATCAAGATGGTTTAAATTATAGCCCTGAGGCCAAAAATACCCCCGCCCTGGAGCCATTTGGTTTTATATAGGCTTATGTAGGGAATATCTTTAATAAAAATCTTCTTCTCTGAAACCGCAAGGCCCAGGTCTTTGATATTTGGTATGTAGCATATCTAGTGGACCTTTGCCAAGATTGTTCAAATTATAGCCTTTGTTGATATTTGGTATGAAGCTTCACCTTTTTAGACGTCTCTGAACATTATGCACATTATAGCCCTGGGGTTAATAATGGCCCTCCCCGGGTCCCACTTGTTACTCTATGGATCAGGTGAGCGATCCAGGGCCATCATGGCCCTCTTGTTAGCTCACCGTCACGTAGTGACGAGGTGAGCTTTTGGGATCACTTTTTGTCCGTCGTCCGTCGTGCGTCCGTGCGTAAACTTTTTCTTCAAACGACATCTCCTCCTAAACCACTGAGCGGATTTTGACCAAACTTCACAGGAATGATCCTTAGGTGGTCCCCTTTCAAAGTTGTTCAAATGGTTCCGGTCCGTTGCACATATAGGTCACAGGAGCCAAAAATAGTTTTTTTTCACCGAAAACTTAAAAAATCTTCTACTCTGAAACTGCAAGGCCCAGGTCTTTGATATTTGGTATGAAGCTTCATCTAGTGGACCCCTACCAAGATTGTTCAAATTATAGTGCTGGGGCCAAAAATGCCCCCGCCCCGGGGCCCTTTGGTTTTACATGGGCTTATATAGGGAAAATCTTTAAAAATCTTCTTCTCTGAAACCACAAGGCCCAGGTCTTTGATATTTGGTATGAATCTTTATCTGGTGGACCCCTACCAAGATTGTTCAAATTATAGTGCTGGGGCCAAAGATGCCCCCGCCACGGGGCCCTTTGGTTTTACCTAGGCTTATATAGGGAAAATCTTTAAAAATCTTCTTCTCTGAAACCGCAAGGCCCAGGTCTTTGATATTTGGTATGAAGCTTCATCTAGTGGACCCCTACCAAGATTGTTCAAATTATAGTGCTGGGGCCAAAAATGCCCCTGCCCCAGGGCCCTTTGGTTTTACATGGGCTTATATAGGAAAAATCTTTAAAAAATCTTCTTCTCTGAAACTTCAAGGCCCAGGTCTTTGATATTTGGTATGAATCTTCATCTTATGGACCCCTACCAAGATTGTTCAAATTATAGTGCTGGGGCCAAAAATGCCCCCGCTCCGGGGCCCTTTGGTTTTACATAGGCTTATATAGGGAAAACCTTTAAAAATCTTCTTCTATGAAACCGCAAGGCCCAGGTCTTTGATATTAGGTATGAAACTTCATCTAGTGGACCCCTACCAAGATTGTTCAAATTATAGTGCTGGGGCCAAAAATGCCCCGCCCCAGGGCCCTTTGGTTTTACATGGGCTTATATTGGGAAAATCTTTAAAAAATCTTCTTCACTGAAACTGCAGGGCCCAGATCTTTGCTATTTGGTATGAAGCTTCATCTAGTGGACCCCTACCAAGACTGTTCAAATTATAGTGCTGGGGCTAAAAATGCCCCCGCCCCGGGGCCCTTTGGTTTTACATAGGCTTATATAAGGAAAATCTTTAAAAATCTTCTTTTCTGAAACTGCAAGGCCCAGGTCTTTGATATTTGGTATGAAGTTTTATCTTGTGGACCTCTATCAAGATTGTTCAAATTATAGCCCTGAAGCCAAAATTGCCCCCGCCCCTGGGTCCTTTGGTTTTTCATAGACTTATATAGGGAAAATCTTGAAAAATCTTCTACTCTGAAACCACAAGGCCTAGGTCTTTGACATTTGGTATGAAGCTTCACCTAGTGGACCTCTACCAAGATTGTTCAAATTATAGCCCTGGGGCCACAATGCCCCCGCCCCAGGGCCCTTTGGTTTTACATAGACTTATAATAGAGATAATCTTTGAAAATCTTCGTCTCTGAAACAACAAGGCCCAGGTCTTTGATATTTGGTGTGAAGCTTCATCTAGTGGACCTCTATCAAGATTGTTTAAATTATAGCCCTGAGGCCAAAAATGCCCCTGCCCCGGGGCCATTTTGTTTTACATAGGCTTATGTAAGGAATATCTTTAAAAAAATCTTCTTCTCTGAAACCACAAGGCCCAGGTCTTTGATATTTGTTGTGTAGCTTCATCTAGTGGACCTTTGCCAAGATTGTTCAAATCATAGCCTTTTGTTGATATTTGGTATAAAGCTTCACCTTTTTAGACCTCCCTCAACATTATGCACATTATAACCCTGGGGTCAATAATGGCCCTCCCCGGGGCCCACTTGTTACTCTATGGATCAGGTGAGCGATCCAGGGCCATCATGGTCCTCTTGTGTTTTATATTAGGATCACTTTTTGTCTGTCATCCGTGCGTAAACAATTTCTTCAAACTACATCTCCTCCTAAACCACTGATCAGATTTTGACCAAACTTCACAGGAATAATCCTTAGGTGGTCCCCTTTCAAAGTTGTCCAAATGGTTCCGGTCTGTTGCACATATAGGTCACAGGAGCCAAAAATAGATTTTTTTCACCGAAAACTTAAAAAATCTTCTTCTCTGAAACCGCAAGACCCAGGACCTTGATATTTGGTATGAAGCTTCATCTAGTGGATTGTTCAAGATTGTTCAAATTATAGTGCTGGGGCCAAAAATGCCCCCGCATCAGGGCCCTTTGGTTTTACATGGGCTTATATAGGGAAAATCTTTAAAAATCTTCTCCTCTGAAACCGCAAGGCCCAGGACTTTGATATTTGGTATGAAGCTTCATCTAGTGGACCCCTACCAAGATTGTTCAAATTATAGTGCTGGGGCCAAAAATGCCCCTGCACCGGGGCCCTTTGATTTTACATGGGCTTATATAGGGAAAATCTTTAAAAATCTTCTCCTCTGAAACCACAAGGCCCAGGTCTATGATATTTGGTATGAAGCTTTATCTAGTGGACCCCTACCAAGATTGTTCAAATAATAGTGCTGGGGCCAAAAATGCCCCCACCCCAGGGCCCTTTGGTTTTACATGGGCTTATATAGGGAAAATCTTGAAATATCTTCTTCTCTGAAACCTCAGGGCCCAGGCCTTTGATATTTGGTATGAAGCTTCATCTAGTGGACCCCTGCCAAGATTATATAAGGGTAGTTCCACAGTACTGAAGAAAAACATAGGTGCATGCAATAAACTGTTATTTTTCGCACAAACGTGATTTCTTTCTAAAAAGGACTGGTAAGTTGACAAATATGACATACTGAAGGGATAAAAAAAGATAAAATATAAAGATTTTTTTCACCGAGACCAGAAATATGACTTGTGTTATGACGAAAATCGGCGATTTTCTAGCATGGATATTGGGACAGCCATATGGGCATGTCGTTTATCTTTCGTTTTCTTCATCTGTATATTCGAAAAGTCTAAAAAATCTTTTGAATAGTAAAGAAGGTAAGTAAAATTATGTGCTCGTCAAGATATTATTTCACGATTACCCCCAAAAGGTGAAAAATCAGTGAATATAAAAAGTGTATTGCACTCGTTACTATCGTGTCCAAAATATCTATTTGAAGTAACCATCTAGGGTCAAGAGTTTAAAGTAGTTGTGTGTGTATTAATTGGTGTGTAAAGTTTTCCAATACATATAGCATTGTGTAAATGAATTTCAGTTCGTTTCGTTGGCTAATTTTCATAAAGACTGTAAAAATATAAGTCTCCTGTCTTTCGTGTCCAACTTGTAACGAGCATTAAAATCGATCAAACACATATAAAACAAATGGTCGTTGGCTAAAACGTGCCGCCAAATAAAAGCACGTGGTACTAATGTGTAAAGTCGCAGAACTCATGTTTTCACGGAAAAGGCTTCAACGGGTAGGTGTGATTGTTTGATGGTGTCAAGAAAAGTAACAAGCAGGAAAAGTAACGAGCGATGGTCAAAATCATCATGTTAGACGGAACGACGCTAATTCATGCGTGACGTCAGATAACACCACGTAAATTGTTGTTTTAATTTTGTTTTGATGATGCCTTAAGGAAGATGGTTATTGGGCTGTACGAATTATGGTTCAACTTGACTTTAGACAGACACGAAAAGCTGTTTGCTCGTTACAAACAGACACCAAAATACGTTGTCCATCTGTCACTTGTAACGATTGGTAATTCCGATGGTCATATTATAAAATAAGATCATCTCACAATAGCCTACTGCTCATTATATGCTTTTCAGGTATCCAACCTTTTTTCTTGAAAGAATTGAGAAAGAATGTAGCTAGAATCACGTTGTGAGCACCGATGAATAACGATCGTTACAAATTGACATCAAAGCACATTTTTATGCATTACCGTGGACACCACAAATGCTTTCTCGTTACAAAACTCAGGGCTTCGGTTAGGCGGACGTACGGCGTATATTACGTCCTGAAATCGCTTCCGGACGCCCAAATTAAACATCTAAGGTGTCCCGCGGATTCCCGAAAATTTCTCTGTACGGCCAAAAATCTTTACCGAGACGTATAAACCCGCCCACCTTCAGCGGTTTGTAAAAAGTTTGCTCCGCCTCCTTAGCTGAAACAGCTTTCTGTGTTTATTGAGAACTAAGGACGTACCATTTTCTGCTTGCGCGGTATTATATTGACAGTCAGAATCACGTGCGTCGGCACACCTTTGATCGTCATCGGCGTGTGAAAAACGTGTCCAGGTGATTGCTCGGGTGTTTGCATATAATTAAACAGATTAGTAGTTGAGGATAAACTAATTATCTCATTGACGATAAGTGTTTTTTAATCCTGTAAACTTGTTACTGTTTAAATTAAAGCGGGTCGTAATTTAGGTGTTTCATTAGAGATGCAAAGTGTGACAATAGTTTCAAAGATAGATACGCATTTTTTTCTTCAGTAAATAGCAGGTGTTCACTAGGTGAAATGACGAAAATAATTAATAAAATCCCAAAATGTTGTCGCGATCGCTGTTTGATTTTGACGCCTCGAAAATACGTAAAAAAAAACCGGCGAATGTGACCAGGCCGGTTCGTCAGGGTCCGCGCTGCAGTTTGATCTGTCTGTTAGCCAAAAAGCAAAAAAAAAAAAAAAAAAAAAATCTACCGCTGACTCGACTAAGTCTGCCCCAATTGATCAAAGTTGCATGTGTTTCTGCCTGTTTGTCTGAAGCAGTTCCGAGTGTTTTAATAGAGTACAGTATGTTTTTCAAAGTGTGGCAAAAATCTTTTACAAAAGAATTTTTCTTTATTTCTTTTTAATCCATGTATGACAATGGGCGTCAGGTTTGTTTTATTTGTGTTAAGTTCTACAAACAGTGTAGACAGATCAGACGCTATGTTTTGTGGCGTCTGATCTGGGCCTACACGGAAAATGGACCACTAGGCATATATGGGGATGGGTAATGCTATTGTTTTCTTTACTTTTTATTTGTTTATTTTGGGGGGTGGGGGGAAGGGCGTTTTACTTGGAAAGTTGTAAAATTTATACAGGCCAAGCAAAAATATTTTTCTTTTTTGTATGCACTCCTCTGCACTGTACTGACCGCATGAATGTCACTGTTATGAGTAGTTTTAACTTCCTCACACGGCTTTGCTTGATTGTTTTGAGTTTAACAGCCCAGTCAACACTATTCAAGTCATTTTTGAGCCGGTCAGTTTACCTATCCACACTTTACTAGCCCTCTAAAAGAATATACAGGTGATTAAAAATGCAAACAAGAGATTCATAGATTAAATAATATATATATATAATTCTTCATCAAAACAATTTTACGATCCGCAAACACCTTGCTTCAAAATTGGGACTTCCTGAATTTTCCAGTGGGACTTCCAGATTTCAAGGGTAGGAAGTCTGGGACTTCCTGAACTTGGGAGTAAATGGAAGCCCTGCTTGAAAACAGAACCAAGAATTCAGTATGAGAAACTGCAACGGAATGACCGCCTTGAGGCGGTCAGTAGTAAGACTACTGAGGGGGAGGTGTGTGTGGGGGTAGGGGCGGGGGGGGGGTTCCACTCCGGAGTTTACGAAATTTTCGAATCCTAAATTATTTCAGGAATTAAAGATTACATTGTTGACTTTGTTTTGTTTGTTGTTTGATTTGAAGCCTGAAATTATTATGTTCATTAAGGGCAAGTTGTCTATCTGTTTGAAAAGTGTTGTTGTGCCATCGTTTGTGGCACTCCGCATCATTAATTGATCTTTTTCAGATGTTCAGTGTTAGTGTTTTGGCGAGCTGCAAATTAACGGTGCTTAACTTTCCATCATGCATGTTTACAAAGCACAGTAAAGCACATTCACTGTTGGTAAAAACACTGTACAATACAGCAAAGTAGAAGTAAAACAAAGATCAGTAATCGATACAATTAACTTACTCCACCCATCAAAGACACCAAAGGGAAAGAAACACAAACATTAAGCGACCAGACCATAATGGAAACCTAAACAAAGGAAGGCCATAAGGACAGTCACTTTCCCACAAAATGGCCATATGGCCATCCAAAATAAAAAGACACAAGTGATACACACAGTAAGTAACAAACAACAACATAAATAAACCGCCACAGAAGAACCGCCTGGAACGGTCAGTGGAAAGATTTCCACTGGGGGCTTAAATCGATTTTACGTGGCCACAATCCTCGCCCTTACTTCTGTCGCGATTTAGACAAATAATTTGTTCAGTCCGCATGGAGGCCTCCCAACTCGTCAGTGCAACATCTCCGTGAACACAAATAATCAAAGAACCACAGAGGTGAGACAACGGCGAGGCCTTGACAGCAAAAAAACACTGAAATGCTGGAGCAAAAGAAAACCAACAGTTAGACTCCGATGGGCCCGACCAGAGACAGAGCATCAGGCACCAAGTTTATTATTCCAAAGCATCCAAAGCCCTAATATAGATCTGCATATATACACTTCTAGAGTACAAGTATAAACAACATAAGTAAAATAAACTATCAAACTTCTGCAAACCTCAGGCATGTCTTTTCTTTCATAACGGGTTAAAATGTTACGACAGATCAAAATGGCATTGTTTCTCCTATTGTTTGATGTTGTCGTTATTCAGTGGCGTAACATCATGTCATCACACACTACATAACACTTGATTAGTGGCCTTATGACGCCACACATGCCATCACCATGTTTTCCACTGAAATTATTTAACTTTCAAGGGAATAAAACTGTTTACAACATCCATACGGTTTATAAACAGAATCTTACACTTGTGGTCATTTCATAATAAATTTATGAAACTCGCCAAAGGTTGGAGTGGTTTCATAAATCACATATCAAATAACCACTCGTGTAAGGCCCACTATATTAGCCATCACTGTTCTAGTATTCTGCCTTTTTAGCTCAACTACAGGTGCGTTTCAAAAGTTTTATGGATAGGACTGGGTTTCATAATTAATTGCACACTTGGTGCTGTTTCTCAAAGCTGTAACACAGTTTGCTGACCAAATCTGTGCTTTAATTTGATATATGTTTTACATCAATACATGGTCTTGAAATATGTGTTTCAGTTCTTTTTGTACAGCTCATGGTATCGTCATTTTGGATTCGTTTATACATGCACGCATTTTTGTCCTCGATTTGTTCACCTTTTCGAACATTGCGTTTCGAAAGGTTTGTGTCTGGAAATGATAATGATAAAATCGAATTCAAAATAACATTTGTATTCATTTACAAAGATCGTGGATAAAAATAATAAATTATATCGCCAACAGGTACCTGGGATATAACCCAATACTACTAGGTTGGTGTGTTTTCCCAGTTTTGCTGTAAGAAATTGCTTTACTTTTATAATGATTGATACTGAAAATATGAAGGCAAACTAGATTCTGGATCTTCACTTATATCTATAACCAGATCTTCATAAGCACATATTTCATTCAATTCATTATTGTTCATATCTACATTAAAACTTCACTGAGCTTAGTACTGGATAACCCCATCCTTGTTTTCAATGACAGCGGCAATTCTATGAGGCATGGAGTCGTGCAGTTCCATAAGATCTTCTCTGTTAACTGCATTCCATAGACTTTGAATATTTCGCCACAGTTGATGATTGGATGTTGGAACAAACTTACTCCAAAAGCACGCGCAGGTACATTAAAGAAAAAGGTCTTCAGCTTTTGGATTGACCTGGGTATTCCTATAGAACACGTTTGGGTCTTAAAATGTGAAAGGGAAGAGCTCCAACAGCCAAGCAGCAACTATGGCGAACTATTCAAATCTTTGGCATACAGTCAACATAGAAGATCTCATGGAACTGTATGTACGACCCCATGCCTCGTAGAAATGCCGCTGTCATCACAAACAAGGGTGGGGTCACCCAGTACTAAGCTCAGCGAAGTTGTAATGAAGATACGAACAAGAATGAATTGAATTAAATATGTGCTTATAAAGGTCTGATAATAGGTTTAAGTGAATATTCAGAATGTAGTTTCAGTATTTTGTATTTTAAATATATACAATTGCTTACAGCAAAATGGGAAAACACACCTATCTGGTAATACTGGGTTATGTCCCAGGTATTTATTGGCGATAAAATTTTATTAGTTTTATCCATGATCTTTATAAATGAATAGAAATGTTATTTTCAGTTCAATTTTACTATTATCATTTCCACATACAAACCTTTCGAAACGCAATGTTCGAAAAGGTGAAAAAATCGAGGACAAAAATGCGTGCATGTATGAACGAGCCCAAAATGACACAACCATGCGCTGTACAAAAAGAAATAAAACACACATTTCAAGACAATGTATTGATGTAAAACATACTGTATATCAAATTAAAGCCCAGATTTCGTCAGCAAACTGTGTTACAGCTTTGAGAATACACAAAGTGTGCAATTAATTAATAAAAACCCAGTCCTATCTATAAAACTTTTGAAACGCACCTGTATATACGAAAGTACAAGAAGATCTAAATATTGCACTATCCCTGGTATCGGCGTTAGCGTCGGTGTCAGTCGGTATACATGGCTGTCGGTATACATGGTTTATAGTAAAGTCTTTACATGATGGGCAAGAACAAGTTCAGGCGAGCTGCCCTGTCCGGCAATAGGTCTTGTTCCCTTGCAGGTAGACTAGAATTTACTTTTGATTATTGAGACTTTAGTATATTAACTTCTGACGCGTGTTTTAAGTGCCTCATATGGAATAATTCAAATACTTCTTAGTTGGCCAGTACAGCGCTTCTGAACATACGATAAACTTGCTTTGACCACAGAATGAGTTGCACTGGTCACTGATGTGTAAATTCTTCATGACATTGTCTTTCCCAAATTCCGTTTAATCCATCATATGATGTACCGAATCTTACACTCTTGATAACGCCAACAGAAGCTCACGAAACTCGCTAGCTAAAAGATATGAAATAGCCCCGGAAATAGCAACTCCTGTCAAACTTTGTTTTAATACAGATCTATTGCAAGCAAACAGAGCATATATACAAGTAAGCAATACAGTCATTGTTATGTACAGACAAATACAAGCAAACAACTTCATAAGTGTACACAGAATCATTAACTGTTCATTATGAAATGTTTAGAAAAGGTTACTCAGGAAAAGCCACAACGACATGAACATCACGATCGTTACATGGTGTCCAACTTAGTTATGCGTAGAATGTTAAATAACTCAGAAGTATTTCTTTTCATAAAAATATAGTTAAATTTATCAATTATTTGTTCCAGCAGTACTTCAAAGAAAGGCTATTTTTCTAACTGATCTGCAATAATGGACTGCTGTGTTGGACACCATGTAACGTGCATGATTTGGTGTCGTCAGTAACGAGCATTCCATATTACCAGGAATTCTAAGAAACTTTTCCCCCATTCAATTCTATTATAAAGCTAACAATAATTTGATAAAACTATAACGTTTGTTTAATTTTTGGCATATGACTATTGGAAGAATGAATGTGTCCAACATAAAAAAATATAAAAAAAAAGGACAATTTTGGATGTCGAAGCTGGATATTTGAAATTGGTTCTTCAATAAAGTGATACATAAAATCTTGCACTTTTCATCTTAGAATCACTTTTGTATCTGAAATGTCATGTTTAATAGCAGAATTATTATGATAAATCCTATTCATTTGAAAAAAACAGGCATGAGTTGGACACCATGTAACGAGTGTTACTTGTTTCACTAGCATGAAAAAAGTAAGATAGTTTCTTTCTAAATGACAAAAAGTTATCTTCTTACTGTTATTTTTCAAAAAAGGAAGGTTTAAGACATAACATGAAGCGATATTTATTCCAATTTTCACATTTTAAAAAAGTAACATCTTTGTCCCATATTTTTCTTCAGTACTGTGGAACTACCCATAAATAATAGTACTGGGGCCAAAAATGCCCCCGCCCCAGGGCCCTTTGGTTTTACATGGGCTTATATAGGGAAAATCTTTAAAAATCTTCTTCTCTGAAACCGCAAGGCCCAGGTCTTTGATATTTGGTATGAAGCTTCATCTAGTGGACCCCTACCAAGATTGTTTAAATTATAGTGCTTGGGCCAAAAATGCCCCTGCCCTGGGGCCCTTTGATTTTACATGGGCTTATATAGGGATAATCAAAAAAAATCTTCTTCTCTGAAACTGCAAGGCCCAGGTCTTTGATATTTGGTATGTAGCTTCATGAAGTGGACCGCTACCAAGATTGTTCAAATTATAGCCCTGGGGCCAAAAATGCCCTCGCTCCGGGGCCCTTTGATTTTACATGGACTCATATAGGGAAAATCTTTAAAAATCTTCTGAAACTGCAAGGCCCAGGTCTTTGATATTTGGTATGAAGCTTCATCTAGTGGACCGCTACCAAGATTGTTTAAATTATAGTGCTCGGGCCAAAAATGCCCCTGCCTGGGGCCCTTTGATTTTACATGGGCTTATATAGGGAAAATCTTTAAAAATCTTCTTCTCTGAAACCGCAAGGCCCAGGTCTTTGATATTTCGTATGAAGCTTCATCTAGTGGACCCCTACCAAGATTGTTCAAATAATAGTGCTGGGGCCAAAAATGCCCCCACCCCAGGGCCCTTTGGTTTTACATGGGCTTATATAGGGAAAATCTTGAAATATCTTCTTCTCTGAAACCTCAAGGCCCAGGCCTTTGATATTTGGTATGAAGCTTCATCTAGTGGACCCCTGCCAAGATTGTATAAATAATAGTACTGGGGCCAAAAATGCCCCCGCCCCAGGGCCCTTTGGTTTTACATGGGCTTATATAGGGAAAATCTTTAAAAATCTTCTTCTCTGAAACCGCAAGGCCCAGGTCTTTGATATTTGGTATGAAGCTTCATCTAGCGGACCCCTACCAAGATTGTTTAAATTATAGTGCTGGGGCCAAAAATGCCCCTGCCCTGGGGCCCTTTGATTTTACATGGGCTTATATAGGGATAATCAAAAAAAATCTTCTTCTCTGAAACTGCAAGGCCCAGGTCTTTGATATTTGGTATGTAGCTTCATGAAGTGGACCGCTACCAAGATTGTTCAAATTATAGCCCTGGGGCCAAAAATGCCCTCGCTCCGGGGCCCTTTGATTTTACATGGACTCATATAGGGAAAATCTTTAAAAATCTTCTCTGAAACTGCAAGGCCCAGGTCTTTGATATTTGGTATGAAGCTTCATCTAGTGGACCGCTACCAAGATTGTTTAAATTATAGTGCTCGGGCCAAAAATGCCCCCGCCTGGTGCCCTTTGATTTTCCATGGGCTTATATAGGGAAAATCTTTAAAAATCTTCTTCTCTGAAACCGCAAGGCCCAGGTCTTTGATATTTCGTATGTAGCTTCATCTAGTGGACCCCTACCAAGATTGTTCAAATTATAGTGCTGGGGTCAAAAATGCCCCTGCAACGGGGCATTTTGGTTTTACATAGACTTATATAGGGAAAATCTTTAAAAATCTTCTTCTGTGAAACCACAAGGCCTAGGTCTTTGATATTTGGTGTGAAATTTCATCTACTGGACCTCTATCAAGATTGTTCAAATTATAGCCCTCGGGCCAAAAATGCCCCCGCCCAGAGACCCTTTGGTTTTACATAGACTTATATAGGGAAATCTTTAAAAATCTTCTCCGAAACTGCAAGGCCCATGTCTTTGATATTTGGTATGGAGCTTCATCTAGTGGAGGTCTACCAAGATTGTTCACATTAAAGCCCAGGGCCACAAATGCCCCCGTTCCGGGGCCCTTTGGTTTTACATAGACTTATATAGAGATCATCTTTGAAAATCTTCTTCTCTGAAACCGCAAGGCCCAGGTCTTTGATATTTGGTGTGAAGCTTCTTCTAGTGGACCTCTATCAAGATTGTTTAAATTATAGCCCTGAGGCCAAAAATGCCCCCTCTGGGGCCATTTGGTTTTACATAGGCTTATGTAGGGAACATCTTTAAAAAAATCTTCTTCTCTGAAACCACAAGGCCCAGGTCTTTGATATTTGGTGTGTAGCTCCATCTAGTGGACCTTTGCCAAGATTTTTCAAATTATAGCCTTTGTTGATATTTGGTATGAAGCTTCACCTGTTTAGACCTCCCTCAACATTATGCACATTATAGCCCTGGGGTCAATAATGGCCCTCCCCGGGGCCCACTTGTTACTCTTTGGATCAGGTGAGCGATCCAGGGCCATCATGGCCCTCTTGTGTTTTATATTAGGATCACTTTTTGTCTGTCATCCGTGCGTAAACAATTTCTTCAAACGACATCTCCTCCTAAACCACTGATTGGATTTTGACAAAACTTCACAGGAATGATCCTTAGGTGGTCCCCTTTCAAAGTTGTTCAAATGGTTCCGGTCAGTTGCACATATGGGCCACAGAAGCAAAAAATAGATTTTTTCACCGAAAACTTCAAAAATCTTCTTCTCTGAAACCACAAGGCCCAGGTCTTTGATATTTGGTATGAAGCTTCATGTAGCGGACCCCTACCAAGATTGTTCAAATTATAGTGCTGGAGTCAAAAATGCCCCCGCCCCGGGGCCCTTTGGTTTTACATGGGCTTATATAGGGAAAATCTTCAAAAATTTTCTTCTCTGAAACCACAAGGCCCAGGTCTTTGATTTTTGGTATGAAGCTTCATCTAGTGGACCCCTACCAAGATTGTTCAAATTATAGTGCTGGGGCCAAAAATGCCCCCGCCCTGGGGCCCTTTGTTTTTACATGGGCTTTTATAGGGAAAATCTTTAAAAAAACTTCTTCTCTGAAACTGCAAGGCCCAGGTCTTTGCTATTTGGTATGATGCTTCATCTAGTGGACCCCTACCAAGATTGTTCAAATAATAGTGCTGGGGCCAAAAATGCCCCCGCCCCGGGTCCCTTTGGTTTTACATAGGCTTGTGTAGGGAAAATCTTTAAAAATCTTCTTCTCTAAAACTGCAAGGCCCAGGTCTTTGATATTTGGTATGAAGCTTCATCTTGTGGACCTCTACCAAGATTGTTCAAATTATAGCCCTGGGACCCTTTGGTTTTACATAGACTTATATAGGGAAAATCTTGAACAATCTTCTTCTCTGAAACCACAAGGCCTAGGTCTTTGATATTTGATATGAAGCTCCAGCTAATGGATCTCTACCAAGCTTTTCAAATTATAGCCCTGAGGCCAACAATGCCCCCACCTCGGGGCCCTTTGGTTTACATAGACTATATAGGGAAACTCTTTAAAAATGTTCTTCTGTGAAACCACAAGGCCTAGGTCTTTGATATTTGGTGTGAAATTCCATCTAGTGGACCTCTATCAAGATGGTTCAAATTATAGCCCTTGGGCCAAAATTGGCCCAAAAATGCCCCCGCCCCGAGACCCTTTGGTTTTACATAGACTTATATAGGGAAATCTTTAAATAGCTTCTTCTGTGAAACTGCAAGGCCCATGTCTTTGATATTTGGTATGGAGCTTCATCTAGTGGACAATTATAGCCTTTGTTGATATTTGGTATGAAGCTTCACCTTTTTAGACCTCCTTCAACATTATGCACATTATAACCTTGGGGTCAATAATGGCCCTCCCCGGGGCCCACTTGTTACTCTATAGATCAGGTGAGCGATCCAGGGCCATCATGGCCCTCTTGTTTATGTTATCCCTGGTAAGGATAGACAATTTCTTTCCTTTGTTAAAATCTAAGATTTCCTAATTTGATGTGCAAGAATACATTCTTTGCAATCACTTCAGGAGCTCTCCTTACGATTTTCTTTTCGCAAGGATGTAGAGATAAGCAACCTTGTTATATCATGTCCTGACTCATTCTGAATATTTAGTGTCAGAATGTGTGGAGATAAGCAACCTTGTTATATCATGTCCTGACTCATTCTGAATATTTAGCGTCAGAATGTGTGGAGATAAGCAACCTTGTTATATCATGTCCTGAATAATTCTGAATATTTAGCGTCAGAATGTGTGGAGATAAGCAACCTTGTTATATCATGTCCTGACTCATTCTGAATATTTAGCGTCAGAATGTGTGGAGATAAGCAACCTTGTTATATCATGTCCTGACTCATTCTGAATATTTAGTGTCAGAATGTGTGGAGATAAGCAACCTTGTTATATCATGTCCCGACTCATTCTGAATATTTAGCGTCAGAATGTGTGGAGATAAGCAACCTTGTTATATCATGTCCTGAATAATTCTGAATATTTAGTGTCAGAATGTGTGGAGATAAGCAACCTTGTTATATCATGTCCTGACTCATTCTGAATATTTAGCGTCAGAATGTGTGGAGATAAGCAACCTTGTTATATCATGTCCTGACTCATTCTGAATATTTTCGTGTCGGAATGTGTGGACATAAGCAATCTTGTTATATAATGTCCTGACTCATTCTGAATATTTTCGTGTCAGAATGTGTGGATAATGACAGAGACCAGTTATGATATATACATGTATTTTTGTAATTTTTCAGTTGATATTTGGTCAGTGGGCTGTATAATGGCAGAGATGTTGACAGGGCATCCCTTATTCCCTGGCACAGATCGTATCCTTTTATCATGTTTACTCTTTGTGTATATTTAGTCAAACTTCAGTGATGAAAACACCTTATAGTTCGAACAAATTGACCTGAGACTGGTGAGCTCTGTTAACATAAATTCACACCCGACTGAATGGATGTTTTTATCTTCGCCATCTCCCGAAAATGGCGATATTGTTATTCAATACATAGAGGTCGGTAAATGGGTCGCAATTCACGAGATGCCGAAAATTCACGAGAAGTTTATGAAAGCCGACGTATTAAACTCCGTTCAGAAAATCTGAATCATCGATTTTTTCGTTTCTTCCTTTTAATACTCATTTTAGCCCAAACATCACTATGGGAAAGTTTTAGACCTCACCCTCCGCCGATTTCTCCAGCAAGTCGTATGCCTCTGCGACAGTCAGGAAAGGCTGTGATTATATGGAGAAAATTGCAAAACAAAGAAATGAGACCACAGACTAAGTCCATTTGATGATGATTGTCAGGTAAAATAATACATATTCAAATACATGTGATGCACTTTATAAATAGATATGCAATCACGACATACCTTACATTCGAATGGCCAGATAGAAGCTCACTAGGCACGGGGAGCCACTAGCGCGATGTGCTGTCAACAGTGGTCAAAATGATTTATACCGATGTCAGATGTGGTATCACAGCTAATGATTTTCCATGAAGTGATCGTGCAAATAAAACATAGACGCCCTTGTAATTTGCAAGAACAGTGACCACTTTTATATATGGTTTAAAAGGGTGTGTCGAACCTGTCAGAATGTCTTAGTCTGTGAACGAAAATTTAGATTTTGCAATTTTCTCCAAATAATCACAGCCTTTCCTGGCTGTCGCTGAGGCATACGACTTGTTGGAGAAATCGGCGGAGGGTGAGGTCTACAACTTTCCCATAGTGATATATGGGCTAAAATGAGTATTAAAAGGAAGAAACGAAAAAATCGATGATTCAGATTTTCTGAACGGAGTTTAGGCAATAACATAGACTAATTTATTCCTTGCATAAAGGTCAGTCTCATGTCAAATTGTTCGAACTATATAGTTCTGTGGAAATTCATTCTGGACTGCAGTAGTTTGAGCCACTGAGGGTTAATTTTGGACTGGGCAAGGACTAAGTGGGAATCATGTGTCAGATGAAGGTATGTTTTGTTACTGATCAGAATAGCCTACGAGGCAATTCTAATAAGTACAGTAGAACTTCAGTGGCGGACTCCGATGGCTCGTTTACTATGGATGAGTCGAACCCGTTCTTGAGTCCGAAGGGAATTCCTCCAAATACGATATAGGGGTAATTTAGGAAGATTTTCTTCATTTATCTTGCAAATGTATGCTGTATGTACTCATTAGAATCGCCTCAATGAGGCGATTCTAATGAGTACACACAACGTACATTTATAATATAGAACAACGAAAAGATATCCCACAATTATCTCTATTATGCCTCCTGGTATGCCACTAATAGTATCCCTCTGTGGCTCGAACTACCGCTGTCTTGAACAAATTTTCATGGTCCCAAAGTGGTTCGAGCCATCGAAGTTAGACTGTACATACAAAATACTTGTTCAAGAACTATGAAGAAACTCCCTGAATTATCTCAGAATATTTGTTATCTGGTGAAATCGAATCACTGAACACGACATAGACATAGAAGATTTATTTTGTGTTGAATAGTGTCAACAATAACTTGAGCCCTGTAGGGCTTTTATTTCGACAAGCAAAGGTAAAGATAACCAGGAAAAATATCACATTAATATATATAAACTTCAAGAAATAAACTTCAAGAAATACTGGATCACTATATTAAACATATTTAAAATATACATCTATATCACAACATGTGTTTGCTATTAACCCTTCTCTTGCTGAATATTCAGTTTAGCCACACCCATTTCTGACTGAACCAATCAGATTACTTGATGTGATTTATTCCTACAAATTAATAAATTGAATGTCAAACAGTGTAGATCCTGATCAGAAGGTGGATCTACACTGTTTGCAAAGATAGAGGTTGTTGTGAACAGCAAGATAAGGGTTAGGATCACATGCACAGCCTCAACATGAAAATTGATATAAGAAAGATAAAAAAATAGGAAGAATGAGATAAATATGGAATTTTTTCATAAAAGTGTTTTAGGAACAAAAATGATTGGCATATCCACTAGTCACCTGCCTGTAGGGTGGAGTCACCACCACCTCAGTAAGCACACATGAAAAACTCATACCACATTACAACCTTTGCTACATGGGAAAGGAATAAATGTGAAGGGCTGTAAACAAATAAACCCTATCTTTGCAGCCTGTAGATCCAGATAAGATACAGAAAAAGAACATGGCTTGACTGGGACTCGAACCCAGGGCCACTCAAATACCATGAAAACACTCTACCGACTGAGCTACCAAGCCATTAGTTCGACCTGTGACACCCTGTATGTATGTGTGTGTTTGTGTGGGCGTGCATGTGTGCATGCATGTGTGGGTGTGTTAGCAAAATCTTGTCTGGCCTATGACTTTGTTATCCCTTGATGAATTTTGAAATTAATTGGCTAAAATCTACATGAGATAATGTGTCATTGAAGGCTATTTTTGATTATGCAAACACTGAATGCTGTTTAGATTAAACAAATAATGAAGGCTGTTTTGATTATGCAGACATAGAAGGCTGTTTTTGTTATGCATTTATTGAAGGCTATCTTGAATATGCAAACTTTGTAGGATATATTGATTATGCTAAGGAGCAATTTTTTCTTCTAAGAGTAGACCCCTATGCAGAGTGGGTTCAGTTAATTAATAAAAAGGAAAAAGGGAGCCACAAAGTTGTATCATACAAAAAAAGCAAAAAAAAAAAAAAAAAAGAAAGCAAAAAAAGCTGAGTATGTGCTAGATGATCAACTCCCCATGATAACCTGGCTTGAGAGAACCACATTTTGGTTAGTTTAATTATAGCCCCGCTTTGAAAAAGTGGGGCTATATTGGATTTGCCATGTCCTTCTGTCATTCCGTGATTCCGTTAATTTGTGTTGGCTCCATAACTTTGTATCTGCTTAACATATTTTCATGAAACTTCACACAAATGTTAAACACCATAAGACAATGTGCAGAGCGAAGGAATTATAACTGTGGATTGCCTACTTTTGGAGTTATTGCCCTTTGAACATTTTCCGTAATTCCGTAATTCCGTAATTCCGTGATTCCGTTAATTTGTGTTGGCTCCATAACTTTGTATCTGCTTAACATATTTTCATGAAACTTCACACAAATGTTAAACACCATAAGACAATGTGCAGAGCGAAGGAATTATAACTGTGGATTGCCTACTTTTGGAGTTATTGCCCTTTGAACATTGAAAAATGGCAATTTTAATTGTGTCCGCTTCATAACTCGAAAACCGTTTGAGATATTTTTAGGAAACTTCACACAAATGTTAAGCACTATGAGACGATGTGCAGAGCGCAGGAACCATAACTCTGCATTGCTTATTTTTGGAGTTATTGCCCTTTGAACATTGAAAAATGGCAATTTTAACAGTGTCCGCTTCATAACTCGAAAACCGTTTGAGATAATTTCATGAAACTTCACACAAATGTTAAGCACTATGAGACAATGTGCAGAGCGCAAGAACCATAACTCTGGTTTTCGTATTTTCTGTGTGTCTGTCTGTGTCTGTTAACAATTTTCGTGTCCGCTCCATAACTTTAAATCCCATTCACATATTTTCATGAAACTTCACACAAACATTAAACACCATGAGATGGTGTGCAGAGTGCAGGAACCATAACTCTGGATTGCCTAATTTTTGAGTTATTTCCCTTTGAATATTGAAAAATATCAATTTTAGCCGTCTTTGCTCGATAACTCAAAAACCGTTTGAGATAATTCTAAGAAACTTCACACAAATGTAAAGCACCATATTACGTGTGCAGAGCGCAGGAACCCAAACTCTGGATTGTCTACTTTTTCAGTTATAGGCTTTTGAATATTAAAAAATGGCAATTTTAACTATGTCCGCTCCATAACCGTTTCTGATATTTTCATGAAACTTCAAATAAATGAAAAGCACCTTGAGATGATGTGCAGAGTGCAGGAACCATAACTCTGGTTTACCTACTTTAGGAGTTATTGCCCTTTGAACATTTAAAAAGGCAATTTTGACTGTGTCGGCTCCATAACTCACAAACCATTTGAGATATTTTCATGACACTTCACACAAGTGTAAAGCACCATGAGACAATGTGCAGAGCGCAGGAACCCTGACTCTGATTTGCCTTCTTTAGGAGTTATTACCCTTTGAACATTGAAAAATGGAAGATGAAATTTAGTATAAACATGGACATTCTGGTAATGTATCATGCTCATTGAAATGAGGGACAAGGGCTCACAACTCTTAGAGTTTTTCCAGATAATGTAAAATTTTCAACAGTTATTTCTTGTTCATAACTGTTTTCTCTGCAGCTTAAATAACTTTCTTCTCTGACAGCGCTGAAGCGGGGCTATAGTCAGATCCTCTGACAGCTCTAGTTAATCCTTAATTTATGAAGGCATCGACCAAGTGTCGCTAATTTTATCTCTTGTTGGCTCACCAAAACCTCACGTTTTAAAGAAAATCACTTGCAAAGAGGTATTTTCAACGAATTTAGGCATGTTTTATATTCAGCACGTTACTGAGACATTCACAGCTTTTTAAAGAATAAAGCACTGTTCATGTTTTGATTGTATGAATTTGGCAGCTTGCCAGCATTTTCAATAAAAACGTGCAGTTCTGCAGTTACTAGCTGAATAATGCTATAATTAATATAAAATTAGGCAGTTTAAGAAAAAAAAAGCTGCATATTAGAGGAATTAATAAAGCTGTGTGGGAAACAACTCTTCCAAAATTATTTTTGCCATTGTTAGTAACCCTTCGCCGCTAATCACGACTTGCATACGGAATTTTCAAAGTGTACTTTTCTTATTTTTCAGTGAAAATATGGCTTTACAGTGAAAATATGGCTTGACATTTCATGTGACTCATCTGCGCAGCAACAGTCGGCTCAAACGCAATGTCAAACCTTATTTACTATGAAAAATATTTTAAAAAATCAAATTGTCGTCTGCTTTAGGAATTTATGCAGCAGTTGAAGGGTTAAAAATAGATGTCAATATTTAAGAGAAAGAATTGTTTTTCTGAAGAAAAAATCTCTTTATGATTAAAGCCCTAGATTTAGGTGAATAGAGGCCCAGGGGGAGTGGGAAATCGCAAAATTTATCGAACTTTTAAAATGGTGTGCCCATTCACCTTACTACTGCCAGGGGAGAACAATGATCTAGAAATAGTTTCATAGTAATGCGGATAGTTTGGGGATAGTTTCTCTTATTTCCCTATTAAACTAAATGTTGTGGGTACTTGTTAGAATCGCCTCAATGAGGCGATTCTAACAAGTACCCACAACATACATTTTTGACACGGCCCCCCGCCCATTGGGTTTGAAGAAATAGATGGGCTGCATGATGCTTCCACGCAGAGCTGAAACCGACCCACACACAAGTACTGGTAAACCGCTTAGAGGATCTAAGCCTGCCCAGGTAAAGCGGTGCGAGTGTCGGACCGTCCATGGTCATAAACCCTATTGGTTTCATTGGGCAGCAGGGCTTGAGAGTCATTTCATCTCAAAGTCGGTTAAAAGTCCCACCAAATTGAAAGCAATGTCTCCAAAATGACCTAAATAGTGTGGACGGGAATGTTAAACCTCAATTCAAACAAACAAACAATGGGGTACTGAGAATAGTTTGGGGATAGTTTTTCTTATTTCTCTATTAAACCATATGTTGTGGGTACTTGTTAGAATCGCCTCAATGAGGCGATTCTAACAAGTACCCACAACATATGTTTTTGACAAGAAATAAGGAAAACTATCCCTTAACCTTTCTCGTTACTGCTTATCTGGAGCTATGCTAGCTTCTCATTGTGACTGATCTGTTTTTAATATTAAAAAATATTTCCTGGGAGCAGTAACTGTTTTAGCCAGCCTATTTGATGCCAAGTTAGGACCATATTTCACTCATTTTTCTGAGAAAACACATCCTTAATTTGTCAAGATATTGATCAGCTGACCCGTATTTTATCTCTTGTGGGCTCGCCAAAGCCTCATGTTTTACAGAAAATTAATAGCCATGAGGTAATCTATATTTGTTTACAGCTTGTGGAAGCCATTATATATTATTTAAAGAAAAGTAGGAATGTTTGTTAGAAGTTTTTGCAAAATCAACTTTGTTTTTAGCATGCTCCAGTTTTCTTTTCAATAACCAGATATGTTCAAATTTTTATGACATATTGCATACATATTTATATTTTTGTTTGTGCTGTTTTAGCCCCTTGCTTCACGCTTGGCTTTTTAGCATTTTTAGCTCAGCTGTACGAATATACAGAATGCTTTATTGCAATACCCCAAGCATTGGTGGTCACTTGAGAGTAAGGCTGACACGATTAATCGTATAATCGATTAATCGATCGATTAATTCCACAAAAATGATTATCATTGCTGATTTGCTTTTAATCGATTACTTGATAGGTACAATTTACTACCCAAAGTTATGCCTAAAATAGCTGGATGAGTGGCAAACAGTGCAGACCCTGATGAGACGCCGCAGGTTGCGGCGTCTCATCTGGGTCTACACTGGTTGCTCAGGCCTGTCTGTTCAGATATACTTATGATAAAATGCAACATATGGTAAGAATCCTGCTAAGAAGCAAGCCAGACAGGTAAAATTATGACAAGCACCTTAGCGATTACTAATCGATTATCGATCACAATGACATGACTGAATCCGGATTATCTTTTATGCTCCGATTAGCCTGCCCTGCTTGAGAGCCACAAAAATTTACATTTTGTCGCACCTGCATTAAGCATGACACAATATAGAAAAATAGAAATGAAGGCATTGATCAGGAAGTGATGCAATCAACCCACAGCTCCCATCAGAGACCCCAAAGGGAAAGAAACACAATACGAAATAACTAACCCTAATGGAAACATCAATAACGGAAGCCAAAAGGACAGTTTCTTTCCCACAAAATGGCCAATTGGCTATCCCAAACAAAAATATATAAATGATTAACACACTCCAAGACAATATAGAAGTCTGGTTTATTGTCAGATCATCTGTTTGGTAATATTTCGACATTTGCATCAACACTAGCAGCAACCCAAATGGTCAAGTCCATTTCTAATGAACTACAGATGAGGATAGACATAGCCTTCATTACTATAACACATCTATGGGATATACTGCCTTCATTCATATCGTCAAAATGGATATTCTGTTGAAAAGTTGATATGTTTCTTATTTAAACATGTGTTGTAAGTGCTCGTTAGAACCGCCTCATTGAGGCGGTTCTAACAAGTACTCACAACCTATATCTTTGAGCAGAAATAAAAAAACAGTAATGCATACCCTTGTAAACCACAGTTTTCTCTTTATAAAGTGGGGTTTAGAGGGGTCTTTATTTTACACACTTCTTAACGTGATGTTGTGCAGAATTCTTGTGTTTTTACCCAGTTTTTATGTGAAACCTCAAAACAGGTCATTGGTAAAAAGAGTAGGTCCAGATCAGATGTTGCATCCGGTCAGGGCCATCACTGTTTGCTAGTTTCAAGTAAATTTCTGAAATTAACTCGACTTGGTATCCATTAATTTTGAAGTAGGCTCCTATTATAAGGTTGAAGATTCCATTCAGCACAAAAAAAAAGTTAGTTTTGAAGAGCTCATATTTTCCAAACTCTAAGATGGATTGAGATCATACAGGGCATCGTGATAGACATAGGTATAAAATTTGCTGAGCATGATGGTGGACATATGCCCCAGCCCTAACTAACCATGATCTTGGGGTCAAGGCCATGGACTTTTTATGGGTCAAAGACAAAATCAAGCAACAGGTCTGTTTGATTAATCTATTTTGTACTGAATGGAATCTGCTGCCATGTATAAAACAGGAGTGCATTTTGAAATTTAGGGTTGTCAGATTGAGATATATTTAGATTTTTATTTATAAAAGGTTGACCTTTTACAAACAGTGAAGGCCCTGATATTTTTGTGGCAATAAAAAAATGCGAGTTGCTTTTGAAAATGCAAAAGCTACTCACATTTTTGGCAAAAAGTTTAGCATATTTGCAGTATTAAATGGTCGAAGTTTTAACAACACGTTATTAGTTTTGAACACCTGTCCCCTGATCTTTCCGGATTTTGATCCAAAAGCAAATTTTGAATTATCCTAGCAATCATATAAGAATCCTATATGGGTGTGAGGGGTGGATGGAAAAATCCGTCCCGAGGGTCACTGTCCGGCATCACAAGGCTTGCCGAGTGATGCCTGACAGTGATCCTGAGGGACGGATTTTTCTATCCACCCCTCACACCCATATAGGATTCTTTTTCTTGCATACCTTCCATTTCTTGGCGCGGATTTTTAATGCTAGAGTCACTTCGGTTACCAATGTCCGCCATATTGTGTTGACACTGCAGGAATGATTAGTGACGTCACGTAACGTGCTGTGACGTCAACCTTAACGACGGCGCATATGAGGTTGTAATCAACCAGTGCATTTATCAAACACGCGATTAGGTATATTCGATTTTGGGTCAGAACATAAATTTCTATCCCAGGGTAAAATCACAGATTTCCTTGTCTGGTGTGCAAGAATGTTGTTTCCAAGAAAAATAATTAGCCAGTTAGTACAGGCTTGGTAAATTTTTGTTTGGATGCAGCATTTAACTGTGTTTGGTTCACAACCTGAACCATGCTATGCTGATGTTAAAAGTGTGGAAACTGTTTATACCTGTGCTTCATATTTCATGCATATTCATTAGTTTTACATACCATTCATTGCTCCTTAATACTTTAAAAGATATTAACCAGCTGAATAGAATTTTATCTCTTGTGGGATCACCTTCAGATTATTTATTAGAGAAAATTAGTAGTAAAGAGGTAATTAACATTAGAAAAAGTTAAACTATTTGCATAGAGTTTCACTTTTGCTTGACAGTAGAAATATTACTATAGCGCTACCAGTATTGTAAAAATCCTTATCTTATATTCAATATTAACCAATTTTATTCTTCCACTTTAGCTATGAACCCATTTTGTACTGAATGGAATCTTCCACTTCATAATTATATGACGAGTCCATTTCAAAATTTAGTGGTGTCAGGTTGTGTTACCTTTAAAAATAATAATTGAAAAAAAGCTGAACTTCTTGCAGGTTCTGCGGCATCGGATCTTGGTCAACACCATTTTCTTTGCATCCCAGTTTTGGTTTTCCTGTACAAAATGGGTTAAAGAAGTCTGTTTTCTTTTTTATGGCTGTTGGATTGAGTTGTTTCGAAATTTATTTAGAAAATGGCTTACTTTTTTCGAAACTGAAGATCCTGATCAAATTCTGCAGAATGCGAAGTTTGATTTGGACCTGCACTGTTTGGCAGTCTCCCTTATGGATGTCTTCCTTCTTCAATGGGTTAAGACCATTCTTATGATCAGACCACTTTTGGTCAGCTTTGCAAATGGTCTTAACAGCAAGATTTCACTTTACTTCTTTTCAGACTTTTCTCTCACCTCTAAAATGATGTAAAGGTTTTTCTTGTACACTAAGGAAATCCATAGTTTTACCCTGGGATAGAAATTATTTTCTTACCCTGGTGTTCTTTCCCTGGCAAACTGCATTAGTATAATGTGCAAAAAAAAAAAGAAAAGAAAAAGAAAATTACTAAAGTAAAATGAATATTTTTGGTGACGTTTTGCAAGAAAAAAAAATCCAATGCGGGTTGTGTTGTAGATGGGCATTTCAAACCCTCGGGATGACTGTGCCGAGTGGAACCACAGCATAACCTCGGTCCAGCTCACCACAGTCATCCCTTACGTTGGAAACGCCAATCTACAACAGAACCCCAAATCGGATTCTTATATCCTTCAACAACATGTACTGAGAGAGGATAAGACAGTTGGGGAGCTCATGGGAAAAGGGTACTTTACCATAAAGGTGACCTTCAAAGGCTTAGGCAAGTCGGAAAAACCGTAAAAATCCTAAAAGTTCCTATCAACCAATCGAATTTCAACTGCGCAACTAGCAGTTTAGCAACTTGACATCCATTGTCAGTTGATTAAAGTGCAAATACGTCAAAACACAATGACATGACGACAAGCATTTGTGTCACAAGTGACATGTTTGTCGAAGTTCAAATACATCATAATCCATATTTAGCGCATTGAATACTGGTAAATTCTGCTTCACATAAAGTTGGGGTGGAACACTTATCGTGATTTTGCGGCGCAAGGGTTGATCTTGTCATTAAGAGTGCTGACTCATAAACATTAGGTCTCTCACCACTGTGTGTTGGATCCTTGCTTGGGTCACATGTGTGATGCCATGTTTTGCAATTGAAGGTTTCTTAGGAGTTTCAATTTCTGCCAACCTCTTGTTAATGATCAGTTTGATATAGTAGAAATAATCTTGAAAGGGCTATCAAAAATAATAATTACATGAATTCACACCAGCCTCTACACTCACCCAAACTTGCAAGAGTCTTCAGATTGCCAGGAGAGTGTAGATAGTGTGCAAACAGCAAAGACTGATCAGATGGCACATTCCTACAACCACCAAAGGCTCTGATCAGACTACCCTTCAGCACAGTCTGATCAGAATCTTCACTTTTGCACAGATCTAATTGTAGGTTTTGTTGTACAAATATTAGTGTAGAATAACAGCTAGGTATTTTAGTAGCAGTTTCTTTCTATATTCACTTGAGCTTTGCCTTAAGATGCCAATCACAGCAATTGTCCTCTGCTTTGTCATCTGCTGATCAGTGTTGCAAACTTTTTGGACCCAAATCAGTCTAACCGGGTCCACGCTGTTTGCCTTATGCAAAAATATGTTGGAAAAGTATGCAAGCAAATTTTAAGATGTGGTTTTTCTCAGTAGCTTGAGGGTTAAAAACATATTTTTAACCAGGAAAGCACCTGTCACCTAATAGCAAATGACATTTTGAAATATTTTCTTCCTTTTCAGAAAAAAAAATAGGTTCAATGTTTCACATGCATGGTCACATGAAAAAGTCTATTATGATTTTCTGTGAAAAAGGGGAAAATTTTTTTTTAGGAGTAAGATGATTCACATGAAATATCAGCTTAAAATATACACAAGTTCATGTATACATAAACTGTCTCATCTAAACTACCACCAACAACATCATCATCATTACCAGCACCATCATCATCATCACATGGTTTTAGTGTGTAACTCTCAATTGCACTGTTATTCTCGGTTTGAGGTGCAGATTGTGCTTAGCATTTCAATTTAGATGCACAATCAGGGAAGGCAATTCTTTCAAAAATGTTTTTGCCTTCCTGGTCAATTGTGGTCCTTAGGAGCAAATTCTTTCCTTTAAGAGTACCCTCTGCAGCAAGTCCTTACCTTTGACAGTATATAGACCCCAGTTTTAGGTGGGACAAACAGTACAGGAAGCAAATAGGATGTCCTAGAAGCAAACAGGAAGCAAACAGGAAATCCTTTGCAAAAAATGGCGGGAAAATTGCTGTCCCATGAGTATCCAAAAAATTTTGGGACAGCGTTTTTATGCATGTTCGGTATGGTATCATTGATGACGTCATCTCCCAGTCAGGACTGATTTGGATTTCAAAATTTCTTTAGCCATGGCCATGAGTATTCATTCTCCGTACAGCACCAAGCAGTTATATCAGCGGATCACATTCTGCTTTTGTTTTGTTCATTTTCAGAGAAAATCAAACTTGGCATCTTTTTTTGAAGTATCTGCCTGGCAGACGATTCAAATAAAAAGATATGTCTTTTTTTTTTCTGAAAATAGAAAAAGAAAAAGACTGCTTTAATTGTGATTGTGCTGAAACTCACAACTGATTTTCACCTTGTTTGGTTTGGGTGTAATCAAACCAGAGCTTATTTCTTGCATTATCTGAGAGCATATTCAGCATGCATGTAAGTGTGTTTATATAGCCTGTATTATGCATGTAATTTATGTCAGACCTTAACAGATGTATAGATATCGACCAACTAACAAAGATTCTATCACTAGTCGGATCGCCCGCACCTAAACTCTTGACAAAAATAAACAGTGAGGAGGTAAAGTTAATTGTCTGAAAATACGTTAACTCTTAAAGTGACTGCAAATTATGCCGACTTCCTAAATTTTTTGTCATTTTTTTTTTCAGAGAAATTCTGATGAACTTCATTTGAATCATCTGCAGACTATTCACTAAAAATTTAAAAATCAGGCCTGACCTTTCATGTGAAAATCAGGCCTGACCTTCTTTGGGAAAATACCTTCCTTGGGAAAATCAGGCCTTACCTTTCATGTAAATCATCTGCAGATGATTCACATGAAATGTTAAGCCCAGTTTATATCGGAAAAAGTACAATAATGTGAAAAAATGCTGATTGGTACAGTTGCTTTAAAGGTTAAGCAATTAACAGACAATATGCCATTAGTATATCATATGCTATTAGTATCTTCCATCCCCATAAATGTTTTGTTTTTGCTTATAAGTTCTAACTTCTCTTGCGCTTCTAATTTGTCATATGTCATTATATCTTCCATCCCCATAATTGTTGTTTTCTGTTTTTGCTTATCATTTCTAACTTTTCATGCACTTGGAAACAGGCCTTGCTTTGTACACGCATTTTAACTGCATGTTGGCTAGTATAGGTGGGTCTTGTCAGATGTGCATCTGACTGGTGATTAGGCGGCCGAGGTTTCGATCCCTGCAAAACTCTTTTTGGGGGATTGATCATGAAATATTTCTACAGTCATTCTTTCCCTTTTGTATTCAAGAAGGGCATTTATCAGTTTCTGGTGAAAGAACGTGCACTGTACTGGTTAAAACCACTTAAGTATACCGTAAGCCTGCGCAAGAAAATATGGTTCAGTAAACTGTGAATTGTGTTCTGGTTTTATGGCCCAGTCAACAGCTATGATCATAACAGGCTGGTCGGTTACCTTCAATATTCCTGGACAGGCTTAGACACTCTAAGCGGTTTATCAGTACTAAGTGAGATAGCCCCCACTACAGTAACTGACAACAGCCGGTGGGTCTGTGGCGGAGTCCTCAAGCAACTGTCCATCTTAAGCCATCTCCCAAGAGATAGGGCAGTAGAAAAGGGAAAGATAAGATTGAGTAGAAGAAAAAATCTGAAAAGAAAAGCTCACCATTCCACACCTGCTGCAAGCACATCAGGCTCTTGCCCTTCTGAGATCAAAGTAGTAGAATAGGCTACACAGCACCTTCACACTGATTCAACCTTCAAATTGGATCTTAAGGGGTATAGACACACCTCCATTTCCAAAAAAAAAGCAAAAACAAAACAAAACCAAAAAACAACACATAATAGTTTCCCTTACTAGTAAGGGCCTGTATTTAACCTTCAGACACTGAGAAAAACTACATCTGAAAATGCTGTCTGCTTCTGTCGTCTGCGGAATTTTTTTTTGCAAATGTTTTAAAAAATATTTTTGTGTACAGGCAAACAGTGTGGGCCCAACTCAGACTGCTCCTGGAGGAGCAGTCTGATTTGGGTCCATACTGTTTGCAAAAATGACTTTTAAAGTAACCAGCAGACTACAAAGCAGACATCAATTGTCAGGATTGGCATTATATGGGTTTAATAAAAGAATGTGCTCCCGTGGAGGGAATTCTTTCCCTGGAGAATAGAACCCTATTTTGGAAGGGACTGAGCTTACAGGAAAACCAAGAGGAAGTCCCAAATTATGTCTTGTAAAATGTAAAAAGAAACTACAGAAAATATATTGGGGTGTATCCGTTGCCCTTAAGCTTGGTATGTATCAGACATCTGATTTGATCTGATCTAGGATGCTGTAAGAGCAATGCTTCAGCTGGCCCTTTATAGAGGACAGGTTGTTTCTCTTTGCCCTCTCCTGCTGCCCCTCTGTCTTTTAGCTTCCCCTTTTCCTTGGGTTATTTTAACGCGAGAATATTTTTTACTGCGTAAAAAAGACCTAGAATTAACCCTTGTTCTGTTGAATAAATTAAATTTACCACACAGTCATATTTCAAATTACTTGAGAATTTTATTCCTATTGATTCACCAAATGAATGAATAACAGTGAAGATCCAGATCAGATGGCTTCTACCTTCACTGTTTGCAGAAAGTTTAACTAGTTGTAAATCAGTTTCTAAAATCAACTCGACCTGGTACCCCTAATTTCCAAATGGAGTCATCCTATATATCCGGTTGAATATTCCATTCAGTACAAAATGGGTTATATATTGTAGCCCACTTACAATTAGCATGTTGGAGCACTTGGATTTCATCAGGGCTTGGAGAAATAGATTGGGCTGCATGGTGCTTCCACACAGTGCTGAAACTGACCACACATGAGCACTGGTAAACCCCTTAGAATTTCTAAGCCAGCCAAGGCAAAGTTATGCGAGTCGGACCATCCATGCATATAAACCCTATTGGTTTAATCCGGCAGGGCTAGAGATGTCATTTCATCTCATTGTCAGGTAAAAGTCCCTCAATTTTTGGAATCAGCATCCCTAAAAATGACCTAAATAGTGTTGACCATGATATTAACCTTTAGCATGCTGAATTAATTTTTTTATCGATACTCCGTCCCACTGAATTGTTTTTATCAAATACTACCATTTTCAGCAACTTTTAACACGCAAAAACCCGTATTTTTCTTGATTTCTCCACCATTCAAAGCATATGGAAAACGAAAGTAGCCTACTGTCACTCAGCTGACTGAGTCAAAAAATCGTTTAAAACACCCTTTCAGAGCGTATTTTGGGCTCGATTAGATCAAGTTCGTCAAAAAGTAGCGATTTCCTCAAAAAAATTGCATCCTTACCCAGAAAACCCGAAGAAAATCCATCCAAAAACATCGAAACGGCAAGTTTTTTTTTTCATCGATGCCCGGATGTTATTTGATACCGAAACGCCAAACCGCACCGAAAAACGAGAGTTCCTCCTTTTCTATGAGTCGCACCAAGCACACCAGTCAATTTCGGCGCACGATTGCCCCTACAGCGTGGCGCCATTACATTTTCACGGGCGCACGAATGCGCCTACAGCATGCTAAAGGTTAGCACAATTCAATCAAACGAAAGATAGAGAGCATCTACTGAACCAGGGTTAAATAAATTATCAATGTTTACAAGTAAATATCAGTTTTATATGTGTTTTATGCATTTATTGTGGAATGGGATTACATATATATTTCGCAACATGTCTTACTTAAACCTTGTGCTGCTGAACACAACAATCCCTTCCAAAGACATCATCTGATCTGGAACTACACTGTCATTCAGTTTATGAATTTGAATGAGGACATTTCATCAAGTAATTTGATAGGTTCATAGTGAGGCAAAATTAATTATTCAGCGGGACAAGGGTTAATACTGAGCACTTTCCACAACACATGGCCTCGTGCTTGTTTAACACCACAAAAAGTGTCTAACACAGCACCCATCTGCCTTCAAATCCTATCTAGATTATAGAGAGCTACAGCTGGACGAAATGTGAACAGTGAAGGATCAGATAAGCCTGTGCATACATAAAGGGCTGATCAGGGCCTTAACCGATTTTATAAGGGAAATCCCAAAGAGTCTCATTGGCAAACAGTGTATTGCATCTGCAATAAGACGCCACATTTGTGAAATCTTGGTACCTTCACTGTTTGCAGAACGTTTAACCCGTATCTTGCTGAATATTCAGTTTAGCCACACCCATTTCTGACTTTTAACCAATCAGATGACTTGGTGTATTTTATTCTTACAAATTCATAAACTGAATGTCAAACAGCGTAGATACTGATCAGATGGCTTCTTCAGAAGCCATCTGATCTGGATCTACACTGTTTGCAAAGATAGGGGTTGTCGTGGACAGCAGGATAAGAGTTAACTAGTTGTAAATCAGTTTCTAAAATCAACTCAACCTGATCTAATTTCAAAATGGAGTCATCCTATATATCAGTTTGAATATTTCATTCAGAACAAAATGGGTTATATATTGTAGCTCACTTACGATTAGCATGTTGGAGCACTTGGCCCTTTACAGTTTCAATTGGAGTTCAGCTTAGAAAACTGATATGCATCAACACATGACAAAATCTACAAGAAGTCTTGAGCGACCAGCAAAGACTCAGATCAGCCTGTGTATTTGAGCAGTCTGATCAGAGTCTTCACTGATCGCATGTACCTACTAAAGGCTAATATCTATGCAAAGAGACATAAGCAAAAGGTCTTGTCATAGTGGATGGGTGTGCAGGTTGATTTGAGTCTCTGCTGGTCAAACTGGTCTTATTGTAGGTTTTGTCATGCGCTGGCTCATATGAAAATGTGAAAGAATACAGAGCATACTTAGTACTGTATTGTTTATCCATTGTCCTGTTGAACCAAGGCTACCTTTTGCAAACAGTGACCAGATAACTTCTTGAGAAGCCATCTGATCTGGATCCTCACTGTTTGTAATTCAGTTGGTAAATTTATAGGATTTTTTTTTACGCAATTACGAGTAACCCTTATCTTGCTGAATATTAAATTTAGCCACACCCATTTCTGATTTTAAACCAATCAGATTACTTGAACTAATTTATTCCTACAAATTCATAAAGTGAATGTCAAACAGTGTAGATCCTGATCAGGTGGCTTCTTCAGAAGCCATCTGATCTGGATCTACACTGTTCTGTAGATCCTGATCAGATGGCTTATTCAGAAGCCATCTGATCTGGATCTACTTTGTTTGCAAAGATAGGGATTGTTGTGAACAGCAAGATAAGAGTTAATATGATTGGTTGATAGTCAAAAATGGGTGTGGCAAAGTTGATTTATTCAACAGAACTAGGGATAAGCTGGATGTTTTTGTCACTTTCAGTTGATCTAATAATAATCAAACCAGAGCTTATTTCTTGCATTATCAGCATGGGAATTCTGTGTCTGTGTACATATCTTGGTGTATAATCAGTATGTATGCAATTTATGTTAGACCTTAACAGATGTATAGACATCGACCAACTAACAAAGATCCTGTCCCTGGTTGGATCACCCTCACCAGATCTCTTAGACAATTTAACCAGTGAAGAGGTTATGTTAACCCTTATCTTGCTGAATATTCATTTAAGCCACACCCATTTCTGTCTATCAACCAATCAACTTACTTACTTACTAAATTACTTGATGTAATTTATTGCTACAATTTCATAAACTGAATGCCAAACAGTGTAGACCTTGATCAGATGGCTTCTTCAGAAGCCATCTGATCTGGATCTGCACTGTTTGCAAAGACAGGGGTTGTCAAGAACAGCAAGATAAGAGTTAATATGATTGGTTGAAAGTCAAAAATGGGTGTGGCAATGTTGATTTATTCAACAGAACTAGGGATAAGCTGGATGTTTTTGTCACCGTCGGTTGATCTAATAATAATCAAACCAGAGCTTATTACTTACATTATCAGCATGTGTATTCTGTGTCTGTGTACATATCTTGGTGTATAATCAGTATGCATGCAATTTATGTTAGACCTTAACAGATGTATAGACATCGACCAACTAACAAAGATCCTGTCCCTGGTTGGATCACCCTCACCAGATCTCTTAGACAATTTAACCAGTGAAGAGGTAATGTTAACCCTTATCTTGCTGAATATTCATTTAAGCCACACCCATTTCTGTCTATCAACCAATCAAATTACTTGATGTAATTTATTGCTACACATTCATAAACTGAATGCCAAACAGTGTAGATCCTGATCCATCTGATCTGGATCTACACTGTTTGCAAAGATAGGGGTTGTCGTGAACAGCAAGATAAGAGTTAATATGATTGGTTGATAGTCAAAAATGGGTGTAGCAAAATTGATTTATTCAGCTGAACAAGAGTTAAGGTGGCTGTTTTTGTTACCTTCGTTTGATTCAGTAATATATTCAAACCAGAGCTTGTTTCTTGCATTGTCAGCATGGGTATTCTGTGTCCTTGTACATATCACAGTTTGCATGCAATTTTTGTTAGACCTTAACAGATGTATAGGCATCGACCAACTAACAAAGATCCTGTCCCTGGTTGGATCACCCTCACCAGATCTCTTAGACAATTTAAACAGCGAGGAGGTAATGTTAAGGGGATAGCAGGAGACGCAACACTGTTGGAGTTTTTTTGGTCTCCCTTGTCAATAGGGGCTTATAGGGGCTCGGGTAACATGTGAAATGCCAAGATGTGCAATGGAAGATTAGGTGGTTTTTCTCCGGGTACTCCGGTTTTTGCCCACCTCTGATTAACGATCAGCTCGATATGAGTGAAATAATCTTGAAAGGGCAGTAAAACCAAAACCCCCCAAAAAAACACCCCAACCTTTGGTATAATTTCAAAAGTCGTTATAATGACAGTTTCAATGGAACAAAGTCTTAGCTCAATATGAGCTGGGCCTGCCTTGGTAGCTCAGCTATTATACAAGTATTTCACCACAACCGCTTAACAACAGTACTGTTGGGGTCCAAAGGAAAAACTGTGTTAGGTAAACAACCCTGTTATATCTTTTGAAACAAAAATGTATAGACTATATAGAAATATGACCATTTTATGGTCTGTTTGCTACATAATCTATACATTTTTATAACCCCGCAAACGAAGTTTGAAGGGGGTATATAGGAGTCAGCTTGTCGTCGTCTGTCGTCGGTCCGTTACAAAAAAGTCCGTTACAAAAAACTTTAACATTGCTCATAACTTCCTTATTCTTTGACCGATTTCTTTAATATTCACACACCACACACCTTGCCACTAGTACTTAAGATTGATATACACAAACCTGACCTTGTTAACCCTTATCTTGCTGTTCACGACAACCCCAATTTTTGCAAACAGTGTAGATCCAGATCAGATGGCTTCTGAAGTAGCCATCTGATCAGGATCTACACTATTTGGCATTCAGTTTATGAATTTCTAGCAATAAATTGCATCAAGTAATTTGATTGGTTGATAGACAGAAATGGGTGTGGCTTAAATGAATGTTCAGCAAGATAAGGGTTATAACATGGTTGTGGTGCACTCCTTATTAGGATTCATAATAGCAGTAAGACCGTTACACAAAGTACAAACATATAACAATTCAACCCATTGTTTCCTGGAAAACTGTAAAAGGGACATAGGCAAGCAGTGAAGACCCTGATCAGATGCCAGACCTGTGTCTGATCACCAGTTTGATTGGACACACCATCTGATTTGGATCTGCACTGTTTCTCTATGTCCCTTTTACCGTTTTCCTGTCAGAAATGGGTCAAATTGTTTATGTTTGTAGTTTGTGAAAATTTGTAATTAACCCATTTAGTACCGGAAACCCCCAAACCTGTACCCTGGCAAACAGTGCAGGCCCAGATCAGACGCCGCAGAATGCGGCGTCTGATCAAGGCCTACACTGTTTGCAAAAAGTTCAATTTCCAAATAAATCTCGAAGAAAACACAGCCTGACACCTCTAAATTTTGAAATGGACACCTGCCATATATACGGAGGAAGATTCCACTTGGTACAAAAAGGGTTAAGCTTCATGTTCTTCTTGTTTTGAGAGGGCCACATGAAAGATTAGTGTATACTAAATGTGTCTACTTTTGTTAAATTAAGTCGATTATTATTACATGTATTTAACAACAGCAAAATGTTAGGCAACAATTATTGCCATTATAATGATCATCTGTTGATAAATCTGTCCCTAAACTCACTGTTCAGCATCGAAAAGCGCCTCCTGATGACCTTGCTTCCAAAGGGTAACCCTTTCTAGAACATATTTGACGTCACTACAGCTGTTGTCTGGGAATGTGTGGCGGCCGTAAAAAGTCTCCCTGCCCTACATCATAGTGTAGTTTATATTTTCTTGTCCTTTGGGATTATTGATTCCATTGTGGAATTTTGAAAATATTTGAGAGTCACTGATGAGTCCTAAATGGCCGAAACTAGCTAGTCTGGCCCAGAAAACATGTACACTCCATGTTTTCCAGTTCTGTGGTGTATTCCCTGCTTCCAAAGGACATAATAGTCGTGCTGATATAAGACTGATAAGACTGCACAGGGTCACAGTCACATATGTCATTAGTTTGACTGCTTAGAAAAATTAAACCTGCCGGAAGTACGGTTAAGACCACTGACCAGATCATTATGACTTTGAAATCTTTTTTCCAGGCTAGAAATTATATAAAATCTTTGCCAAAGTGGGAAAAGAAAGATTTCAAGACTGTTTTTATGGGTGCCAATCCTTTAGGTAAGTTACAATATTTTTTTTTTCTATCACAATAACTTGCCACATTAAGGGGAATGGGAACACCTGGCTGATTTTTCCGCCATTTTTCAAAGAGAGACAACTTTTGGGACTTCCTGTTCACTTTTCTATAAGCCTTGACCCACGGAAAAAGGGGTCTACTCTTAAAGGAAAGAATTTGCTCCTCAGGAGCAAATTCTTTCCTTTAAGAGTTGACCCCTGTTGAGATGGGAGACAAAAATACTTTTGCAGGAGTTGCCTCCCCTGAAGGTGTTCCCATTCCCCTTAAGTTAACCCTTTTTTCCCCCCTGAAATTCTGGAATGGACACCTTCATCCTTGTATTTTGTCCATTATATTGCCATAAAAATCCTGAAAATTTGGACACCTTGAGGACTTGCTGTAATTCTCCCAAACTTTTAACAAATCGGTTTTGTGATCAAGCACAAGGTGCAGACAGAATAGCAAACAGCATAGACTCCGATATATATAGACACAGTCTGATCTGGGCCTGCACTGTTTGCTTAGGCCTGTCTGTCCCAATACTTAGGATCATTATGGTAAATAGTAAATAATCATTAACCCTTCTCTTGCTGAATATTCAGTTTAGCCACACCCATTTCTGACTTTGAACCAATCAGATTACTTGATGTAATTTATTCCTACTAATTCATAAATTGAATGTCAAACAGTGTAGATCCTGATCAGATGGCTTCTTCAGAAGATCTACACTGTTTGCAAAGAAATGGGTTGTCGTGAACAGCAGGATTTGAGTTAAGAGGATGACAAGCAGTGCAGATTCTGATGTTATAGGCCATAATGAAATGATTCAAAAAGTGCTTTATTTACATTCACATGCATTTATTCTAACCCCGCCCATTGAGGCTTGTAGAAATAGATGGGCTGCATGATGCTTCCAAGCAGAGCTGAAACCAACCGCACTTACTGGTAAACCACTTAGCTGTTCTAAGCATGCCCAGGAAAAGTGGTGCGAATTGGACCGTCCATGCATATAAACCCTATTGGTTTAATTGGGCAGCCGGGCTTGAGATGTCATTTCTTCTCAATGTCGGGTAAAAGTCCCACAAAATTAGAAGCAATGTCTCCAAAATGACCTATACTCTCTTGACAGGAACGTTAAACCTCAAATCAAACAAACAACAAATCACAAGCCCTACAGTTAACTATTGGGACATAATACACCAAAACCTCTTTATAATACTATTAATGGGGTCCAAAGCAGAAACCATGTTAGTTAAACAACCCTGTTATATCCAAACAAAAATGTATAGATTATATAGAAAAATGACCATTTATGGTCATTTTTCTATAAAATCTATACATTTTTGGGATCCATCTTGAAACCGTGTTATATCCATAACCGTGTTATAACAAACCGTGTTATAATGAGGTTGTGGTGTATGTTAATATTTTAATAAATACATTGACTTACGTGACATCACACAATCATTAAGTGAAGTCAAAATAAACCATAGTTGGGTGATGGCGATGTTATGACATAAATGAAGCCTTCCTGCTGTTGATAACAGAACTGCAAGCGATTGTTTTCTTGTTTCAAACAAGCTCTCAAGCAAGAATTTTTCATCACATAATGGATTGAAAATATTAAGGTGATCAATGCTCATTGAAATATATAAAACATTGGGTTACGGGCAAAGTTTGCTCATAACCCCATGTATTTTATACTCCATTAAAAAATTACATTAATTTCTTAACCCTTATCTTGCTGTTCCTATCTTTGCAAACAGTGTAGATCCAGATCAGATGGCCAGCCATCTGATCCGGATCTACACTGTTTGACATTCAGTTTATGAATTTGTAGCAATAAATTACATCAAGTAATTTGATTGGTTGATAGACAGAAATGGGTGTGGCTTAAATGAATATTCAGCAAGATAAGGGTTAAATTTCATTTTTTCTGATATTGATTGGATTGTGAGGAAAGCAAATGAACCCTGGATGATTTCATTTTTAAGCAGTAGTAACCTAAACTTTGGGCACTATCAAGGTTTATTGGCTGCCGTCGGGCCAGGGCCTAGACCGCCGGGTTGATATGGCCGGAGCCTGTGACTCGGGGCCATATCGACCCGACTGTCTATATCATATAATCTTGCATAGTGCTTCTCCTAGATGTACTGACTCTGCAGGTACCTTGACCCGGTGACCTTGACTTATATTTTACTCTCCAGTGACTTGGACACATTTTGCATCAAAGTTCCAGATCTCCTCAAATAATAGGCCCACAGTCATCAAATCTTGCATAGTGCTTCTCCTAGATGTACTGACACTGCAGGTACCTTGAACCTGTGACCTTGACCTATATTTTACGCTCCAGTGACTTGGACAGAATTTACGTCAATGTTCCAGATCTCCTCAAATTAAAGGCCTGTGACCATCAAATCTTGCATAGTTCTTCACCTGGATGTACTTACTCTGCAGGTACCTTGGCCCAGTGACCTTGACTTATATTTTACGCTCCTGTGAGTTCCAGATCTCCTCAAATAAAAGGCCTACAACCATCAAATCTTACATAATGCTTCTCCTAGATGTACTGACTCTGCAGGTACCTTGACAAGGTGACCTTGACCTATATTTTATGCTCCAGTGACTATGACACAATTTACGTCAATGTTCCACATCTTCTCAAGTAAAAGGCCTGCAAGACGGCCCTCTGTGGCCTAGTGGATAAGAGCGCTGACTCTTAGTCATTAGGTCTCTCACCGCCGTAGGTTCGAGCCTCGCTCGGGCCACGTGTGAGACGCCAAGTTCTGCAACGGAAGGTCAGGTGGTTTTTCTCCGGGTACTCCGGTTTTTGCCCACCTCTGATTAACGATTGGCTCGATATGAGTGAAATAATCTTGAAAAGGCCGTAAAACCCAAACCAAAAAAAAAAAAAAAAAAAAAAAAAGGCCTGCAACCACAAATCTGGCAAAGTGCTTCTAGCTGTGCTGACTGTGCAGGTACCTTCACTTGGTAACCTTGACCTACTTTTTGCACTCCATTGACTTTTACACATTTTATGTCGACATTCCATATCTTCTTAACTATAAGGCCTACAACCACAAAACCTTGTTAGTTTGTTTGATTTGAGGTTTAACGTCTCCGTCAACACTGGAAAGGTCATTTTGGAGACGTCGCTTCCAATTTTGTGGGACTTTTACCCGACAATGTGATGAAATGGCATCTCAAGCCCTGCCACCCAATGAAACCAATTGGGTTTATAAGCATGGATGGTCAGACTCGCATCGCTTTGCCTGGGCAGGCTTAGATCCTCTAAGAGGTTTACCAGTACTCGTGTGCGGTTCGGTTTCAGCTCTGCGTGGAAGCATCATGCAGCCCATATATTTCTTCAAGCCCTGATGGGTGGGGGCTCCCCCAAACCTTGCATAGTGCTTCTCCTACATTTACTGACCCTGCGAGTACCTTGACCTGGTGACCTTGACATATGCACTCTTGTGACTTTAACACATTTTCAATGTTCAGTATGTCCTAAAATAAAAGGTCGACAGCAACCAAACCTTGCATAGTGCTTCTTGTTGATGTACTGATTTGGCACGTACCTTGACCTGGTGACCATGGCCTATATTTTTTGGTCCAGTGACTTTGACACATTTTACATCAACTATCAACTGCTAAGAATGAAATTTACTTTTTTAATAACTACATTCTGATGGTGGCTCCTGTGACTTTTGTCCCCAGCAGGTGCGATGCCGCCTTCTGCGGAATTCTTGTTGACCTTGTGACCACAACCTTGACATTTTACCTACTTTTTAAAAACCTTAATGTTGGCCATGACTCTTGATTTGTTAGTGTTAGGGCTTTATATTTAGGGCCCCGCACTGAAAGTGTGGGTGCCCTATCGTAATCACTCTGTCTGTCTGTCTGTCCATCCGTCTGTCCGTCCACAAATTTCTGATAGCGCTGCCGGGGCCCTAGTCAGTTTCACTGACAGCTCTAGTTTACTTATGCATTCCATGTCACAAGACTTTAACATTGGCCATAACTTTAGGTTGGTAGGTGATTGGGCTTTCATATTTTACATGAGAATTCCTTGTCACAGACCTTTTCAATGGTACCATAATTTTGACCTTGTGACCTTGACTTACTTTTTTAAGACGAGCATTGGCCATACCTTTTGTTTGGTTAATGATAGGGCTTTCATATTTCACCTGCTCTGTCCAGTGGCATCAGTGTTTCACAAACACATCTTGTTATCCGAATATAACACAGTTGTTTAAATAAACTGCAACAGTATTCTTAAAGACATTGTAGTGTATTAGAGTAAAAAACGTAGGTGCTTGTAGGTTGTTCGCTAACTCATTTGATTTTTTTCTTGACTATTACAGCTATAGATTTATTAGAAAAAATGTTAGACCTAGATGCAGACACTAGAATCACAGCAGAGCAGGCTCTGGCCCACCCATACCTCAGACAGTATGCAGACCCATCAGACGAGCCAACTGCCCCGTCATATGACCAGTCTTATGAAGACCTGGAACTTACTATACCAGAATGGAGACGTAAGTGTCAGAATGTCAATAGCATCAGAATAAAAAATGTAACACACCATCTGATTGAATGACGTCAAAAACTTGCAACTTGATTCAGCTTTAAATTTATGGTTGATAATTAGCTTATGCATGTGCCCAATGGAAAACTAAACATCAATCAATGAAATTGCTAGAGATATTTACAGCATTGTTCTTAATTACATGATTTGGGATATAATAGAACTGGGAGCATGGTAAAAGTGCTAGAAATATTTACAGCATTGTTCTGTATTGCATGATTTTGGATGTAATAGAACTGGAAGCATAATGAAATCGCTAGAAATATTTACAGCATTGTTCTTAATTACATGATTTTGGATGATGTAGAACTGGAAGCTTGGATTTAATAGACCTGAAAAAGCTTGATTGCAGAATGTCATTTTTCTTCTTAATTTTAAACTGACTTCTTCTTTGCCTTAACCACTGGACGTATTGTAAATCGGATTCACCAAATCTGCCAACCCTCAGGTTTGGATTTCTCAGTCTGCATCAAATATTTCTCTTACCCACAACATAAAAATGTATATAAAAAATTTGTTGTCCCTCTTTTTTTCTTCAATTTTATGCATTGCAGCCACCGCCTCCATATTTTCAAATGTAGAGATGCATAGTGTTTAATGTAGAGATGTTTAAGAGACATCCATTCTGAAATTAGCAATTCTGACATCATCACACTGTTAATCACAACAATTGTCATCTGCTTTGTGGTCTGCCGGTTACTTTAAAAGTCATTGTTGCAAACAGTGTGGACCCAGGTCAGACTGCTCTTCTAGGAGCAGTCTGATCTGGGTCCATACTGTATGTCGGAAAGAAAAAAATATTTTTGAAAAGTTGGCAAGAAGATTCAGCAGACGACATAAACGGACGACATTTTAAGATGCAGTTTTTCATGGCATCTTTAAGGTTAACACTGTTAGTGTGTCCCAGCCCATGGGTGTGACAGAATTTCCTTTCACTGCTAAAAATAGAAAAAAAAAGCACTCACTAATGAGTAAGACAATGAAGTCTTTGATCAGACAATGCAGAGTTGTAAGCTGATTGTGCTTGTGCCTGACTGTGTCCACTGCATCTTCTTGCAAACTTCTCAAACATATTTTTAGCTCACCTGTACGAAGTACAGAGAACTATTGTTGTCACCCAGGTTGTGCTCATTTGTGTTCCCGTCAGACTGCATTTAAGTTGTTCATATGCTTATATCTCAACAGTTCCCTGCCCATCGGGGCTTGAAGAAATATATGGGCTGCATGATGCTTCCACGCATAGCTGAATCCGACCCGCACACGAGTACTGATTAACCACTTAGAGGATCTAAGCCTGCCCAGGCAAAGCGGTGCGCACGAGTCAGACCATCAATGCTTATAAACCCTATTGGTTTCATTGGGCAACAGGGCTTGAGATGTCATTTCGTCTCAATGTCGGGTAAAAGTCCCACAAAATTGGAAGCAACGTCTCCAAAATGACCTGTTGACGGGGACTTTAAACCTCAAATCAAACAAATCTCAACAGTTACTCATCACAGAGCACTCATACTTGGAACTTTAGGTACCTGGGTGGGGTGGTGGTGGGGGGGGGGGGCGCATCTGACATTCAAAGAGAATAGACCCCTGGGTTCATGCCCTGGGGTAGGGCTAGGGGTCAAAATCTAGAACACCTCTGTAAAACTGTGTTTTTGAAATGCTCATATCTCAACAGATACTCATCACAAAGCATTCATATTTTACAACTTGGATACCTGGGAGTGTCTTCTGAGATTCCAAGACAACACATCCCTGGGTTTATGCCTGGAAGGGGGGATGGGGTGGGGCTTGGGGTCAAAATCTAGGACACCTTTGTAATTTGTTATATACATTTCCATTATGCTAACAAGTTATATACACAATTGGTTATGTATGAGCCAACCAAGTGACATTGGTTGAAGTGTAAAAGGGTGAAGGTCATGGTGACCTACAATTCACCATCCAGTGATTTTGCCTTATATCTTGAAGACTATTTGATACAGAAATGTCATACCTGGGATATTAGTGTCATGTGACCCAATGATTGACCTCAAAATATATCCAGGTCACTGTGACCTATATTTCATGGTTCAGTGATTTTGCCTATTATCTTGAATATTATTTGGAGAAACATCATACCTGGGTTATTTATAACATGTAACCCCATGTTTGACCTAAAAATATATCTAGGTCATTGTGACCTATATTTCATGGTTCAGTGATTTTGTCTATTATCTTGAATACTATTCGATGGAGAAATGTCACACCTGGATTATTTATTCCATGTGACCCCATGATTGACCTCAAAATATATCTAGGTCAGTGTGACCTATATTTTATGGTTCAGTGATTTTGTCTTTTGTCTTGAATACTATTTGATGGGGAAAAGTCTCACCTGGTTAATTTATTCCATGTGACCCCATGATTGACCTCAAAATATATCTAGGTCAGTGTGACCTATATTTTATGGTCAGTGATTTTGCCTCTTATGATGCAGAAATGTCATACCTGGTTTATTACTTCCATTTGACTGGATAATTGACCGCAAAATATATCTAGGTCATTGTGACCTATATTTCATGGTTCAGTGATTTTGCCTATTATCTTGAATAATGTTTGATTTAAGAAATGTCATACCTTGATAATTACTTCCATGTGACCCAATGATTGATCTCAAAATATATCTAGGTCAGTGTGACCTATATTTCATGGTTCAGTGATTTTGCCTATATCTTGAATACTATTTGATGGAGAAATGTCATACCTGGGTTGTTTATACCATGTGACCCCATGATTGATCTAGGTAAGTGTGACCTATATTTCATGGTTCAGTGATTTTGCCTATTTTCTTGAATACTATTTGATGGAGAAATGTCATACCTAAGTTATTTATTCCATGTGACCTGATGATTGATCTCAAAATATATCTAGGTCAGTGTGACCTATATTTCATGGTTCAGTGATTTTGCCTATATCTTGAATAATATTTGATGGAGAAATGTCATACCTGGGTTATTTATACCATGTGACCCCATAATTGATCTAGGTCAGTGTGACCTATATTTCATGGTTCAGTGATTTTGCCTATTGTCTTGAATACTGTTTGATGGAGAAATATCATACCTGGGTTATTTATACCATGTGACCTCATGATTGACCTCAACATATATCTAGGTCAGTGTGACCTATGTTTCAAGGTTCGGTGATTTTGTCTATTATCTTGAATATTATTTGATGGAGAAATGTCATACCTGGATTATTAGTTCTATGTGACCCGATGATTGACCTCAAAGTATATTTAGGTCAGTGTGACCTATATTTCATAATTCAGTGATTTTGCCTATTATCTTGAATACTGTTCGATGGAGAAATGTTATACCTGGGATGTTACTTCAATGCAACCATATGATCAACCTCAAAATATGTGTAGGTCAGTGTGACCTGTATTCGATGGTTCAGTGCCTTTGCCTGATATCTTGAATCCTATTTGATGGAGAAACTTCATATCTGAATTATCAATTCCATCTGACCCTACGGATGACATAAAAACATATGTAAGTCATTATGACCTATATTTCATGACTCAGTGATTTTGCCATATATTTTGAATACTATTTCATGGAGAAATTTCACACTGAATTAAAAGTTCCATGTGACCAGGATTGACAGAAATACCACATGATTGACATAGAAATATGTCTAGATCAGTGTGACCTATTTTCATGGTTAAGTAATTTTGCCTGTAATATCTGGAATATATGTTCCATATGATCTGATGATTGACCTGAAAGTATATCTAGGTCAGTGTGACCTATATTTCATGTTTCAGTAATTTTACCTTATATCTTGAAGGCGCAAAACAGGCGAGCTATGTTGTCATGCAACAGCTCTTGTTGGTTACTGGCAAACAGTGTGGACCACGGCACCTAAAGAGCAGTCAGATCAGATTCCACACTGTTTGCAACAATGACTTTTAACCCTTGTCCTGCTGAATATTCATTTAAGCCACACCCATTTCTGTCTATCAACCAATCAAATTATTTGATGTAATTTATTGCTACAAATTCATAAACTGAATGTCAAACAGTGTAGATCCTGATCAGATGGCTTCTTCAGAAGCCATCTGATCTGGATCTACACTGTTTGCAAAGATAGGGGTTGTCGTGAACAGCAAGATAAGGGTTAAAGTATTACCAGAAGACAACATAGCAGACGACAGTTGTTGTGATTGACATCTTAACGGTTGTATATTTCAGGTTATGTTTATGACGAAGTTGTATCTTTCAAACCACTTGACCCTCACCAGCTAGGGCAACAAATGGATATCCATTAAAGCCTGCCAACAGATTTATGCAATCCAAAGAATTCAAGAAATGTGGATTTAAGCCGGCAGTATTTGGAGAATATGTCATCTGGATTCTGCTGGCAGAATAGATAAAGTTAACGCTTAAAGCACTAAGCAGAGTTATGAAGCAGATGTCTATCGAAATTTTTTAACTTTTTAAGGAAGGTCAGGCTTGACATCTCATATCTGCGTGGAATGAGAAGCCATATTCTCTCTAAAAGATAAGAAAAAAATATGAACCATGAAAAAAATAAAATACATATATGAATCATGAAAAAAAATGTTATCCACTACTTTTTGAGTGACTGTTAAAGGGCTCATGCTCATATGGATGCAACTGTAGTTTACATAGAATAAATTCAAGAAATCAAAACTTTCTCATTTGCTATCATTAACCCTTTTTGTATCAAATGGAATCTTCTTCCTTATATATAGCAGGAGTTCATTTAAAAATTTAGGGGTTCAGGTTGTGTTTTCTTCAAAATTTATCTGGAAAATGACTGAACTTTTAGCTAACAGTGGCGGCCCTGATCAGACGCCGCGTTCTGCGGCATCTGATCTGGGCCTGCACTGTTTGCCAGGGTACCCGTTTTGGGGTTTCTGGTACTAAATGGGTTAATCTGTACACACTCTGTGCACATCAACAACAGACAACATTTTCAAATATATTTTTTCTTATATTTGAGAGAATTTGTTTCTCACGAACTAGCAGATTGTTAACATGAAAGCCTTTATTGTCACTGAAAATTGAAAAAGTCATCTGCTAATTTTTGTTAAACCCTTCAGGGGTTAAACATTACTGATTCATTGAATCCAGGGTATATCCAACTCTTATTCCATCATTTTCAACCATCGTTTATTTCAAGACATTCATACACAAGCTTTATATTCTTGGTTGAACTGAAAAAAAAATTACGGCCATTTTATTTAGGTTTTGCCCAAAACGCACAACAGATTATATTCATGTGATCTTTTATTAACCCATTGCATGCTGGAAACCCCTAAAGGGTTACCTTGGCAAACATTGCAGGCCCAGATCAGACGCCGCAGAAAAGAATTTTATGTCAAAAATGGAATAAAAATGAAAAAAAGGCCTGACACCCCTTATATGACAAATGGGCTTGTCCAACATATAGCAATGGGAGATTCCACTAGTATACAATGGGTTAATGCTTATAGCACCAAGCTCAACTGGAGCAGACATTATTTTAACCCTTTTTGTACCAAATGGAATCTTCCACCTTAAATATAGCAGGAGTCCATTTTGAAATTTAGGGGTGTCAGGTTGTGTTTTCTTCAAAATTGATTTGGAAAATAACTGAACTTTAACGAAACAGTGGAGGCCCTGATCAGATGCCGCGTTCTGCGGCATCTGATTTGGGCCTGCACTGTTTGCCCGGGTACCCGTTTTGGGGTTTCCAGTACAAAATGGGTTAAATAATTATGGCTGGACATTTGATGTACAGTTGAAAACGAATGGCTCCAACATGTATGGGATCATGAATATTTGTTTGACTAGTTCCAGCTACTGGGGGTTAATTATAGCCCCGCTTTGAAAAAGTGGGGCTATATTGGATTTGCCATGTCCTTATGTCATTCCGTGATTCCGTTAATTTGTGTTGGCTCCATAACTTTGTATCTGCTTAACATATTTTCATGAAACTTCACACAAATGTTAAACACCATAAGACAATGCGCAGAGCGAAGGAATTATAACTGTGGATTGCCTACTTTTGCCCTTTGAACATTTTCCGTAATTCCGTGATTCCGTTAATTTGTGTTGGCTCCATAACTTTGTATCTGCTTAACATATTTTCATGAAACTTCACACAAATGTTAAACACCATAAGACAATGTGCAGAGCGAAGGAATTATAACTGTGGATTGCCTACTTTTGGAGTTATTGCCCTTTGAACATTGAAAAATGGCAATTTTAATTGTGTCCGCTTCATAACTCGAAAACCGTTTGAGATATTTTTAGGAAACTTCACACAAATGTTAAGCACTATGAGACGATGTGCAGAGCGCAGGTATCATAACTCTGCATTGCTTATTTTTGGAGTTATTGCCCTTTGAACATTGAAAAATGGCAATTTTAACAGTGTCCGCTTCATAACTCGAAAACCGTTTGAGATAATTTCATGAAACTTCACACAAATGTTAAGCACTATGAGACAATGTGCAGAGCGCAAGAACCATAACTCTGGTTTTCGTATTTTCTGTGTGTCTGTCTGTGTCTGTTAACAATTTTCGTGTCCGCTCCATAACTTTAAAACCCATTCACATATTTTCATGAAACTTCACACAAACATTAAACACCATGAGATGGTGTGCAGAGTGCAGGAACCATAACTCTGGATTGCCTAATTTTTGAGTTATTTCCCTTTGAATATTGAAAAATATCAATTTTAGCCGTCTTTGCTCGATAACTCAAAAACCGTTTGAGATAATTTTATGAAACTTCACACAAATGTAAAGCACCATATTACGTGTGCAGAGCGCAGGAACCCAAACTCTGGATTGTCTACTTTTTCAGTTATAGGCTTTTGAATATTAAAAAATGGCAATTTTAACTATGTCCGCTCCATAACCATTTCTGATATTTTCATGAAACTTCAAATAAATGAAAAGCACCTTGAGATGATGTGCAGAGTGCAGGAACCATAACTCTGGTTTGCCTACTTTAGGAGTTATTGCCCTTTGAACATTTAAAAAGGCAATTTTGACTGTGTCGGCTCCATAACTCACAAACCATTTGAGATATTTTCATGACACTTCACACAAGTGTAAAGCACCATGAGACAATGTGCAGAGCGCAGGAACCCTGACTCTGATTTGCCTACTTTAGGAGTTATTACCCTTTGAACATTGAAAAATGGAAGATGAAATTTAGTATAAACATGGACATTCTGGTAATGTATCATGCTCATTGAAATGAGGGACAAGGGCTCACAACTCTTAGAGTTTTTCCAGATAATGTAAAATTTTCAACAGTTATTTCTTGTTCATAACTGTTTTCTCTGCAGCTTAAATAACTTTCTTCTCTGACAGCGCTGAAGCGGGGCTATAGTCAGATCCTCTGACAGCTCTAGTTAGGATTAATATGGGATAATATTCCTGTCTGCCGTTAAAAAAAAATAAAGGTATGCTGTGTGTATTCATCAGAATCGCCTCATTCAGGTGATTCTAATGAGTACACACAGCATACCTTTTCAAGATGATATGAGAAAAAGCCTCTCTTAATAATCATAAAAAACATTGATATCTCGAGCTTTTAGAAGTATTCTTTAGGGACTCAATAGCTGGTTCGGATTAACCATGGTAAACAATCTTTAGGGACTCTGTAGCTGGTTGGAATAAACCATGGTATACAAGGTTTAGGGACTCAGTAGCTGGTTTGGATTAACCATGGTTAACAAGCTCTAGGGACTCAAAAGCTGGTTCGAATTAACCATGGTAAACAAGCTTTAGGGATTCGATAGCTGGTTCGAATTAGACATGGTAAACAAGCTTTAGGGACTCAATAGCTTGTGTGAATTAACCATGGTAAACAAGCTTTAGGGACTCAATACCTGTTTGGAATTAACCATGATAAACAAGCTTTAGGGACTCGTTAGCTGGTTCGAATTAACCATGGTAAACAAGCTTTAGGGACTCAATAGCCGTTTCGAATTAACCATTGTAAACAAGCTTTAGGGACTCAATAGCAATAGCTGGTTTGAATTAACCATGGTAAACAAGCTTTAGGGACTCAGTAGCTGGTTCAAATTAACCATGGTAAACAAGCTTTAGGGACTCAGTAGCTGGTTTGGATTAACCATGGTAAACAAGCTTTAGGGACTCAATAGCTGGTTCGGATTAACCATGGTAAACAAGCTTTAGGGACTCAGTAGCTGGTTCGGATTAACCATGGTAAACAAGCTTTAGGGACTCAATAGCTGGTTTGGATTAACCATGGTAAACAAGCTTTAGGGACTCAATAGCTGGTTTGGATTAACAATGGTAAACAAGCTTTAGGGACTCAATAGCTGGTTTGGATTAACCATGGTAAACAAGCTTTAGGGACTCAGTAGCTGGTGGGGATTAACCATGGTAAACAAGCTTTAGGGACTCAATAGCTGGTTTGAATTTAGAGACTCAGTAGCTGGTTCGGATTAACCATGGTAAACAGGCTTTAGGGACTCAATAGCTGGTTCGGATTAACCATGGTAAACAAGCTTTAGGAACTCAATAGCTGGTTAGAATTAACCATGGTAAACAATCTTAAGGGACTCAGTAGCTGGTTTGGATTAACCATGGTAAATAAGCTTTAGGGACTCAGTAGCTGGTTTGGATTAACCATGGCAAACAAGCTTTAGGGACTCAATAGCTGGTTTGAATTAACCATGGTAAACAAGCTTTAGGGACTCAATAGCTGGTTTGAATAAGCCATGGTAAATAAGCTTTAGGGACTCAGTAGCTGGTTTGGATTAATCCAGGTAAACAAGCTTTAGGGAGTCAGTAGCTGGTTTGGATTAACCATGGTAAACAAGCTTTAGGGACTCAGTAGCTGGTTAGGATTAACCATGGCAAACAAGCTTTAGGGACTCAGTAGCTGGTTCGGATTAACCATGGTAAACACGCTTTAGGGACTCAGTAGCTAGTTCGGATTAACCATGGTAAACAAGCTTTAGGGACTCAATAGCTGGTTCGGATTAACCATGGTAAACAAGCTTTAGGGACTCAATAGCTGGTTCAAATTAACCATGGTAAACAAGCTTTAGGGACTCAATAGCTGTTTCAAATTAACCATGGTAAACAAGCTGAAGGGACTCAATAGCAATAGCTGTTCCGAATTAACCATGGTAACTCAATATCTGGTCCAGATTAACCATGGTAAACAAGGTTTAGGGACTCAATAGCTGGTTCGAATTAACCATGGCAAACAAGCTATAGGTATTTGAGCCATTGAAGTTTCCCTGTAAATTGTTTTTGTCTGCAAAGCAAATGATTCGTATGAAATATCAAGTCTTATTTGCATCTTATAATGATAAAAAATAAAATGCTGCCTGTTTTGATTTGGCTTGGTGCCTTAAAAATAACCCATCAAGCACTATGGATAATTCTAGAGCAGAGAAAAAATATCTTGCTATACCATGTGAATCCTCTGTCCAGGAGTTGATTCAAATGTAGTATTGATAGTTCTCTGTGATTTGGTTCAATCAAAGTGATAAAAATACCGAAGTTACTTACAAGCAAAACAAGTTTGGACATATATGAACTTGGCCTTGTTTGTTTTCATTCATTCTTAGACGGCATTTTACTTATTTGTCCGAAATATATTGTGTCAGAAGCACAACTGTATGAGATTGTTATTCAAAAATGTATGCAAGCATTGTATGTTCATTCATGAATGTATAAAAGCTTCAGCAAGATGATTCTCATTATAAAAACGGGCCTATACAAATACATTGTAAACTTTACCGGCGAAAAACTTAAAGTTTAAGACGAAATATTCTGATATTTTTCTTATTTTTGCATAAACTATAGATTGTGGTTACTCAATAGAACCGCCCCATTGAGGCAGTTCTAACGAACACCCACAATCTATATTTTAGAACACTGTAGATTGTGGGTACTTGTTAATGAGGCGGTTCTAACGAGCACCCATAATCTATATTTTAGAGCAGATATAAGAAAAATAAAGTTAACCCTTGTTATCCCCAGTTTTACAATAAAAGTGGGTTCAAGGGGGTCATAATTTTATAGGCATGTTTTGTTGATGTAATCAAAATGTTTCTGTGAAAAAATGAGATCAAAATTCTGGGTAGCCCCAAATTGTTGGGACATGTACAGTTCAGTCTGGTTATCTCAAATCCTGATACACTGCTCAAAATGATTACAGGAATAGACCAGAAATGCGTCCATAGGACACAGATGCCCCACCTGAAAATATGTTGTATTAATTCATGGAAAGTTACTGACGGTGTTTAAGTTTTGGACCTTTTTTTCACATTTGACCTCTAATAAATGACCGTGACCTTGGAGGTAAAGACCTTAGTTTTGTGTGAGGCAGATTGCCTCATAATGGTCAACATTTCTGCCAAGTAATTTCAAAATCCATCCAGAAATAAGAAAGTTATTGATTGTGTTTAAGTTTCGGACCCTTTTTTGGACCTTTGACCTCTAAGTATGACCTTGACCCTGGAGGTACGGACCTGGGTTTTGCATGTGACACATCGTCTCAGGATGCTTAACATTTCTACAAAGTAATTTCAAAATCCATACAGAAATAAGAAAGTTATTGACTGCGTTTTAGTTTCGGACGGACGGACGGACAGGGGCATAAAAAATCAGAAATTGATTGACAGCAGACTCTTAGTTGCAGAATAACGAAATGTCGTGTGTCGGTATGTTTACTCAGATAAATTCTTTTTTCATGCATCACGACAAAAGGATAAGCTCTGACCGTTGTTAGGGATGCATTTAAGAAGGATACTATTTTCACAATTTTCCCTGGACAAAACCAAATCCATTATTTTGCCTGTCTGTCGCTTCCTGCGTCCAAATGTTTCCGTTTGTAAGAAAGTTATGGTAGTTCCATTTCTGTTTAACAGGTTATGACCCATTGAAAATTTGTACCAATAACTTGATCCTTACACTTAGGGATAAAATTGCAAAAACTGCGATGTCAAAACATTTACACTCCATTAACTCTTATCTTGCTGTTCACGACAACCCTATCTTTGGAAACAACGTAGATCCAGATCAGATGGCTTCTGAAGAAGCCATCTGATCAGGATCTACACTGTTTGACATTAAGTTTATGGCTTTGTAAGAATAAATTAAATCAAGTAATCTGATTGGTTCAAAGTCAGAAATGGGTATGGCTAAACTGAATATTCAGTAAGAGAAGGGTTAACATTCAATGCCAAGATTCAAAGCCTAATAATCAGTTGAATTGGTAAACTACGCTTACAAAAGTTATGTGTTCCCTTAATTGTTTTGAGCAGTTTATATCAAAGCGTTATGTTTAAACCTGATTACTTGTAACTTTAGTGTATCTTTTTACTCTGCCCACGAGATAATAAAACTATTTCTGTGCTCAACTCACTTGAGCATGAACTTTGTAATGCTCATAATTATTAAAATACAAACAAATGAAGTAGTGTTTCTGCTCAGATCATTAAAGAATGCTGTCCTGCTAATAAATATTTAAAATGCCAACAAAAATTGGCATTTTAAAATTTATGAGCAGGACAAATAGTGTGCGAGTTGAGCATAAAAGTCTTGAAACCTCGAAGCCATGTTTTGTAAAAAAAATATTTCTGTTTCACACATTGTCTTTTAGCATCTGTTAACTCAAACTGCTGATACCTCAAAGTAAAATTTAGGTGCCTTGAATTTTGAGATATCAAGAGTCGACTGTACCTTGTGTGGTGGTGTTAGTGAGTAAATGCACTTATGGCTGTGTCTGTGTTAGTAGTCTGATTGCGGGTACTGTGTGGTTAGTGTACAAGCAGGGTCATTGCATTTTCCAACTCACGGTTCGTCTTAAGACTGGTGTCAGCCTCGGTAGCTCAGTTGGATGCCCGTCTGAATGGGGATCAGGTTCAATACCTGCTGGTCCACAGGTCTTTTGTGGAGATTGATCGTAAAATCTTTTCTGCAGTCATACATTTTCTCCTACTGATTTAAGTAGGGCAGTTGTCAGTTTTTGGTAACTTATGTATAAGCCTGCCCAGGAAAAATGTGTTTAAAAACTGACCAGTTCATGATAAACTAGTTAGTGCGGACTGGGTCGTTCAACTCCAAAAACAAACAAAACCTGTAAACTGTTACTGATATCTGTCTGTGTAGATCCAGATGAGATGGCTCATAATGAGCCATATTTTCTGTTTTTCTCGTTTTTTTTTTTTTGTTTTTTGTTTTTTTTACTTTAACATTAAACTTGTCATTTTTGTTTTTAGCTCACCGTCACGTAGTGACGAGGTGAGCTTTTGGGATCACTTTTTGTCCGTCGTGCGTCCGTCCGTCCGTGCGTGCGTGCGTAAACAATTTCTTTAAACGACATCTCCTAAACCACTGATCGGATTTTGACCAAACTTCACAGGAATGATCCTTAGGTGGTCCCCTTTCAAAGTTGTTCAAATGGTTCCGGTCCGTTGCACATCTAGGTCACAGGAGCCAAAAAAAGATTTTTTTCACCAAAAGCTTAAAAAATCTTCTTCTCTGAAACCGCAAGGCCCAGGTCTTTGATATTTGGTATGAAGCTTCATCTAGTGGACCCCTACCAAGATTGTTCAAAGTATAGTGCTGGGGCCAAAAATGTCCCCGCCCCGGGGACCTTTGGTTTTACATAGGCTTATATAGAGAAAATCTTTAAAAATCTTCTTCTATAAAACCACAAGGCCCAGGACTTTGATATTTGGTATGAAGCTTCATCTAGTGGACCCCTACCAAGATTGTTCAAATTATAGTGCTGGGACAAAAAATGCCCCCGCCACTGGGCCCTTTGGTTTTACATTGGCTTATATAGGGAAAATCTTAAAAAATCTTCTTCTCTGAAACCACAAGGCCCAGGTCTTTGATATTTGGTATGAAGCTTCATCTAGTGGACCCCTACCAAGATTGTTCAAATTATAGTGCTGGGGCCAAAAATGCCCCCGCTCCGGGGCCCTTTGGCTTTACATAGACTTATATAGGGAATATCTTTAAAAATCTTCTTCTCTGGAACCACAAGGCTTAGGTCTTTTATATTTTGGTATGAAGCTTCTTCTAAAGGACCCCTACCAAGATGATTCAAATTATATTGCTGGGGCCAAAAGTGGCCCCCGCCCTGGGGCCCTTTGGTTTTACATAGGCTTATATAGGGATAATCTTTAAAAATCTTCTTCTCTGAAACCACAAGGCCCAGGACTTTGATATTTGGTATGAAGCTTCATCTAATGGACCTCTACCAAGATTGTTCAAATTATAGCCCTGGGGCCAAAAATGCCCCCGCTCTGGGGCCCTATGGTTTTACATAGACTAATATAGGGAAAATCTTTAAAAATCTTCTTCTCTGAAAACCACAAGGCCTGTTTCTTTGATATTTGGTATGAAGCTGCATCTAGTGGTCTTCTATCAAGATTATTCAAATTAAAGCTCTGATACCAAAAATGTCCCCGGTCTGGGGCCCTTTGGTTTTACATAGATTTATATAGGGAAATCTTTAAAAATCTTCTCTGAAACTGCAAGGCCAAGGCATTGATATTCAGTATGGAGCTTTATCTACTGGACCTCTACCAAGATTGTTCAAATTATAGCCCTGGGGCCACAAATGCCCCCACCCCGGGGCCCTTTGGTTTTACATACATTTGTATAGCCCCGGGGCCATTTGGTTTTGCATATGTAGGGAATATCTTTAAAAAAAATCTTCTTGTCTGAAACCACAAGGCCCAGGTCTTTGATATTTGATGTGTAGCTTCATCTAGTGGACCTTTGCCAAGATTGTTCAAATTATAGCCTTTGTTGATGTTTGGTATGAAGCTTCACCTTTAAGACCTCCCTCAACATTATGCACATTAAAGCCCTGGGGCCAATAATGGCCCACTCTGGGGCCCACTTGTTACACTATGGATCAGGTGAGCGATCCAGGGTCATCATGGCCCTCTTGTATATTTTCATTATGACACAAATTATACTTCCTATACAGCGTATTTGGTTAATCACTTTTCACTGGCTCTTTATATTATGTAATTAACATATCTTTCCCCACTTAATACAGTTGCAAGTCAGGAAAAATATGAACGTGTACTAAAAGTTTCATTAAGTCACATCATGATTGGCAGGTCATTATTGCACGTGTGAACAGCAAAGGATCGGGTGAGACTGCACATATGTGCAATCTCACCAGATCCTTTACTGTTCTTCCACATTAGCAGTAGGGCTATCTGAAAGTTATGAAATTTGTAGTCTGTATGAAATCAGTGCAGACTACGAACTATGTTATTTAGTATCAAAGTTACTAATTGCCGGAGAAGCCCTATTGGCCAAAACTAAACCTTCATACATTTGGAGAGAAGTTGCAATACATGCAGTTTTAAATAATCACTCATAAAATGATGCCCATTGATTTTGAGTCAGGTTTATGTTTCATGTTAAAAATATCCATTACAACATAAAAAAAAAACTAAAAAAAAAAAAAAAATTCTCTAAGGTATTTCTCATTGGCATTCATTATCAGGCAGTTCATTTTCAGGTGTGTAAGCTTTCTGGATTATTTCTGATTTCCAGATTTTTGTCACGTCCACTCTTAAGCATGGAGCAATATAGTAGTTGGGCTTTCCACCCATTCATGCATTTGTCAGTGCACAGGACATTGACGTTTCATCAGAAACCCTAAGAAAGCCCTCACATTGGCCAAAATCCACTTTTGCTATATCTTGCTTATTAAGGCAAAAGTGGATTTAACCCACTGTGATGGCTCTTTTAGGTTTTTCTGATGAAACGTCAATGTCCTGTGGTCAGTCCCATAAACAAATCAACCAACCAAAATACAGGCATGATATTGCCTTTGGCAGATTTCTTTTGCAGTATAGATAGTCAAATCCACTTCTTTTGGATCACAGCATACGGAGTCGGGAATTCATAAGTTAACCCTTATCTTGCTGTTCACGACAACCCCTATCTTTGCAAACAGTGTAGAGCCAGATCAGATGGCTTCTGAAGAAGCCATCTGATCAGGATCTACACTGTTTGACATTCAATTTATGAATTTGTAGGAATAAATTACATTAAGTAATTTGATCGGTTCAAAGTCAGAAATGGGTGTGGCTAAACTGAATATTCAGCAAGAGAAGGGTTACAAGACATTCTTCTAAGCATAATGCATTTATTAACTCACTTTTAACTGCATATTCCTTTAATTTTTATGTTAACCCATATATGCCCTGTGACCCCGTTTCTGGAGCATTGGCAAAAAGTGCAGACCCTGATCAGAACGTGGCATCTGAATTGGATCTTCAGTTTGCTAAAAGCACGTTAATTTTGGTAAAATTTACCACAAACAATAACAAACCTGACAACCCTATGATTGGAAATGGAGCACTCCAAACTTACTATGTGGAAGATTCCATTGTCATATATGGGTTGAAAAACTATGATTGCATCTTAGAATGTCCTGTAGTAGCACATTTATTTGCAATGCAATGTTTCATGTACCAATCTTTTACTGCTGATTTTGGCATCATGATCAATGCAAAATATTTCCCAAGCTTCTGTTGATTGAGATCGTTTGTGTCTGCCTTGTGTAAGAACCTGTAAATAAGGAATGAATTTGCTCACCCTTGGCAAAATTTAACCCCCACTGGGAACAAAGATTTTCATTCGTGAAACCTCCCTTCTTGCATAAGCATTTAGACACTGGAAGAAAGGGCGCAGTTGCTCAAAGCATCATTTGCTTAACGAGATCATTAGTGGTCTCTTGCATACTACAGCATTTTTGCTGGGAAAATGTGGGTAACAATTTGCATATGCAAAAGCTACTCACAATTTTTCAGCAAAAATATTAGCATATGTGCTATATTAAATGATCAAAGTTTTAACAATAGATTAGCTAACAACATTGTTAACAACAGCTGAACCCAGATCTCTTCTCTATAGATTTTTTAATCGTTTTGTGTATGCACATTGTGTATAACATGCGGGTACTAAAGAGACCCAACAATGACTCAAAAGGCTATGGCTCTTTTACCATGTTTAATTTGAACCTGGTAAAAATATCAATATGACTCCCAAGTATTTATATATAATTTAGGATAATTTGGGGAGCTATGTCTTGTTTTATCTGGATATGTTTTTGTTATTGCCCCAACAGGCACGACAGCTTTCAGCAGAATGGTTGTTTATAGGAAATACCAAAACATAATATTAAGAAAAAATGTCTGGGAGTTAACTGCCTTGCTTCTGAAGTGTCTCATTGTATTTTGTTTTTTGGTAATACAAATGTGCAAAAGCTCATCATATTTTTTTTTTCATTAAAAATATCAATATTTTGTCACACTGAATTGTTGAAGCCTTATTGTAAAGATAAACTTGCAAAATTGTTAGCTCAAGGTCATTTCAAGAGAAAACAATCCATTTTCAAATATACCTTATTATTAAAGCATAATTATAGGCGATGACAAAGACTTTTAGACTAGCTTTAAAGATATAAAACCTTGTTCAGCCCAGTAAACACTTATTTCACCTTAACAGGGTATATATAACAGACATGTCAAGGGAACTGGGTATACCTTAATGGGGAACAACTCTTTCAAAAACACTTGCCCCTCTTACCTACAGGGTCTACTCTCAAAGGAAAGAATTTGCTCCATAGGAGCAAATTCTCTTTTTAGAGAGAAGACCCATATTTGGAGAGACACACAGAACAGAAGTGAAGGCAATGATCAGGAATCAATACAATTAACCCACACCTCCCATCAGAGACACCAAAGGCAAAGAAACACAAACATTAAATAACTAGACCCTGAAGCGGAAAGCCAAAAGTACAGTTACTTTCCCACAAAATGGCCAATTGGCTATCCAAAACAAAGAGATATAAGCGATACACACACTCAAGACAAAGCATAACAAAAATAAACGACGACAGAAGAACCACCTTGGAACGGATAACAAAAATAAACCACGACAGAAGAACCACCTTGGAACGGTCAGTGAAAAGAATTTCACCAGCGGACTAAAAGAAGCCTCTGTGGTGTAGTGGTTAAGCTACATGTACTCGTTTTATAAGCCAAAGCTTGTATGTTCAATTCCAGGCTCCAAACCTACAGATATTAAAGTCTTTAAACCGAAGTCTTGGCCAGATAAGACCTTTGTTGATGGTGGGATGTAAAAATAGAACAAGGTAACAAATCAGAGGCTTAGCAATCAGGAAGTCAGGAAAAGTTTTGACTTTGTAAAAATGGTTGAAAAATATGTCTGGTATATCCAGTTGGTTATGGAGAAGATATCTTGTGTCGGGACATTGAAAGTTAACTTCATATCAGTCTTAGCTGAGTGCATCATTTTGCAAATATTCCATGGTTTCCTGAAGGTAAAGTTGCTCATTATGTTTGTAAAGTATTTTGTTTGTACAAGATATTAGATATATGTCAATAATTTTATATACCCATTAGACCGTTAGATTATTTAGTTTATTTATGCAAGATTTGTGATTGGTTAATTCTTGTAAATTTGGAATAAGCTTCAATAAAAGACTTGTAGTGTAGTTGTCTTCATTGTCATTTAGAAAGCTGAATAAATTAATTTTACCACACCTAGTTCTATCAAGCAATGAAACCAGTTGATACTATGCATTCTGATTCATATAATTTACAAACAAAATGAGCCAGCGCTTGACAAAATCTACAAGAAGTCTGAGCGACCAGCGAAGACTCAGATCAGCCTGTGCAGTCTGATCAGAGTCTTCACTGATCGCATGTACATGTCTACAGGTGAATATCTATGCTAAGAGACATAATCATAAGGTCTCGTCATAGTGGATGGGTGCGCAGGTTGATTTGAGTATGTGCTGGTCACACGGTCTTATTGTAGGTTTTGTTATGCGCCGGCCCAAATGACAATGCTGAGCCTGACATTGAGATGAAATCACATCTGAAGCCCTACAACCCAAAAGAACAATTAGGGTTTAATCCTTTCTGTACCAAATGGAATCTTCCTCCTTATATATAGAAGTCAATTTCAAAATTCAGGGATGGCAGGTTGTGTTTTCTTCAAAATTTATTTGGAAAATGACTGAACTTTTAGCAAATAGTGGAGGCCCTGATCAGACGCCGCGTACTGTTTGCCAAGGTACCAACTTAGGGGTTTCTGGTACTGAATGGGTTATGGGGCGATCCAACTAGCAGCACTTTTGCCTTGGCAGGCTACTCAAATGTCAGCCAGTTGCAACTCCGGGAAGCAACATGCAGCCTAATCTATTTCTCCCAAGCCCTGATGGATGGGGACACAGCAAATGAATGTAAAAATGTTTATTTAAACAATACATATACAGCCTTAAATAGTCAGATGAAATTCTGAAAGATTGTGCTTCTTTTTCCCCCAGTAGATCGGGCCTCAGATTCTATGACGACTAATGTCGGTTGGTGCTTGATGCCCTGGTTTTGGTCGGGTCCACCAGAGTCCAACTGTTGGTTTTTCCTTTGATCAAGCATTTCAGTTATATCATGCTGTTGAGTCCAAACCTTTGTTTCATCTCTGCATTTGATTGATTTTTATGATCTCGAAGATGTTGCACTGATGAGTTAGAAATCCTCCATGCGGACTGAACAAATTAGTCTAAACCATAACAGAACCAAGGACAAGGATTGTGCTCACGTAAAATTGATTAAAGCCTCCCAGTGAAACTGACCGTTCCCAAGGCAGTTCTTCTGTTGTGGTTTATTTTTGTTATACCGGTAGTTGTCTTTGCGTGTATGTATTGCAAATATCTTTTTACATGTATTTTGGATAGCCGTTCGGCCATTTTATGGGAAAGTAACTATCCTTTTGGCTTACTGCTTGTTGAGTTTTCATTATATACCAAAACCTCATTATAACACGGTTCGTTATAACACGGTTTTGGATATAAAACAGTTTCTAGATGGATCCCAAAAATGTATAGATTATAGAAAAATGTCATTTATCTACATTTTTATTTGGATATAACACGGTTGTTTAACTAACACGGTTACTGCTTGGGACCCCAACAATGGTGTTATAAAGAAGCTGGGTGTAGTGAAGTTATTTCTCGTCCCCATCGGGGCTTGGGGAAATAGATTGGACTGCATGGTGCTTCGAGGCAGAGCTGAAACGGACTACATGAGTACTGGTAAACTGCTTAGATGGACTAAGCCTGCCCAGGCAAAGTGATGTGAGCCAGACCGTTCGATGGCAAAAAGTCTTTTGGTTTCATTGGGCCGCAGGGCTCGAGATGTCATTTCATCTCAGTATTGGGTAAGAGTCCCAAAAATTGGAAGCAACGTCTCCAAAAATGACCTAAATAGTGTTGACGGGTGCGTTAAACCTCAATTCAAACAAAGTGAAGTTATTTTATGTTTGTTTCTTTGCCTTTGGTATCTATGATTGGAGGTTTGGGGTGAAAAGCAGATTTTATTATATACCCAGAAAATGTCCCGTTTACTTTGTACAGAAGTTACCGGTCAATATTTTTCCATATTGCCCGTAGTCAAGTTCATATTGCCCGGAGATGAGCAGTCTCGTGCATAACAGGACTACTTTCAAAGTTCTCAGTTTTGAATCTAAAAAATCGGCAGTCCTCTTGTCGTGCGAATCGATTGACAGAACGTAAAAGAAAAGAAATATCGGCTGTGACAAACAACACGAAGCGCATTTTATGCTAGCAAATATGACCTACCTGCAATCTGTTTAGATTTTCAATACTTTCTTCTAAGAAATCAGAAGTATTTTGAAAGAAATATAACCGACGCTTCGGAAAAAATGGCGTCCTGTGTTGGGAAACGTCAATGTTTTTAATGACGTCACATCAACCAACGTTTACGTCATCTTCCCTTGGCGCCATTGGGCGTGGTTTTTCAACGTGTAGGGAGACACTTAACGACCTTCATTATTTTCCATTTCAAACTACTTAAAAGATATATAATCTGATTTTACGTTCAGAAATTCATACCAGGCAATCCTGAATTCTAGCCGACATTTGAAATTTTGGGTATACAATAAAAAGGTTATTGACTTTATATTGTGAAATATTCGGCACTCGTTCATATGGCGAAGAAGCACTCGCAAGCTCGTGCGCCCTTCGCCATATGAACTCGTGCCGAATATTTAACAATATAAAGTCAATAACCTATATTACAGAGGAAATTTAGCACAGTAAAAAGAACATAAAACAGTTTGTTTGTTCTCTGAAATAAATATAATCACAGATATAACATTAGATCCAATATACAATGTATCACAATAAAGATCATTGGACGGATACTACAACACTGAACAAATGTGACAATAACATAGGTACACAGAGAAATGTCATGTGAGAAAATCTGTTTCTTGCACACCGAACAAGGAAATCCATGATTTTACCCTGGGATAGAAATTTATGTTCTGACCCTGGTGTTCTGACCCAGGCAACTATCATAAATATGCTTCAATTCTATTCAACTGCTGGAACTACTTCCGCACTACTTTTATTTTGTAAACAATATACATGTGCGAGCTGTCAAAACTAACTGGAGGTGTTGTGCAAGAAAAAGAATCCAATATGGGGTTCTGTTGTTGATGGGCGTTTCCAACCCTCGGGATGACCGTGCTGAGTGGAACCTCGGCGTAGCCTCGGTTCCGCTCAGCACGGTCATCCCTCAGGTTGGAAACGCTCATCTACAACAGAACTCCATATCAGATTCTTATATTCTTACAAAGAAGCAGAGCAGTGCAGTCTGATCACCACCTCTGTCTTCACTTTTTGGCTGGTATAAAACCTCTAGTTTCTATATCTGAAATTTCAAGACTACCATATGTATTTGGACAGACAGCCTTAAGCAAACAGTTTAAACCCAGATGAGATCCCAGGCTTAACTGTTTGCTATCTTAATGCACAACATTGGTAGTTAATTGTACTTGTTCAAATTTTAGAACAACTATGGTAAGGAGTTTTGTTTGTTTGATTTTAGGTTTAACATCCCTGTCAACACTGTATAGGTCATTTTGGAGATGTTGCTTCCAATTTTGTGGGACTTTTACCCGACTTTGAGATGCAATGACATCTCAAGCCCTGTCGCCCAATGAAACAAATAGGGTTTTTAAGCATGGACGGGCCGACTCGCACTGCTTCGCCTGGGCAGGCTTAGATCCTCTAAGCGGTTTACCACTAGTTGTATGCGGTCGGTTTCAGCTCTGCGTGAGGGCATCATGTAGCCCATTTATTTTTTCCAAGCCCCGATGGGCGGGGGCCATGGTAAGAAGTTAAGGTGTCTGAATATTTAGGGTAACTACGGTCCCGTTTGTGCCTTACAGCCCGCAGACAGGTTTTCTCATGACACTGTCTTAAAAAATCTTGACACACACACTTCATTTACATGTCAAGCGAAAAAGTATTTCTCGGCAGAAGTGCTCAGCAAAGGCGCAGAACAGAAGACTGTATAATAATAATCAGACAGACCTAATCAAACACTGTAGACCCTGTTTGCCAGGCCATTTGCACCTTTTTGGACTCTTTGCTGGATCACGAAATAAATTTGTTAAAATTTTAAGCGAATTATAGCAAGTCCTCAAGGCGTCTCAGTTTACGATATTTGTGCAAACTAATCCAGCCTTTACAGTGCACTATACAATGTCCACTATTTCAAATCAGGCTGTATTCTTATATGAGTGGGCATGCAGGCTGAGCTGTGTCTCGAATGCATGTCTGAAGACTTCATTTTACGGTAATTTAAAAAGGAAAACAGGCCAACAGGGCTGACCCAGATCAGACATCACATAATGCAGCATCTGATCATGATCTTCACTGTTGCCAGGAAAATTTTCCATCAAAAAAGAAAAAAATGAAAAACAGACCCTGACACACCTTAAATGACAAACTCAAAAGGTATAGCAAGAAGAGTACACCAGTACATGTATAAAATGTCATAATCCAGGATACTTTGCCTATGAGCATTCATTATGAACCCAACAGGGGCACATCGTGGCTTCATATGGACAGCAAAGACTCTGATAAGCATGCAGATGCACAGGCTTATCAGAGTCTTTGCTTGCAATGAATGATATCAAGCATATCCTCTCATGACACTGCTCCATTACATCAAAACATGCAACTGTGCTACTGTAAACAGTAAAAATTTGGACACCTTGAGGACTTTGTTACATGTACATGATCCCGCAGGGAATCCAAAAGGTGCAGAGAGAATTGCAAACAGTGTAGACCCTGATCAGACTATTCCTTCAGGAACAGTCTGATCTGGGTCTGCACTGTTTGCCCCAATACTTAGGATCATTATGGTAAATCAAAAACATATAACTTATCTATCTCTGATCATCTCTTTAGCATCTTTCTAACAAATGTATACCGGTAATCATCAATGTAAATCAACCCCCTTAGCACAGTAAGATGTGATCAAGACGCCATGGTTCTATACCTGCCCATAGCAACAGATACGCTAAGTATTTTGTGATAATTGAAGGATATTTTTCCTTATGCCTCCATATAAACCTATGTTGTGGGTATTCATTAGAAACGCCTAGCTGAGACGATTCTAATGAATACCCTCAATATAGGTTTTTATGGAGAATAGACAAAAATTATCCTTCAATTATCACAAAATACTTACCTTAAGTACATGTATCTGTTGCTAAGCCTGCCAGGGTGGCAACATTCTTTTGTGAATACTGATCACGAAATATTTTCTCAATCCATGCTCTTCCTTCTGCTGATTCAAGAAGGGCAGCTGTCAGTTTCTGGCAAAAATGTGCCATCCCAGAAAAAGTGACGTCAGGTAAACTGACTCGCTGGATATGACCTCAATAGAGCTGACTGAGCTGTTAAACCCCAAAACCAGTCAACACAATTTTACACCACACCAACAAATAAGGTGACATGGAGACCAGTATAATAATTAATGTAAATTTGCCACCTCAAGTGTTTTACATCCCACCAACAACTAGGATCATATGGAGACCTGTATAATCAATAAAGTATATTAACCCACATCAAGCATTTTCCAACATTCTAAAATTACAGACTGATTGATTGTTGTGGGTTAAATGATATGTCAACCCTTGAGGGTCACTTTGTGTCACCTCCCAAAAAAGGCAGAAAATAGATAGTAGAGGAGATGAATGGAATGGATATGACAGGCTTTCAAGTGACTCCTGGTGAAAAAGTAGGAGAAAAGTAGGAGCCTGAGATATCAAAAAGTAGGAGAAAAGTAGGAAAAAAAGTAGGAACCTGATATAAAAAGTAGGAGCTAATGGACAAGAACATACCTCCATATGTCTCACATTTTACCAGTTTTTGGGCAGTTCTATATGGCATTTGAGTCGAATGTTTTTACCTCAAAGTTAGCAGGCACCTGTAAAATGTTAGTGGCTAACCCATCTAGTACAGTTATTCATGACTGCAGCCAACGCTTTCGTCAAGATTTTGCGTATGGCAGATATCTATACCTAGATATTGACATTATGTCAAAATATTGATTCAAAAGAATTAATGAATTTTGAAAATTTACATTTGTGAGAAGCATCAGCTACAAGATGTCCAGGTGAAGGCATCACAGCACTGCTACAATTCTTGTCATGCAAACTTAGACAGCATTTTAGTTGCTCACTCAAGTCAAGGCTTTAAAGTATTGCTGCAATGAATATCTGTCATGCTAAACAAGACAGGGCTCTAGTTGGTCACTTAAGTCATCACAGCATTGTTGCAATGAATTTCTGTCAAGCTAAACAAGACAGAGCTCTAGTTGGGCACTTCAGTCACCACAGCATTGCTGTAATGAATTTCTGTCATGCTAAACAAGACAGAGCTCTAGTTGGTCACTCCAGTCATCACAGTATAGCTGCAATGAATTTCTGTTATGCTAAACAAGACAGGGCTCTAGTTGGTCACTTCAGCCATCACAGCATTGCTGCAATGAATTTCTGTCATGCTAAACAAGACAGAGCTCTAGTTGGTCACTTCAGTCATAGCAGGATTGCTGCAATGAATTTCTGCCATGCCAAACAAGACATAGCTCTATTTGGTCACTTCAGTCATCACACCATTGTGGCAATGAATTTCTGTCATGCTAAATAAGACAGAGCTCTAGTTGGTCACTCCAGACATCACAGCACTACTGCAATGAATTTCTGTCAAGCTAAACAAGACAGAGCTCTAGTTGGTCACTACGGTCATCACAGCATTGCTGCAATGAATTTCTGTCATGCCAAAACAAGACAGAGCTCTAGTTGGTTACTTCAGTCATCACAGCATTGCTGCAATGAATTTCCGTCATGCTAAATAAGACAGAGCTCTAGTTGGTCACTCCAGTCGTCACAGCACTGCTGCAATGAATTTCTGTCAAGCTAGACAAGAAAGATCTCTTGTCGGTTGATCACTGCAGTTAAGACATTGCATTACTGCTGCTTTGAATTCCTGTAATCCTCCAAAAGACAGATCTCAGATTTTTCACTGCAGTTAAGGCATCATAGAACTGCTTCAATGGTTTTCTGTCATGCTAAACAAGACACAGCTCTATTTGGTCACTTCAATTAAGGCAACACAGCACTGCTGCAATGAATTCCTTTCATACTCAACAAGACAGAACTCCAGTTGGTCACTTCAATAAAGGCAACACAGCATGGCTGCAATAAATTCCTGCCATGCTCAACAAGACAGAACTCTAGTTAGTAACTTCAGTGAAGGCACAACAGCACTGCTGCAATGAATTCTTGTCATGCTCAATAAGACAAAACTCTATATGGTCATTGCAGTTAAAGACATCAAAGCATGGCAAAAATGAATTACTTTAATACTTATCATAATAATGCTAGTTGGTCACTGCATTTAAGGCAAATTTAAGCAGCACTGCTGCAATGAATTTCTGTCATGCTAAGAAAGTCAGAGCTCTAGTTGGTAACGCAGTTAAGGCACCACAGATGTGCTGCAATAAACTGTGCCATGCTTAACAAGACTCTAGTAGGTAAATGCAGTTAAGGCGTAACTGCAGCAGGTGTACTGCTGCAGTGTATCCCTTTCATGCTCAAGACAGAACTCTAGTTGATCACTGCAGTCAAGGCATCACAGCATTGCTGCAATGAATTTCCGTCTTGCTCAACAAGACTGAGCTCCAGTAGGTCTCTGCATTTTAGTCATCAGAGCACTACTGCAATGTATTTCTGTCATGCTCAACAAGACATAGCTCTAGATGGTAACCACAGTTAGGGCATCACAGCATGGCTGCTTCAATAAATTTCTATCAAGCTAAAAGTGAAGGCATCACAGCACTGCTTAAGTGAATTCCTTTTGTGCTAAAGACAGAGATCTAGTTGATCACTGCAGTTAAGGTGTCAAAGCATTGCTGCAATGAACTCCTGTCATGCCAAACAAGACAGAGCATTAGGAAGGGCATCCAAGACATGGTATCAAAGCATTGCTGCTATGAACTGCTGGTCAGTTAAGGCCTCAAAGCACTGCTGCAATGAATTCCCCGCATGCTTATCAAAACATAGCTCAAGCTGATCACTCCAGTTAAGAAATCAAACCACTGCTGCTATGAACTCCTGCCATGCTTAACAAGACAGAGCTCTAGCTGGGCAATGCAGCTGAGGCATCAAAGCATTGTTGCAATGAATTTTTGTCATGCTAAACAAGACAAAGCTCAAGCTAGTTACTGCAGTTAAGGCATTACTGCACTGCTGAAGTGAATGTTTGTCATGCTAACAAGACAGAGTTATAGCTGGTCACTGCAGTTAAGGCATCACTAGACTGCTGCAATGAATTTCTGTAATGCTAAACAAGACAGAACAGTTTGTCACAGCAGTTAGGGCATCAAAGCATTGCTGTAGAGAATTTCCTACCATTCTCAACTAGACAGAGCTACAGTTGGTTATTTAGTTAAAACATCACTACACTACTGACTGCAAAATTTCTTGTCATGTTCAACAAGACAAAACTGTAAATGGTCATTGCAGTTTTGCTTTACATCAACATATTCCAATTAGTGCTACAGCTGAAAACAGCAGATGAATGTCAAGGATCATCAGTACATATGTCATGTAAAAAGATGCATTCTATAAATAGTTTGAGATACATGTTATATTTTAAGTGCTCAATGTGTTTATTTATTTATTTGGGATCTTAGATTTTGAACAAATCAAAAAAGTAGGAGAAGTAGGAGTTTTTCTGGAAAAAGTAGGAACAAAGTAGGAAGAGACCCAAAAAGTAGGAAAAGTAGGAAAAAGTAGGAAAAAGTAGGACTACTTGAAAGCCTGATATGAGGGAAAGACAAAAATGAATGGAAGTGTAGAAACAGAAGAAATAACAACACTCCCCCTCTACCGTGACAAATACAGCAGGCCTTGCTCTCTGTAAGCCATTATCAGATGGACGCCCAGTGACAAAAGATACAGTAACACGCCACCTTTGCTATACCAATCACCCCCTCTTAAATTAGTGACTGTCTAGATAGAATAGTTTCACAAAGTGATTAAGTGCTTACATACATGTAAATAAGTACTGTAAGGGGAATAGATACAACTTCAGGGGAGATACCATGCTCTGTGGTATCTAATCTGGGTCTACACTATTTGTCAATGTCCCGGAACATACGCTCTGTCCGGCTAACCATAGTCCCCACACAGCACACTGACATCACAACAACAATAACAGCAAGGTTATAAATAACAGTTACCTGGATTTCGTACAAACGTTTTATGTGCGAGGGTCAGTGACAGTCACGAGGACATCAGCAACATAACTTACTTTATATATATATATATTAACCCTTTTTGTACCAAATGGAATTTTCCTCCATATATATAGCACATGTCCATTTCAAAATTTAGGGGTGCCAGGTTGTGTTTTCTTCAAAATTCATTTGGAAAATGACTGAACTTTTAGCAAACAGTGAAGGCCCTGATCAGACGCCCCGTTAGACGCCGCTTTCTGCGGCGTCTGATCTGAGCCTGCACTGTTTGTCAGGGTACCCGTTTTGGGGTTTCCGGCACAAAATGGGTTAATAAGCTTGAGTTGATGTCTAACAATCAACCCAAAAAGCATGACTGCTGCAAATTTTACAAATTCCTTGCTTGAAAAACCTTTTAACTCTTATCTTGCTCAGTGACTGAGTGTTTGAGCTTTACGTCTCACCAACAGCTAAGATCATACAGAGACAGGACCTTGGTTTAAAAACTCAACCGAAAGTCTGGAGAAGCCCTGGATTGATCCTGCGAACCCTAGTTTACAACTTACAAGGTGAGTACCATAGGAGGCTTCAAATATCCTGTTGAAATAATAAATTTTTGCCACACCCATTTCTGACTATCAACCAATCAACTTTCTGGATATAATTATCCGTTCAAATTCACAAATTGACTGACAAGAAGCCATCTGATCTGAATGTACACTTTGCAAAGGAGGGGTTGTCGTGAACAGCAGGACAAGGGTTGAGGAAAAAAAATTCCACCAATTCAGAACTGCATGAAATTAACTCTTGTCCTGCTGAATAAATTAATTCAGCCAAATCCAATTCTGACTTTCGACCAATCAGCTGATGTTATCCCTACAAACTCACAAACTGAATGCCAAACAGTGTAGATACTGATCAGTACTGGAAAATTCCTATATTAAGACCACCTTTGGGACTGTTCAAAAGTGGTCTTTAAGACCACTTTTGAACAGTCTCAAAGGTGGTCTCAGACCAGAGGACACAGTGTGCAGAAAACACAAAGAAAGAATAAAAGCAACCTGCTAAATAAAGTTTTTAATCCAGAATTACTCTTAAATGTAGGTGGTCTTAATAGCGGATTTTCACTGTATATACATACATGTACACATACCGGATCCGGCCCGTTGGGGCTTGAACAAATATATGGGCTGCATGGTGCTTCCACACAGAGCTGAAACCGACCCGCACACAAGTACATGTACTGGTAAACAGCTTAGAGGATCTAAGTCTGCCCAGGCAAAGTGGTGCGAGTCGGCCTGTCCATGTTTATAAACTCTATTGGTTTCATTGGGCGACAGGGCTTGAGATGTCATTTCATCTCAATGTCGGGTAAGTCCTACAGAAATGGAAGTAACGTCTCCAAAATGACCTTTACAGTGTTGATGGGGAAGTTAAACCTCAAATCAAACAAACAAACAAACAAAACATACAAATACATTGTCTGCAAAGACGGCATATATAATATCCTGGTTCAGCAGGATAATTTAAAATTGGTCTTTTCAAATGAAAATTCTCAATACATATGTTTTATTTCTGCTTCAAACATACAGGTACTTGTAGATTGTACACATACAAGTAGGTGCTCATTAGAACAACTCTGTCCAGACTACCATGGCAGTTCTGAGGAGAACCCACAATTTGAAATTTCTGAAATTTGAGTGGCAGAATAAGAAAAATCATGTAAACTGCAGTTTTTTTTTTCTATTTAAAGTGGGGTACATGTATATGCAGTAGCATACATTTACATGTCTGTAGCATGCAGAGTTCATCCTTATGCTCATTAGAACAACTCTGTCCAGACTACCATGGCGGTTCTGATGAGTACCCACAATTTAGTTTGAAATTTGAGTGGCAGAATAAGAAAAACTAGAGCTACATTTGTATAAGTTTTGTCTAGTCATTGAGAAATTTACCAAAAATCTGCACGCCCTTAATCATGCAGGACAAGTGAAATTTGGAAAATTTTCCAGCCTCGAGTTTGTGATGTTATAAAATAAATTTATCTAAACTCAACCTGACACTTATAAATTTTGAAATGGACTTCTGATATGTACAGTGAGGATGAATCCATTCTGCCTAAAATGCTTAAACCCTTCTCTTGCTGAATATTCAGTTTTGCCACACCCATTTCTGACTTTGAACCAATCAGATTACTTGATGTAATTTATTCCTACAAATTCCTAAATTGAATGTCAAACAGTGTAGATCCTGATCAGATGGCTTCTTCAGAAGCCATCTGATCTGGATCTACACTGTTTCCAAAGATAGGGGTTGTCGTGAACAGCATGATAAGAGTTAAGCTTCATCTTGGCCCATGTATTGCATGAATATGAAAACTGAGAGTTCTCATCATGAAAACAATGACCCCCTTAAACCCCACTTATATATAGTAAAACTGGGATTAAAAGGGGTATACACTATCTTTTCTTATTTCTGCTCAAAAACATGGATTGTGGGTACTCGCAGAACTGCCACGGTGAGGTGGTTTTAATGAGTTTCCACAATATGAAAATGAATTTCCACTAGATGAAAATTTCCATTCTGTCTTCGTAGTGTTGCAATTCCAATGGTGCAGACGTGAGGGAATCTTCTGTTCTCTCTTAATCTATATGATATGTTGTCAATCTAGGGTTTATAAGGAACAACAATTTTTGTCATCTGTACCAACCCAGACGTTCAAGTCCATTTCTCAAGAACTAAAATCACAGGGGCAACATAGTATTCAGCGGCATTTTGGGTTTTGAAAAACACTTGTCTAAAAATGCTGTCTTGTATGTAGCTTAACTGGGTCTTTTCCCAAACATACAGCTATTTGCAGCTGTCACCCTTCTCTTGTATTGAAATCAAATTTCTCAAAGCTGTGTGAACATGTGATCAGTTACTTCCTCATAGTGGAATGTAAAATTACTATCACAAGTAGTTTATTAAAAACTTAATAAAAACCTTTGATATGTATTGAATTGTCTATTTATGGCTTTTGAATGAGTCAAACAAAATTCCACAGCTTTAGACTTTCTCACTAAAATATAATGACAGTTTGAAACAGAGCCTTATAATATTGCCCTTTTAGTGTTTCCATTTTGAGCTACTGTTAGTTACAGAAAACTGGAGACTAAGAAACCTGATTGTCACTATTATTTTTTGGCAGCTAGCTGACCCTTCAGCTGGTCAGTAAGCCATTCTACTCCTTCATGTAGCCCCTCTGCCGAAAGAGCATTACTCGCACATATATGCCAGGGCTTGTCTCTAATTTCTTCAAGTCCCATCAAACTTGTAACTTTCACACCTGACACAGCTTCTCTAAGATCCATCTTGTTTGCAAAAAACAGAATGGGAATTCTTCTATTTTTAAGATCAGAATGTTTGGTCATTGCATCCAGTTCATCCTTGGCAACAACCATGCGAATCTTATCACTACTATCAATGACAAATATGATACCGTGACAGTCCCTATAATACTGCTCCCATAAGGTACGGTAACGTCCTTGTCCCGACATATCAAATGCTGTTATACTGAGATTTTTTGCTTTGAACTTATCAACATTAAAACCGATAGTAGGAACAATATCCTGTGATCTATACTCCTCGCTTTTCAACTGGTTTAAAATTGTAGTCTTACCACTGTTATCAAGCCCAACAACGAGAATGTTTGCTTCAGCCTTCTTAATGCCCAGCCATCTGGCAAACCTGTCCAGAAAGCCCATGTTGAAACGTTAAAAGAAAAGTGCAAGTCTACACCAGTTGTTTGTTTTAGTTCTATAAAATTTTCACTGAAATATCGAGCGGTTTAAAGTTCAAATGCCGTTCAAATTGTATAAAACTCGCCTGGAATTAAAACTACTTCACGCAGTTTGTCATATCTAAATCAGTTGCAAAACAATTTAATCAGATTTTTTCTGTTCTTTCTCTTTCACCGGCAAAAATATGCATTGGTGCGCATGCTAGCAACAAACTTCCGGCTTTGTTCGATTATTCCGGTCACGGTCCTTCTGATCACCGCAAGACACTGCAAGACGCGGCAAGACACTGCAGGACATCGCAAGGCACGTTTATTTACTTTTTGTTTCCGTCTCTGTATGACTTTAGCTGTTGGTGGGACGTAAAACTAAAACTCACTCACTTTACTTTTTGTTACTCATAAAATAGAATAAAAAATACCCTATAATGCATATAGGAGCTTTTTTAGTGACGTACTTCCGGTTCTAAAAATAGAACGGGAAAAGCCCTGGCCGTCATCTGTCGTATTGCTTCAAAGGCAGTGGGACAGATAAAGTGTTAATTATAGCGTAAAACAGTGGAATTCTTTTTAACTTTTGGGGAATTCTAATGTTAGATAATGGGAGAAACACCGATATGCTGTCAGATGTGAAATTTCGCATTACGAAAATGATATATTGTACATACGATCTCTCTCTCTCTCTCTCTCTCTCTCTCTCTCTCTCTCTCTCTCTCTCTCTCTTAGCGCGTCAACAATTAGCGAGCGCAGGCAAATGTAAAGGGTTAAATGACGCTACGTCAACCGACATGTAGCGTGTCATCAACGTCGTGTCTACATCAAACCAACTTCAAAGCGATGCATTGAATTTGACATTGCAACGTCGATGAAACGTCACAACGTTTCGTTGGCGATAATACGGCGTTGCTTAATAAAATGTCTTTTGCCCAGTGCTAGGACCCATCAAGACTCAGTGGGACTGGAACATTAAATTCAAAACAATAGAATGCCCTTCAGTCAGAGCATAAGAATGTTCAACACTCCTTCGCAAGTGCCAGATTTTACAATAAAATCTGGTAGATTTGTAGATTGGTTCAACCTGCCCACCCCTTAGGTCTACATTAACCCATTTGGTACCGGAAACCCCAAAAGGGGAAAGTGACAAACAGTGCAGGCCCAGATCAGACGCCGCAGAACGCGGCGTCTGATCAGGGCCTACACTGTTTGCAAAAAGTTCGGCCATTTTCCAAATAAATTTTGAAGAAAACACAACCTGACACCCCTAAATTTTTAAAATGACTCCTGCTATATATAAGGAGGAAGATTCCATTTGGTACAAAAAGGGTTATGGGCTTCTTGGATACAGGGATCAGTCAAACCATCTCAACGGTCACGTGCCATTGAAGTGAGTTGGAGTGGTTGTCGACGGCACGACGTCGAGCCAACGTTGACTCGACGCCCGTCTGTAAGTCCACTCATTGGTTGTTGTTGTTGTTTTTTTCGACTGTCTAACAGTCCGTCCGTTCGTCTGTTAGTCATTCATTCAGTCAGTCGGTCTGTCTGTCGTCTGTCTGTCTACTGTCAGTTTGTCCGTCAAACCCCTCTCTCTCTCTCTGTCTCTCTCTCTCTCATGCCAACGGTCATGTGACAATGAAGTGAGTTGGAGTCGACGGCATGACGTCGAACCAACATTGACTCAACGCCCCTCCGTCAGTCCACTCATTTGTTTATTTCGACTGTTTGTATGGACATTTAAATTGCATAGATAGATAGATAAATAGATAGATAGATAGATAGATAGATAGATAGATAGATAGATAGATAGATAGATAGATAGATAGATAGATAGACAGACAGACAGACAGACAGACAGACAGACAGACAGACAGACAGACAGACAGATAGATAGATAGATAGATAGATAGATAGATAGATAGATAGATAGATAGATAGCGAATAAAACGAAAGTTACGTAAAAACTTATTTTGTGAATAACGGTATCTCAAGCCATTGACATGGGTCATTCACGAAAAGAATTTCGTCAATTAAAAACGGATTTAGGATAAATGAATTTCGGTAATGAAAGTAAAATATCATTCTTTCCTTCTCGAGGCATAATTTCAATGAAAACGGGTATATTTTCTCTCAAAATGCCTGAATTTTGTTAGCATTTTAAGTTCCGCCAATACATTTGAATAGCGATGGCCGTTTCAATTGACGGCCAGTACTTTGCGCATGCGCAAGAATGACGTCATAAACGGAATTCCTAAAACCTCCTATAAAGACACTGCAGGTCACCGCAGGACTCATTTATTTACTTTTTGTTACTCATAATATAGAATAAACAAAGACCCTATAATGCATAAAAGACACTGCAGTACACCGCAAGACACCTTTATTTACTATATATTTTATACATTTTACTCATGATATAAAATAAAAGGTACCCTACATTGCATAAAAAGACCGCAAGACACTGCAGGTCACCGCAGGACTCATTTACTATTTGTTACTCATAATATAAAATATAAAAATACCCTATAATGCATAAAAAGACACCGCAAGACACAAACCCTTTATTTACTATATAGTTTATACATTTTACTCATCATATAAAATAAATAGTACCTTACATTGCATAGACCGCAAGACACTGTAGTTTACCGCAGGACTCATTTATTTACTTTTTGTTACTCATAATATAGAATAAAAAACACCCTATAATGCAAAAAAGACACTGCAGGTCACAACAAGACTTTGGTTTTGAGTAAAAACATGAAACAAGATATGTGTAAACCCCGCATTTTATTTGGTTTAACGACCCAGCCAGTTATATATTTGTTTTCATTGTTAATATTAAATGATTTTCGCACCTTCGTTAATTGGGCACGCGATTAAAGTGTTCTTGTTGATTAGTAATTGAAGATTCTCACACCTGAAGCGAGATTGGCGGGTATTCATTATTTAACAAAATGCCATTATGGATTAACAGCATATCAATTGAAGCAGACAAAATTATACACAGTTATAATTAAAGACACATGCCGAAGTCCGTTCATTTGTATTTGGCTTGATTAGATTAAGAAGATCACACATCAAAGAATATTAGTGTCAAAGACTCCTGCCGTGTTCTCTCTCTCTCTCTCTCTCTCTCTCTCTCTCTCTCTCTCTCTCTCTCTCTCTCTCTCTCTCTGAGTTTAAGGGCCCAATCAACACTATTTATGTCATTTGTAAGAAAAATCGGAATCCGTTAACCCCAGTCGTAATTAAAAAATAAAATGGACCAGGGTTAAAGGATTTGTTAGCAGTACTAGTCTCAGTTACCGTTCAGAGTCATTTTCCCAACCTACACTGTTAAACAGTCGACCTACAGGTACTCTCTGTGCTTTGATTTAATGTGGCGTAATGATGCATAATGTAGCGTAAAGATGCAAACTTTTGTTTAAAGTAGAAGTAAAACAAAGATCAGGAATCGATACAATTAACTTACTCCACCCATCAAAGACACCAAAGGGAAAAAACACAAACATTAAGCGACCAGACCATAATGGAAACCTAAACAAAGGAAGGCCATAAGGACAGTTACTTTCCCACAAAATGGCCATATGGCCATCCAAAATAAAAAGACACAAGTGATACACACAGTAAGTAACAAACAACAACATAAATAAATCGCCACAGAAGAACCGCCTTGGAACGGATAGTGGAAAGATTTCCACGGGGGGGGGGGGGGAAGGACTTAAATCGATTTTACGTGGCCACAATCCTCGTCCTTACTTCCGTCGCAATTTAGACAAATAATTTGTTCAGTCCGCATGAAGGCCTCCTAACACATCAGTGCAACATCTCCGTGAACACAAATAATCAAAGAACCACAGAGGTGAGACAAACTGATTTAAAATCACCATTCCCACCAACACTATATACCTGCATTTTACATCTGCTTTTAGCTTCATTTTAGCTGTTTTCGTTCTTTCTTCTGGAAAGTTTTCTTATTCATGCTGCAAACATAGGTTGTGGGCATTCATTAGAACCGCGTCGTTGCGACATCTAAGGTGGGCGTTTTGGAGACATTGCTTCCAATTTTGTGGGACTTTTACCCGATTTTGAGATGAAATGACATCTCAAGCCCTGTCGCCAAAGAAACCCAATTGGGTTTATAATCATGGACGGTCCTACTCCCACCGCTTTGTCTGGGTACCCACAACCTATGCCTTGGAGCAGAAAAAAGAAAACTAATGTATACCCCGCCCGCAAACTCTAATTTTCTCCATATAATGAAGGGTTTAAAGGTGTATTCATTCCACGGACTTATTCACCTGATGCCAATGTATACCCCCGTAAAACCCCATATTTTCTATATAAAGTTGGGGTTAGAGTGGTGTACTTATCACGGAGTTGAAGGACACCAATTAGGCTATGTTGAAATGCTATGCCCCGCCTCGCTCACTTGTGCAGTTTTTCATATCTTCTTCAAAATGGCTAATTTTATGATGGAAACCCGTGATGTTTCCCCCTTTTACTGCAAAATAGAGGTTATGGGTGCTCGGGAGAACCGCTCGATTGATGCGGCTAAATGAATTTTAAAGTGGCTCTAATAGATACCTACAACTTACGTATTTGTGCAGAAATAAGAAAAATAATTTATACCCCCGTAAATATGTTCTATAAAAGGGTTATCCTTTGGAAGCAAGGAATACACCACAGAACTGAAAAATATGGAGTGTGCATGTTTTCTGGGCCAGACTAGCTAGTTTCGGCCAATTAGGCCTCATCAGTGACCCTCAGATATTTTCAAAATTCCACAATGGAATCAATGATTCCAAAGGACAAGAAAATATAATCTACACGATGATGTAGGGCAGGGAGACGTTTTACCGCCGCCACACATTCCCACACACCAGCTGTAGTGAAGTTAAATATGTTCTATAAAAGAGTAAACCCCAGTTTCGGACCCTTTACATTATGATAACACACCCGTGCGATATTGTGCATAATTCCCACATCTCAAAATAGCTAGTTTTTATGAAAATCCTTGATATATGCCTTATTTTTACTGCAAAAATAGATTGTGTGTGCTCGTTAGAACCGTTGAGGCGGTTCTAACGAGTACCCGCAACCCATGACTTCGAGCAGAAATAAGAAAAATAATTTATACCACCATAAACCTCAGCTTTCTTTATATAAACTGGGGTTTAGATGGGTGTTCATTTCACGGATTTGTTCACGTGGTGTTTTTGGAAGGCTAAGCCTTAATTAAGCTTTAAGGTGTCTTTGATGGTTGATGTAAGTTAATTGTATCGATTCCTGATCTTTGTTTTACTTCTACTTTCCATGTAAAGGGGATTTGATTATTGTGGGACGGGCGGAAACATGGGTTTATTCGGGTGGCCTTTGCAGAAAGGCAACTTTTAATTATAATATCAATGGACCATAACAGATATATTTAGTCTGACCCTGACAATTAATTAAAGCTTTTCATCGGTTAACATATATGTTTTTAAAATTATTAATACATGTATTAAAGATTATGGAGTTAAAAATAAAAAAAAATAAATAAATAAAAAAGAAGAAAAAAAAAAGAAGAAGAAAAAATACAAACAAAACAATTAAGAGGCTGGTAAATTGAAATATTACGGATGTTTATATCCTGATAGGCTTCATAGCCTTTTGGAAGTTTGAAAATAAAGATATCTATGTCTAATTAATACCTGCCATTTACCTGTAATGCTACTTGTGCTAACACCTGCTTGTTAACTCATTTATTAACATACTGCAAAATCCTTCAGGACACATAATCCATTTAAAGTAGAAGTAAAACAAAGATCAGGAATCTATACAATTAGCTTACTCCACCCATCAAAGACACCAAAGGGAAAGAGACACAAACATGAAGCGACCAGACCATAATGGAAACATAAACAAAGGAAGGCCATAAGGACAGTTTCTTTCCCACAAAATGGCCAAATGGCACCTATTTAACAAACAAATGTCTGCTTGTTGACAGATGACACCCCAGAGTTGACGAAAATTATTTGTATTCAATGAAGATTTATGCTTTTATTATTTATTTTTTATACATTTTAATCAATTTATTAATACATTGAGGTCAATTAATTAATTTATTACAGTAATTTATATTTGAGTCCGAAAGGTTTGCTATCTGATCGATCGGAAACTGCTTTGTCTACAACTGTCAAGGTAAACAATCATCAATTTCATTTCAGCCGTAGCTCCGCCTCTAAATATTGGACAGTACTTACTGACCGCAGATAACTCGACATTAGAGCGTCTTTAATTTTAACTGTTCATTAGCCCTTTCTACCCTACTGGCTCGACGTTAATTGGAAGGAAGACTCGATATAAACCTCGGGATAGGTCTACCTTCAAACCTACGTTAATTTGCTCGAATCACAATAAGCGTGACTGTTATAGATCGGGAATTCAAAAGCGTTGGACTTGGAAATATCACATTAACAAGCCCATATAATGAACTTCCCGGTAAACCCCACTTTATAAAGAGAAAAGTGGGGTTTGCAGGGGTGTACAATATCTTAATATTGTTCTTTGCTCTGTCTAAAACCACTGATTGTGGGTACTCGCTGATAACCTATGCTCAAGCGGTCCCGTTTTGAGCAGAAACATTCATTCAGGTGTTCCGTAACGAAAACCCATAATCTGTGCTGATGAGTTTATTATGAATACTCGCAATCTATGTTTTAAGTAGAAATAAGAAAAATGTCACAAATCATGGAAGATAATCATAAATAAAAGGGAAAGTTTTGTTCAATATATTTTCCATGTCTTATGACTGTTCCGTGTCTCTTAAGCTCCGCTGAGCAAAGCTCGCGGGGAACTTATAGGATGGTAGCCTTGTCACAATGCAAAATGTAATTCTACATTTTGCGTGGACGCTGTTTTTTTACATCAACGCAAAGTGAAGTTATTTCTATGTTTTGCGTTTTTTTTTGTTGTTCTTTTTTTGCGTTGAGCACCGACGCAAAATGTAGAAATTACTACATTTTGCGTCATCACGTTAACAAGCCCATGTAATGAGCACCCTGGAAAACCCCACTTTATATAGAGAAAGGGTATACATTGTTTTCTTAGTTCTGCTCCAAAACATAATTGTGGGCACTGAGGCGGTTCTGACGAGCACCCACAATCTATGTTTTTAGCAGAAATAAGACAAATATCACAATTTATCATATGAAAAGTTGAGAAGTAGAAGTAAAACAAAGATCAGGAATCGATACAATTAACTTACTCCACCCATCAAAGACACCAAAGGGAAAGAAATACAAACATTAAGCGACCAGATCATAATGGAAACCTAAACAAAGGAAGACCATAAGGAAAGTTACTTTCCCACAAAATGGCCATATGGCCATCCAAAATTAAAAGACACAAGTGATACAAACAGTAAGTAACAAACAACAACATAAACAAGAGGGCCATGATGGCCCTGGATCGCTCACCTGACCCATATGATAGAGTAACAAGTGGGCCTCGGGGAGGGCCATTATTGACCCCAGGACTACAATGTGCATAATATTGAGGGAGGTCTTAAAAGGTGAAGCTTCATACCAAATATCAACAAAGCCTATAATTTGAACAATCTTGGCAAAAGTCCACTAGATGAAGCTACACACCAAATATCAAAGACCTGGACCTTCGCGTTTCAGAGAAGATTTTTTAAATATATTCCCTACATTAGCCTATGTAAAACCAAATGGCCCCGGGGCGGGGGCATTTTTGGCCTCAGGGCTATAATTTAAACAATCTTGATAGAAGTCCACTAGATGAAGCTTCACACCAAATATCAAAGACCTAGGCCTTGCTGTTTCAGAGATGAAGATTTTCAAAGTTAATCTCTATATATAAGTCTATGTAAAACCAAAGGACCCCAGGGCAAGGGCTATAATTTGAAAATCTTGGTAGAGGTCCACTAGATGAAGCTCCATACCAAATATCAGAGACATGGGCCTTGTGGTTTCAGCGAAGAAGATTTTTAAAGATTTCCCTATATAAGTCTATGCAATACCAAAGGGTCTCGGGGCAGGGGCATTTTTGGCCCCACGGCTATAATTTGAACAATTTTGGTAGAGGTCCACTAGATGAAGCCTCATACCAAATATCAAAGACCGAGGCCTTTTGAATTCAGAGAAAAAGATTTTTCAAGCTTTTCCCTATATAAGTCAATGTAAAACCAAAGGGCCATGGAGCTGGAGCATTATTGCCCCCAGGGCTATAATTTGAACAATCTTGATAGGGGTCTTCTAGGTGAAGCTTCAAACCAAATACCAAAGACCTGGGACTTGTGGTTTCAGAGAAGAAGATTTTTTAAAGATTTTCCCTATATAAACCATGTAAAACCAAAGGGCCTCAGAGCGAGGGCATTTCAGGCCCCAGCACTATAATTTGAACAATCTTGGTAGGGGTCCACTAGGTGAAGCTTCATACCAAATATCAAAGAGCTGGGCCTAGTGGTTTCAGAGAAGAAGATTTTTAAAGATTTTCGCTATATATGCCAATGTTAAACCAAAAGGCCCCTGGGCGGGGGCATTTTTGGCCCCAGCATAATAATTTGAACAATCTTGGTAGGGGTCCACTAGATAAAGCTTCATACCAAATATCAAAAACATGGCCCTTACGGTTTCAGAGAAGAATTTTTTTTAAAGATTTTCCCTATATAAGACTATGAAAAACCAAAGGGCCCCAGGGAAGGGGCATTTTTGGCCCCAGCACTATTATTTGAACAATCTTGGTAGGGGTCCACAAGATGAAGCCTCATACCAAATATCAAAGACCTGGCCTTGCTGTTTCAGAGAAGAAGATTTTTAAAGATTTTCCACATATATGCCCATGTTAAACCAAAGGGCCCCGGAGCAGGCATTTTTGGCCCCAGGGCTATAATTTGAACAATCTTGGAGTCCACTAGCACTATTATTTGAACAATCTTGGTAGGGGTCCACTAGGTGAAGCTTCATACCAAATATCAAAGACCTAGGCCTTGCGGTTTCAGAGAAGAAGATTTTTAAAGATTTTCCCTATATAAGCCCATATAAAACCAAAGGGCCCCCGAGCGGGGGGGGGGGAAGGGACCTTGCTTTGTGGGGTGAAGCTTCATACCAAATATCAAAGACCTGGGCCTAGTGGTTTCAGAGAAGAAGATTTTTAAAGATTTTCGCTATATATGCCAATGTTAAACCAAAAGGCCCCTGGGCGGGGGCATTTTTGGCCCCAGCACAATAATTTGAACAATCTTGGTAGGGGTCCACTAGATAAAGCTTCATACCAAATATCAAAAACATGGCCCTTACGGTTTCAGAGAAGAATTTTTTTTAAAGATTTTCCCTATATAAGCCTATGAAAAACCAAAGGGCCCCAGGGAAGGGGCATTTTTGGCCCCAGCACTATTATTTGAACAATCTTGGTAGGGGTCCACAAGATGAAGCCTCATACCAAATATCAAAGACCTGGCCTTGCTGTTTCAGAGAAGAAGATTTTTAAAGATTTTCCACATATAAGCCCATGTTAAACCAAAGGGCCCCGGAGCAGGCATTTTTGGCCCCAGGGCTATAATTTGAACAATCTTGGGAGTCCACTAGCACTATTATTTGAACAATCTTGGTAGGGGTCCACTAGGTGAAGCTTCATACCAAATATCAAAGACCTAGGCCTTGCGGTTTCAGAGAAGAAGATTTTTAAAGATTTTCCCTATATAAGCCCATATAAAACCAAAGGGCCCCCGAGCAGGGGGGGGGGGGGGAAGGGGGGGGGGACCTTGGCCTTGTGGGGTGAAGCTTCATACCAAATATCAAAGACATGGGCCTTACGGTTTCAGAGCAGGAAATTTTTTAAAGATTTCCCCTATATAAGCCCATGTAAAACAAAGGGCCCCGAGCGGGGGCATATTTGACCCCAGCATTAAAATTTGAACAATCTTGGTAGGGGTCCACTAGATGAAGCTTCATACCAATTATCAAGGACCTAGGCCTTGGGATTTCTGTGAAGAAGATTTTAAAGATTTTCCCTATATAAGCCCATGTATAACCAAAGGGCCCCGGGGCAGGGGCATTTTTGGCCCCAGGATTATAATTTGAACAATCTTGGTAGGGGTCCCCTATATGAAGCTTCATACCAAATATCAAAGACCTGGGCCCTTACTGTTTCAGAGAAGAAGATTTTTAAAGCTCTTCCCTATATAAGCCCATGTATAACAAAAGGGCCCTGGAGCGGGGGCATTTTTGGCCCCAGTACTATAATTGGAACAATCTTGGTAGGGGTCCACTAGATGAAGCTTCATACCAAATATCAAAGACCTGGGCCTTGTGGTTTCAGAGAAGAAGATTTTAAAGATTTTCCCTATATAAGCCCATGTAAAACCAAAGGGCCCCGGAGCGGGGGCATTTTTGGCCCCAGCACTATAATTTGAACAATCTTGGTAGGGGTCCACTAGATGAAGCTTCATACCAAATATCAAAGACCTGGGCCTTGTGGTTTCAGAGAAGAAGATTTTTAAAAGATTTTCCCTATATAAGCCCATGTAAAACCAAAGGGCCCCGGAGCGGGGGCATTTTTGGCCCCAGCACTATAATTTGAACAATCTTGGTAGGGGGTCCACCAGATGAAGATTCATACCAAATATCAAAGACCTGGGCCTTGTGGTTTCAGAGAAGAAGAATTTTTAAGTTTTTGGTGAAAAAAAATCTATTTTTGGCTCCAATGACCTAGATGTGCAACGGACCGGAACAATTTGAACAACTTTGAAAGGGGACCACCTAAGGATCATTCCTGTGAAGTTTGGTCAAAATCCGATCAGGGTTTAGGAGGAGATGTCGTTTAAAGAATTGTTTACGGACGGACGCACGCACGCACGGACGCACGGACGACGGACGACGGACGAAAAGTGATCCCAAAAGCTCACCTCGTCACTACGTGACGGTGAGCTAATAAAATCGCCACAGAAGAACCGCCTTGGAACGGTCAGTGGAAAGATTTCCACTGGGGGGGGGGGGGGTCTAAAATCGATTTTACGTGCGAAGTCTTTTTTTCAGAAGGTTTAACATAAGTAAAGTAGAAGTAAAACAAAGATCAGGATAGATACAATTAACTTACTCCACCCATAAAAGACACCAAAGGGAAAGAAATACAAACATTAAGCGACCAGACCATAATGGAAACCTAAACAAAGGAAGGCCATAAGGACAGTTACTTTCCCACAAAATGGCCATATGGCCATCCAAAACCAAAAGACACAAGTGATACACACAGTAAGCAACAAACAACAACATAAATAAATCGCCACAGAAGAGCCGCCTTGGAACGGTCAGTGGAAGATTTCCACTGGGGGGCTTAAATCGACTTTACGTGGCCACAATCCTCGCCCTTACTTCCGTAGCGATTTAGACAAATAATTTGTTCAGTCCGCATGAAGGCCTCCTAACTCATCAGTGCAACATCTCCGTGAACACAAAAATCAAAGAACCACAGAGGTGAGACAACGGTGAGGACTCGACAGCAAGAAACCACTGAAATGCTGGAGCAAAAGAAAACCAACAGTTAGACTCCGATGAGCCCGACCAGAGACAGAGCATCAGGCACCAACCAACATTATCTCTCTAATTTTCAATAAGCCTTTACGTTGGAGCCGTCATAGAATCTGAGGTCTGACCCACCGGCGTGCAATTAAAGAGGGAAGCAAAGTTGCCAACCGTGATTGGGTTAACTACCATGCATGCAGTCTGTCGTATAATATCCATGTTGTACCCAATCTTTTTATATCGAATAATGATTTTACGAAATTGGGTGCTGAAGTCATTGCGGTTATATATTTTTCTGAATTTATATACTAAGTCACCATAAAATTCGGGTTCCGATAGACCTTGTTGCAGAAGAGATTTAAGTCCAATATTGAATTTTGAAAGTAAATCAGAATGGCGTCTATAAAATTTTGAAAAGGCTTTAACATAAATCATAAATATAAATATTCTATATTCTGCTCAAAACAGACTGTGGATACTCGTTAAAACCTCGAGGCTGATCCGTGTAACCAACAGTCACAGTGTTGGTGCATAAACGAGAAAGATTTGTTTTTGATTTGTTTGAGGTTTAACGTCCCCGTCGACACTGTATAGGTCATTTTGGAGACGTTGCTTCCAATTTTGTGGGACTTTTACCCAACATTGAGATGAAATGACATCTCAATCCTTACCACCCAATGAAACAAATAAGGTTTATGAGCATGGACCCGCACCGCTTTTCCTGGGCAGGCTTAGATCCTCTAATCGGTTTACCAGTACTCGTATGCGGGTCATTTTCAGCTCTGCGTGGAAGCATCATGCAGCCCATCTATTTCTTCAAGCCCCGATGGGCGGGGGCCAAAACGAGAAACAATGAATGAATACCTGTATATACATGTATTAAAGTGGCCAAGCAGGCACTCGACATTGAATCGAGCGTTGTAGCTCAATGGTTAGTGCACTTGCCTATGATGCTAGAGGCTCCCGGTTTGATTCCCGGCAGCGGTAATAAAACTGCGTTGTCCACACATGCTCCGGGTGAATGCCACAAAGTGAACCGTCCTCCGCATCGGGACGTTAACTGGGACCCCCTGCACGTGCAGGGAGGCCCATTCTGTGCAGGTTAAAGATATCTAATTACTGTGTATGTTTTCATCCTGCAAACCTGGAGCGTCAGTGACCGATCACACTAGAAATGAAAACGCTCCAATGTTGATTCGACCGATAGTAGAAAGAAAGAATTGAAAACGCTGTTCCAACGTTGAGTCAAGTTTTCGTTGGGGAGGGGATAGTAGGCGGTCAAAATTATATAGGTGTGTTTTTATGGTTCGTATCAACGACGAGACGCATAAAAACCCTATTGGTTTCACTGGGCGGCAGGGAACCGGCCCCGATAGCTCAGTTGGTAGAGTGTCCGCTCCGGGGAACGGGAGGTCACGGGTTCGATCCCGGGCCGCGACATACCAATGTCGTTAAAAATGGTACTGGCTGCTCCTCGCTTGGCACTCAGATTTACGGGGTAGAGCTAGGACTGGTTGACCCAGTGTCAGGATAATGTGACTGGGGTGTGGTATCATGTAATATGTCTGGGGCATGATACTTCAGTGAGGCAGCACTATAAAGGTGAGCATTGAGCTCCCTGTCGCAACCGGACACCGTCGTGATATGACTGAAAAATTGTTGGAAGCGACGTTAAACCCGAATTCACACACGCACACACACACTGGGCGGCAGGGATTGAGATGTCATTTTATCTCAATGTCGAATAAAATTCCCACAAAATTGGATGCTAAACCTCAAAGAAAACAAACAAACTGACAGAAAATCAGAAATATTGGTCAATAAAAGTCTGTTATTGCTCACATGAAATCTTGCAGAAAAGGAAAAATATTGGTTTCTTGAGGGGAATGTCAACACCTGGCATTTTCCACCATTTTTTCAAAAGGGGACAACTTTCGGGACTTCCTGTTTGCTTTTCTGTAAGCTCTGTCCCACGAAAAAAGGATCTACTCTTAAAGGAAAGAATTTGCTCCTCATGAGCAAATTCTTTTCTTTAAGAAGTGGCCACTGTTGGCAGAAAATAAATCAATAAAAAAAATGTCACTTAATTGCTCGACTCGACGGTTACTGAGAACTCATCCGTAAAAGATTTGGGCGGATTTTTGCGTGCCCCCAGGAGACCTGTTGGGTCCACACTTTTAAATCTCTACAACTTCAACATGTTGAAATTTACACCGAACAGCTGACCTTAGCGTGACTTCAGCAGCTCTCTAAGAATAGATTAGGGCGGTACATAGGTAGCCAGTAAAAAACAAGAGGCGGTTCGCTAATCGATACGTCATCTTCAGCGATCAACCGCTGAAACCAGAAACTTTTCAAATACAATTCGAATTTACTGTATCAATACGAAAATACTCCCGTCTTTCCCATCCATCCATCCATCCATCTATCCATCCAATCACCCGTCTATTTTTCAGAACTTGAGATTAAAGGTTCCGAGTATTTAATCTAATTAATACCGGTCAGTTACCTGTAATTCTACCTGTGCCATTACCTGCTTGTTAACTGATAAATTAACATACTGCTAAATCCTTCATGACACATAACCTATTCAATACCTAGTTCACAAACAAACGCGTGCTTGTTGATAGATGACACTGCACAGTTTACGACAATATGTGTATTTAATGAAGATTTATGCGTTTATTATTATTATTGTTATTATTTAATATGATTTTAACTTTTCAATTTATTAATACATTGAAGTAGAAGTGAATTAATAAACTTTTTATCAATATATTTAGCATTTAGCATTTTTTCAGGTGATTTTTTCCTTTCTTTTTCTTTTTTCCTTATTTCTGCAACTAAACAGATTATGGGTTCTCGTTAGAACCGCATCAATGAGTCTGTTCTGGTGAGTGCCCACAATATGTGTTTGCTGTATAAATAAGAATAATAGCAAAATATTCATTATAAAATTAACAGTTTCTGGGATATGTATGAATGCAATATGTCACTATGTCCACCAAGTTGTCAGAAGACCCCGGTTATCCCTACTTCTATTTTATTATAGGAAGAAGATCACCAAAACACGCAGATATAGTTTTGACCCACTTAAACCCCACTTTTATACAGTTATCAGAATGTTTTGTTTGAAAATTGTCACTTTTTTGGTGGTAAAAATTCAATTTCAACATGTATTTGAATCGGTATGTTTTCGTAATTATTAGTTATTTATTTCTTTAAAAGAACATAGATTGTGGATACTCGTTACAACCAAGTACTGACTGGATAAATGAATGAATGAATGAAAGAATGAATGAATGAACGAATGAATGAATGCCCACCCAAATGAATGAAAACCCCAGCAATCCAAATTTAATGTAGAAAAAGGGGTTTTGTTTGCAGAAGAATACTATTTTTTATTTCGATTATACTACTGAGACTGTGTTTCCTCGTTAGAACCGAGTAATGAATGAATGAATGAATCGTGAAATGAACACCCCATAAACCCCACTATATATAGAGGGATAGACAGATAGAATGGCCACTTGAGTGGTATTCATACTAAAACAAAACTTTTTCGTGCCGAAGACGTGTCCTCCGGTTTCGTCACTTCATTGGTTTTCATACAGAAATAAAACCTCATGCGGAATGCGGGGAGAATCGATTAATTTATCATAAGAGTATTTAGAAATGTCTTTTTGTACATACTTATACTTTTTAAAGTCAAACATCGATTAAGAAGTATCAATAAAGGTGTCCTCCGGTCTCGCCACTTTAGTGGTATTCATAGTGAAAGAAAACCTTATCGTGGGGGTTGCGGGATGAAGATCGATAATTTTTTCATAAATGGTATGCATACATGTCTTTCTGTAAATAATTATGCTTTTAGTAAGATAAAAATCATTTTACGTATGTGAATATAGGTGTCCTCTGGGAGGTCTTCCGGTGTTCTCCGGTGTCCTGGGGTAATCAGACTGACCGGTCAGTCTGATTACCCCAGGACACTGGAGGACACTGGAGGACACCGGAAGACACCGGAGGACACCGGAAGACACCGGAGGACACCGGAGGACACACCGGAGGACACATTTTATTATAAGTTTAAAACTTTTTAGTATAAGAAATAAATGCCTAACTTTATATAAATAGTTAAAAGTTAACCAAATTAGGAATTTCCATACTCCAAAACCGTTGTAACAACGCTAATGTAATGTAAAGTATATATCATTATTTCTCATGAAAGTATCATAACTGGATACATTTAACTGACATTTTTTATCATTGTATCTAAATATATCCATCCATTCATCCATTTATGCACCCATCCGTCCATTTTTTCAGAACTTGAGATAAAAAGGTTCCGAGTATATAATCTAATTAATACCTGTCAGTTACCAGTAATGCTACCTGTGCTTACACCTGCCTGTTAACTGATTAATTAAATACCGCTTAATCCTTCATGGCACTTAATCCATTCAACACCTAGTTAACAATCAAACGCGTGCTTTTTAATAGTTTGACACCGCATAGTTGACAACAATAATGTGTATTCAATGCAGATTTATGTTTTTATGATTATTATTCTTTTTATTCAATTTTAGCAATTTTAACTTTTCAATTTATCAATGCATTAAACTAGTAGTCAGTTAATAAACTTAATATCAATACGAAAACACCCAATTCTAAATAAACTGGAAAAGTTTACCACCCCAAAAAATTTCTGATGAAAAATTATTATGCTTTTCTTTTGTTTCTCCCTAAATATAGATCGCGGGTATACGTTATAACCGCCTCGGCGAAGTGGTTCTAATGAGTACTGGCATTATTTGCAATAATGAACGCTTTCTGGCTTCGTTGGGCGGCAGGGCTTTGTATTTCATTTCACCTCAATATCGAGCAAAAGTCCCATAATATTGGAAGCAACGTCTCCAAAATGACCTAAACAGTGTTAACGGGAACGTTAAACCTTAATTCAACCGGCCCCCGCCCATCGGGGCTCGGAGAAATAGATTTGGCTGCTCGATGCTTCACATCCGCACGTACCTTGTTAACGGGGTGATCTTTCACATTAATCGCCCATTGAACACTATATTAATTAATTAATTAATTAATTAATTAATTAATTAATTAATTAATTCATTCATTCATTCATTCATTCATTCATTAACTAATTAATGTGTTTGTTTTGTTTGGTTGATTTTCAGTTTAACGTCGGTTTCAGCTCTGCGTGAAAGCATCTTGCAGCCCATCTATTTCATCAAGCCCCGATGGGCGGGGGCAACTCCTGCAAAGTATTATTCTCTCCCATGTCATTAGGAGTCAACTCTTAGACCAGGAGCAAATTCTTTCCTTTAAGAGTAAACCCCATTTTTTCAGTATTCTTAATATATCTGAATCGGAGTGCATTTTATATGAAATGAGCCGCGTCACAACCTTTCCTACAACTTACATGAAGAAAAATTAAATCAGCTTGCGCATGCATATAGCCTAACCAGAGACTTCTCTTGCTGCATGCATTTTATATAATATGAGCCGCGTCACAGCATTTTCTTGCTGCATGCATTTTATATGACATGAGCCGCGTCACAACATTTCCTAAAAGTTATATGTGCGTTCAGCGAAGAATTAGATAAGCTTGCACAATGAAGACTCTGATACGACTGCGCGGAGTCTTCAATGGGCGCACATGTCTAATTGTAGGTTTTGTCCTGCGCTGGCTGAACTGTTTTACAATTTTAACATTTCTGAATCGGCGTGCATTTTATATGAAATCAGCTTGCGCATGCATATAGCCTAACCAGAGACTTCTCTTGCTGCATGCATTTTATATGAAATGAGCCGCGTCACAGCCTTTCCTACAACTTATATGAAGAATTAAATCAGCTTGCGCATGCATATAGCCTAACCAGAGACTTCTCTTGCTGCATGCATTTTATATAACTTGAGCCGCGTCACAGCATTTCCTACAAGTTATATGTGCGTTCAGCGAATAATTAGATAAGCTTGCACAACGAAGACTCTGATAAGACTGTGCGGATTCTTCATTTGGCGCACATGTCTAATTGTAGGTTTTGACCTGTGCTGGCTTAAATGTTATACTTACTCGTTCGAACCTGAATGAATGAGTGAATTAATGAATGAATGAATGGATGAACGAACGAACGAACGAACGAACGAACGAACGAACGAACGAACGAAAGAATGAATGAATGAATGAATGTGATTATATGGAATGGTGAAAGGATAAAATTGACACGAATTCCTTTCCTCCAATTAGACCAAACATGGTTTATGTAACTAATTAAAGGCAATCAATGATGTTACGTTAATCCTTAATACTGTGCAATTACGTTACATTGGTTATCAGTACTGGGCGGTTACTGTTTGATTTTTTTGTTATCTATCGGTAAAGTTAAAACGTAAGCAACAATTAAACAAATTGGGTTGATAATCATTAACAGTGCATAAAATAATTATACGTTTCCAATGGCAAAAAAACAACAACAAAAAACATGTAAGAAGTATAAATAAAAGTGTCCTCCGGTATCACCACTTGAGGGATATTCAAACTAGAACAAAACCTCATCGTGGGGATTGCGTGGAAGAAAGAACCGATAAATTCATCATGCACAGTACACATACACGTCTTTCTTTACATAATTATACTTTTTCACAGTTGATAAAATCATTTAAAATCATTTAAAACTTCTAATAAAAGGTGACTGGAACCGAGTCTGACTCCTCACCATCCAAGACAACTGACTGCGACCGGTTACCCAAGAAGGTCCTTATCCAGCTGAGTGCTTTTCCTCTGATCCCGTACTGATGGAGCTTCCAAAGGAGTATGGCATGATTTACTTTGTCAGATGCCTTCGAAAAATCCAGCAATACCAGGTCAGTTTGCTTACCCATACTTGCATTCCGGGCAAGCTCCTCGATCAACATGGTGAGTTGTGTTTCACATGATCGCTTTTCTTTGATTCCATGCTGTAGATCATACATTAGATCATGTGAATTCATGTGCTTACTGGACTTACTGGACTTACTGGATCCCGACGTCGGCCAAGTCTTCATGACTTATGTTGACGCTTGTTGATGTCTGTTTTCCCTCTGTCTCTTGGTTAGTCAGGTAGCAAGCGGCGTTGAATTTGTAGGGATGGTTATGCCAATGTTTGTTTAAACGACTTTTGAATGCGTTTAAGGAGGGTGCCATAACGACTGAGCGGGGTAAACGGTTCCAAATATCGACTACCCGATGAGTAAAACAGTTCTTTCTGACGTCTAGTCTAGCTCTGGGTTTGAAGATTTTAGCGGATGTCCCCTTGTTGCTGTATAGTTTGCCACAGTGAACAGTCTTTCTTTGTTCACATTATCAATGTTGTGCATAATCTTATACATCTGAATAAGGTCAGCTCTTTCCCGCCTGTATTCCAAAGTGGGGAGGCCTATGACTTTTAGTCTTTCACTGTATGTTAAACCTTTTAGTGATTTGATTAGCCTGGTGCCTCTTCTCTGTACGTTTTCAAGTGCTATTTTATCTTTTTTATAAAGGGGTGACCAGACAGGTGATGCATACTCTAAGTGTGGTCTCACTATAGATTTAAATAAATTCACGAACATATCTCTATCGAGAAAGCTGAAGGTCCTGAAGATAATTCCAAGATTTCGATTGGCTGTAGCAACTTTATTGTTTATGTGTTCTCTGAATTTAAGTTGGCTATCCACAGTGACCCCTAGGTCCTTTTCTGACTTGACACAGTCGATATTTATTCTACCTTCATCGGACGTCATTTCATACCGTGTATTGGTTTCCTGTTTACCTCAATCATCTGAGATGCCATGATATGTTCGAGGACCTTACACAGTATGCATGTGAGGGAGATCGGTCTGTAGTTTGCAGCCGATGATTTTTCCCCCTTTTTGAAGATCGGCGTGCCACCAATCTGCTGGAAGCTTGCCTGTCTGAAGAGATCGCTCAAATAATATTTGTATTATTGGTGCTATCTCCTCTGCAAGCTCCTTCAGCAAAAGGGGTTTTAGTTTGTCCGGACCAGCTGCTTAAACCGGGTTTGAGCTTTTTTAGGAGTTTTGTGATGCCTGCCACCGAGATATTAAAATCATCCATAGGTGGGGTGGGGCTAAGGATTCCAGCAGGTATATAATCTGGATTCAGTGATCCTTCATCAACCATGTCCTGGATTTTCATTTTGCTAAGTCTAGACAGGGAGAGTGGTTCCTTAGGGGTGAATACTGATTGGAACTGGTTATTATGAACATTGGACTTTTGGAGGGGTTCAGTGATAAGTTTGTTGCCATGCTTAAGACCGGTCCATAGAAACAACCCGACCCCCCCCCCCCCCCCACACCCCCTCCAACACACCAAACCATCAAAAGTAAACGACTCACAATATCGTAGATACCAGTCCTATAGTGATGCCCTGAAGAACTCATTCTTTCCTAGAACTATTCCCCAGTGGAATAGTCTTCCCTCCTCTGCGGTGAATGTCAAGTCCGCAGAAGAGTTCAAAGCCCGCACAGTGTAAGATTGAGACTCAGAGGTATGCGTTTTAGGATACCTCTGTTATGCAGATTGTAAATAGTTTTAAAGGCGCATCCAGTACCCCCCACCCCCCCTTTTTTTTTGTTTAGCTTAATTCTAAATTAAGCCACCCATCGAATCTAACCACCAGAACAATCGGGGGGGGGGGGGGGGGGGGGTTAGTCAGATTACCCCAGGACACCGGAGAACACCGGAAGACCTCCCAGAGGACACCTATATTCACATACGTTAAATGATTTTTATCTTACTAAAAGCATAATTATTTACAGAAAGACATGTATGCATACCATTTATGAAAAAATTATCGATCTTCATCCCGCAACCCCCACGATAAGGTTTTCTTTCACTATGAATACCACTAAAGTGGCGAGACCGGAGGACACCTTTATTGATACTTCTTAATCGATGTTTGACTTTAAAAAGTATAAGTATGTACAAAAAGACATTTCTAAATACTCTTATGATAAATTAATCGATTCTCCCCGCATTCCGCATGAGGTTTTATTTCTGTATGAAAACCAATGAAGTGACGAAACCGGAGGACACGTCTTCGGCACGAAAAAGTTTTGTTTTAGTATGAATACCACTCAAGTGGCCATTCTATCTGTCTATCCCTCTATATATAGTGGGGTTTATGGGGTGTTCATTTCACGATTCATTCATTCATTCATTACTCGGTTCTAACGAGGAAACACAGTCTCAGTAGTATAATCGAAATAAAAAATAGTATTCTTCTGCAAACAAAACCCCTTTTCTACATTAAATTTGGATTGCTGGGGTTTTCATTCATTTGGGTGGGCATTCATTCATTCGTTCATTCATTCATTCTTTCATTCATTCATTCATTTATCCAGTCAGTACTTGGTTGTAACGAGTATCCACAATCTATGTTCTTTTAAAGAAATAAATAACTAATAATTACGAAAACATACCGATTCAAATACATGTTGAAATTGAATTTTTACCACCAAAAAAGTGACAATTTTCAAACAAAACATTCTGATAACTGTATAAAAGTGGGGTTTAAGTGGGTCAAAACTATATCTGCGTGTTTTGGTGATCTTCTTCCTATAATAAAATAGAAGTAGGGATAACCGGGGTCTTCTGACAACTTGGTGGACATAGTGACATATTGCATTCATACATATCCCAGAAACTGTTAATTTTATAATGAATATTTTGCTATTATTCTTATTTATACAGCAAACACATATTGTGGGCACTCACCAGAACAGACTCATTGATGCGGTTCTAACGAGAACCCATAATCTGTTTAGTTGCAGAAATAAGGAAAAAAGAAAAAGAAAGGAAAAAATCACCTGAAAAAATGCTAAATGCTAAATATATTGATAAAAAGTTTATTAATTCACTTCTACTTCAATGTATTAATAAATTGAAAAGTTAAAATCATATTAAATAATAACAATAATAATAATAAACGCATAAATCTTCATTAAATACACATATTGTCGTAAACTGTGCAGTGTCATCTATCAACAAGCACGCGTTTGTTTGTGAACTAGGTATTGAATAGGTTATGTGTCATGAAGGATTTAGCAGTATGTTAATTTATCAGTTAACAAGCAGGTAATGGCACAGGTAGAATTACAGGTAACTGACCGGTATTAATTAGATTAAATACTCGGAACCTTTAATCTCAAGTTCTGAAAAATAGACGGGTGATTGGATGGATAGATGGATGGATGGATGGATGGGAAAGACGGGAGTATTTTCGTATTGATACAGTAAATTCGAATTGTATTTGAAAAGTTTCTGGTTTCAGCGGTTGATCGCTGAAGATGACGTATCGATTAGCGAACCGCCTCTTGTTTTTTACTGGCTACCTATGTACCGCCCTAATCTATTCTTAGAGAGCTGCTGAAGTCACGCTAAGGTCAGCTGTTCGGTGTAAATTTCAACATGTTGAAGTTGTAGAGATTTAAAAGTGTGGACCCAACAGGTCTCCTGGGGGCACGCAAAAATCCGCCCAAATCTTTTACGGATGAGTTCTCAGTAACCGTCGAGTCGAGCAATTAAGTGACATTTTTTTATTGATTTATTTTCTGCCAACAGTGGCCACTTCTTAAAGAAAAGAATTTGCTCATGAGGAGCAAATTCTTTCCTTTAAGAGTAGATCCTTTTTTCGTGGGACAGAGCTTACAGAAAAGCAAACAGGAAGTCCCGAAAGTTGTCCCCTTTTGAAAAAATGGTGGAAAATGCCAGGTGTTGACATTCCCCTCAAGAAACCAATATTTTTCCTTTTCTGCAAGATTTCATGTGAGCAATAACAGACTTTTATTGACCAATATTTCTGATTTTCTGTCAGTTTGTTTGTTTTCTTTGAGGTTTATCATCCAATTTTGTGGGAATTTTACTCGACATTGAGATAAAATGACATCTCAATCCCTGCCGCCCAGTGTGTGTGTGCGTGTGTGAATTCGGGTTTAACGTCGCTTCCAACAATTTTTCAGTCATATCACGACGGTGTCCGGTTGCGACAGGGAGCTCAATGCTCACCTTTATAGTGCTGCCTCACTGAAGTATCATGCCCCAGACATATTACATGATACCACACCCAGTCACATTATCCTGACACTGGGTCAACCAGTCCTAGCTCTACCCCGTAAATCTGAGTGCCAAGCGAGGAGCAGCCAGTACCATTTTTAACGACATTGGTATGTCGCGGCCCGGGATCGAACCCGTGACCTCCCGTTCCCCGGAGCGGACACTCTACCAACTGAGCTATCGGGGCCGGTTCCCTGCCGCCCAGTGAAACCAATAGGGTTTTTATGCGTCTCGTCGTTGATACGAACCATAAAAACACACCTATATAATTTTGACCGCCTACTATCCCCTCCCCAACGAAAACTTGACTCAACGTTGGAACAGCGTTTTCAATTCTTTCTTTCTACTATCGGTCGAATCAACATTGGAGCGTTTTCATTTCTAGTGTGATCGGTCACTGACGCTCCAGGTTTGCAGGATGAAAACATACACAGTAATTAGATATCTTTAACCTGCACAGAATGGGCCTCCCTGCACGTGCAGGGGGTCCCAGTTAACGTCCCGATGCGGAGGACGGTTCACTTTGTGGCATTCACCCGGAGCATGTGTGGACACCGCAGTTTTATTACCGCTGCCGGGAATCAAACCGGGAGCCTCTAGCATCATAGGCAAGTGCACTAACCATTGAGCTACAACGCTCGATTCAATGTCGAGTGCCTGCTTGGCCACTTTAATACATGTATATACAGGTATTCATTCATTGTTTCTCGTTTTGGCCCCCGCCCATCGGGGCTTGAAGAAATAGATGGGCTGCATGACGCTTCCACGCAGAGCTGAAAATGACCCGCATACGAGTACTGGTAAACCGATTAGAGGATCTAAGCCTGCCCAGGAAAAGCGGTGCGGGTCCATGCTCATAAACCTTATTTGTTTCATTGGGTGGTAAGGATTGAGATGTCATTTCATCTCAATGTTGGGTAAAAGTCCCACAAAATTGGAAGCAACGTCTCCAAAATGACCTATACAGTGTCGACGGGGACGTTAAACCTCAAACAAATCAAAAACAAATCTTTCTCGTTTATGCACCAACACTGTGACTGTTGGTTACACGGATCAGCCTCGAGGTTTTAACGAGTATCCACAGTCTGTTTTGAGCAGAATATAGAATATTTATATTTATGATTTATGTTAAAGCCTTTTCAAAATTTTATAGACGCCATTCTGATTTACTTTCAAAATTCAATATTGGACTTAAATCTCTGCTGCAACAAGGTCTATCGGAACCCGAATTTTATGGTGACTTAGTATATAAATTCAGAAAAATATATAACCGCAATGACTTCAGCACCCAATTTCGTAAAATCATTATTCGATATAAAAAGATTGGGTACAACATGGATATTATACGACAGACTGCATGCATGGTAGTTAACCCAATCACGGTTGGCAACTTTGCTTCCCTCTTTAATTGCACGCCGGTGGGTCAGACCTCAGATTCTATGACGGCTCCAACGTAAAGGCTTATTGAAAATTAGAGAGATAATGTTGGTTGGTGCCTGATGCTCTGTCTCTGGTCGGGCTCATCGGAGTCTAACTGTTGGTTTTCTTCTGCTCCAGCATTTCAGTGGTTTCTTGCTGTCGAGTCCTCACCGTTGTCTCACCTCTGTGGTTCTTTGATTTTTGTGTTCACGGAGATGTTGCACTGATGAGTTAGGAGGCCTTCATGCGGACTGAACAAATTATTTGTCTAAATCGCTACGGAAGTAAGGGCGAGGATTGTGGCCACGGAAAGTCGATTTAAGCCCCCCAGTGGAAATCTTCCACTGACCGTTCCAAGGCGGCTCTTCTGTGGCGATTTATTTATGTTGTTGTTTGTTGCTTACTGTGTGTATCACTTGTGTCTTTTGGTTTTGGATGGCCATATGGCCATTTTGTGGGAAAGTAACTGTCCTTATGGCCTTCCTTTGTTTAGGTTTCCAATATGGTCTGGTCGCTTAATGTTTGTATTTCTTTCCCTTTGGTGTCTTTTATGGGTGGAGTAAGTTAATTGTATCAATTCCTGATCTTTGTTTTACTTCTACTTTACTTATGTTAAACCTTCTGAAAAAAAGACTTCTCACGTAAAATCGATTTTAGACCCCCCCCCCCCAGTGGAAATCTTTCCACTGACCGTTCCAAGGCGGTTCTTCTGTGGCGATTTATTAGCTCACCGTCACGTAGTGACGAGGTGAGCTTTTGGGATCACTTTTCGTCCGTCGTCCGTCGTCCGTGCGTCCGTGCGTGCGTGCGTCCGTCCGTAAACAATTCTTTAAACGACATGTTGAAATTTACACCGAACAGCTGACCTTAGCGTGACTTCAGCAGCTCTCTAAGAATAGATTAGGGCGGTACATAGGTAGCCAGTAAAAAACAAGAGGCGGTTCGCTAATCGATACGTCATCTTCAGCGATCAACCGCTGAAACCAGAAACTTTTCAAATACAATTCGAATTTACTGTATCAATACGAAAATACTCCCGTCTTTCCCATCCATCCATCCATCAATCTATCCATCCAATCACCCGTCTATTTTTCAGAACTTGAGATTAAAGGTTCCGAGTATTTAATCTAATTAATACCGGTCAGTTACCTGTAATTCTACCTGTGCCATTACCTGCTTGTTAACTGATAAATTAACATACTGCTAAATCCTTCATGACACATAACCTATTCAATACCTAGTTCACAAACAAACGCGTGCTTGTTGATAGATGACACTGCACAGTTTACGACAATATGTGTATTTAATGAAGATTTATGCGTTTATTATTATTATTGTTATTATTTAATATGATTTTAACTTTTCAATTTATTAATACATTGAAGTAGAAGTGAATTAATAAACTTTTTATCAATATATTTAGCATTTAGCATTTTTTCAGGTGATTTTTTCCTTTCTTTTTCTTTTTTCCTTATTTCTGCAACTAAACAGATTATGGGTTCTCGTTAGAACCGCATCAATGAGTCTGTTCTGGTGAGTGCCCACAATATGTGTTTGCTGTATAAATAAGAATAATAGCAAAATATTCATTATAAAATTAACAGTTTCTGGGATATGTATGAATGCAATATGTCACTATGTTCACCAAGTTGTCAGAAGACCCCGGTTATCCCTACTTCTATTTTATTATAGGAAGAAGATCACCAAAACACGCAGATATAGTTTTGACCCACTTAAACCCCACTTTTATACAGTTATCAGAATGTTTTGTTTGAAAATTGTCACTTTTTTGGTGGTAAAAATTCAATTTCAACATGTATTTGAATCGGTATGTTTTCGTAATTATTAGTTATTTATTTCTTTAAAAGAACATAGATTGTGGATACTCGTTACAACCAAGTACTGACTGGATAAATGAATGAATGAATGAAAGAATGAATGAATGAACGAATGAATGAATGCCCACCCAAATGAATGAAAACCCCAGCAATCCAAATTTAATGTAGAAAAGGGGTTTTGTTTGCAGAAGAATACTATTTTTTATTTCGATTATACTACTGAGACTGTGTTTCCTCGTTAGAACCGAGTAATGAATGAATGAATGAATCGTGAAATGAACACCCCATAAACCCCACTATATATAGAGGGATAGACAGATAGAATGGCCACTTGAGTGGTATTCATACTAAAACAAAACTTTTTCGTGCCGAAGACGTGTCCTCCGGTTTCGTCACTTCATTGGTTTTCATACAGAAATAAAACCTCATGCGGAATGCGGGGAGAATCGATTAATTTATCATAAGAGTATTTAGAAATGTCTTTTTGTACATACTTATACTTTTTAAAGTCAAACATCGATTAAGAAGTATCAATAAAGGTGTCCTCCGGTCTCGCCACTTTAGTGGTATTCATAGTGAAAGAAAACCTTATCGTGGGGGTTGCGGGATGAAGATCGATAATTTTTTCATAAATGGTATGCATACATGTCTTTCTGTAAATAATTATGTTTTTAGTAAGATAAAAATCATTTTACGTATGTGAATATAGGTGTCCTCTGGGAGGTCTTCCGGTGTTCTCCGGTGTCCTGGGGTAATCAGACTGACCCCCCCCCCCCCCCCCCCCCCCGATTGTTCTGGTGGTTAGATTCGATGGGTGGCTTAATTTAGAATTAAGCTAAACAAAAAAAAAAAAGGGGGGGGGGGGTGGGGGGTACTGGATGCGCCTTTAAAACTATTTACAATCTGCATAACAGAGGTATCCTAAAACGCATACCTCTGAGTCTCAATCTTACACTGTGCGGGCTTTGAACTCTTCTGTGGACTTGACATTCACCGCAGAGGAGGGAAGACTATTCCACTGGGGAATAGTTCTAGGAAAGAATGAGTTCTTCAGGGCATCACTATAGGACTGGTATCTACGATATTGTGAGTCGTTTACTTTTGATGGTTTGGTGTGTTGGAGGGGGTGTGGGGGGGGGGTCGGGTTGTTTCTATGGACCGGTCTTAAGCATGGCAACAAACTTATCACTGAACCCCTCCAAAAGTCCAATGTTCATAATAACCAGTTCCAATCAGTATTCACCCCTAAGGAACCACTCTCCCTGTCTAGACTTAGCAAAATGAAAATCCAGGACATGGTTGATGAAGGATCACTGAATCCAGATTCTATACCTGCTGGAATCCTTAGCCCCACCCCACCTATGGATGATTTTAATATCTCGGTGGCAGGCATCACAAAACTCCTAAAAAAGCTCAAACCCGGTTTAAGCAGCTGGTCCGGACAAACTAAAACCCTTTTGCTGAAGGAGCTTGCAGAGGAGATAGCACCAATAATACAAATATTATTTGAGCGATCTCTTCAGACAGGCAAGCTTCCAGCAGATTGGTGGCACGCCGATCTTCAAAAAGGGGGAAAAATCATCGGCTGCAAACTACAGACCGATCTCCCTCACATGCATACTGTGTAAGGTCCTCGAACATATCATGGCATCTCAGATGATTGAGGTAAACAGGAAACCAATACACGGTATGAAATGACGTCCGATGAAGGTAGAATAAATATCGACTGTGTCAAGTCAGAAAAGGACCTAGGGGTCACTGTGGATAGCCAACTTAAATTCAGAGAACACATAAACAATAAAGTTGCTACAGCCAATCGAAATCTTGGAATTATCTTCAGGACCTTCAGCTTTCTCGATAGAGATATGTTCGTGAATTTATTTAAATCTATAGTGAGACCACACTTAGAGTATGCATCACCTGTCTGGTCACCCCTTTATAAAAAAGATAAAATAGCACTTGAAAACGTACAGAGAAGAGGCACCAGGCTAATCAAATCACTAAAAGGTTTAACATACAGTGAAAGACTAAAAGTCATAGGCCTCCCCACTTTGGAATACAGGCGGGAAAGAGCTGACCTTATTCAGATGTATAAGATTATGCACAACATTGATAATGTGAACAAAGAAAGACTGTTCACTGTGGCAAACTATACAGCAACAAGGGGACATCCGCTAAAATCTTCAAACCCAGAGCTAGACTAGACGTCAGAAAGAACTGTTTTACTCATCGGGTAGTCGATATTTGGAACCGTTTACCCCGCTCAGTCGTTATGGCACCCTCCTTAAACGCATTCAAAAGTCGTTTAAACAAACATTGGCATAACCATCCCTACAAATTCAACGCCGCTTGCTACCTGACTAACCAAGAGACAGAGGGAAAACAGACATCAACAAGCGTCAACATAAGTCATGAAGACTTGGCCGACGTCGGGATCCAGTAAGTCCAGTAAGTCCAGTAAGCACATGAATTCACATGATCTAATGTATGATCTACAGCATGGAATCAAAGAAAAGCGATCATGTGAAACACAACTCACCATGTTGATCGAGGAGCTTGCCCGGAATGCAAGTATGGGTAAGCAAACTGACCTGGTATTGCTGGATTTTTCGAAGGCATCTGACAAAGTAAATCATGCCATACTCCTTTGGAAGCTCCATCAGTACGGGATCAGAGGAAAAGCACTCAGCTGGATAAGGACCTTCTTGGGTAACCGGTCGCAGTCAGTTGTCTTGGATGGTGAGGAGTCAGACTCGGTTCCAGTCACATCAGGAGTACCTCAGGGCTCAGTACTGGGACCGATTCTGTTCCCCATCTACATCAATGACCTTCCAGACATTGTCACATCCAAAGCCCGTCTTTTCGCGGACGTCACGGCCGTTTATCTTACTGTTGAAGGTCCAAATGATGACAGAGTGCTACAAAATGATCTCAACAATCTGGCTATGTGGGAGTCCAGATGGGACATGGAGTTAAACCCTTCCAAGTGCCAGGTGGTTAGGGTGACAGCCTCCAAGAGACCAATCAATACCTTGTATCACTTACATGGCCAGGTCCTGGAGGCTGTGAGTTGTGCTAGGTATTTGGGGGTTGATATTTCGTCGTCCCTATCTTGGAATTCCCACAAAGACAGAATTACAGGGAACGCAAATCGCACATTGGGCGTCTTGAAACGAAACATTAAGACCAAACTTCCCAAAGTGAGAGAGACTGCCTACAACATGCTTGTCCGCCCCAAACTCGAATACGCTTCCCAGATATGGGATCCCCACACTAAAGACAAAACAGCTCAAATCGAAAAAATACAGCGCCGAGCCGCTAGATGGACCACTAACAATTATGATTCCAGGTCCAGTGTTACAACGATGCTTGAAGGCCTAGGCTGGCGGACCCTCCAACAAAGAAGGTCAGATGCTCTATTCTACCAGATTGTCTACGGGCTAGTGGCAATACCCATGCCAGACTACATACAACCTAAAACTTCAATTTCTAAAAATTGCCACTCAATGACTTTCCGCCAGGTCCACACTTACAAGAATTTTTACAAATACTCTTTCTTCCCCCTGGCTATTGTCAAATTGGAATGCTCTCCCATAATCAGTTCTATGTTTGCCAACCCTTGAGGCTTTCAAGGGTGAATTTGGCAAACTGCACCAATCCCGCCCCAAGTTCCCGAAAGTGATGTTTTTAATTTTGATTTTAACCTCTCTACCTCACCAACTGTTTTTAACCCCTATCATCTTTTATCCTCTCACTATCCTCTCTTAACTTTTGTCTATATTTTCCTTCTTATTTCAGCACGACAGCGCACACCTGCCTAGAATGCCCGCGAGGGCGTGAGGCAGTATATAGATATAGATAGAGAGCGATAGATAGGTCTTAAACGGTTTTTAGTGCGACCAAAAAGTGAAGTGCCATATACTTTACTGGTTTGTTCGATAACAGTTGAATCGATTCGATACGCCGTTAGTTCACGGTTTTCTTCAAAATAAAGTAATTATCTCTTTTTTTGATAAATACTAAATATTTGCTGAGTGCACAATTTGTAGTCAGTCGAAATGTAATCGAAATGACTGATAATGTCTTTGAATAGTATTTTATAAAATCGGGTTAAGTTGCAGTGTGTTATTCTGTATGTGGAAGAGTTGTCGGACAGCACTAGTAAAATCTATGTCTCTCAATACGGCATACACTCTCAACTGTGAGCGTGGATAGCTCAGTGGTTAGTGCATTTGCCTCTGATGCTTGAGGTCTCGGGTTCGATCCCCGGCAGCGGCGATAAAATTTCGGTGTCCGAACACGCTCCAGTGGCATCATTTGCAGGGATTAATGTTATAAAATGCACCGTCCTTCGGATCGGGACGTTAACTGGAGGCCCCCTGTGCAGGGAGAACCATCCCCTGTGCAGGTTAAAGATCCCTACCGTAATTACATGATTACTGTGTAGGCTTTCATCCTGCAAAACCTGGAGTGTATGTACAGGGGCTGACAAATCCATTGCCCGGCCGCCCGGGACAAGTCCGAAATCGCGCCGGGCAAGTGCACTTTGACCTTTCGACGCCCGGTCGGGCAAGTGCAAAAAATCGTCTACAACTGTCAGTCTTTTGAGTCCTTAAATACGGTAACAATAGACCCGTAAATAAATCACAATACATGTAATATCCGCTTTGTCGGCAATTCAGAGACAAAACCATCTCTGTTTTTATAACGGTTCAATTATGACACTATTGTTAATCCCTGTCATATAATTACCAATTAAACACGATTGCCCGGCGGTGCGTGTCTTTCATTTCTGGTGTAGTGTGTACCACCAGCGCTATCGATAAGCGTGACAAGGTGTGGAAATAAGATTGTCTCTAATTTGCGTTTATCCCTGCCATGAAATTTAATCCCCAATCAATGTGAAAATGATTTAATAGCTCCTAGGACGATTTGCTACATCTTACGGTAGTAAAAACGGACTATTCTACTATCTCGTGAATGGTTATGTTTTGGTGCCAAATAGCAGACGCTGGCGGAAAAGTTGATTTTTTTAATGTTGGTAACCGCGGATTGGTCGCAATCACAAGCGTTTAGCTAGCGAGAAAATATTTTTTTACCGGTTCCAAACATTTTTTTTAATGAAAGAGATACGCTCTGTTGAAATAAAACAATGACGTTAAACACGTGTAGGGTTGCTGGGGTGGAATGACGTCATTTACCGATCGCGTGCATAAAAATGGGAGTGGTGGTTTATGGACGACGATTTGGATGGCGGAAATGATGATCGCATTGAACTTGCTTGTAGGGCGGGTGTGAAAGTTTGGGTTCGTTTTGGATCGAGGGGGTCCTCGTCTTGTGGTTCAAGCTAGCTAAATTGCATTCTTTTAATCTTTTATCTCGCTGCCCTGACACTTCTGATCTTATGAGTAAATCTATATCGGCTGCAGCGCTTGTTCATCATGCGTGTCAAGCTAAATGAGTTTATATAATTGTATCTTAAATTGCTAATCGGTAAAGGTATTATGTCAAATAACTTGAAAAAGTACCGTTATTGACTGTGACAACAACAGTATTTTCTACCGTATTACCGCACACAGGGAAATAAATAGAAGTGAATGCAATGATCAGGAATCGATACAATTAACCCTGAGCTCCAATCAGAGACACCAAAGAGAAAGAAACACAAACATGAAATAACTAGATCCTAATGGAAAGTGGTTGTGCTTGAAACTTGACAGAAACCTTGGATTATATTTATAAATGTCGGTCGTCATCATCGTCACCATTGTCATCCCCCCCCCCCCCGCATCCGCATGCAACTCCACTTTGAGTTCCAAAATCCTGGGCAAGTAGGATTTTGAGCTGGGCAAGTGCAAAAATATTTTACTTGCCCGATGGGCAAGTGGAAAATTTTTGGATTTGTCAGGCCCTGGTGTAATATACACCTGTGGTAATGGTCAAATGTGACCGAAGCAGTATCAGAAGATAGATAAACTATGGAGCATGATAGCTCAGTGGTTAATTCACTTGCCTCTGATGCTAGAGGTCCCAGATTCGATCCCCGGCAGTGGCGATAAAATTTCGGTGTCCGAACACGCTCCATTGGTATCATTTGCAGGGATGAATTTCATAAAGACTTTAAAGTGCACCGTCCTTCGGATTGGGACGTTAACTGGAGGCTCCCTGTGCAGGGAGAACCATCCCCTGTGCAGGTTAAAGATCCTAACCATAATTACATGATTACTGTGTAGGCTTTCATCCTGCAAAATCTGGAGTGTATGTAATATACACCTGCGGTAATGGTCAAATGGGACCGACGCAGTATCAGTAGATAGATAACTGTAATGTTTTTATTTACACAAAGTTTCAGCCTTCATTAGGTGTAATAAACACAGTAATCTTGTAATTACGGTAGGGGTCTTTTTTCTTCTTTTTTTTCTCCTATTACTGCTACTCGCTCACATCTGAGCATTACGAGCAGTATTTCCTGGGTGGTAACCTGTTCTTTTTAAGCCCCGCCTGCCTTGGCAGGAGTGGGGCATATAGCGTTTCGCCGTGATGTTACGTGCGTATGTCACGTTCGTAACCACCTCGGGCTAAAATGTCAAGCTCAAACCTCGGGCTCTCATTGGAGCTCATAATTTTTTTACCTGTTGTGCTACAAAGTTGAAATTTGGTATGACATTTACTCAGACCAAGACCTATCAGTTCATGTTCAAGTTGACTCAGGGTCCTGCTCCTGGGTTGGGGCATATAGCAGCGTTTTGCAGCATCTGATCATTTGGGTCTACACTGTCTGCCAATGTTCCACAAATGGGATGCTAGGCATATATGGTTTAAATATCTCATCTGGAACTACACTGTTTGCCAATGTCCCACAAACATGACTAATGGGACTCTTGGCATAAATGGGTTAAACCTTTGATCAAGATCTACACTGTTTGCCAATGTCCAACCAATGGGACACTAGGCATATGTGGGTTAAACCTTTGATCAAGTTCTACACTGTTTGCCAAGGCGCTTATAATGGGCACACGACAAGCAGTATTATCATTATTTGGTACTAATTTCGTTTATTTCTGACGACCCGAAGTGGAGATATTAGGGATAAGGCACTACTACCCACAACATCCAGTAAACAATCCGGGAATTTCCTGGGCAAATCAACTTAAAAAACTGACCCCTAATATATTAAAAATGAAAAATAATTTTTAATATTTTTTAGAATGGAGCTAAAAATTTTATTTGATACTAATTCTATTAATTTCTGACCACCCGAAGTCGAGATATTAGGGTTAACGCACCACTACCCCAACATTTAGGATGCCCCCGCCCATGGGGGCTTGAAGAAATATATGGGCTGCATGATGCTTCCAGGCAGAGCTGAATCCGGCCCGCACACTAGTACTGGTAAACCGCTTAGAGGATCTTAGCCTGTCCAGGAACCGCAGTGCGAGGCGGACCATCCATGCTTATAAACCTTATTGGTTTCATTAGGGGATAGGGCTTGAGATTTCATTTCATCCCAATGTCGGGTAAAAGTCCCACAAAACTGAAAGCAACGTCTCAAAAATGACCTTCACAGTGTTGACGGGACGTTAAACCTCAAATCAAATAAACAAAACCCCAACATCCAGGTCGAGATATTAGGGTTAATGCGCCACTACCCCAACATCCAAGTCACAATTTGGGAATTTCCCAGAAAAATAACTTCAGAAATGGAACATTAAAATGTTAAAAATGAAGAATAATTTTAATAATCTTTTAGAATGGTGCTTACAATTTTATTTGATGCTAATTTTTTAAATTTCTGACCACCCGAAGTGGAGATATCAAGAATAACACACTATAGCTCAATATTCACAAATGAAATGGAAATATTGGTCTTTTCCAAATTGTGTCTATTCACCGAAAAAAAAGTTCCTTTCGTTGCCGCGAAAGGAAGGTTCCTTCCGCAGTATAGACCAACCCGTTCAGGACAACTCGACCCAAAGACAAGTCGGCCCAGGACATCTAGGCCCATAAAAAATTTGACCCAGAACAACTTGGCCCAAGTCGTCCCAAGTTCAGAAGACAACACGGCTAATGGTAGAAGTTAATGTTGAACCCTGGGTAAATCAAAAAAGACTAAAAGGTAGAGGGCTGTCTTTGAAAGAGAAGAAGTCTATTTTTTGTGGGATGACCAGTATTGTATTAATCCTTACATGTATCTTGCTGAATATTCATTTAAGCCACACCCATCTCTCTCTATTATCCAATTAAATTACTTGATGTAATTTATTGTTACAAATTCATAAACTGAATGTCAAACAGTGTAGATCCTGATTGGATGGCTTCTTCAGAAGCCATCTGATCTGGATCTACACTGTTTGCAAAGATAGGGGTTGTTGTGAATAGCAAGGTAAGGGTTAACATAGCATTGCTTTGGTCTGAACATCATAATTAAAGTTTTGAAATTTGTTTATTTTTCAGTATGGCCCATTGAAGTTCAGCCATAAATAAAAATAATGACTATTCTACTTTATCTCTGAGGGTAGGTATGTTTACTCTAAACCCTTGACCCTTGTCCTGCTGAATAAGTTGAAATAGGCACACCCATTTCTGACTTTCAGCCAATAGTGTTACTTGATGTAGTTTATTCCTACAAATTCACAAATTGAATGTCATATAGGGTAGATACTAATCAGTCTGATCTGTATCTACACTATTTGAAAAGGTAGACTATATTTTGGGTCTGTAGGGCAAGGGTAATTATACTAAGCAAAACTGCATCTGAAAATGTCCTCTGCTTATAAATGTTGACTGCTGCATCTTCTCTTGCAAGTGCATGTATTTCAAATATTTTTTTGCATACAGGCAAACAGTATTGATCCTGATCAGACTGCTCCTAGTGGAACAGTCTGATCTAGGTCACACTGTTTGCAGCAGTGACTTAAAGTAACGAGTGGATGACAACAAAGCACGCGACAATTGTTGTCTTTGGCATCTTAACCCGTGTCCTGCTGAATATTCATATATGCCACACCCACTACCAATTATCAACCAATCAGATTACTTGATGCAAATTATTGCAACAAATTTACAATCTGAATGGCAAACAGCGCAGATCCTGAGAAGCCATCTGTCCGTGATCTTCATTGTTTGGAAAATAAGGCATATCCGGGCTCAGCAGGACAAGGGTTAAGGGCTTTTTTACAGCCCTTTCAAGATTATTACACTTATTTTGAGCATCATTAATCAGAGATGGACAAAAACTGGAGTACCCAGAGAAAAAACAAAGGGCACCTGTCACAGGACTTGGCGTCTCACATGTGGCAAGAGCGAGGCTCAAAGGGCTTATTTTCATCTCACTTGCAATTACTTTCGTTGATCCATTGGGGCTTGAAGAAATATTATGGGCTGCATGATGCTTCCACGCAGAGCTGAATCCGACCTACATATATGTGTACTGGTAAACCACTTACAGGATCTAAGCCTGCCCAGGCAAAGTGGTGTGAGTGTTGGACCGTCCATGCTTATAAACTCTATTAGTTTCATTGGGTGACAGGGCTTGAGATGTCATTTCATCTCAATGTCGGATAAAAGTCCCACAAAATTGGAAGCAACGTCTCCAAAATGACCTTTACAGTATTGACGGAGACATTAAACCTCAAATCAAACAAATCCATGTTGAGCTGTCTTCAATAATCAACATTTTATGTCTGTCGATAACAATCCATACATCATTTGAGACATTTCCCCCTGTTGAACAGCCACCTCCCTTAAACAGTCAGTTTTGGAGTTTTCCCAGGATGGCTGTTAAATGGAGGTTACACTGTACATTTGTACCATTGGCTGAATTTTTGGCCTGTTCATTTCAAATCAAAGCACTGAAAGCACTGGTGGGTCTTTAGTCTGTGAGTATAGGCTAGAAAAATTGTTCTTGTTTCACCTAACCAGTTCATTATTAAACCATTCTGTACTGGAAACCCCAAAATGGGTACCCTGGCAAACAGAGCAGGCCCAGATCAGACTCCGCAGAATGCAAGCCAGTTTACAAATAGATTTTGAAGAAAACACAACCTGACACCCCAAAATTTTGAAATGGAATCCTGCTATATATAAAGAGGAAGATTCCATTTGGTACAATAAAGGTTAAACCCTTATCCTGCTGCATAAAAATAATTTAGCCACGCCCATTTACATTTCAACCAGTCAAATTACTTTCTGCAATTTATTCATTCAAATTTGCAAACTGAATGACAAACTGTGTAGATCCTGATCAGATGGCTTCTTCAGAAGCCATCTGATCTGGATCTACACTGTTTGAAGAAGCCATCTGATCTGGATCTACACTGTTTGCAAAGATAGCATTTGTTGTGTTCAGCAGGATAAATAGAAGCCTCCGTGGTGTAGTGGTTATGCTACTCGCCTTGTAAACCAGGGGTCGCAGGATCAATCCCGGGCTTCTCCAGACTTTCGAATGAGTCTTTAAACCGAGGCCCTGTCTATGACCATAGCTGTTGGTGGGACGTAAAACTCAAACACTCACTCGCTGCAGGATAAGGGTTAAACACATTTTCCAGAAGTAGTAGGTCCTTAATTTCATTGCACTGTTTAGTAACCCATATCTAGCCCACCAAAAAATGGGACATTGAAAAAATGTGAAGACTTGCAAGACCATGATCAGAACCCTTGTTGTGTGGTATCTGATCAGGGTCTTCACTGTTTGCTTAAGGTATGGAAGTAGATACAATGGAAAAAAAACCCCTAACTTCCTTGGTCCCAGCCCATTGGGGCTTTGAGAAATAGATTGGGCTGCATGATACTTCCATACAGAAGTGAAATCAACCATCGATGATTACTGCTAAATCATTTAGCCTGGCTGGTGCAAATCAGACTGTCCCTACATAACCTTTTTTGGGTTGGTTTTGGCGGCAGGTTTTGAGATGTCATTTCATCTTGCCACAAAATTAGAATCAACGCCTTCAGAATGACCTAAATAATGTTGACAGGGATGTAAAACTAAACCTAAATTCCTATACTTATTGTAACTGGACCTCTCCAGAGTTAGTGGAAGAATCTACAATGTGTGTATTTGTCAGCAAAGAGTTATACACTACTGATGATAATTTCATGTTTAACCCTATTTGTACCATATGGAATCTTCCTCCTTATATATAGCAGGAGTTCATTTCAAAATTAAGGGGTGTCAGATTGTGTTTTCTTCGAAAACTATTCGGAAAATAGCTGAACTTTTTGCAAACAATGTAGGCCCTGATCAGAGGCCACATTCTGCGGCGTCTGATCTGGGCCTGTGCTGTTTGCCAGGGTATCCGTTTTGGGGTTTCCGGTACCAAATGGGTTAATGCCGTGTCAACCCTCTCTGTGGGTCATAAGCGTCAAACAGTTAATGATCAAAAAGTATCAAAAAGTGTTGGAGTTGTACAGTACACAAAATGTATAGTCTAATTATGTCTCCCCCTGAAATTTTTTTTCGGGGAGACATATTGTTTTTCACCTGGGCGTCTTTCTGTCCGTCTGTCAAAAAATTGTGTTCGCTCTATAACTTGAAAACCATTCAAGCTACCTGTATCTTCACGAAACTTCATATAAATATTAATCAATATTAGACAACGTGCAGAGCGCAAGAACTATAACTCTCACATTTATACTTTTTGAGTTATCGGAGTATCTCCCTTGGAAGTTTGTCGGTATGTAAGTATGTATGGGCAAATCGTGTCCAGTCAATAACTTTCTTATTTTTAGATGGATTTTGAAATTGCTTGGCAGAAATATTAACCACCATGAGACGATCTTTGACCTTTTTTTTTGTGTTTGATCAATAACTTTCTTATTTTATGATGGATTTTGAAATTATTTGGCAGCAATGTTAACCCCCATAAGGTAATGTGTTGCGCCCATGACCCAGGTTGGTACCTCAAAGGTCAAGGTCATACTTAGAGGTCAAAGGTTAAAAAGAGGCCTTTTTTCGTGTTTGGTCGATAACTTTCTTATTTTGAGATGGATTTTGAAATTACTTGGCAGAAATGTTAACCACCATGAGACCATGTGTTGTGTGCATGACCCAGGTTGGTACCTCAAAGGTCAAGGTCATACTTTGAGGTCAAAGGTCAAAAAAGGGGCTTTTTTAGCTCACCAGAGCCGAAGGCTCCGGGGGAGCTTATGGGATAGGCAGTTGTCAGTCGGCGTCTGCGTTGTCGTGTGACGTCAACACTTTTAAACATCTTCTCCTCTGAAGCCACTGGGCCGATTGGGCCCAAATTTTATCTGTAGCATCCTTGGGCTGGGGGATTGAAAGTTTGTGTTTTTTTATGAAAATCGACTCATTAGTTTGGTTGCTATGGCAACTTAGAGTTTCCATATACTTATAATGGGGAACATTAAAAAAATGGCATTTACTGCCAAATCATTGCAGATATTTTGACAAAACTTTTATAGAAATGTTTCTTGAGTAAACTTCTCTCAGCCGTATGCTTTTATACCAACCTGAAGGTCCCCCAGGTTGTGCCGGGGCCATGCCTAACCCCATCCACTTCATAAAAGGCCATATATCACAGAAACCATTCAGATCCCTACCACTAAACCATATATATTCTTTTTCCTATTGATAAGACTCATTCAGTGACACCAACCTAGGGGTCCTCAGGGATGCTCCGAGGTCATGCCCCACCCCCTCCACTTAATAAAAGGCCCAATATCTTGGAAACCATTCAGATCCCAACCCCTAAACTATATATATTCTTGTTCCTTATGATAAGACCCATTCAGTGACATCAACCTGGGAGTCCCCGGGATGCGCCAGGGCCATGCCCCACCCCCTCCATTTCATAAAAGGCCCAATATCTCAGAAACCTTACAGATCCCTGTCCCTAAACCATATATATTCTTGATCCTTATGATAAATATTCTTGATCCTTATGATAAGACACATTCATTGACACCAACCTGGGGGTCCTCAGGGATGGGCCGGGGCCTTGCCCCACCCCTTCACTTCACAAAAGGCCATATTTCTCAGAAACCGTTCAGATTCTCACCCCTAGACCATATATATTCTTGCTCATTATGATATGACGCATTCAGTGATACCAACCTGGGGGTCCCCAGGGATGTGCTGGGGCCATGCCCCACCTTCTCCATTTCATAATCTCACAATATCTCGGAAACCCTACAAATGGCTACCCCTAAACCATATATATTCTTGTTTCTTATGATAAGACATACTCATTAAAACCAACCTGGGAGTCTCCTGGGGCCTTGCCCCACCCCTCCACTTCACAAAAGGCCTTACCGGTATATCTATGAAACTGACACTGTTCTTAGCCCCACCCTAGACCATATATATTCATCTTCCTTATGATAAGACGCATTCAGTGACACCAGCTTGGGAGTCCAAGTGGCATGCCCAGGCCATGCCCCATCGCTTTACTTCATTAAAAGCCATATATCTCAGAAATAGTTCAGATCCTCACCCCTAAACCATATACTTGTTCCTTATGATAAGACTCGTTCAATCACACCAACCTGGTGGTCTCTTTGTGCTGACGCAATGTGCCCCGCCCTTCCACTTCATGAAAGGCTTTATATTTCAGAAGCCATTCAAGTCCCCACCCCATAATCATATATGTTCTTGTTCCTTATTATTAACACACCTACTGTAGTGGGGGGTCCACAGGGCCATTCCTATCCTTTCCACTTCATAAAAGGGCCTCAAATCTCAGAAACCGTTCAGATTCCAACCCCTAAACCATATATATACTTGGTCGTTATGATAAGACACATTTAGGGACAACAATCTTGGGCTTTCCTGGGATCAGCAGGGCATGCCCCAACCCCTCCACCACTTAAGAGGCCTTACAGATCCCCACTGTTAAACCATATATATTCTTGTTCCTTATGCTAAGACGCATTAAATGATATCAACCAGGGCTCCATTGGGTCCATGCCCCACCTCTTCTACTTCATAAAAAGCCTAATGTTACAGATACTGAGTCCACATGGGTGCTCATTTGGACATGGGGGTTCATTTGGTAGATTAAAATGATATCATGTTAAAGTACATGGCTGCCATTGGGCAGTGCCCACCTGAGCTCTGGTGAGCATAGTGGCCCATGGGCCTCTTGTTTTGTGTTTTGTCAATAACTTTCTTATTTTGAGATGGATTTTGAAATTACTTGGCAGAAATGTTAACTACCATGAGACGATTTGTCGCACGCATGATTCAGCTTGGTACATCAAAGGTCAAGGTCATACATAGAGGTCCAAGGTTAAAAAGGGCTTTTTTTTCGTGTTTGGTCAATAACTTTCATATCATAGTTTTAGATTGAAGTTTTAGATTGGAATTTTGAAATTGCTTGGTGTTGCCCCCTTTATGTTGGACAAGTCCATTTGTCATATAAGGGGTGTCAGGCCTATTTTTTTGTCATTTTTATTTTTTTTTAATGGGTTAGTTTGGTTTAGTTTATACTAATTTATTTTAGTTCGATTGCAATGAAAGCTTCAAGCTTATTGAATCACTCTTGAACACTCATTCTGGGTGTTTTCACGTGCGCGCGCGAGAGAGAGGCAGTGGCTTTTACACATGGCTTTTAATGGGTTAATGCACTGCACTGGTAAACCACTTAGAAGGACTAGGTCTGCTCTGGAGAAGTGCGTTCAAGTTAACTTACTCACTTTATATGACCTTAACCTATTTTGTACCAAATGGAATCTTCCTCCTTATATATAGCAGGAGCAGGAGTCCATTTCAAAATTTAGGGGTGTCAGCACATAATTAATCTGATGTGGGCCTTTTCGGTTTGCAAAAAGTTAGAATAATTTTTTAACACCGGTAAATTTAATAAACTTATGGAACTTCACACCCCTAAATTTCAAAATGGACCCCTGCTACATTGTATATTAATTCTTATGCTGCTGAATAAATTAATTTGCAACAACTTTTTCTGACTGTCAGCCAGTCAAACTGCTTGAAATAAAGTTTTCATTCAAATTTGCAAACTGAATGACAATGTAGATCCTGATCAAGTCTGGATCTTCACTGTTTGCAAAGATAGGGAATAATACAGTAATAAAAATAATTCCCCTTCAGTACAAAATGGTTAAATGATGTTCGTGAAAATGTACTACATTTCAGAATGTCCCAGGAGTACAGTCGTAGTCTATTGAGGGTGTGTATTGCCCAGATATGTCAGAACCTGGGCTGGAACTCCATCCACTCCACCCCACTGGAGCTGCTGACGGACGTCCTGGAGAGATACCTCTTCCAGCTTGGGAAAGTTACTCACAGATATGCTGAGCAATGTAGGTTATACAGTTAATCTTCAGATCCACTGATGAGGCCTAATTAGCCCAAACTGTCATATTTACCATTTACGTTCTGACAGGCCAGGGCAACAGTGTAGACCCAGATGAGACACTGCAGAATGCAGTGTCTCTTCAGGGTATACACTGTTTGCCACTCATCCAGCTATTTTTAGACCCAAGATGGGATAGTAAAGGGTATTGGTTCAAATTTTAGAACAAGTATGGTTATGAGTTATTGTGTCATTATGCTTAATATGGTGGCTAGCCTGGGCCAGAAAAACTTGTACAGTCCAGTTTTCAGTCTTGTGGTGTATTCTTGCTTCCATAGGAAAACCTTTTACTAGAACAAATTCAATGGCTTGTACAACATGGCTGAATCGAACTAAAATTTGAGCCCCAAAGAAATTCTTCCAACAACTCCAGATAGCAAATATTTTTTTTTTGTTGGGTGAATGGGGATTTTTTTTTATTTTATCTAGAATTGTCTCAGTGAGGTGAGTTGTAATGAAACAATATCCTGAAATCATCCCCATCCTTGCATTATGTTATACCCTCAGTGGCTCATATTACCCATTGTCCCAAATGTGTATAGGCCATTTGAGTTCATGAAAATACCATATTGCTTGTATGCCAGAACTCCCCCTGAAAATATTCCTTGTATGCCAAAACTATAACTGAACTGAAAATATTGCCCGCATGCCAAAACTATTACAGAAAACATTGCTCCCAATCCAAAAACTGCAACTGAAAATATTGCTCATATGCGAGAATTTCTTGACAGCAGTACATGTACTGCTTTCATCCAAAGCAGAACAACTGTGATGTAGCCAATTTAAATGAATGGGTTGTATGAGCTATGATAAACGAACAGGAGTCTTTGGACATTCCTGAATGGTTGAAATACTGTATCATACACCACAACCTCTTTATAACACTACTGATTGGATCCAAAGCAGAAACCGTGTTAATTAAACAATCGTGTTATATCCAAACAAAAATGAATAGATTATATAGAAAAATGACAATTTATGGTCATTTTTGTTGCGCCTGCAATTAGCATGGTGCGATATAGGCACCCGGTTTTCCATCTGTCAGTTTGTTTGTTCATTCGTCCATCCGTTTGTCAAGGCATCAACATTGGCGACCACCCTAGCGTTCACCCTAATGGTCAAGTTTATTTCTCAAGAACTATAAGAGCTTCATTAATGATACTTGGTACAAACTTGTGTTTGGGGATGACAACTTACATGCAAGCATCCATATTTGACCTTGACCTACATTTCATGGTCCACTGACTTTGTAAAATATTGCGACCACCCTAGTGTTCACCCTAATGTTCAAGTTTATTATTAATCCCCCGCCGCGAAGCGGAGCGGGGATTATAGGAATGGCCTTCGTCTGTCTGTCTGTCTGTCCGTCCGTCTGTCCGTCCGTCTGTCTGTCCGTAACACTTTCTTGTCCGCTCCATATCTCCTGAACCCTTTGATAGATTTTCATTAAACTTTTGCCAATTATTCGTCTCAGTGAGCTGGTGTGCAGAACCTATCAACGAACCATGCCGACTCTAAGGTCAAGGTCATGGTTGGAGGTCACGAGTTTGAAACTTGGAATTTTTTGTCCGTTCCATATCTCCTTTACCCTTGGAAGGATTTTCATTAAACTTTGGTCAAATATTCTTCACAGTGAGCTGATGTGCAGAACTTATGTCCGTTTGTCCATCTGTCAGTTAGTCTGTCCGTACCTTTTTCTTGTCCGCTCCGTATCTCTTGAACCCTTTAATAGATTTTCATTAAACTTTGGTCAATTATACCTCTCAGTGAGCTGGTATGCAGAACCTATAAATGAACCATGCCAACTCAAGGTCAAGGTCATGGTTGAAGGTCACGAGTTTAAAACTTGGAATTTTTTGTCCGTTCCATATCTCCTTTACCCTTGGAAGGATTTTCATTAAACTTTGGTCAAAAAGTCTTCACAGTGAGCTAATGTGCAGAACCCATGTCTGTCCATCCATCTGTCTGTCCGCACCAACAAATGTATAGTTAGGTGGCTATGTAAATGGACAGAATAAATGTAAGTCTATGGGATTTATTCCATTAGACACCGAAAATACTTCTTTTCAGTGGCTAAAAGTAGCCACTTAAGTATCAATCCTGCCAAAAATAGCCACATAAGTATATATCCGTGAGAACGTCCGTCCATCCGTCCTTCCGTCTGTCGGTAACTTTTTCTTGTCTGTTCCATATCTCCTGAACCCTTTAATAGATTTTCATTAAATTTTGGTCAATTATCCCCCTCAGTGAGCTGATGTGCAGAACTTATAAATGAACCATGACGACTCAAGGTCAAGGTCACATTTGAAGGTCACGACTTTAAAACTTTGAATTTTTTGTTCCTTCCATATATCCTTTACCCCTTAAAGGATTTTCATTAAACTTTGGGTCAATTATCCCCCATAGTGTGCTAACCATGCCAACTCAAGGTCAAGGTCACAGGCGAAGATCACAAGGTTGAGCCTTGATACAAAATGCGGCGGGGGATTTGGCTGTCCTCCTGACTGTTTTCTTGTTTCTCAAGAACTATTAGAGCTTCATTAATGATACTTCATAAAACTTGTGTCTGGGGATGGCAACTTACATGCAAGCATCCATATTTCACCTTGACCTACATTATATAGTTCACTGACTTTGTAAAATATTGCGACCACCCTAGCATATTTCTCAAGAACCATAAGAGCTTCTTAAATGATATTTGGTACAAACTTATATCTCGGGATGGCAACTTCATTGCAAGCATCCATATTTGACCTTGACCTACATTTCATGGTTCACTGACTTTGTTAAATATTGCCACCACCCTAATGGTTAAGTTCATTTCTCAAGAATTATTTGAACTTCATTAATGATACTTAGTACAAGCCTTTTATGTAAGCATCTATGTTTGATCTTGGCCTAGATGTCATGGTTTGGTGACTTTGCGCCCCCACAGGCGCGACATAACCTTCGGGGGAATTCTTGTTCTATACATTTTTGGGATCCATCTGGAAACCGTGTTATATCTGAAACTGTGTTATAATGAACCGTGTTATAACGGGGTTGCAGTGTACAATGTAACAATACTATTAGTTATTTTGATTCTTGATTGGGAAGATGGGATTACATTCCGCATTTGGAAACAAAATCACTTTCAGTGGAGGTTGGGAATGTGATCCCATAACAGTGAGGGCAAATATCCCTTACATGCAAAGAATGTGATCTATCCCATTTTGTACCGGAAACCCCCAAACGTGTACCCTCCCAAACAGTACAGGCCCAGATCAGATGCCGTAGAACACGGGGTCTGATCTGGGGCCTCCACTGTTTGCTAAAAGTTCAGCCAATTTCCAGAAAGATTTTGATGAAAACACAACCTGACACCCCAAAATTTGAAATGAACCCCTGCTATATATATGGTGGAACATTTGGTACAAAAAGGGCTATTTATCCAACTTCCACATAATGATAACGACTTCGTTATACTGCAAAGCTTTTTCAAGACATTGCGTACATTGTTGAAATATTGTCCAAAGAATTGTTTTACAGAACGGGTTGTGAGAAGAAAATAATTTCATGCGACGTCATCAACTGTGCCCTTCTGCACACACTAAGATGATCATGGTGCTGAGTGGGGAAAAATTAACGGCTCAGGAAAATATCACTCTCAGGCTGGAAAAGTATCCGGATACCTGACATATAGAAATTTAGAAATTCAGGTTATTTATCAATAAATCAAGAACACCACATGGCCTCATTAATACACAGGTGATGCTGGAAAATGTACTTTTTTGTGTGTGTGCTGTGGGCTACAGAGACATTTATTTGATGGGTTTGTTTGTATTGGAGTTTAACGGCCCAGTCAACACTATTTAGGGCATTTTTGAGCCGGTCAGTTTACCTATCCACACTTTTCATGGGCAGGCTTATATGTAAGCGGTTAACCAGTATAGCGCACATTCTTTCGCCAGAAACTGACAACTGCCCTTCTTGAATCAGCAGAAGGAAGAGAATGACAGTAGAAAAGATTTCATGATCAATCTCCATGAAAGAATATTGCCGACCCCGGCAGGAATTGAACCTGCGTCCTCCTGATCACCAGTCAGACGCGCATCCGACTGAGCTACTGAGGCCGGCTTATTTGATGAGTGCAAAGTACTCTGATAATCGCTTCCTATTGTAAATTGCATCAACCCTGATGATGATGATTTGGTCATATATTAGCTGTTACGATCTAAAAAAATCTACAACTGAAAATGATTTCTGTCTATGATGTCTGCTTAATATTCTTGCAAACTTTTCAATGTGTATTTGCATACAGGCAAACAATGTGGACCAGATCAGACTGCCCCTTTAAGAGCAGTCTGACCTGGGTCCAAACTGTTTGCAAGAATGACTTTTAAAGTAATCATCAGACAGCAAAGCAGATGACAGTTGTTGTAATTGGCATCTTAAGAGTTAGTCATGTCATTTCAGTTGGGAGAACTGATCCAAGATTAGAAGATGTCTTTCTGTCATTCGGCCATCTTGGTGTCCATCTAAGTGAACTAGAAGACTTCATCAAACATGTGGAGCCTATGCCATTCGCCCGGGAGGTTGTGGCCTTTCCGGTTCCAAAACGGAACAATCTCCAGTTCCCAAATTCTGAGTGTGCAGAGATTCAGAATCGAGAGGAGCATGTACCTGACCATTTACCCCTCATGTTCCCATCACAGGAAGGTACGTAATGCATATTTGAGGCAGTTCGTGAGAAAATAGTCATTATCGCTTAAGCGAGCAGCAGAGTCTCTGGCGAGACTAGCAGACATTAAGAGCAGATGTTCAGGTAGCTTTTGTGCAAAAGAGCATGTGTCCAGTCTAAATGGTAGGCTGTGCACACACATTTTAAGAAAGCAAGGTGGAGAACTTAAAGGGCCCATGCTAAGGGCCCCTTTCTGATATATTTTGGCTCCTTTTTAGCTCGACTGGGCACTAAGTGCTCGCGGTCAGCTATTGTGGTCGCTATTTGTCCGTCATCCATCCGTCCGTCCATCTGGACCGTCCATCCGACCCGCCGACATAAATGTTCCTTGGGTGACCTCTCTACCAAAAGTGCTGAAGTGGTTCTGCTCCTCTGTACAAAATGTCTGTCAGAGCTAAATATAGAAAAAAAACCTGTAGACAACAACGTTAGTACATCATAACTCAGGTGAGTGAATTAGGTCCATCATGGACCTCTTGTTGAAAATTAAGTGCACCTAATAGGTCTGAGATCTGAAGTTAAAAGCTGAGGAAGTTGTTAGTTATGAAGTTTATGACCAATTCAACACTACAAGATCATATGAAGATGGACAGTAAACCTACCTATTTTAAGTAGTAGATGGACTCGGCTGAAATTTTGTTACTGAATGTGACTGATGATTGATTAAATATTGGTCAATGAAATTAATGGAAAAATTTATATCTTTGTATGACTGACTTGGTGTAGTTGTTATCCCCACGCTTTTCGAAGAAAAAGTGGGATATTGTAATGGTCTTTGTCGTCCGTACGTACATCCGTCCGTACGTCCGTCCGTCCGTCCGTCCGTCCGTCCATCCATCCATCCATCCGTCTTACCGGATAACTCCTCCTAGACGGTTATAGATAGAAACTTGAAACTTTGGGAACTGATAGATCTTTGGTCTGGGGAGTGCATGACACTTTCGGAGTTTTGATCACACCCCTACGGGTGGGCCCAGGGGGTGGGGCCCGCGGGGGTCAAAAATAAAAATTTCCAGAACATGGTCGTGTAATATATCAAAGCTAACGGCATGATGAGTAGAAAACATTACAACCAAAATTTGACCCCTGGGGTCAATTTTGATGTCGACACAGGTCAAAAACTGATTTTGACCCCTTTACCAGATAACTCCTCCTAGACGGTTATAGATAGAAACTTGAAACTTTGGGAACTGATAGATCTTTGGTCTGGGGAGTGCATAACACTTTCGGAATTTTGATCACACCCCTACGGATGGGCCCAGAGGGTGGGGCCCGCGGGGTTCAAAAATAAAAAATTCCAGAACATGGTTGTGTAATATATCAAAGCGAACGGCATGATGAGTAGAAAACATTACAACCAAAATTTGACCCCTGGGGTCAATTTTGAGGTCACCAGAGGTCAAAAACTGATTTTGACCCCTTTACGCCCATACATTACTGTTACTGGATAACTCCTCCTAGACCGTTATAGATAGAAACTTGAAACTTTGGGAACTGATAAAACTTTGGTCTGGAGAGTGCATAACACTTTCGGAATTTTGATCCTACCCCTGGGAGTGGGGCCAGGGGTGGGGCACCTTGGGGATAAAAAATCAAAGTTTTCAGAACATGGTCGTGTAGCATATTAAATCGAACGGCATGATGAGTAGAATACATCACAATCAAAATTTTACCCCTTGGGTCAAACACCCCTAGGGGATGGCCCATGGGGTGGGGCCCGCGGGGATGCATGGGGATATGCAATGGCTTGCCATCGACTGCGCGATTCTAGTTAAGCTTCTTACCCCATGAACCAGTGGTTTTGAGTTCTTTAGCAGTCTGATCTGGGTCTGCACTGTTTGCTCAGGCCTGCCTGTCCCAATACTTAGGATCATTATTGTATACAAGTAATAGATACACTTGGTAAATCTGTTCTCAGTTCAGTAAGGGTGGCAACTCAATGTCATGACCTCTCTGTAAATAAAACCCTTTAGAGAAGAAAAATTTTCTTAGAAGAAAAGAATTTTCTCCCGAGGAGCAAATTTTTGGTTCTAATCAAAGCACTGACAGCACTTGGCAATTGAACTCCCTCAACCCATTTAGTGCCGGAAACCCCAAAACAGGTAGTTGGCAAACAGTGCAGGCCCAGATCAGACGCCGCATAACATGGCGTCTGATCAGGGCCTACACTGTTTGCAAAACATTCAGTCAATTTCCAAGTAGATTTTGGAGAAAACATAACCTGAAACCCCAAAATTTTGAAATGGACTCATGCTATTTATTAGGAGGAAGATTCTATTCGGTACAAAAAGGGTTAAGTGTAGGCTGAACGGTGACTTAGACTGTTAACCTTTCGTTTAACCCTTACTCCCCTGTATTGTAAGGAAACAATGAAGACCCTGATCAGGTCCTGGTATCAGACCCTTAAATTCCTGTACTGTAAGCAAACGGTGTAGACCCTGATCAGATGCTGTTTTCTGCAACATCTGATCTGAGTCAGCATTGTTTGCCATACCCAACCCATGATTCCAGTCCAGATTCTGTTCATAACCCTATTGCACAACATGCTGACCTCACAGCATTTATGTTAATGCTGCTATTTTCTATAAATAACTATTACCTGGTTTTCAAACAAGTCAGTGATAGTCATTTGAACTTAGCATTGAAAAGCTTACTGCTTTCTAACTTTGGGTTGATTGATAAACAATCAAACCAATAATGGGGCTCATATTGATAAGGAGGACAAATATTTTTGATAGAGATGACACTTCTTAAATTTCAGAAGAGGTTGAAGAGCCAAGTACCAAGGTACCTGGTTCCCCGCCCGAGCCAAGCCAGGATAGCATAACTATCAATGGAACAGAAGCCAGTCCAGCAGTTGGTGACAAGAGAAGTCTAACTAGTCCGGGGGATGCTGCTATACCAGCCAAAAGACAGAGGTTTGTTAACCCTTATCTTGCTGTTCACGACGACCCCTATATTTGCAAACAGTGTAGATCCAGATCAGGTGGCTTCTGAAGAAGCCACCTGATCAGGATCTACACTGTTTGGCATTCAGTTTATGAATTTGTAGCAATAAATTACTTCAAGTAATTTGATTGGTTGATAGACAGAAATGGGTGTGGCTTAAATGAATATTCAGCGAGATAAGGGTTAAAGTGAACGTGAAGCAAGACTTTGTCTAGTTTATTATGGGCTGAAAGAATTGACGTCATTGCACCAGATAAGAGGGGGTATTCACATAGTAATTTTCTTTTTTCTGCTTGAAAACATATGTTGTGGGTACTCATTAGAAGCACCTGGCAGAGTTTACCGGCCCAGTCAATACTATTTTATGATTAGGGTATCTGATCACCAGTCAGACGCGCATCCGACTGAGCTACCGAGGCCGGCAGTTTCCGGATCAAAATACCGCCTTAACTAGAGCTTCTTTGTTTGTTTGTTTGTATTGGAGTTTAACAGCTCAGTCAACACTATTTAGGTCATTTTTGAGCCAGTCAGTTTACCTATCCATACTTTCCTGGGCAGGCTTATACGTAAGCAGTTTACCAGTACAGTGCACATTCTTTCGCCAGAAATAGACAACTGCCCTTCTTGAATCAGCGGAAGAGAGGGAATGACTGAAGAAAGTATTTCATGATCAATTTCCACAAAAGAATGTTGATGATCCTGGCAGTTATTGAACCAGCGTCCTGATCATCAGTCATAAGAGCATCCGACTGAGCTACCGAGGCCGGCAACACTTCTTTCTTCTTTGGACTTGTAGGCTCTGTGAAGGCTCAAATCAGCCTATCGACTCGGCATCACTTAAACAAGACTTGTAATGAACACTCCTCTAAACCCCACTTTATATAGAGAAAACTGGGTTTTACAGTGGTATACATTGTTTTTCTTTTTTCTACTCTTGTGGGTGTTGTTAGAATGGCCTCAATGAGGCAAGATGCATGAAAAAGTTAAATCTTAATTGTATACATTCAATAAAGGGATAACCATCTTAACCCTTGTCCTGCTGAGCCCGGACATGTGTTATCTTTGAAACAATGTAGATCCAGATCAGATGGCTTCTGAAGAAGCCATCTGTTCAGGATCATCATTGGTTGTCATTCAGTTTATGAATTTGTTGCAATGATTCACATTCAGAAATCTGATTGGTTGATAAGCAGTGGTGGGTGTGGCATCTTTAAATATTCAGCCAGTCAAGGATTAAAACTTCCTTGGCAAAGTGGCCCCCGCCCATTGGGGCTTGAAGAAATAGATGGGCTGCATGATGCTTCCCCGCAGAGCTGAATCCGACCGCACATAAGTACTGTTAAACCGCTCAGAGGATCTAAGCCTGCCCAGGCAAAGCGGTGCGAGTCTGACTGTCCATGCTTATAAACCCTATTGGTTTCATTGGGCGACAGGGCTTGAGATGTCATTTCATCTCAATGTCGGGTAAAAGTCCAACAAAATTGGAAGCAACGTCTCCAAAATGACCTTTACAGTGTTGATGGGGACGTTAAACCTCAAATCAAACAAAAACAAAAGCAAGATGCATAAAAAAGTTGAATCTTAATTGTATACATTCATTTAAGGGATAACCGTCTTAACCCTTGTCCTGCTGAGCCTGGACATGTCTTATCTTTGAAACAATGTAGATCCAGATCAGATTGCTTCTGAATCTGTTCAGGATAATCATTGTTTGTCATGCAGTTTATGAATTTGTTGCAATGATTCACATTAAGAAATCTGATTGGTTGATAAGCAGTGGTGGGTGTGGCACCTTTAAATATTCAGCAAGTCAAGGGTTAAAATTTTAGAGTCAGAGACTTTGTTTTACAGCCATGCATCAATAGTCATAAAAATAGAATTTGCAATTTGTAAAAATTCAGTTTATCTTCTCAAATAACAGTTTTAACACGTATCCTGCTGGACCATGATAACCATTACCTTTGCAAAGTGGTCCTCGCCCATGGGGGCTTGAAGAAATAGATGGGCTGTATGATGTTTCCACACAGAGCTGAATCCGACAGCACACGAGTACTGGTAAACCGCTCAGAGGATCTTAGCCTGCCCAGGCAAAGCGGTGCGAGTCGGACCGTCCATGTTTATAAACCCTATTGGTTTCATTGGGAGACAGGGCTTGAGATGTCATTTCATCTCAATGTCTGGTAAAAGTCCCTCAAAATTGGAAGCAACGTCTTTAAAATGGCCTAAATAGTGTTGAAGGGGACGTTAAACCTCAAATCAAACAAAAAAACAAAATTTTGTCAATTTTACAATCAGAAACTTTGTTTTACAGCCATGCATCAATAGAGTCATAAAAATAGAATTTTCAATTTGTGAAAATTCAGTTTGCCATCTCAAATGACAATTTTAACCCGTACCCTGCCGGACTACGATATCCCCTACCTTTGCAAACAGTGTAGATTCAGATGAAGAACCATCTGATCAGGATTTACACTGTTTGTCATTCAGGTGCAAATTTGGAGGAATACATCATATCATATAATTTAATTGGTTGATAGTCAGGAATGGGTGTGGCAAAATTAATTCATTCAGCAGGATATGGGGTAAATACAGTTAACCTATTCTAATGTCTTTTTCATCTTTTTTGTTTTAACACATAAGATGCTAGTCTAAACAGTTGTGATCTGCTTTGTCGTTTGCTGGTAATTTTAAAGTCATTGTTGCAAACAGTGTGGACCCAGATCAGACTGCTCCCAAACATTGTGGACCCAGATCAGACTGCTCCTTTAGAGCTCTGATCTGGGTCCACACTGTTTGCCTGTATGCAAAAAAAGTGTTCAAAAAGTTTGCAAGGAAATGCAGCAGACTACATAAACAGACAACATTTTCAGACACATTTTTTCCTTGGTATCTTAAGGGTTAAATGTGTTGTCAGCAAAGTAAAACTAACTGTTGGCCAAAGAGACATTATGTGATTGGTTGATTATTTTGGGTTTAACCACACATCAACCCTTGTGGGTCATTTTGTCTTGTCTCCCAGAGAAGGGAAGAAAAGAGGTAGAAGAGGTGAAAGTGAGGGACAGATGAGAAAGCGGAAAAACAATGGAAGTACAGAAATGGAAGAAATAACAACACTCTTCCTTTACCCTTACCTGCTGCAAGGACAGCAGTCCTTGCCCAACTGTAAGCCAATATCAGTGATGCAAGATACACATCACCTTTGCCTCACCTAACGACCCCCAGACATTATGTGATAAAGGCAGGTCTCTGACAGTATGTCACATGATATATTGTTACAAACATTTAGCACTATCAAATCAGGGCCCAGATGTTCATAACATTGTTTGGTAAACGAGCTTGTTAGTGGTCATATTGTTAACTGTTCTAGTGAGTACATTATTAAATACAGTGATTTTTTGCTGAAAAAATGTGAGTAGTTTTGGAATTTTTGCTGAAAAATGTTTGTATCTACTCACATTTTTTTTTAAAGCAAAAATGTGAGTACATTTGTTATATTTAATGATTGAAGTTTTAACAATAAGTTTTGGACAGCGAGGGGCCAGTTGTTCAATACTAACAACATACATGTAGTTAACATATCGTTAGAACTTTGACCCTTTAATATGGCAAATATGCTAATATTTTTGCTGAAAAAATGTGAGCAGCTTTTGCAAATGCAAAATTTTAGATATTGTACCTGCTAGAATACTTAACAATATGACCACTAACGAGCTCGTTAAGCTAACGAGGTTTTGAACAACTGGCCCCAGCCCCAGATGTTGTGTTACATTTGCAAGTGTTTTAGAAATGAGTTTCTGTGTTATTTTCAGGATCACAACCTCAAGTCTTCCTGAAGAAGCATTACATTCTCAATATGAAATGAAGAGTGTGACCATGATAAATAATGGTATTCTGTCTCCAGTTAAACAGGGAAAACTTCCGGACTCCAATACTCCACCACAGATTGCTCTGGTGAAACCAAAAACTGTTGTAACTCTTGACTTCAGCAAAGACTCGAATGAAACAACAAAAATAATTGAAGTGAAGACTATAAAAACAGAACCAGAAAGTGGTTCTCAGGCTGATCGTGATAAAGGGGATAATCCTGAAAAGAAAGATAAGAAAGCAGAAGTAGCTAGAGTTCTGAAGGTTATTAAAGATATCCAAGTTAAAAGAGGTCCTGGGAGACCTAAATCACCTGGGAGGAGTAAGGTTCCAAAAGTTATTCATAGTAAAGGTGGTGCGGACTTGAGTAATGTAACATCAGTAGCTAAAGGTGCTGACATTCTTTCAAAGGAAAAAATTATTGTACTGCCAAGTAGAGTTCAAGACGAACCTTTAGATATGTCAAAAAAAGGTGCAGCAGAAACAGGTAAGAAATCATCTGTACCTTTTCCACCAATTAGTATGGATGAGTTGTCCAAATTGAAACCAGATATGACTTTCGAACAGAGATTAGTCTTTCTGGAATATGCTCAAAAATTCTTTATGGAAAAGCAGAAGGAAGTGCAGAAAGAAAGAGACATAGATGATACAATAGAATCAGTTATTCAGAAATCTGTAAGAGAAGTAGATGATCGGAGAAGTGACTATGAAAAGTTAAAAGCAGAACTTAGTGGTGAAACTAGTCCTATTGAAAAACTGTACAGAGCCCCTCATACACAGCTGATGGAGTCTTGGAGAGTAAGTCATATCAGTGAAACATATCCATCTTATGAGTTTGAAGATAAAGAAAAACCTGGAAAAGATGGTTCTGATATGTCAGATGGATATCCAACCTTTATACCATCACCTTGGAGAAGAGGTAGACCTCCAAAAAAGCCAAGGGGTCGTCCCAGAGGAAGTGGATTGTTAAGAGGAAGCCCTCTTGGAAGGGAGTCAAGTCCAGGCAAAACTGCAAGTCCATATCGTCGAGGCCGTCCACCTTTATATATTAGGGGCGTGAGCCCTAGGGGAAGGCCCAGAGGGTCTGGGCACAGAAGCCCAGGCAGAAGCCCTGGAAGGCCAAGGTTGTCTGGTGGCAGTCCTGGTCGCCCAAGGGGCTCTAGTGGCAGTCCTAGAGGGTCAGGATTAAGCCCAGGAAGACCAAGATTGTCAGGTCACAGTCCAGGACCTGGAAGGCCCAGAGGAGCAAGCCCAAGGGGAAGGCCCAGGGGCAGAAGCCCAAGAAGCAGAAGTCCTCGTGGTGGCAGTCCTAGAGCTGTCGTAAACATAAACTTCGATGAAAAGCCACAGTCACCTGGTGAGCTGCGGTCTCCAGGTGAATCTGATGCGGAGCCAAATGAAAGTCAAACTTCTTTTGAAGCTAAAACTAGCCCTTCACCTAGTCCTAGTTTTAAAAAATCACCTTCATATACAAAAATGGAACCCCATTCTCCAGTTCAAGAAGACAAAAGTGAAACTCCACCACGTGAAACACCACCACCTGAGCATGCACCTTCCCCTAAGGTTATAACAGAGACTGTGAGTGAAACACCAATACCTGCTGAGGTTGTTACCATTCCTAATATAAAGCAAGAAATAATTGAAGAACCTAAAGAGGATGAATCCGATTTGAGTAGGCAAGACAGTAAACAAGACTTCAAGGAAGCGTATGTGAGCCTGAAAAAAGTGGAGGAGGAGAATCGGGATATGTATATTGAGGCACGTCGCAGAAGTAGTGAGGACAGGAAAATTAAAGAAGAAAGCAAAGAAAGGGAGGAGGAAAGAGAAAAAGTGACTGAAGAAAAGAAAGACAAACATGGGGAGGAGCGTAAAGAAAGACATAAAGAGCACAGTCATAGCCGGGACAGAGAGAGGTCCAAGGTACCTTCTTTAAACACTCCGACCATGACAAGCAAATGGGGTCTCAGAGCATGTGCGCTCTCAAATCAGCCTGTGCATAAACTCAACCCTTGTCCTGCTGAATAAATTCATATAGCCACACTCATTACTGACTATCAGCCAATCAAATTACTTGATATACTGCATTCATTTCACAAACTGCATGACAAACAGAATAGATCCTGATCAGATGGCTTCTTCAGAAGCTATCTGATCTGGATCTACTCTGTTTGCAAAGGCTGGGGTTGTCATGAACATCAGGATATGAGTTAATCAGAATACATCCGTAACTGACTGTATGAAGAAAACTTTGTGTCAATGGCCATCCATATAAAGATCGCAGTTTAGACTCTGTGTGGATGCGCAGTCTGATTTGAGTCTTTGCTGGGGGCACAAGCTCAAAGACCCCTTTTTGCTAGGTGTGGCCCACTTAAGCCTCTTTATAACTGGTTTTTATAATACAGTAGAACTTTGATGGCTCGAACACCGATGGCTCGTTTACCATGGATGTGTCGAACCCATTCTTGAGCCCCCAGCGAAATCCTCTACATAAGAAATAGTGGGGGATAACTGAGGAGATTTAGTCTTTAAGCTTGCAAATGTATGCTGTGTGTACTCATTAGACTGTGTACTCATCAGAATCGCCTCGATGAGGCGATTCTAATGATTACACACAGAATACATTTCCATTATAGAACACCAAAAAATGTCTAAAAGTATCTTGTGATGCCTCCTGACAGTAACCGCAGTGGCTCGAACTACCCCTGTTTCGAACAGATTTTCGAGGTCCCAAAGGTGTTCGAGCCATTGAAGTTCGACTGTACATTTTTGTCAGAAGCCTCTCTTGTGTAGTGGTTAGGTTACTTCATAAACATGGAGGCATGGGTTCAATCACGGCTTCTCCAGACATTCTGATATGTTTCAAAACCGAGGTCCCATCTCCATAGGACCAGAGTTGGTGGTAGGATGTAAAACTAAACTTAGACACACACAAACCCACACACACACACACACACACACAATTTTGTGTTTGTTTGAGTTTTTATGTCTTTCCAACAGCTAAGGTCATACAGAGTTAGGACCTCAGTTTGAAGACACATCCGAAAGTCTGGAGAAGCCTGGGATCGATCCTGCGCCCCTGGTTGACAAGGCGAGTAGCATAACCACTACATCATGGAGGCTTCACACAATTTTGAGCAGATTGATCCTAAGAATATTTTATTCAAAATGTATAGACTAGATAGAAAATGAAATACCATTTAGGTCATTTTTCTAATTCATAAGTTTATAGATTTAATTGAATTTATCATTTGCTTTGGATTCCTGATACCTTTTAAGGTTATATTTTCAGTAATGGTTTTTAACGAAGATCATTTTAGGACTTCCTGCAAGTTCCTAGTTTGCTTTCTCATAATGGTCTCACTGAATCTTAAAGAAAAGAACTTCCCTTTAAGAGTACCTTTATGATCCTAAGTGTTGGGGCAGATAGGCCAGCGCAAACAATGCAGACCCAGATCAGACTGCTCCTGAAGGAGCAGTCTGATCAGGGTCAGCACTGTTTGCCATTCTGTCTGAACCTTTTGGACTACTTACTGGATCATGAAACAAATTTGTTAAAACTTAAGGAGAATTATAGCAAGTCCTCTAGGCATCCAAAATTTTAGGATCTTTACGGTAGGTCCCTATTGCCATGGGAGATAAAAACAACTGACAGAGAGTTGCCTCCCAAAGACTACTTGGCATATTGACATGTACCTAGCAACTCACACTAAAAAATAAAATATAACTGTATTCATGTTATTCTCTGCTTTGCTGTACAAAATTACAAAGAGCAATTGTTGTAGCCCTGGTGCTGCCATTGGCATCCATGTCACACTCACTTTTGTTCCATGTCCTGCTGAATAAATTAATTTTGCCACACCCATTTCTGTCTATCAGCCAATCAAATTACTTGATGTAATACATTCATTCCACTCCACACAAAAATGACAAACAATTTAGACCCTGATAAGAGGACTTCTTCAAAAGCCAACTGATCTATATCTACACTGCTTAGAAAAGGTATTGCATATTTTGGTTCAGCATCATAAGGGTTATTTAATATGTTGAGAAGTTTTTCGAAGTTTCCTCTTAAGTAACCAGCCACAAGCCAGTTATTTTTATATTTGGGATGATGATAATAATGGTCAAAAGTTTTTTCAACAATACCCCCACCCCCATCCCCCACCCCTTTGCCCTTTGGGAGCGGTATGACTGAGGTCTGTACTGTTTGCTCAAACAGCTGCCCTAATATTTTAGATTTCTATTTAAACATTAACCCATTTAGTACCGGAAACCCCAAAACGGGTACCCTGGCAAACAGTGCAGGCCCAGACCAGATGCCGCAGAACGCGGCGTCTGATCATGGCCTCCACTGTTTGCTAAAATTTCAGCCATTTTACAAATAAATTTTGATGAAAACGCAACCTGTCACCCCTTAATTTTGAAATGAACTCCTGCTACATATAAGGAGGAAGATTACATGTGGTACTTAGAGAGTTAATGCACTAATCATCAGAACAGTTGTCTTCCTTGTGGGGGGTTTGATGAAGCGGTGTCATGAATCAAGTCCACCAGGGTGTCCAACAGATATTTGCTGAGTTGGGCAAGGTCTGCTTTCCTTGTAGTAGGTATGGATAGAATGTGAATGTTTTATTATGCCCCCGCCTTTCGAAGAATGGTGGAAAGGGCATATAGCGTTGCCCCTGTCCATCCGTCCGTCCGTGCATCCGAAACTTAAACGCGGTCAATAACTTCCTTATTTCTTGATGATGGATTTTAAAATTACTTGGCAGAAATGTTAACCATCATGAGTCGACATGTCACATGCAAAACCCAGGTCCGTACCTCCAAGGTCAAGGTCATACTTAGAGGTCAAAGGTAAAAAAAAAGGGTATGAAACTTAAACACAGTCAATAACTTCCTTATTTCTGTATGGATTTTGAAATTACTGTGTAGAAATGTTAACCATCATGAAACGATGTGTCACGTGCAAAACCCAGGTCTGTATCTCCAAGGTCAATGTCATACATAGAGGTCAAAGGTCAAAGGTCAAAAAAGGGTCCGAAACTTAACCGAAACTTAAACGCAGTCAATAACTTACTTATTTCTGGATGGATTTTGAAATTACTATGACAAAATGTTAACCATCATGAGACGCTGTGTCACATGCATACCCAGATCCGTACCTCCAAGGTCAAGGTCATACTTAAAGGTCAAAGGTAAAAAAAATATGGTCCAAAATTTAACCGCAGTCAATAACTTTCTTATCTCTGGATGGATTTTGAAATTACTTGGCAGAAATGTTGGCCATCATGAGACAGTCTGCCTCACACAAAACCAAGGTCCTTACCTCCAAGGTCAAGGTCATACTTAGAGGTCAAATGTGAATAAAGGGTTCAAAACTTAAACACAGTCAATAACTTTCTATGGATGAATATGAACTTAGACATATTTTCAGGCGGGGGCATCCGTGTCCTATGGACACATTTATAGTTTATTCATTTATTTATTTCTCCTCTGTCCCTCTCTTTCATATCCTCTATTATCTTTTCTATCTCTTCTTTCTCTTCTCTTCTTTTTCTGGATGCAAAACATGGGTTGACATGTGGTTAATATGATACACAAGGGTTGACATGTGGTTAAATGGTCCACAAGGGTTGACATGTGGTTAAAATGGTCCACAAGTGTTGACATGTGGTTAAAATGGCCTGCAAGGGTTAAAATGGTCCACAAGTGTTGACATGTGGTTAAAATGGCTCACAAGGGTTGACATGTGGTTAAAATGGCTCACAAGGGTTGACGTGTGGTTAAAATGGTCCATAAGGGTTGACATGTGGTTAAAATGGTCCACAAGGGTTGACATGTGGTTAAAATGGTCCACAAGGGTTGACATGTGGTTATAATGGTCCACAAGTGTTGACATGTGGTTAAAATGGTCCACAAGGGTTAACAGTCATGTGGTTAAAATGGTCCACAAGTGTTGACATGTGGTTAAAATGGCCCACAACTGTTGACGTGGTTAAAATTGCCCACAAAGGTTGACATATGTTTAACCAATTGTATGCTGGAAGCCCCGAAAGGGGTACCTTGGCAAACAGTGTAGGCCCAGATCAGACGCCGCAGAATGCGCCGTCTGATCAGGGCCTGCACTATTTGCTAACAGTTTTCTGTCAAAAATAGAATAAAAACAAAAATAAAGGCTTGACACCCCTTATATGACAAATGGACTTGTCCAACATATAGCAATGAAGAGCCCACTAACATACAGTGTGTTTAAATGGTCCACAAGGGTTGACATATGGTCAAAGTGGCCCACCAAGGTTGACATGTGGTTAAACTCCAACACAGTCAAGTTGTCTTTGTACTTTTCCAGGAGCACAGAAAGAAAAAGAAGAAGAAAGATAAAGAGAAAGAAAGAGAGAGAAAAGAGAAACACAAGGTAAGAATGGTAGTATTCTTTATAGGGGAATGATAAGGTAAACTGATTGGCTTGAAATAACCTTTATACCCATTGCTGATCGCGGCATCTGATCTGGGCCTGCACTGTCTGCTAACAGTATTTTCTGTCAAAAATAGAATAAAAATGAAAAAATAGGCCTGGCGCCCCTCATATGACAAATGGTTTTGTTCAACATATAGCAATGGAAGAGTCCACTAGTATACAATGGGTTAATTTGTTTGATTTGAGGTTTAATGTCACCGTCAACACTATATAGGTCACTTTGGAGACCTTGCTTCCAATTTTGTGGGACTTTACCCGACATTGAGATGAAATGACATTTCAAGCTCTGCCGCCCAATGAAACCAATAGGGGTTATAAGCATGGAAGGTTCGACTTACACCACTTTGCCTGGGCATGCTTAGACGCTCTAAGTGGTTTACCAGTACTTATGTTCTGTCAGTTTCAGCTCTGCCTGGAAGCATCATGCAGCCCATTCTATTTCTTCAAGCCGATAGATGGGGGCGATACAATGGGTTAAACCAGTCACAGTAGAACTTCGATGGCTCGAACACCGATGGCTCGTTTACCATGGATGCGTCAAACCCATTCTTGAGCCCCTAGCGAAATCCTCTACATAAGAAATAGTGGGGGATAATTAAGGAGATTTTAGTCTTTTATCTTGCAAATGTATGTTGTGTGTATTCATTAGAATCGCCTCGATGAGGCGATTCTAATGAGTACACACAGCATACATTTTCATTATAGAACACCAAAAAGATATCTAAAAGTATCTCGCTATGCCTCCTGACAATATCCTCAGTGGCTCGAACTACCCCAGTCTCGAACAGATTTTCGAGGTTCCGAAGGTGTTCGAGCCATTGAAGTTTGACTGTATAGCGGAAAGGGTTTACAGATAAACCTCTTTATAACACTGTTCATTATAACATGGTTTTAAAGATGGATCCCTAACAGCATGTTGATAAGTCGGTGTAATGAACATCCCTCTTTATACAGAGAAAACTGGGGCTTATGGGTGTAAACATTAATTTTTCTAATTTCTGCTCCAAGACATAGGTTGTGTTACTCTTTAGAACCGCCTCAATGAATTGGTTCCAACGAGCACAAATAACTTAGTTTGAAGTATAAATAAGTAAAATATGACAAAATTTCATCCTCAGAAAAATAACAGCTTTTGGAGATACAAAAGAATGCACCATGTCAAGCAATGAATAAAGATTGTATATAGAAAAATGATCAACATGGTCATTTTTGTATATAATCTATACATTTTGTTTGGAACTTACACAGTTTCTGGTTTGGACCCCAACAATAGTGTTGCAGTGAAGTTTTGGATTTACATAATGTTAGTACTTTCAAAGGAAGGCAACTTTATGATAAGCCAGAAAGCTGCTTCCCTAGCCTTTGAACTTACTGCCTACAGGGTCTGAGGGAGGGAGGCATGTTCACTTTGGATGAGGAAAATATTGTTTAAGAAATGTATCAGCTCTAGCAGTGAATTGTTGATTCTAGCAAGTACCCACAACATATGTTTCTATGAACAATTCTAACACAGCGCGCCTATATAGGCAGTGGAAAACAACTGTGTTTTATTCTGCAACAAATCACAGCTCAGAAGAGCGTGACGAGTGACGTCATTAAAACTGCAAAGTTATGACGTCACTAGTCGATTTCCTTGACGTTGGACGGTGTAGCGTCATTTTCTCGCATCGACAACGTTAGAAAAGGATGTAAATGCATGTGTTTCAGTCGATACTTTTAGCGGGATTTCTTCTAACAATGGCGGAAAGTTGTGAGAATTTGGAGGAAACAACAGCATTATTGCCGAGTTTCAGCGTGTTAGAATCGAAATAGATCAGCTCTAGCTAGTGATTTGTTAGGTAATAAATCACAGTTTGTCGGTCAGTTGTAAGTAGACAAATCACGCGCGCTACGCGCTTGTGATTTGTCTACTTTACAACTGACCTCCAAACTGTGATTTATTACTCAACAAATCACAGCTAGAGCTGATCTATTTCTTAAATATAAAAGCTAGCCCCATATTATCCTCATTGTGCCTGCTTTTGTGGAGATATGAAACTCTTGAAAAGGTATGTTGTGACAATATATAACTCTAGATAAGGCGCTTTTTTCATCCAAAGAGTACTGATATTTTTTCTTGTTTCCACATGTAAACATATGTTGTGGGTATTCATTAGAAGCGCCTCAACATGGCGCTTTTAATTAGTACCCACAACTTACATTTTCAGAAATAAGAAATATAATATGTGGGTAACCCCCTCTTATCTGGGTCTATGTAGATTATGTGTACTTTATTAGATTCGCTTGGATGGTGGGATTTGTAAGAAACACAACATACCTTCATTTTATAGGAGAGGGAAAAGCCATCCCTAAATCATATTATTCCATTTTATAGGAGAGGGAAAAGCTATCCATAAATCCTGTTACTCCATTTTATAGGAGAGGGAAAAGCTATCCCTAACTCATATTATTCCATTTTATAGGAGAGGGAAAAGCTATCCCTAAATCCTGTTACTCCATTTTATAGAAGAGGGAAAAGCTATCCCTAAACCATATTATTCCATTTTATAGGAGAGGGAAAAGCTATCCCTAAATCCTATTATTCCCCAGACTTTGTGCTGGCCTGTGCCCATTTAGGCTTGGAGAAATAGATTGGGCTGCATGGTGCTCCCATGTAGAACTGAAACCGACCCCAAATGAGCACTGGTAAACCGCTTAGGAGGTCTAAGCCTGCCCAGGCGAAGTGACCCTCCAATGCATATTAACTCTATTGTTTTTTTTTCATTGGACAGCAGGGAATGCCGTGCATTGAGATGCCATTTCATCTTAGTGTCAGGTAAAAGTCCCCAAAATTGGAAGCAACATCTCCAAAATAACCTAAATAGTGTTGACAGAAATGTTAAACCTCAAACCAAACAAGCAAATAACCATCGGTGGCTCAGACTTCTAGAACAAATTTTCTTAGTTGCAACGGTGTTCGAGCCATTGAAGTTTAACCCATTTAGTACCAGAAACCACAAAACGGGTACCCTGGCAAACAGTGCAGACCCAGATCAGATGCCGCAGAACGCGGCGTCTGATCAGGACCTACACTGTCTGCAAAAAGTTGTCATTTTCCAAATAGATTTTGAAGAAAACGCAATCTGACACCCCTAAATTTTGAAATGGACTCCTGGTATATATATGTAATAATGCCATGTAATATTTTCGATAATCCACTAGTGAATTAAGTATGCAAATTAGCTAGATACGTCCCGTAACGTTACATGTACGACATCCTTAACGATGTCGCGTTTACTAACGGCGGAATATTGACATTTTTTTTGTAAACACTCGTGAATAAAATGCGTTTTAAATGTCATATGATAAATAGAATCTTGCATTCGTGCTCATGTATTATTGAATTTATTAAACTCGTTGAGGAAAAGGGATAAAATGCTCGGCAAAGCCTCACATTTTATCCCTTTTTCTCAACTCATTTAATGACTACAATAATACATGGTCACTCATGTACGATCCTCTATGTCAACAATTTATTAAACTCGTTGAGGAAAAGGGATAAAATGCTTGGCAAAGCCTCGCATTTTATCCCTTTTCCTCAACTCGTTTAATAAATTCAATTATACATGGTCACTCAGGTAAGATTCTCTCTATATTTCAGTCAAAAGAAGAGAAAGAGGAGCCTGCAGTACAGCCACTACAGAAGTTGACGATAAAGATTGGTGGTTCATCTACTACCTCAGGATCATTCAGTATTAAACAGGAGCCCAAAGTACATTCCCCTGCCCCGGATTCACCCAAGCCTAGACCAGAAATACCTAAATTGTAAGTTTCAAGATTTGACATTGTCAACTTATTTATTAAGTATTGGTTAATTTACAGAATAGAAGTGAAGTTCAGGAATTGATACAGTTAACCCACAGCTCCCATCAGTGACACCAAAGGGAAAGAAACACAGACATGAAATAACTAGATCCTAATGGAAACATCAATAGCGGAAAGCCAAAAGGATGGTTACTTTCCCACAAAATGGTCAATTGTCTGTCCAAAAGAAAATAGTATAAGCAATACACACATTCAAAAGACAAACCATAATAATAATAAACCGCAACAGAAAAACTACCTTGGAATGGTCAGTGTAACAAATTCCACTGGGGGTGCTTAAATTGATTTTTACACAGCCACAATCCTTGCCCTTCTGTCACGATTTAGGCAAATAATTTGTTCAGTCTGCATGAAGGCCTCCTAACTGATCAGTGCAGCAACTCCGAGAAAAAAAAAATCAAACAACCACAGAGATGAAACAACGGTGAGGACTCGACAGCAAGAAACAACTGAAATGCTGGAGCAAAAGAAAACCAACAGTTATCCTCAAATGCCATGCTGAATCTGGATATTCTTCTGAATCAATATTTAAAATTGAAATACTGAAAGACAAATGCCTGAAAATCAGGGAGGATTGTAACCTAGAATGGTGAGGGTTAATTTGATTTTACCATATTTGTTGTAAATACATGTAGTGCACAATGCACTTAGTAATTAGCAAGTCATGTAAAGTTGTGCAATTAAGTGCCTAGTGAAAGACAAACATGTGCTCCTCAAGCGAACTTTGAATGTGAAATTTGATAATGTCAAGACTAGGCTTTATGACCATACTGAATAATGTGTCCTGTCTTACCAAACAGTTCCTTAACCCTCGCCATGCTGAATATTTCAATATCCTACACTCCTCCCAGATTTTCAGCTATTTGTGTCACATGATTTCAATTTTTACCATGTATTCTGAAGCAGAAGATCCTGATTAGCTGGCTTCCAAGAAGCCAGATGATCTGGATCTATACTTGTTTCAAAACTGGCTATAAAGTTGAGCCCTGCTGTCTTGTCAGTGCATAGCTTGATACTACCAGTAACGTGGAAGTGAATGCCCCGGGACGGACTTAACTGTGCAGTAATTATTCAGTTAAATGATAACAGTGTGGTAACTGTTCAGTTAGTTGATACACCACAACCTTGTTATAACACGGTTCATTATAACACGGTTATGGATATAACACGGTTTCAAGATGGATCCCAAAAATGTAAGGATTATATAGAAAAATGACCATAAATAGTCATTTTTCTGTATAATCTATACTTTTTTGTTTGGATATAACACGGTTGTTTAACTAACACGGTTTCTGTATTGGACCCCATTAATAGTGTTATAAAGAGGTTGTGGTGAACTTGTATGCAACATTCGATCTTAGCGTGTGTTGTTTGAGTTTGACATGTGGTACTCAAACTTTGATTATAAAACAGTACACCACAATTTCATTATAACACAGTTTTGGTCAAGATGGATCCCAAAGATGTATAGATTATATAAATGGTCATTTTTCAATATAATCCGGACCTTTTTGTGTTAATAAAACACAGTTGTTTAGCTAACATGGTTTCTGCTTTGGACCCCATTAATAGTGTTATAAAGGTTGTGGTGTATCTTGTTATGATTTTTAACATCAAAAGCTGCCCCAAACTGTGCTGGAATGTATCTCTTTTGCTCATATGTCTCTAAACAGACTACACAGATTGACAGACTGATATACCTTTGGACACAAATATGTTCAAACTCCAATGAAGTACCTTTCAAGTAATCTGTTTGCATCAAGCTAGTTTGACAACCAAATGTCATTCATCAAAGAATTCTAAAATTGGATTAAGCAATACACATTAATTGGTCTTATTTTCACAAGCACTTTTTTTTTTACATCTGATTGACATTTGAGATGTATTTTGATTGGACAGTGCTGGAGTCTGCAATGACATGTACACCACTATGAGTTTTGAATTTATTTTCTGGCTGGCAATTGATTGACATGATGTTAATTTTGAATGATGCTTCAAATCAGACGAAATGAGGTTCATCAAAGTTTGAACAGATTTGTGTCCACAAGGTGTATGAGTCTTTGTGGTTGTGCATGTCTTCTTGCTGGTTGACCATATTTATTTCAGTCACCGGCTCAAATCTTCATAAACCCTCCCACAAGGGCAATGATTGTACAGGCCAACCTGTATTTAGCAACCACCTTAGGGTTAATCGAAATGTGCTTGCTTGAGACAGGTGCTTGTGGATTTTAATGCATTTGCTTTTTTCAGGAACCAAATACATGCTTGCTTAAGACATGGTTTTTGCTTATTAGAGGTGGCCACTAAGACAGATTTTACTGTATAATATCACATAAAAATGTTGTGAAAAACACAATGTTTCCTATACCGTATTTACCGTATGTATTTGGACAGACAGGCCTGATCAAACCGTGTAAACCCAGATGAGATGCCACAGAAGGTGGCGTCTCATCTGGGTTTACACTGTTTGCCACTCATGTAGCTATTTTTCAACACAACATCTGGTTTGTTTGATTTGAGGTTTAACATTCCCATCAACAATATTTAGGTCATTTTGGAGACATTGCATCCAGTTTTATGGGACTTTTACCCAACATTGAGATGAAATGGCATCTCAATCCCTGCTGCCCAAATGATACCAATAGGGTTTGTATGCATGGACGGTCTTTGCCTGGGTAGGCTTAAACCTTCTAAGCGGTTTACCAGTACTCATGTGCGGTCAGTTTCAGCTCTGCATGGAAGCATCATGCAGCCCAATCTATTTCTCCAAGCCCTGATGGGCGGGGGCAAGGGTAAAAAATTGTACTTGTTCAAATTTTAGAACAAGAATGGTAATGAATTGAGGTGTCTGAATACTTAGGGTAAATACAGTAATTGCTAAAAGAATCTCACATTCATTTCATATGAGCCCCGCCAAGCGAATTTGTATCTTCGAGTATTCCGTCATGACAAATTTTAACTGCGCATGCCCAGCCATTCAGAGGGGCCAGGGATATGGGTTTCTGTCTGAAGGTTCCTCTTGATTCACTGGTTGTATGAGCGAGCAGCGAAGGTTCTGGCATGACTGTGCGGATGCGCAGGCTCGCCTGAACCTTCGCTGCTCGCATAGGCGATAAGTACCAAAATTGCTTGACGGGGCCCATATGAAATAACCACTCTAATCATTTCAGGGTCTTCAAGGTGCTACCTCCAAAACCTGGCTCAACACCAGAACATGGGAAAGCTGGTGAGAGTGATGGCTATACGGACCCGACAAAGCAGTCATGGAGTTCCACTCCAGTCCAGTCGGAACCCGAGAAACCCTCAACCCCAAAGCCACCTCCCAAGCTAGACCCAAAGCCAGCAGTAAAAACTGAACATATCTTCACTCCCATTGATGAGACTATCAAACACAAACCTTCCCCAACCAGGAACACAACTTACATGCCACTCTCACCAAAATTCAAACCCATTCCGCCGGCAGAACCGGTAAAAGAAGAATCAGCTAAACTGGATCCTGAGCAACCTAAAGAAGATTCAGCTGCATCAAAAAAAGAAGTTACTGAAGATCACAGTGAGGAAACAGAAGCTAATACTAATAACAGTCATGTTGTCGAGGAAGAGGTCACAGTATCTGTTGTTGGTGGAAGAGTTGTAGGGGGAAAGTCTGGTGGCAGGGGGAGAAAAAGAAGGGGCTCAGCAAGGAAAAGCAAGCCCCCTAAGTTTGCAAGAAGACCAGTTTTGTCAGCAGCTTACACACCCATGGAGGGTGCATATACTCCTATGGAAGATGGAAAAGATGAGGAAGATGATGATAAGCCTCCTATTTTGCATAGGGAACCAGAGAAAGAAGCCTCCCCATCACCACCAACACTTTTTCCTGTCAATAATGTGCCCTCACCTATCACGATTCCAGCCCTTAGAGCTGCCCCACCTCCTCCCTCACCACCACTCACAAAGAAATCCCCACCCAAACAGAAACATTTAAAGGAGCCAACACCTGTGTCCCCTCTAACCAAACAGAAACATATTAAAGAGCCCACACCTGTGTCCCCTCTTACCAAACAGAAACATATTAAAGAGCCCACACCTGTGTCCCCTCTTACTAAACAGAAAAATATTAAGGAGCCCTTACCTGAGTCCCCTCTTACCAGAGAAATAATCACAAAGCCTAAACCACCCCCTGTAAGTCTTCCAAAGGCTGCTAAAATTAAATCCCCTCGCAGGTCATCACCTAGGAAATCCCCCAAACAGATATCGCCACCTGTAAAAAGGAAACCTAAGGCTTTGGCTACATCTCCTCCAAAGAAAATCTCCCCAGCTAAAGTGTCCCCAGCAGAAGAAAAGGATTTTCAGTCCCCAAGGACGCCATCCATGTCCACCCCCTCCCCATCACCAGATTCCCCCATGTACTCACCCCCATTATCACCAGTTCGTAACTCACCCTTACATTTCATGATCCCACCCACACCTGCTTTTCCAACCAGGACCACATCCCCACCTCCTTCTCCACCCAAACCAGACCTGTCTCCAGATGAAGAGGACTCCAGCTCAACAATGCCTGGTGGTGTGCCATCCATGCCTCCGCCATCACTTCCGCCTATGCCCCCATCATCGTCGGCCAAGAAAGCGATGCAGAGAACTGTGGTGGCAGAAACTGTAGGCACTTTCGTTGTAAGTCTTAGTTTAAGATTTCTTAAAGGGAATAAATACGTCTTCAGGGCAGATAATTCCTTCAAAAATATTTATCTCCCTTATAAAAAGGTGTCTCCCCTGAAAGGAGCATATTCTTAGCTTTAACCATTAAGATACCAAGAAAAAACTGCATCTGAAGATGTTGTCTGTTATGTCATCTGCTGCGCTGCATCTTTTTGCAAACTTTTTAAAAAAAATTTTGCATACATGCAAACAGTGTGGACAAGGAGCAGTGTGATCTGGGTACACACTGCAACAATGACTTTTAAAGTAAACAGCAGACAATAAAGCAGGCAAGTTGTTGTCTGTATAAAAAGTAGCTCCCTTTTTCTGAGGGACTTAGTTTACACGGAAGCAGACAGGAAGTCACTGAAGTTGTCTCCCTTGTTAACCCTTCCACTGCTAATCATGAGTAGCAGATGGCATTTTCAGTGTATGTTTTCTTATTTTTCACTGAAAATAAGCAGACAGCATTTTCAGTGTATTTATGTTCCCCCCCCCCACTGGAGGAGGACATATTGTTTTTGGTCCGCGGATCCCGTTTGCGTCGGCGTAGCCTGTTTGAAGACTATCTCCTGAATCTATGGATCGATTTTGACCAAATTTGCGAAGACACATCACTAGGATGGGGAAAACAGTCATTAGGCCATGATGACCTTTACCTCATTTGGTACCTTAATGCACAGGAAATGAATTTCTTGCATGCCAGATAGGGAAAACCTGGAATTGCCCCTTGGGTAGAAATTCTTATCCTACACAGGTTATCCTATGCAGGGTAAGATAAAACTTGAGAATTCTCATGTTTGATGTACACTGGTTGTATGGGATGTCACATTCGCCATTGTTGAGGCTGTCACAATGAACATGCTTAGATAACAAATGCCTTAGGCTTAAAAAAAAAAAAAAAATAGCTGTGTTTCCGCTAACCCGACCTACCCTGCTTCAGACCAACAGACTCTACTATTTTTATCAATAGAAGAACAAAATAAAAATCAAAACACTGACCCCACCATTTTCAATTTCCGACCCTACCAGGTGTCCTCTTTACATTTTCGCATTGTAGTTTTGGGTTTTAAGTACGTTTTTGTAGTTTTTGGCATTAAGTACCTTCCAAAATACAGAGCTGACTTTTTGAACATCTAAAATGAATTATGATATACATTGCAAGTCTCAACATGACAATTTTCATAACAAAACATATGCATAAAAAATACAGGCCCGACCTTGTTTTTTTTTTTCGGGAGAAAAAATAAAATAATAAAAAAATGTTTCTCCTACCTGCCGACCAATTTTTTTTTTCAGCATGTTAGCGGAAACACAGCTATTTTTTTTAGGCCTTAGTGTCTTTAAAAGATGAATGTCATCAATCAGAATTGCTGCATTATAAAAAACATATGCCTTTAAAAGAAAGGTATGAAAGGAAAAGAACCTTACATGGGTGTGAGGGGTAGATAGAAAAACTTGTTCCTCAGGATCAGTCTGACCACTCGCCAAGCCTCATGATGCCCGACAGTTATTCTCGGGATGGATTTTTCTATCTGCCCCTCACACCCATGTAAGATTCATATACCTCAAGGAAAGTAGAGCTCTGCCCCGCCAACTGATGAACAAGTAATCGCATAGCCAGTTAGATGCATGAAGCTACCTAAAGGACATCACTACATACCTGGGAGCAGCAAGGACTCGTGCCAGACTGAACTTACCCTAATGATCCTAAGTATTGGGACAGATAGACCTAAGCAAACAGTGAAGACCCAGACCAGAAGGAGCATCTGATCAGGGTCTACATTGTTTGCCATTCCATCAGAACCTTTTGGACTCCTTGCTGGATCTTGAAACAAATGTGTCCAAATTTTAGGAGAATTACGGCAAGTCCTTAAGGTGTCCAAATTTTTAGGATTTTAACCGTATGCACAGGCTCACCTGTGCCTTTTCTGGTTACCTCTGTGTTAAGTAACCTTTTCCAATGTGCTAGGTCAAATATTGTCAACCCTATTTATCCCAAAGTTCAAGGGACTGAAATTTTTGTTTCTAGATTGCAATTGTTTGAGGCAGCAGGATTTAAAGGGTAAAGAATATATGGTGAAACTCTTATGTGGAATTGGTCATGAAATCTTTTCTAAGGTCGCTCTTTCCCTTGTGCTGATTCAAGAAGGGCAGTTGTCAGTTCCTGGCGAAAGAATATGCACTGTACTGGTTAATCGCTTATGTATAAGCCTGCCCAGGAAAAGTCCGGATAGGTAAACTGACCGGCTACTACCGGTATATAGTCTTGACTGGGCCGTTAAATTTCAATACAATACAATACAAAAAAAAAACTAATGGCAAACAAAAAATAATGTTGCGCCAAATTTACTATACTTGGAATTAACCCTTTTCTTGTTGTTCACGACAACCCCTATCTTTGAAAACAGTGTAGATCCAGATCAGATGGCTTCTGAAGAAGCCATCTGATCAGGATCTACACTGTTTGGTATACAGTTTATGAACTTGTAGCAATAAGTTACATCAAGTAATTTGATTGGTTGATTTATAATCATCCTAGTAACTTTAGGTTGATTTATAATCATCCTAGTAACTTTAGGTTGATTTATAATCATCCTAGTAACTTTAGGTTGATTTATAATCATCCTAGTAACTTTAGGTTGATTTATAATTATCCTACTAACTTTAGGTTGATTTATAATCATCCTAGTAACTGTAGGTTGATTTATAATTATCCTAGTAACTTTAGGTTGATTTATAAGCATCCTAGTAACTTTAGGTTGATTTATAATCATCCTAGTAACTGTTTTCAAAGATAGGGGTTGCAAACAGTGTAGATCCAGATCAGCCAGCCTCGGTAGCTCAGTCGGATGCGCATCTGACTGGTGATCAGGAGGACGCGGGTTAGATACCTGCCGGGCTCAGCAACATTCTTTCGTGGAGATTGATCATGAAATCTTTTCTACGGCCATTCTCCCCCTTCCGCTGATTCAAGAAGGGCAGTTGTCAGTTTCTGGCAAAAGAATGTGCACTGTACTGGTTAATCGCATACTTATAAGCCTGCCCAGGAAAGTGTGGATAGGTAAACTGACCAGCTCAAAAATGACCCAAATAGTGTTGACTGGGCCGTTAAACTCCTATTCAAACAAAAACAAAAGATCCTGATCAGATGTCTTCTTTAGATGAAGCCATCTGATCAGGATCTGCACTATTTATCATGCAGTTCGTGAATTGAACTTGTATCTTATATAAAGTAATTTGATTGATTCATAGTTAGGAATGGGTGTGGCTAAAGTAATTTATTCAGCAGGATAAGGGTTTTGATTCCTTCTTTTCCTACAGAGTGCCTCTGGTGAGAAGATCTGGATTTGTCCAGCTTGTACAATGCAAGATGATGGTAGTCCTATGATTGGCTGTGACATATGTGATGATTGGTATCACTGGTACGTTTACATTTTCTGTGATAGTTTTCATGCTTTCTAAAGGGAATGGATACTCCATCAGGGGAGACAACTCCTGTAGAAGTATTTTTGTCCCCCATGTGAACAAGGGTCAACTCTTAAAGGAAAGAATTTGCTCCAGAGGAGCAAATTCTTTCCTTTAAGAGAAGACCCTTTTCAGTGGGGCTGAGTTTGTAGAAAGGGAAACAGGAAGTCCCAAAAGTTGTCTCCCTTTGAAAAATGGCAGAAAAATCTGCCGTATCGGTTGTGCCCGCTTTTGGCATAGCACAATACAAGGATTCAATTTTCCATATATTTGTTCAGCTAGTGGTCAACATTTGCATCAATGGTACATATAGTGTCGATTCTAATGTTCACTCAGATTTGGCCCTCAACAAGCATGACATAACTCCTTGTTTTACAAAGACAACCCTTGTGACATCCTGATTTAGCCACTCAGGAAAAAAGGACTCCTGAGGAGCAATTTTTGTTCTTCTTCAAAAATAGACCCCTTTTGAAAACGAAGACAAAAATGATCTGGTAAAGTTGTCTTCCCTGAAGATGTATCCATTCTTCTTTAACCCTGAAATACCATGAAAAACTACATCTGAAAATGTCTGGCCATGTCAGCTGCTGCTCTTTATGTCATCTGCTGCATCTTCTTGTAAATCTTTCAGACATTGTTTGTTTGGTTTGAGGTGTAATGTCCCCCTCAACACTGTATAAGTCATTTTCGAGACATTGCTTTCAATTTGTGGGACTATTACCCGACACTGAGATGACATGACATCTCAAGCCCTGCTGTCCAATATAACCAACAGGGTGTTAAAGCATGGACGGTCCGACTCGCATCGCTTTGCCTGGGCAGGCTTAGGTCCTCTAAATGGTTTACCAGTACTCGTGTACAGTCGGATTCAGCTCTGCGTGGAAGCATCATGCAGCCCATTTATTTCTTCAAGCCCCGATGGGCGGGGGCCGGAACCTTTCAGACATATTTTTGCCTACAGGCAAACAGTGTTGACCATGATCAGACTGCTCCTAGAGGAGGAGCAGTCTGATCTGGGCCCACACCATTTGCACACGACTTCTAAAGTAACCAACAGACAACAAAGCAGACAAAAAAATTTGATTTGTGTCTTAAGGGTTAATGTTGATGAAACAGGATTCTTTGCTACTTGGGTATTGTCACTGTGTTTGAAATTATATAACCTGTTGTGCAGTCATATATTTCATGCTCCCTTGTCAGAGACAGACACACACAAGACACATGTTGATTGGGAGACCTTAACTAACTAGATGCACATTTGACTTGTGATCAGCAGATCAAGGCTTTGATCCATGTTTGATCTGTCAACGTTCTTTCATGAAGATTTATAATGATTCTCTCCCTAACGCTGATTCAAGAAGGGCAATTGTCAGTAACCAGCAAAAGAAAATGCATTGAACTGGTTAACAGCTTAATGTGCAAGACTGCCAAGGAAAATGATGGTTAGGTCATCTGACTGGTTTGACATGACCTTAATTGTGTTGACGGAGCTGTGAAACTCCAAACCAAAAGTAGTTGCAAGTTGGGTCAAGCTGGTTTCACCCAAGAAATAGATTAGCACTAGCTGTGATTCCTTGAGTGGTAAATTACTGGAGGTCAGTTGCAATCTAGATCAAATCACAAGCATGTAGCGTGAGTGATTTGTCTACTTACAACTGACCGACAAACTGATTTATTACTCAACAAGTCACATACTAAAGCTGATCTATTTCATTTCTAACACATTGAAAATTGGTAATAATGTTGTTGTTTTCTTCAAATTCTCCCAATCTTTCGACATTGTTGGAAGAAATCCCGCCAACATTATAGACTGTAACATAAGCTTTACTGTCCTTTTGTAACATTTTCAATGCGAGATGATGTTGTTACACTGTCAAGCCTAAAAGATTCAAGGAGTGACATCATAAAATGGTGGCTTTTCGTGCCACACTCTTCTTCCCTAATACATCACAGTTACTTTCCATTGCCTATATAGGCATGCTGTGTTAGAATTCATCACTGTTGACAGCACGACAAATAATGCAGATTTTTGGTCAGACTGCTGTTGAAGAACGGGTCCATACTACTCATGCCAGTTTTAGGTATTGTGATCTGGATTAAAGGTTATGGTATGCCCTGTTTGACATTGTTGAGCAGCCTCATCATTATTAATCTCAGGTTCTCAACTTCGGTATATCTGAACTGTCATGGTATTCATCTGCCAAATCAACATGTTGTGTTTACATTGTTGGGCAGCCAAATTATTATTAAAGATATTTTAAGTTTGTCTAACATGTAAATGGTAATTATCTTCCATACCAGCAGGTTATGTTAACATTGTTGGGCAGCCAAATTATTATTTAAGATATTTTAAGTTTGTCTTAAATGTAATGGTATTCATCTTCCATACCAGCAGGTTGTGTTTTTTGAGCAGCCATATTGTGAGTAAATGGTATTCATTTCCATACCTGCAGTTTGTGTTAACTTTGCTGAGCAGCCAGATTATCATTTAAGATATTAAGGTCTAAAATGTAATGATATTCATCTTCCATACCTGTAGATTGTGTTTACACTGTTGAGCAGCCAGATTATTATTAATGATATTAAGTTTTGTCTAAAATGTAATGATATTCATCTTCCATACCTGTAGGCTGTGTTTACATTGTTGAGCAGCCAGATTATTATTAATGATATTCAGGTTTGTCTAAAATGTAATGGTATTCATCTTCCATACCTGTAGGCTGTGTTTACATTGTTGAGGAGCCAGATTATTATTAATGATATTCAGGTTTGTCTAAAAATGTAATGGTATTCATCTTCCATACCTGTAGGCTGTGTTTACATTGTTGAGCAGCCAGATTATTATTAATGATATTCAGGTTTGTCTAAAATGTAATGGTATTCATCTTCCATACCTGTAGGCTGTGTTTACATTGTTGAGCAGCCAGATTATTATTAATGATATTAGGGTTTGTCTAAAATGTAATGGTATTCATCTTCCATACCTGTAGGCTGTGTTTACATTGTTGAGCAGCCAGATTATTATAAAAGATAGTAGGGTATGTCTTAAATGTCATGGTAGTCATCATTAATACGTGCAGGTTATGTTTACAAAGTTGAGCAGGCAGATTTTTATTAACAATGCACCACAATCTCTTTATAACACTTCTAATGGGGTCCATAGCAGAAACCATGTTAGTTAAACAACCATGTTATATCAGAACAAAAATGTATAGATTATTTAGATGGTCGTTTTTTTCTATATAATCAATACATTTTGGGATCCATCTTGAAACCGTTTTATTCCCCAAAACATGTTATAACAAACAGTGTTATAATAAGGTTGTCGTGTAATTTGGGTTTGACAAAAATGTAATGGTATTCATCTTTTATACCTGCAGGTCATGTTAATATTATTGAACAACCAGATCATTATTAAAGGTAATTGTTGTTTGTCTGAAATATAATGGTATTTGTCTTCCATACCGGCAGGTTGTGTTTTCATTGTTGATCAGCCAGATCGTTATTAAAGGTAACTGGTATGTCTAAAATGTAATGATATTCATCTTCTTCACTTTCAGGCCATGTGTCGACATTGTTGAGGAGCCAGATGAGGATGAGCAGTGGTACTGTCCAAAATGTCGGCCCACGAAGAAGCAGGGCAAGAAACCAGCTAAAAGGGGCAGAAAAAAGAAAAAGCCTTAGTGCTCAAAACTTACTGATTTTCAGTTTTCTTTGTGCAATAAAACTTATTACATTTACATCATTCATTCACATGAATTCTTTTTGAGTCTTGCAAATCCTTGTTAAGGGGAAGGGATTGACCTTCAAAAGAGGGGGGTGGGGGCAATACTTTCAAAGCTATAAATGTCCCCCTTGTGAACAGAGGTCTACTCTTAAAGGAAAGAATTTGCACCTGCTTAACTGAGCTGAGCTTGAAACAAGTTCTTTAACCTCAGCCCTGACACACAACAAAAATAGCTGGCTTCGGTAGCTCAGTGGGATGTGTGTCTGACTGGTGGTCAGGGTGTCACGATTTCAATATCTGCTGGGGGTGGGGTGGGGGGGGGGGGGGGCTGCAATATTCTTTTGTGGAGATATTGAAATCTATTTTATGTCCACTGATTCAAGAAGGGCAGTTGTCAGCTGCTGACGAAAGAATGTAGACTGTACAGGTTAATTGCTGTTAGGTAAACTGACTGGCTCGACATGACCTAAATAGTTTTGACTGGGTCATTTAACTCGAAAACTATCAAACAAAAAAACTTTGTCTTAGCTCAACAAAAGATCAACAAGGATCAGGAGTCTTTGTTACATGCACCCATGAAGGTCAAGTACCTGTACATTGTTTGTTTAACAAACTCTCAAAATGTTAACTAGTAAGGTCTGTGTCATTTTTGCTGAAAAAATATGAGTTGCTTTTGCATTTTTTCATCAAAATATTTATAATATGGTATGAGCCATACTTTATGACCAAAGTACCAAAGGACATCATTAGTTTTGAAAAAATGGGCCCAGATAAGTTTGTTTATTTATCAAAAATATAAAAAAGGTATGTTGTATGTACTCATTAGAATCTAATGTGTACATACAACAAACACCTTCAAGGTAAAGAAAAAAATCTTCTCCCTATGTCTTATATAATGCTATGGGATAAAATGTTCCAGGGACTCGAGATTGGGCTCGACTCGGCCATGATAAAAAGCCATTGGAGTTTGAGTCATTGAAGTTTCGGCTTATACGGGTCGTATTTCATCTCTCATCATATTATTTTCATATACTCATATCTATGGCAGCTTTGGTCAGAGGACTTGCTTTAACCCGGTTTTGTATTTAAATGTTAAGTGGAAATTTGCACCTTATGTAATGTGGCAGGAGTCCTTTTCAAAATTCAGGGGTTTCAGATTGTGTTACCTTTGACATTTTTTTTGAAAAAAAAAAAGGCTAACCTTTATGCAAACAGTGTAGGCCCTGATCAGATGCTGCATTCTCTGGCATCTGAATTTGCTTGCACCTTTTGCCAGTATCTCGTTTTGGGGTTTCCTGTACAAAATTGGTTAACTACATGTAGTTACTACCATACTTATGGTATATAAAATGTTCACACACTTTAAATGAGCCTTACAATACCATAAATTATTCATATACATGTATTTCAGCCACAAAGACTTTTGCTGAGTGCCAAACAATGTAGACCCAGATCACACTGCTCCTTAAGGAGCAGTATGATCTCAGTCTACACTGTTAACCCTTATCATGCTGTTCATGACAACCCCTACCTTTGCAAACAGTGTAAGTAAACCACTTAGAAGGTCTAAACCTGTCCAAGCAAAGTAGTGCGAGTCAGACAGTCCATGCATATTAACCCTTTTGGTTTCATTGGACGGCAGGGCTTGAGAAGTCATTTCATCTCAGTGTTAGGTAAAAGTCCCACCAATTTGGAAGCAACATCTTCAAAATTACCTAAATAGTGTTGACGGGGACGTTAAACCCCAAATCAAACAAACAAAACCTCAATACTTCTATATATAGATTATGCTCCAACGGCGATATACCTCACTTTCTTCCGCTATATCACCGATTGGAGCATATATATTATACCACAATTTTCCAACGGCGATACAAACTATATCGCCGACTTCAATCGGCGATATACCTCACTTTCTTTCGCTATATCACCGATTGAAGCATATATATTATACCACAATTTTCCAACGGCGATACAAACTATATCACCGATTGGAGCATTATACATAGCATAAAACAATGTAAATACAATTTTTGACACAATATACATCAACAATACACCACAATATATACACTATATTTTATACCTCTATAAACAATAATGTTAATTTCCAAACACATCCTCTTTCAAATATATCTATATCTGAGATATGAAATGATATACTGGACTGATTCACGGATAAAGGTCATGACCTATACAGATAGGCTTGCGCAGGCCTTTTTATCAGTTATAGTGTGTGTGTATAGAAAATGAACTTATAACTATAGTCCTCAACAAAGATTACAAGAAAAATGAATCAATGTAAATCATGATTGGCGTGATTACTCAGCAGAACAACAACTAACACACTATAGACACGTCACACCACATATATTCTGCACCGCAGAACTAACACTCTATCCTATTCAATCTTGCAAACGACTTTATAATCACCGAAAGACACATTCATATTTTATCCTGAGTTATATGAGCAGACAGACAGATAAACCAACTATTACATGTCAATTTATCTTTACCTATCGCCACACTGATAGCGTAGTCATTTATTTACGTTCAATTTCTTGCTATTCAAGTACAAGCCGTGATAGCCGAGTGGTCTAGACGGTTTGGACTGTAAATGGTGGGGCATGAGTTCGAATCCCGGAAATGACATGATCTTTTTATGACGGAATATTGAGTAAAATGTTATACGCCGTCATCGGTTTAAATAAAAAGTGTTGCTAAGCGATAAAAAAGGTTGAAAAAAGAAAAAAATACAAAAAAATCCTGGTAACACTGTAATCGGTTTAATTAAGAAAGGTTGCTAAGCAACTCGATAAACAAGAACCGTCACCAGGCAGCATATCTGGGCATTCTAAAAATAAATTGTAGAAAATACTTTCGTTCGTTATATCGCCGATTGGAGCATAATCTATATATTATACCACAATTTTCCAACGGTGATACAAACTATATCGCCGACTTGAGCATAAAAAAATTAAATTATCATCCTCAACACTCTATCATACTCAATCTTGCAATTTCCTGCTTAAAAGGTTTTATAGAGTTAAAATATCTCTGTTTTTCTCTAAAATTCTTTCCACCACACTTATCACAGATTTGATATTTTGCTGTAGTACCTTTACCACATTGCAAACATTTCACTACTTTACTTTTGTTATGTTTTATAATAAAATTATGAGCCTTGCAGTATATAGAATGCTTTACTGATTTGTTTTTACATGGTTTATTTGAACCTAACGGCAACATAGCACATATATTTTGCATCTTTGCTTTTTCTATATCCATTTTTATTATTATATTTAAAAAAAATTTTTTATAGTTTAAAAGAAAACAAAAAATGAGTTCTGTAGAGAGACTAATACAATTGCATAGTGAAGGAAGAATTAGTGATGAGGCTTTAGACAAGGGTCTTAAATCCTTAGATATTGAGAAACAGAAGAGTGATGCACCACAACAAACTTCTACGTTGGAAAATCTGCGTAAAAGACGTAGAGATAAAAAGATAAGAAAACGACAGCAACAAAATGCTGTTAAAACAAGTGAAAAAATTAATGATGAAGATATAGATGATGATACTAAAGAAGAGAAAAATGCTCTGAAACTGGTTGATAAACCATTATGCAATTACTTCAAAGCGTATGAAATAGATGCTCATAAATATAAAGACCCAAATATTTTGTTTAATGAAAAAAAATCTATCATTATAGATAAAATTAATGAAAACATTAAAGAATACAATGGTATTAAATTTTCAATTGGGTTATCTATAAAGTTTTTTAAAGATGAACTTAATGGTGAAAGAAAAGAAGTTATCGGTGCATCACACGGAGAACAATGTGCAGTTCTTAATGAAAATAATTTAGATGAAAACTATAACAAACAAACAACTTATATACAAACATGGATTGAAAAATTCACAAATACCGCAACAGGTTTAGAAATTGACCATTGTATCAAACTCTATGTTAACATAGCAAAATATGAACCACTCAAAGGTTCTTCATATATTCCTCTTCCAAAAGTAATAGCAAACAAACAAGCAATAATTAATATGAAAAACAATGATAATAGATGTTTAGAATGGGCATTAAAATCTGCCTTATATCCAGCAAAGAATAACTTGAATAATGTATATAGTTATAAAAAATGTCCTAATCTGAATATGGAAGGAATTGACTTTCCCACACCAATCTCACAAATACCAAAAGTTGAGAAACAAAACAATATAGCAATCAATGTTTATGGATATACAATCACAAAAAAGACAGAGAAACTTACTGTATTTCCATATCATATTTCAAATCAATCAAATGATAAAGAAAGAATTAACCTGCTTTTGATAACAGAAGTTGAAGAGGAAATTGATGAAAATTATAATCCAGATGAAAAACCACAAAAGGAAACAAAATATCACTACTGTTGGATTAAAAGTCTAAATAGATTACTTCGTAATCAGAATAACAAACACGGAGCTACTTACTTTTGTGAAAGATGTCTTCACGGTTTTTCAAGAGAAGACCTACTAATCAAACACAAAGAAGACTGTGAAGGCATAAATAAATCTCCAATGCGAATAGAAATGCCATTAAAAGGTCTTATCAAGTTTAAAAATCATCAAAATCAAATGCCCGTTCCATATGTCATTTATGCCGACTTTGAAAGCATAATCAAACCTAAAACAGAACAAAAAGGAGATAAATCAGAAATAACAAGCGAACACGAAGCGTGTGGATTTGGTTATCAAGTTGTCAGATATGATGGTGAAGCTGAAGAACCTGTTATCTACAGAGGTAAAGATGTTGTTGAAGTATTTTTGAATCACTTAAAATGTGAGGTTAGCAATATCAATAAAATCTTTGCTCACCCCGAACCATTAACAGAGCAAAACACTGAAGACTATGAAAATGCCACCAAATGTTGGATATGCGAACAAGAAATAGGAAATAACAAAAACAACCCAAAAGTAAAAGACCACTGTCATTTCACAGGAGAATATAGAGGACCAGCACATAAATCTTGTAATCTCAAACTTGCAATCAAACCAAATAAAACCAAAATTCCAGTTATCTTCCACAACTTAAAAGGTTATGATAGTCATCTAATAATGCAGAAAATACACAAAGCAAGTGGAAACATTACTTGTATTGCAAATAATTCAGAGAAATTCATCTCATTCAACATTGGACAGCTAAAATTCTTAGACAGTTTTCAATTTATGGCTTCCTCTCTTGAAAAGTTAGTAGATGGAGCAATTGGTGTAGGAGAATGTGAAAAATGTAAAGATACAGAAGAAATAAACATCAATGAAAATTGGTTATTAACAGCAAAATGTAAAAAATGCCACAATACAAGATATGAACAACTCAACGAATCAGACTTACCATTAACTGTAAAACATACAACTAACTCACATCTTCTTGCTCGTAAAGGTATCTATCCATACGAATATATTGACAGTCAAGAAAGATTCAATGAAACTGAACTACCACCAATAGACAAATTCTACAGTTCTCTAACAGATAAAAGTATCAAACAAAAAGACTATGAACACGCTCAAAAAGTATGGAAACAATTTAACTGTAAAACACTTGGTGATTATCATGATTTATATCTCAAAACAGATGTTCTCTTACTTGCAGATGTTTTTCAAAAGTTTAGAGAAACCTGTATGAATAACTATAAACTTGACCCTCTACATTACTACACTGCACCTGGTCTATCTTGGGATGCTCTTCTAAAATACACAAAAATAGAATTACAACTTTTATCAGATTTGGATATGCATCTTTTCATTGAAAAAGGAATGAGAGGTGGAATAAGTATGGTTTCTAAAAGACACGCAAAAGCAAACAATAAATATGTCGCAGATTATAATCCAGATGAAGAAGACAATTACATAATGTATTTAGATGCAAATAATTTATATGGTCATTCAATGAGCCAACCACTTCCATATGGTGGTTTCAAATGGATAACTAATAAAGATTTAATAGATGGAGAACTTCAACCACTAAAAAAAGGTAGAGGAAGAATATATGAAGTAGATTTAGAATATCCCAAACATTTACATAAACTACATAACGACTATCCACTTGCACCTGAAAAATTAGCAATTAAAAAAGAATGGTTATCCGACTATCAAAATGAACTAATTGAAAATAGTATGTTAAAAACAGAAAAACTTGTCCCCAATCTAATGGATAAGAAGAAATATGTAGTACATTACAAGAACTTGAGACTATACAAACAACTTGGTATGAAAATAACAAAAATACACAGAATATTAGAATTTGATGAGAAACCTTGGATGGAACCTTACATACGTCTGAATACAGAATTACGTAAAAAAGCAGAGACTACATTTGAAAAAGATTTCTTTAAACTTATGAACAACTCAGTATTTGGCAAAACAATGGAAAACATACGTAAAAGAGTTGATATTAAATTAGTCAAAACAGATGGCAGTGAAAATGAAAAAATCCGCAAGATAATAGCCAAACCAAACTTCAATCGTAGAATAAAGTTCTCTGATGATTTATCTGCCATTCAAGTGAATAAAACAAGATTAACTCTAAATAAACCAATATATGTTGGCTTCTGTGTTTTAGATTTATCAAAACATCTTATGTACGATTGGTATTATAATACATTGAAAAAGAAGTATGGTGATAACTGCACCTTGCTGTACACCGACACCGATAGTTTATTAGTAGATATCAAAACCAAAGATGCTTACAAAGATATGTCTGAAATGAAAGATGAATACGATTTCTCTGATTATCCAAAAGAACATCCACTATACGATGAAACAAACAAGAAGGTCATAGGTAAGATGAAGGATGAATGTGATGGTGTTTCAATATCAGAATATATTGGTCTTCGTCCTAAATTATATTCAGTATTAAGAGCAGATGAACAAGTCATCAAAAAAGCGAAAGGAACAAAAAAATATGTAATCAAAAAACAAATCAATTTTGAAAACTACAGAGATGCATTATTCAACAAAAAGAAATACACACACTCAATGAACATGCTACGCTCAATGCATCACAACATATATGGATTAAAAGTAAATAAGACTACACTTTCTCCTTTAGACACAAAAAGATACATAACTGACGATGGCATTACGACATACGCGTATGGGTATCAGCCGGAACAATAAGTAATTCCTCTTTGACAAACCCTCTCTTAGGTGCAGGAGATTTCAAATAATAAACTCTTATTCCCTGCGTTATAATATGATAGTCAATCTTATGAATATCAACAGACCATACTGGGTCAGTAGCCCTTCTCTTTCCACCTTCTAATTCTCCAGGTTGATACAAATATCTAACATTTGCATAAGGACAAATTTCAGCATCGACTTTTCTTGTTATAATTGGAGGAGGTTTTTTCGTCTCCTTATTTAATGCTTTAATAACATCAGATAATCTCTTAACCCATTCTCTGTTTCTTTTTTTAGTATCAATCTCTTTAGCATACTGATAACCAAACAATCTTTCTGCTAAGGTTCTATTAAATCTTTCTACTATTCCTTGGTCTCTGTGTATTTCTTTTCTACCTCTTCTTATTTTGGTATTATGCTTTTCCATCAAAGTTGAAACGGAACTCATAAATTCTCTACCAGGATCAACTTGCAATAGTTTAGGATACTTCAAATGTCTTTTATAAATCTTCTCAAAAGCATTTGCAACTTCTTTACTATCTTTCGACGTCAAAGGTTCGGCTTCTTTATATCTTGTTCCAACATCAACCACTGTCAATGCATACTTGTATGTCTTCCTACCAATAGTATCGTGAGGTAAAAACAACAAATCAGCCTGATGAACTTCATTCTCTGCAGACACATCAAATTTTGGTCTTATTATTCTCTTAGGTGCAGGTAAATATATTTGCCAAATTGCTTGTTTCTTTAAGAACTCTAATGCTTGTTTCTGACTAACCTTTGCTTCTTTTGCTAACTTACCAACAGCTGAGTGTCCTTTCCAGAAACCTTTTGGACTATAGTATATCTTCTCCATTTATTTTTATTTAAGAAAAAATATTTATATATAAAAAGATGTCAAAGAACGCACAAACGCAAAATATAGCACAATTGCTTGATGATGACTATTCACCTACAAAAGAAGAGTTTGAAGAGCTGTTAAAGGAACAAAGTCAATTTGACACAAAGAAATGGACTGATTTAGAAATCAACAACATTTATACAACCACTGACTACAGAGAAATTAACACAGAAAATGGTGTGAGTGTAATTTTAACTCTCAAAGACAATGGTGAAGTATGGAGTCCTGCACATCTCACAAAGAAGATAGAAGGTAAAGAACCACCATTTTATGTAAGACCACTTGGTTTGAAACCATGTAAGAATAATAAAAAAAATAAATATCATGCTTATGATTTAGTTTTTCCAAAGAAAGATTATGTCAAAAAATAATTTTTTTTTACCTACATCAACTTCCAAGCAACAAATCCTGTCAATGCCATACCACCAACAACAAATGCAATCTCTCTATTTTTCTGGTCTTCTGATGGAGTGTAAAAATCACTTAATGTAGGTTTTGGTGGTAATGGTGTGGATAAATTATCTGGCAATTGTTTTCCTGTAATATAATAATATTGTTTCATAGCAGTGTCAGCATCACTGAACTCATCCACAGCATGATGTTCCTTCTTCAGTTGCTCATTAATAAAATCCAATCTTTGTGTTCTCTTCTCATTCCACGCAGTTGTTGCTGATTCTAATTGTTCCATCGCCTTATCATGTCGTTTTCTCTCTTCATCACTATTACTACCCATATGTGAAAATAAATAATTACTACCTGAAAAGGCTAAGGCGTTTGTAATTGCTCCTCCAACCATTAATGCTACTGCACTTGCCATTTTTATATAATGGAAAAAAAATATTAAAATTACTTCATAATATCTGCAGGAATAATACCTTGCTTAACAAGCATATCCTTTGTTGCCATTGCAAGTAATATATCAATGGACAACATACCAATATCTGTCATATTAAAATCTACTTTTGGTGCTGGTCTTTTCAATAGTTTTCTACCTAATTCTGAATATCCAACAGTTAATACAGTTTCCACTCCAGCATGATATAACATGTTTGCAATTTGTTTTCCGTCTATTGAGGTTGTCATTTTTTTTTTAATGAGAATATTATTTTTTTAAATTAATTAAATTCAAATGGGTCAATTTCTTTTTGTTGTATAATAGGTTGTTGCATCATAGGTTGTTGTGGTACAACTTGTTTAGACTTGTACATATACAATCCTATTCCAACAACTCCAACTGTTATGCATAATGGTATATAATTTTTGTATATATTTATATTCTGTGAATTTGGAGAGCCGACTTCATCATCTTTTGTTATAGATTTTAATTCCATGTTTTCTTTCTTTATAGTTTCAGTCTCCTTTCTTCTTAATTCTGCATTTCTTTTTCTTGCTTCTGCACCTTTCTTACCAGCAGATACTCGTCTTGGGTCTTTTGTTTTAACTTCAGTATCACTCATTTTTTTCTAAGGGGATATTTTCTTTTTTATTAAAATCAATATGTCTTGCTGTTGTTAGCATTGTAGTTAAAGGAGCAAGATACATTCCATATCTATAATACAATTCACAACACGAACTTGTCAAAGCGTGATTGATAAAAGGGTCTTCCTCTAAGTCTTGTATCAGTTTAGGTGGATTAACAACATTGAAATACTTTGATACACCCATCACATATAAGCTAATAAAAGAATTACCTAATGTCTTAGTCATACTTGCTCCCAATCTTGCTTCATATCTGCAGTAAAGTTTGTTTATTTGTTCTGCTGTCATTGTATCAATGTCTGATAGTTGTAAGTCTTTACCAAGATACTGCTTACTACCACCACCAGCAACAATGGCTGATAATCGCTCACGTTTTGTTTCTTGTTCATTATTTTCTACATAAGTGCTTTCACATTCAATGTCTTGTAATAATTCTTCAGCATTCATTTTTATTTTATGTAATTTATTTTTTATTTTTAAAAAATAAAACATCGCATATCCGACTATTGATAAGATTACAGTGTTTGTTATGATTATTGATAAGATTGCAGTGATTGATAATATTTCTAACAGCATTGTTTTTTAGTATTGCTATTTTACATTGCATAAGCATTACTTAAGATTTGCTACAGCATTGAATAAGCATTACTTAATCATTGCTAAAAAAATAATCAATCAACCAACCAATAACCAGTAGGCTGGTCAGTCTTCAAAATTAACTTACGATGCTTCTTTTTTTTCAGTTCTTCTTTTATTCTCTGTCGTTCTTCCAAAGTAGGAATAACATCATTCTCTCTTAAACAATTTTCAAAACTATCTCTATCTTTTGTGTAGAACATGCATAGCCATTTTGTTTGTTCTCTTAAATCTTTTAACACAGAATTATATCTCTGCGAAATAACCCACACTGATTGTTCTGCATGCCTACCAGAAAATGCTAATTCTGATAACATATCTTTTTTCTTTGTTAGTTCTTTCGTTGCACTGCAATCATCAATAATGTAGAGAGTAGAATGACCAGCATATTTATTAAAGAACATTCTTAGTAGTTCTTGTAGTTTTTCTTCTCCATTAACAATAGGATTAACAATTGTTATATTTTTTGTTTTAGGCTTTCTAACATCACCAATCCACTCACGATTTTTATAAGCCTTATTCCATTGAATGGTTGGGCAAAGTATAACAATATGTTTAAATACTTGACGATATTCCTCTTCCAAAAGGTCAAGGACAAACTCTGTTTTCCCGCATCCAGTTTGACCACATATAATAGCACAATGAGGATATTTTGGTAGTTCCATTTTTATTTGTAAAAAAAATATTAATAACTGACTTCTTTAAATCTACCATCTTCAAAGTTGATTTGTGCATCTTGTATAACAAACAAATAAAGATTGATTGGTTCATCTGCTCCTGCTTCTTTCGTTATTTGTATTGTGATACCTTCTGATGCATTTTCAATTCTTCTTCCAGAACCATGAAGTGTATTATCATCAGTTGAACGTAAATCCAACCATAAAGCATACCTGTTCGTTAGATATTTCTCTATTGTTGTATCAGTAAAATATAAATCTTTAACAACCATACTTGTTTCTTTGTTTCTTTTTGAATTCAAAGCAAAGAATTTATTTATTTCGTCCCAGTGTTGGTGGGACTTCATTCCTTGACTATACAATTGATTCGGAATCCCTTCTATTGTCATTTCCACTTTTGTAATTTCTGGATTATAATATTCTTCTGTGCTGGCCCTTTCAGGATCTTCGAATAGCATAAGAATTCCTTTCATACTTCTTGCAGGAACATTTAGATTGATATTCCATAGTGTATCAGATTTGTTTTTAGTTATTTTTCTGTGTCTTAGTATTCTGTCATACAAAATAACCATTTTACCATCAACTTGCTGTCTTATTTGTCTTGCTAATTCAGTATCAGAAACAATATCAAATTCCAAACAAATATTTTTGATTGTATAAGATGAAGTTGCATCGCCTGATTTAATTACTTTATTATAATCATTGAATGTAAGTTCATATTCAAGTCTATCTCCTAATCCAGCTTGATAAAAAGGCATATGGGTTTCCAATAATTCAAAATCAAGTGGGATGCAAAACCTGTTTCCATATGCTTTTGCGATGACTTGATCTTCTTTATCTGCTGTTGCGTTTCCTGCACCCACTCTATGTTTCAACATGTTCTCTTTGCCAACGCCTTGATATACCATATTTACACGTTCTGTAATAGTCTTCCATAAATCAATATAACAATGATAGATGTCACTATCGTCAATGGACATAACTTCATTTCCACTTATTCTAATTGTTGTTTTCTTAATTATTGCTCTTCCTATGTTTTGAAATATAGTTGCATTTGCATCTTTAGAGGTTAGTTCAATTTCAAATGCTAATTTGACTGTTCCGGGAACAATAACATCATTACCACTTAGATTAGGAAATCTCACTAACAATTGTTGATTTTGGTCAATAGTTGATGGATTATTGGTTATCACTACACTTTGACGGATACCTCTCACACCTCGTGGTTCTCTTAATTTTCTGTAAGGGTTTAGTTTATCTCCGTAGGCTGACATGTTTTTATTAAAAGATAAAAAATATTTTTAAATAATAAATAAATAATGGCTGAATATGAAAATCCTGAGTATGACAGGGAGGATTATGATGAAGAAGCAGAAACATCTTTTACAGATGAAGAGCAGTTTCAGAGAACATTAAATAGTCAGTTTGCTGGTTTGAATGATTTAACCGGTGATGATTGGAAAACTCTGCGTAATAGCATAGGTCAAAAAATGATAGATAGATTTTACGAAAGGAATGAAGAACCTAAACGTAAAATCAAAGGTTTGTCTCTCAAGAAAGATGATATAGGGAGACCAATGTTATATGTTAAAGATGAAGGTGGAAAGGATATTGCATTAACATATTATCGTTCCAATGCACCAGATGAAATAGCAACATTTTTATCATTTAATACTTTGCAAAGGAAATATGGTGTTGATTTTGTTAGGAATGTATTAGGTGTAGATGATTTTAAACCATCTGCTACAAGACTTAAAGAAGGTAGAGCTGAGCTTACAACTTTAATAGAAAACCAGTTGAGAGAGACACAATCTGAATTATTATCAGAAAAATTCAAGAATCTTGATAATGATGTATCATCACAACAAGAAGCACAAGAACTATTAGAAACTGCAAATAATGCAGAAACATCTGTGAAAACATTAGAGACATCATTCATTGAAAGTGTTAGTAGTGAAGCAGGAACACAAACAGATTGGACAAAAAGAGAGATTGATGGAATAGCAAATGCAATGACAACAGTCAAAGAAGAGATAGCAAATGAATTGGCAAAACTGAATGAAACAAATAAAGACTTAGCAAAAGAAAATACAAAATTAGAACAAGCCAAAGCAGACAATGATGAATTTCAAATAGAAAGGATAAGTAGTCGAATCAAAGAGTTAGAAAGTGAGAGAAGTGCAAGATTGGAAGTTATTAATGTTAATAAAGATAAACTACGTAGTCAGGTAAATAGAATCAAAGAGACTATAAACAAAGTATTAAAAGAAGACACTACATTGGGTGAAAGAATTAGAACATTATTCAGAGAACAAGGCATTACAATTGTTAGTATTTTAACCGCTTTTGGAATGATTATTGGAGTTATTGTTGAGGCTGTTATTCCTGGTGGTACTACTTCAACCCCTCCTTCTCCACCAAAAGGTGGTGTTAAAGATTGGGTTAAGAAACAATTATCAAATCTTGGTAAATTACTTTCTACCCTTGCAGGAAAAGTAGCTACTGCGTTACCAGGTGTTATTGGTTCTATTGTGTCTTGGTTGTTGTCTTCTGCGGGTAAAGTTGTTAATTGGTTTGGAGAACATCTATGGGCATTAGTTGTATTGGTTGCTGGATTGTTATATGCATCTGCAAGAGAGTTTATAAGAAAAAAAAGAACTTAATAAATTTCATACATAATTAATAGTCCAATTGCAATACTACCAACTATTAATGCTGTTTTGTTGTCTTCGTGTTGTATTGCTTCTTTTTTTTCAACGGGTTCTGGTAGAGATTTGATTTTTGGTTCTGGTAGAGATTTCTTTGTTTCCTGATGTTTTGGTTCTGGTAGAGATTTCTTTGTTTCCTGATGTTTTGGTTCTGGTAGAGATTTCTTTGTTGGTGTGCCTTGTATAGTTGCAGGTTGTGTAGTAGGTGCAACAGGTTTAACATTTACATCACTATTGAAACCAAGTGTTTGATTTTCTGTTGCAATTACAATTTTATTATTATATCCAGCGATAGTGCCAATTTGTAAAATCATATTACTGGGAGACATATATAATCCAATACCATAAACAAAATCTACTTTACTTCTTGCATATTTGAGTGTGTTTTGATATCTTTGTATTTGACTTGGTAAATCAACTGGACTATTAATAGCGTCTTCAATGTTAGCAAGAAATTGTTTCTGAGCATCAAATCCTGTGCCTATTTTTAGTATTTCTACACGTGTTTGAGATTGTGCTCCTAATAGAGCCCATACAAACATTCTAATACTTTCGTTAATTCGTTCAATACCTGTTTTTGTTAATCCTTTTGATTTGTCTAATATAAACATTGTCCAGGCGTCACTTATATCTACTGTATGTGCTATTTTATCATTTGGATTAAAGAATGGTCCATCACTTCTATGATCTTGTCTATATTTTCCACTTGGTTTAAAATATTGTGTGTAACTCCCTAGACCACTGCATTTAGAACTACTTTCTAATTTTTGACGCCAATCTGTATTAGGTGAAACATTGAATTCATTGCATAACTTTTGATAGGTTGCTTTGTCGTATGGGTTTTTGTAATAACAAAATGATGCATCTGTTGGTAAAGGTGTTTTAAGTTCTTTCAAAATACGAGCAATACAATAATAAACATGAAATGTATATACTGTTTTAGTTAGTCCTGAAGTGTTTTGCAAATGGTCTTGATAACTTACTCCACATCCTGCAGTGGCACACCAGACAGCAAAATTTAATTGACATTGCCACCAGTCAAATGATGAATGAAGCCATGTATTCCACGGTTCATTGGTGTGTAATGTTGGATTTTGATAGTTTTGAAATAAGTCGGGAAACGTTACTGGAAAATGGTCGTCTTTATTAACATAAATCGTTTGTTTTATAAGTTCAATATTCTTTTCGGTATATTTAGTATTGGGGTTATGTGTGTGTGTGAATTCGGGTTTAACGTCGCTTTCAACAATTTTTCAGTCATATCACGACGGTGTCTGGTTGCGACAGGGAGCCCAATGCTCACGTTTATAGTGCTGCCTCACTGAAGTATCATGTCCCAGACACATTACATGATACCACACCCAGTCACATTATCCTGACACTGGATCGACCAGTCCTAGCTCTACCCCGTAAATCTGAGTGCCAAGCGAGGAGCAGCTAGTACCATTTTTAACGACTTTGGTATGTCGCGGCGTATTGGGGTTATATGATGCATTGGAATTGTACTTGAATTCTTTAGGTATCATTTTTATTATTGGTTATATATAAAAAATAAAAATGTATCATACAATTTCGAATATTGACAAGACAATAAACTTGCAACAATACATTGATAACAGAGATGGGAATAAACGTATTGGTTTGAAATCTATAACATATGGTGTTGGATGGTATAATGTTGTTGATGAATATTTGCAGAAGACTAAAGAGAGACCTCATAAGATTATAGATGGTTATTATAGTTTCCAACAAATAGCAGATTTATTTCAAAGTAATAATATTACATTATCTGTAAATGAAACAAATGGAATTGCTTCTTTAATTACACCGGATGAATTGAAGATAAGCAAGGGCTTAAAACAAATGTTGGGGTTTGGAAATAAGCGAAAGTTTGCTGTTAATGAAACTCATTATGGTGAGAGAGCTGTAGATTTTGCTGTTTATAAATCATTGTATGTTCATTTGGAACAGATTAATACTTCAAATAATTATTTAGATGGTATGCCGAGTACTGTGTTGGCTGTTGTTCCAGTGGAAAATAAAGAGTTTGGAGAGATAACAACAGTGAGATTTGAGCATCCAGAATATAAGTGTTTGGTGAATGATGCTATAGCAGAATTGAAATTAGAAATCAGGGATGAAAATAACAACAAGGTAATTAATCATCTACCAATTAATTGCGTTTTGGAAATTATATAATTATAATAAAAAAAAGAGTATATTTGGTGCTAAGAGAAAACACGTAGATGCATTGGGGCTGAAACAAGAAATATTTAATATGAGAAGTCAAGCATTTACACAAATAAATACATTGAATGATAGACATACAGGACTTCAAGATAGATTTCGGGATATGTATGTCAATCATCGATTATTATATAATAAGGTTGATAATATGCCAGACAGAAAATTGATAAGCATTTGTGCGGAGAGTAAAGGTTCCTTACAGAAGAATGAAGTGTTTGGCTTTGGAAATGGTGGTAGAGAAGTAGGTGTTGGATATGTGATGAACTTTCCTGGCCAGATAATAGGTGTTGGACTGTCGAGTAAAAGAACAAAAGGCGATGTGTCTGTGGCGATTGCAATTAATGGAAATCCACAAGCAGGATATGGTATATCATTGAATAATATTTTAAGAAAACACGATAACTTTGCTACACCGTTAAAGGTTAAGGCTGGTGATGCAATTGATTTTGTTTGCCAGACTAATAATGCTACGTGTGTCAATACTGTGGCTTCGATGATAATTGAATTATTTATTGAATAAAAAAAAATATATGTTATCAAGAAAAAAATGAAACAACCAAGTGCACCTTTATATCCTGAGTTGCCTGTTGAAGATGGACAGAATTATAGATTGCAGAAGATTTCTGAGATAGAGAAGACGTTAATTAATGAGAGAGATGTGAGAAAAGCATTGTATAAAAAGTATAAACGAGGTATAAATATTACCGACGGTGTTGATACTGGTTTGATATCAACAAGTGTTATTTTGGCAGGTGTTGGATTGGCTGTTCCAATTATGTTGCCTTTAGAGATTGGTGCTGTTGTGTGTGGGAGTTTGGGTGTGTGTGTTAAACTTGTTAGACGTAGATTACATGCAAAAACACAAAAACATTATGAGATTAAAACTATTGCAGATTCAAAACTGAATAGTATAAAGGATTTGATTTCTAAGGCTTTGACAGACGGACAGATATCTGAGAATGAATTTAAATTGATTTTAGATGAATTAGACAAATATAATAAACTGAAAGATAGCATACACTCAAAACAAACAGGATTAAGTGAAACGGAAAGAAAAAAACTTATTGAGGAAGGTAAGGTACAGGCTTTAGCCGAGGTAAAAAAAAAAATAGGAAATGTTTGATTTTATTGAATAAAATTACAATAGTAAATAATGACCCACCACCTATTTATAGGAGCACAAACTAAATATGCAGATTTCTTCATTCTAATTCTTTGCAAATTTCTTTTACTGACTGTTAAAAGCTACGCATTACGGTGATTCACGGTCCTTTCTGTGCTTTGATTATTCCCGTAACGACTTTCAGGCCTTTCTGTACTTTGATTATATCCGTAACGACTTTCAGGCCTTTCTGTACTTTGATTATATCCGTAACGACTTTCGGACTATAAGGGTGCGCAGTCTGGTCAGGGTCTTCCCTATTCATAAATGCTAAAAGATACCTTTATCTCAATGGTGAAAGTGTCTAAGAATCTGACAATGACGAACGTCGTTTTAGAGGCATTAAGTGTTATTCAAAAAAAGATAAAAGACACATAATTTTGTTCAATAAAATAGTAATAAAAAACGATCCACCGCCTTTGTATCAAAGATGAATACATGGGTGAATATTTTTTTGTCCACCTCTCTACTGGACTATCAGTGTAAACATCAGAGGAAAGTTTTTATCTTATCACCGATGACGTATATGACACGCGTGTCACATAATAATTTAACCTATCACCGGTTTACAGTTTCATCAGGTTTGAGAAATCTACCATACAACTGGATTACAAAATGGCTCATTCAATTAAATCAGTTTCAAAATTTTCTGAGGATGCCATTAATGTTGCTTTAAATTCCATCCCCTCAGGAAAAAGCAGCTTTTGAAAAGGGGTTGGAAGTGCTTAAGGCGGCTTTAGGAAAAAAAAACAGAGAAAACTACGCCCAGGGAAACAAAGAAGGTTTGTGATATTTTTCTTATCTCGACTTTCAACGAATACCCACAATCTATGTTTTGAGCAGAAATAAGAAAAATAATGTATACATCTGCAAGTCCATCTTTTCCCTATATAAAGTGATGGTAATTGGGGTATCATTGTCCAATGTTGGTGTCTGTCCATCCATTCATTTTCATGTTGGTTGTATCGCCGTTGGAAAATTGTGGTATATTATATATATGTAAAGTGCTTCAATCGGTGATATAGCGAAAGAAAGTGAGGTATATCGCCGATTGAAGTCGGCGATATAGTTTGTATCGCCGTTGGAAAATTGTGGTATAATATATATGCTCCAATCGGTGATATAGCGGAAGAAAGTGAGGTATATCGCCGTTGGAGCATAATCTATATATATCTTCTAATCCAAGACATCAAAGAGAAAGAAACACAAACATAAAATAACTTCACTGTATAACAAAAACATCACATGGGGAAAGCCAAAAGGACAGTTACTTTACCACAAAACCCCTTTCCCAAATAAAAAGATATTAGCATGAAAAGACGAACTATAACAATAATGGCCCACGACAGAACTGCCTTGGAATGGTCGGTAGAAGTTTTTTTACTGTGGGGCTTAACTCTTATCTTGCTGTTCACGACAACCCCTATCTTTGCAAACAGTGTAGAACCAGATCAGATGGCTTCTGAATCTGATCTGGATCTACACTGTTTGGCATTCAGTTTATGAATTTGTAGCAATAAATTACATCAAGTAATTTGGTTGGTTGATAGACAGAAATGGGTGGGGCTAAAATGAATAATTCAGCAAGACAAGGGTTAAATTGATTTTACGTGAAAATCTGTTTGTTATAGTGTACTGCCTCTTTCAAAGTAAGCACTACATACATGTAGTAAGATTTAGAAAGATACACAGTTTTTTTTCCTATGCTGGCTTTTGTAGAAAGCTGTAGTTGTGTTCCACTAAACTGTATATAAATTTTCCTTTGAAACAGTGTATATATGTATAAATATTTCATTGAAACATTGTGTAGTTTCATTCAAACAGTGTATAAATATTTTTCATTTCATTGAAACATTGTGTAAATGCATCAACATTTCATTGATACAGTGTATAAGTGTATATAGACAGTGCGTCTGAGTCAGTTTTCTTTAAATTTTCAAGGCCAAACCAATATATCATAGGTACTCATAATCACAGTGAGTACTCATCAGTATTGCCGTGATAAGTCAGCCAATACCCAATACTCAAAGCCTCATTGTAACACTGTTCACCTATTGAAAGATGGGCACCGAAAACGTATAGATTTGGCCACCGCCCATCGGGACTTGAAGAAATATATGGGCTGCATGATGCTAAATCCGACCCGCACACATGTACTGGTAAACCGCTTAGAGGATCTAAGCCTGCCTGGGCAAAGCGGTGCAAGTCGCACCGGCCATGCTTATAAACCCTATTGGTTTCATTTGGCAACAGGGCTTGAGATGTCATTTCATCTCAACATTGGGTAAAAGTCCCACAAATTGGAAGCAACGCCTCAAAAAATGACCTTTACGGTTTTGACGGGGACGTTAAACCTCAAATCAAACAAAAAAAAATGTATACAATATAAATGATGCAAAAATGTATACAGAAAAAATGGACAGAAATGGTAGTGCTTCACTACTCGCCTTGTAAACCAGGGGTCGCAGGTTCGATCCCGGGCTTCTCCAGACTTTCGGATGAGTCTTTAAACCGAGGTCCCGTCTCCGTATGACCTTAGCTGTTGGTGGGACGTAAAACTGAAGAACTCACTCTCAAAAGTGTTATTAACACACACGTCAGTTGCCTAAAGGTTTCGACCGATTAACTGAGAATGACTAGCTATGTAATCGTTCCACCCCCATTTGTCAGTTACCTCTTAAGACCTATTCAGAAGCACGTGCCAGAAATTTGAACACTGTCCAACAAAACATCCGGCGCGTCTTTGATTTTCGTTTCAAACAGCAATAAACGTGAGACGGGTGAAGTCTCATTGCTAAAATGCTGGTTGCCTGGTTGTAAGCAAGCAGTGAAGGTCTTCATCAGATGCTGCAGAATGTGGTGTCTGATCTGGACATGCTCTGTCAGTGACCCTTTATTGGTTTCCAATCAAAAAACTGTTAATAAGGAAAGATTTCCATGTTTTTGCTTGTTTACAGTATAAGGGTAAAGTTGGGTTAGGAAAAAAAAATATCCGATTCCACCTATAATGATACATACAGCACTTAGAATTTCAATGGCTCTAACACTTTTAGGACCATGAACAGTTGTTTGAGACAGCAGTAGTTTGAGCCACTGAGGGTTTCTCATAGTGCATGGGCAGGAGACTTAACAGGAATGGATACACCTTCAGGGGAGGCAACTCCTCCAAAAGTATTTCTGTCTCGCAAATCAATAGGAGTCGACTCTTAAAGGAAAGAATTTGCTCCTCAGGAGCAAATTCTTTCCTATAAGAGTTGACCACTTTTTCAGTTGGACAGGGCTAATAGAAAAGTGAACAGGAAGTCCTGAAAATTGTCTCCCTTTCAAAAATGGCAGAAAACTCTGCCAGGTGTTCCCATTCCCCTCAGTGCAGATAATATTTCTAGTCTCTGAAAAATAAAGGTATGTTGTGTGTACTCATTAGAACCACCTCATTGAATCCAAATTATATAGCCACTTTTTCTGTTTCCTTGACTTCTGATATTGTTTGTTGTGTAGGTTTGTATGTTTGGTGTTTAATGGCCCAGTCAACACTATTTAGGTCATATGGAGCCGGTCAGTTTATCTTACCACACTTCCTGGACAGACTTCTACATAAGCAGTTAACCAGAACAGTGTAAATTCTTTCGCCAGAACCTGACAACTGCCCTCCTTGAATCAGTAGAAGGGAAAGAATGACGGCAGGAAAGATTTCGTGATCAAGAATGTTGCTGAGCAAGCAGATATCAAACCTGCGGCCTGATCCCCAGTGAGGCGCGGTTATATAACCAAGCTGCCTAAGAAACAGTATAATGCACTTGTCAGTGTTATCTTCCAGAGTAGGGGAAGTTAGCTTGTCCTGGGGTATTAGACAAATATATTTTTTTTTTTAGTCAAATTCCCCTCATTGAGTCATTGAGTTGAAAATCCCATGGATCGGCATTTAGTCCCTTTTGTCCTAAATTGAATCAGCTGCTTTATTTTTAACAGACATCATTTAACGAATATTCCAAAATTTAGGGCAGTGAGGTTAAGTTATTTTATTTTAGAAATATAATAGTTTTGTAAAATTCCTAAGGGTTGGGATTATTTTTGCTGATCCATCACGTGAACTAGTCCGTGAAATGAACACCCCCTTAAACCCCACTTTATATAGTGAAAACTGGTTTACGGGGGTATAGATAATTTTTCTTATTTCTGCTCCAAGACATAGGTTGTGGGTACTCGTTAGAACCGCCTCAATGAGGCGGTTATAATGTTCACTCACAAACTATGTTTACAGTATAAATAAGAAAAATATCACAGATTTTCATCAGAAAAGTTGCCATTTTGGAGATGTGTAAAAAATGCACTGTCACACGGGTGTGTTATCATAATGCTTCAGGGTATGCCTCTGGAGAAAACGGTGATAGGTGCATAGTACTTGAATTAAACTGTATTGTGTTATTTTGTTACCTTGTTTCAATTGCTTTGTTGGAAATACACACTACAGTGCGAGAATAAATATTCAAATTAGAAATGGTTTAGTGTTATTCAGCTTCCTGGGGCCAAGTTGTTCCGAGTTAACCAGTTATTCAGTGTAAACTGTCATTGGTTAACATTCAGGTCCAGTTGTTCAAAGTTAACAATCATTGGTTACCATTCAGCCCCAGTTGTTCAACATTAACATTAACAAATCATTGGTTAACATTCAGGCCTAGTTGTTCAAAGTTACCAGTCATTGGTTACCATTCAGACCCAGTTGTTCATTAACAAAATCATTGGTTAACATTCAGGCCTAGTTGTTCAAAGTTACCAGTCATTGGTTACCATTCAGACCCAGTTGTTCATAAACAAAATCATTGGTTAACATTCAGGCCTAGTTGTTCAAAGTTACCAGTCATTGGTTACCATTCAGACCCAGTTGTTTATTAACAAAATCATTGGTTAACATTAAGGCCTAGTTGTTCAAAGTTACCAATCATTGGTTATCATTCAGACCCAGTTGTTCATTAACAAAATCATTGGTTAACATCAAGACCCAGTTGTTCAACATTAACAAATCATTAGTTTACATTCAGGTCCAGTTGTTCAGAGTTAACTGTCATTAGTTAACATACAGGTCCAGTTGTTCAGAGTTAACTGTCATTAGTTAACATTCAGGTCCAGTTGTTCAGACTTAACTGTCATTAGTTAACATTCAGGTCCAGTTGTTCAGAGTTAATTGTCATTGGTTAACATTCAGGTCCAGTTGTTCAACATTAACAAAATCATTGGATAACATGTTCATTGTTCAACATTAACAAAATCATTGGTTAACATTCAGGCCTAGTTGTTCAAAGTTACCAATCATTGGTTACCATTCAGACCCAGTTGTTTATTAACAAAATCATTGGTAAACATCAAGACCAAGTTGTTCAACATTAACAAAATCATTAGTTAACATTGAGGTCCAGTTGTTCAGAGTTAACTGTCATTGGTTAACATACAGGTCCAGTTGTTCAGAGTTAACTGTCATTGGTTAACATTCAGGTCCAGTTGTTCAACATTTACAAAATCATTGGTTAACATTTTCAACATTAACAAAATCATTGGTTAACATTCAGACCCAGTTGTTCAACATTAACAAAATCATTGGTTAACATTCAGGTCAAGTTGTTCAAAGTTACAGTCACTGGTTACCATTCAGACCCAGTTGTTCAACATTAGCAAAATGATGGGTTCACATTCAGGCCCAGTTGCCAGTTGTTCAAAGTTTAATAATAATAATAATCAACTTTACTTAACGAGGGTAGACACATTTAGTATACACTAATCTTCCATGTGGCCCTCTCTAAACTAGCAAACAAGATTATTTACAAATTCACACAAACTACAAATATAAATACGGTATATATAACATATTACTGATGTGATATGGCAATGACATTTGTGTCATATCACATATACCACATGCATCAATATTAGCTTTAGGGCAGAAAAGTCACATCAACTGTATTGCATCCCATATATCACATATAGAGGATATTTGATTTTTTCAGTGTAAGATCGAATTTTATTTCACCGAATGAACACCAAAACCAGTATTTTCCCGAGTTTTGGTGTTCACGAGTGAAATAAAATTTGATCTTACACTAAAAAAATCAAATTTTCTGTTTCTTACATGCTTCAAAAGGGCAATATTTAGCTTCACTAATCAAGTCACTCACCCTCAGAGTAATCTAACTTGGTTCCTGGTTGTTTCGTGTCAATTTAGTGGTGTCCAATGTATTTACTGGGTATAATATTGGGTGCAAACTGAAAGACTGAAAGATCGCACCTGAGAAATAGCCTGGGCTGGCATTTCTATGAATGGTTACTGAAATAATTGAGAGATTAGTTTCCCAAAGAAGTTGCGGACAGATCTAACGTCACGCAACAAAATATGTGACGTCACAAATTTTCCTATGAAAAACAAACTGTTTTGGGATATGATAGAATATACAGTAAAATTCCGCTTTTACGACAATCTAAAATTTAGGCCAAATCTGCTTTTAGAAGTTTATTGAAAAGGTTTAAGTTATTCTTTCTTTGTATTTTCTATATCCAGAGTCACCTAATAAGAAACCACCTTTGGGACTGTCCAAAAGTGGTCTTAAGACCACTTTTGAACAGTCCCACAGGTGGTCTCAATATAGGAATTTTACTGTACTTTGTCACATGGATGTGTTACAGTAATGAAGGTTGGCCCCAGCCCATCGGGGCTTGAAGAAATAGATGGGCTGCATGATGCTTCCACGCAGAGCTGAAACCAACCTGCACATGAGTACCGGTAAACCGCTTAGAGGATCTAAGATTGCCCAGGCAAAGCGGTGCGAGTCGGATATACCCATTTGGTTTTATTGGGTGGCAGGGCTTGAGATGTCATTTCATCTCAATGTCGGGTAGAAGTCCCACAAAATTGGAAGCAGCTTCTCCAAAATGACCTTTACAGTGTTGACGGGGACGTTAAACCTCAAAGCGATAAAAAAAAAAAGTAATGAAGGTTATATCTCGGTAATGTTTCTAACACCGATCACTGTGTCCCTGCTCCATAACCTGCTGCCAATGCCAAACGGCAAAGGCAGCTTTGCTACGGTGACACCTGGGCCCAACTGTTGATCACAGTTAACAAAGGTGTTATTTAACCCTTTTTGTACCAAATGGAATCTTCCTCATATATAGCAGTTCATTTTGAAATTTAGGGGTGTCGGGTAGTATTTTCTTCAAAATTTATTTGGAAAATGGCTGAACTTTTTGCAAACAGTGTAGGCCCTGATCAGACACCGCGTTCTGCGGCGTCTGATCTGGGCCTGCACTGTTTGCCAGGGTACCCGTTTTGGTGTTTTCGGCACAAAATGTGTTAATGTTAAACCTTAAGTTGCCAATCACAACAATTGTTGTCTGCTGGTCACTTTGAAAGTCATTGTTGCAACGGGTGTGGACCCAGGTCAGACCTCTTCTTTAGGAGCAGTCTGATCAGGATCCATACTGTTTGCCAGTGTCAGGTTATGGGGTGTCTCGTCTAAAATGTTGGCCCCCGCCCATAGGGGCTTAAAGAAATATATGGGCTGCATGATGCTTCCGCGCAGAGCTGAATCCGGCCCGCACACTAGTACTGGTAAACAGCTTAGAGGATCTAAGCCTGTCAAGGAACCGCGGTGCGAGGCGGACCGTCCATGCTAATAAACCCTATTGGTTTCATTGGGCGACAGGGCTTGAGATGTCATTTCGTCTCAATGTCGGGTAAAAGTCCCACAAAATTGGAAGCAACATCTCCAAAATGACCTTTTCAGTGTTGATGGGGACGTTAAACCTCAAATCAAACAAACAAACAAATCGTCTAAAATGTGTCTGTCCATGCACCAAATTAGAAACTCATTAGCATCTGTCAGGATTAGAAAGAATAGGTACAAACACTTTTCTGTTACTCGCAGTTTATTTACATGTATGCCTGGGGTGCATTTGATTTACCTGAATCAGAATCGGGTTTTGTAATCATGTTTCTGTTGCATCATACACCACAACCTCATTATAACGGGGTTCGTTATAAAATGGTTATGGATATAATACGTTTTCAAGATGGATCCCAAAAATGTATAAATTTTATAGAAAAATGACCATAAATGGTAATTTTTCTATATAATCTATACATTTTTGTTTGGATATAACACGGTTGTTTAACTAACACGGTTTTAGCTTTGGACCCCATAAATAGTGTTATAAAGAGGTTGTGGATTATTATTTGTGTGAAACAGAAATATGATACTGAATCAGGCGAATCATACTCTGACGATGTTTCAAAATGAATCAAGTGCATCCAAATGGCGGATTTGGGGACATACACCCAGAATCGAAACAGACAGTTTTTAAAGTCGGACCCCTGCCCATCGGGGCTTGAAGAAATAGATGGGCTGCATGATGCTTCCACACAGAGCTGCAACCAACCTCAAACGAGTACTGGTAAACCGCTTAGAGGATCTAAGCCTGCCCAGGCAAAGTGGAGTGCGTCGGACCGTGCTTATAAACCCTATTGTTTTCTTTGGGTGACAGGGCTTGAAATGTCATTTCATCTCAATGTCGGGTTAAAGTCCCTCAAAATTGGAAGCAGTGTCTTCAAAATGACCTATACAGTGTTGATTGGGATGTTAAACCACATTCAAACAAAAGTTTTTAAAGTGGTAGAATCATGTTTGTGATTTAGAAGTCACGATTTGGAATCCGGATTCTGATTCAGGTACATGTGTAAATAAAATGCGCCTCAGATCCTCCCTGACTGCCAAAATAAAATAACCAATTAAAACTAAAACATGAAAACCTGTAATTAACAACATCAGCAGAAACAAAAGCTGTCATCTTACAGCATGGCTCACCTGGAAAGATATTTTGGTCTTTTGACCTTGTGGTGATATGAATCCACCATATATGAAAATACGAGCTCTCAAACACTTTTAACACAAATGTGGATGCCGATTCCAATGAGGATATGATGTGGGAGGTAATGCAATTCACCATATTTGCATTATCTGCTGGCTCCCAGCTTGCACATTGTCAATATTGGAAAAACAGGTAACCAGACCCCCCTGACCTTGAAAGGTCAGGGGGGTCTGGTTACCTGTTTTTCCAATATTGATGTGTAAACTGGGAGCCAGCAAATAATGCAAAAAGGGAGGTAATGCAACAGCGCTTTCTGGACTTTGTCCAAGGGAGATAATATAAATGGCACAATAAAACACAGTGATAAATAAAAAGAGATCAATAGCGCATATAGGAATATAGATATAAAATATGTTTGTCCCCCTGCGTTGGACTAGATCTCCCACTTCTTGAAAGTTCATAAATACATGTACATCAGTCAAACTCTGTCTTTTAATTCAATAGAATTTTCATTACGAAAACATGCCTATACATTGTAAATTTTACTGCCAAAAAATGTGATATTTTTAGCTCACCTGTCACGTAGTGACAAGGTGAGCTTTTGTGATCACATTTTGTCCGTCGTCCGTCGTCCGTGCGTCCGTGCGTCCGTGCGTCCGTGCGTGCGTCCGTAAACAATTTCTTGTCCGCACGATAGCATCTTCATTTATGATTTGATTTTAAACAGACTTGCACACAACTTGTACCACAATGAGGTCTAGGTTCCTTTCTTGAACCAGCCATATCCCATCATGTGTTACAGAGTTACGGCCCCTGAAATGGCAAAAATTGCCTATTTTGGTCTTGTCCGCACGATAGCATCTTCATTTATGATTTGATTTTAACCAGACTTGCACACAACTTGTACCACCATGCGATCTAGGTTCCTTTCTTGAACCGGCCATATCCCATCATGTGTTATGGAGTTACGGCCCCTGAAATGGCAAAAATTGCCTATTTTGGTCTTGTCCGCACGATAGCATCTTCATTTATGATTTGATTTTAACCAGACTTGCACACAACTTGTACCACCATGCTATCTAGGTTCCTTTCTTGAACCAGCCATATCCCATCATGTGTGACGGAGTTACGGCCCCTGAAACGGCAAAAATTGCCTTTTTTGGTCTTGTCCGCACAATAGTATCTTCATTTATGATTTGATTTTAACCAGACTTGCACACAACTTGTACCACCATGAGATCTGGGTTCCTTTCTTGAACCAGCCATATCCCATCATGTGTTGCAGAGTTACGGCCCCTGAAAGGGCAAAAATTGCCTTTTTTGGTCTTGTCTGCATGATAGCTGTTTCATTTATCATTTGATTTTAATTAAACTTGCAAACATTTTGTACCACCACAAAATATCTTGGTCAAGTTCGAATATGGGTCATGTTGGGTAAAAAAGTAGGTCAGTAGGTAAAATCAGAAAAAAAAACCTTGTGAAGACACTAGAGGCCACGGTTTTGGTCTGATCATCATCAAACTAGCCCAGAATGACCATCTTGACAATATCTAAGTCAAGTTCGAATATGGGCGTTGTCGGGTCAAAAAGTAGGTCAGTAGGTCAAATCATAGAAAAACCTTCTGAACACACTAGAGGCCACAATTTATGTCCAATTATCATCAAACTTGCTCAGAATGATCATCTTGATAATATCTTGGTCACATTCGAATATGGGTCATGTCTATTCAAAAAGTAGGTCAGTAGGTCAAATCACAGAAAAGCCTTGTGAACACACTAGAGGCCACAATTTTGGTCCAATCATCATCAAACTTGCCCAGAATGATCATCTTGACAATATCTGAGTCAGGTTTGAATATGGGTCATGTCGGTTCAAAAAGTAGGTCAGTAGTTCAAATCAGAGAAAAACCTTGTGTACACACTAGAGGCCACATTTCTGGTCCGATCATCATCAAACTTGCCCAGAATGATCATCTTGATAATATCTTAGTCACGTTCGAATATGGGTCATGGCAGGTCAGAAAGTAGGTCAGTAAGTCAAATCAGAGAAAAACCTTGTGAACACACTAGAGGCCACATTTTTGGTCCAATCATCATCAAACTTGCTCAGAATGATAGTCTTGACAATTTCTCGGTCAAGTTCGAATATGGGTAATTTCAGGTCAAAAAGTAGGTCAGTAGGTCAAATCATATAAAAACCTTGTGAACACACTAGAGGCCACAGATTAGGTCCGATCATCATCAAACATGCCCAGAAAGATCATCTTGACAATATCTGAGTCAAGTTTGAATATGGGTCATGTCGGTCCAAAAAGTAGGTCAGTAGATAAAATCATAGAAAAACCCTCTGAACACACTAGAGACCACATTTTTGGTCTGATCATCATCAAACTTGCTAAAAATGATCATTTGACAATATCTGGGTCAAGTTTGAATGTGGGTCATGTCGGGTCAAAAAGTAGGTCGTCATCAGGTCAAATCATAGCAAAAACGTTTTGAACACTCTAAGAGGCCACAGTTTTAGTCAAATCATCATAAAACTTGCTAAGAATGATCATTTGGACAATATCTCAGTTAAGATCGAATATGGGTCATGTCAAATCAAAAAGTAGATCAGTAGGTTATTTTGTCATAACTTTTAAAATGTTTGAGATAGAGCCTTCATATTTAGCATGTAGGTTCCTTGTGACAAGGGCTTCCCACTTATATAAAGAATTGACCTGTGACATTGACCTGTGACCTACTTTATCATAACTTTTGAACCATATGAGATAGAGCCTTCATATTTGGCATGTATGTTCCTTGTGACAAGGTTTTCTCAACCATTCAAAACTTTTGAGCCATGACCTTGACCTTTGACCTACTTTGTCATAACTTTTGGAGCATTTAAGATACAGCCTTCATATTTGGCATATAGGTTCCTTCATAGGAGTGAGTGTTTGAGTTGGAAGTCTCACCAACAGCTAAGGTCATACAGTTATGGGACCTCTGTTTAAAGACCGATCTGAAAGTCTGGAGAAGCCTGGCATCGATCCTGCTACCCTGGTTTACAAGGCAAGTAGCATGACCACTTCACCATGAAGGCTTCTAAACTTCATTGGAATGTTGTGTAGATGACCCTCTAGGAAAATAGCATAACGATTAACAAATGGTCACAAGAGCTAAAAATAGAAAACATTGTAAATGCTTCAAATGCGAACTCCTTCTAAACCTTTGGGCCAGTTGGATTTAAAAGTTCACAGGAATTTTGCCTAGGTGACTCCCTACCAAAATAGTTAATACTCATTCCACCCCCAATGAACAAGATGGCTTCCAGAGCTAAAAATAAAAAATTCTTCAAACGATAATTCCTTCTGTACCCTTGGGCCAATTTCATTCAAACTTTGAAGTAATGTTGCTTAGATGACCCTCTGCCAAAAAGGCTAAAACAATCCCGCTCTGAAGAAAAAATGGCCACCAGAGCTAAAAATAGAAAAATATTGTAAATCTGATTCAAACGTGAACCCCTCCTAAACCGTAAGGACAATTTGATTCAAACTTAACAGGAATGTTGCCTAGGTTACTCCCTACCAAATAAGCTAAAATCACTCTGCTGATGAACAAGATGGCAACCATAGCTAAAATAGAATGTATTCGAGACAGTGTCACACAGGTGAGCGAACCAGGGCCCTGTGGGCCCTCTTGTTCTTATTTCTGCTCAAAAGTACACATTAGGACACCCTCCTTGAGGCGGTTCTAAAAAGTACCCACAATCTTAATCTTAGAGCAGCAATAGAAAAAAAATAATAAGGCTTACCCCTATATAAAGGGTCAGAATAATGTGTGTTTTTGTGATTGATGTACTGGAACAAATCTGTGAAGGCTACTCGTGTTAAAATTTCAACAAAATAGGTATGTCACAGAGATCAATTTTGATAAAGCGTCAAATCACAGTAAATATCTTTGAGAGAAATTAATACTGACTGCTATATGCAGGTGGTCACTTATTTTATTTTGTCAGCCTCGATAGCGCAGTGGTTAACGCGTTTGACTTATGATCGAGAGGTTGTGCGTTTGAACCGGCCACTGGTATCGAGGTGTGTCCTTGGGCAAGAAACATAATGACACTGCTCCACTCCACCCAGGAGTAAATGGGTAGCAGTGGTGTAAAAGCCACTGCCCCTCTCTTGCGTGCGTGCAAACACCAAGAATGAGTGTTCGCGAGCGATTCAATAAGCTTGCTGCTTTCATCGCAATCGAACTAAAATAAATTAGTATAAACTACTTATTTTATAGGGTCATCAGATAGTAAATGTCATCAAGAGAAATTAATACTGGTTGCTAGGGCCTCTGTGGTATAATGATTACATAAACCAGGGGTAGACTTTTGGCTAAGTCTTTAGATCTACTGGTTCCATCTCCATATGACCTTAGTTGTTGGTGGGATTTAAAACACACAATAAAGATTGCAAAATGGAGGTTGTCATTATTATGTGTGGTCATCAGATAGTAAATGTTATCAGGAGAAACTAGAACTGTCAGAGGATCTGACTATAGCCCCGCTATAGCCCTGTCAGAGGAGAAAGACTCATGAATTAAAGGATTAGACTTGAGAGAGGGTTAAATCCCTAACAAGGTACCTACGCCTTGTCTAAGTTAAAAAATAAGTTTTGGATAATGAAAAAAGCACATGCACATCTTCAGACCTATATGAAAACACCTGTTAAGTTTCAAAAGGATTGACCTAGAACTGTAAGTGGAGTTGCGATCACAAGGTAGCTACTCCCTATACATTTTAACATTAGTAGATCTCAAAAATTGTCTAAGTTAAAAAAGGTGAAATAAGTGAAAAAAATTATTTAAGGATAATGAAAAAAGAATATGCACATCTTCAGACCTATATGAAAACACCTATAAAGTTTCAAAAGGATTGACCTAGAACTGTAAGAGGGGTTGCGGTAACAAGGTAGCTACTCCCTATACATTTTAACATTAGTAGATCTCAAAAATTGTCTAAGTTAAAAACGGTGAAATAAGTGAAAAAAATTATTTAAGGATAATGAAAAAAGAATATGCACATCTTCAGACCTATATGAAAACACCTGTAAAGTTTCAAAAGGATTGACCTAGAACTGTAAGAGGAGTTGCGGTAACAAGGTAGCTACTCCCTATACATTTTAACATTAGTAGATCTCAAAAATTGTCTAAGTTAAAAAAGGTGAAATAAGTGAAAAAAATTATTTAAGGATAATGAAAAAAAAATATGCACATCTTCAGACCTATATGAAAACACCTGTAAAGTTTCAAAAGGATTGACCTAGAACTGTAAGAGGAGTTGCGGTAACAAGGTAGCTACTCCCTATACATTTTAACATTAGTAGATCTCAAAAATTGTCTAAGTTAAAAAAGGTGAAAAAAGTGAAAAAAATTATTTAAGGATAATGAAAAAAGAATATGCACATCTTCAGACCTATATGAAAACACCTGTAAAGTTTCAAAAGGATTGACCTAGAACTGTAAGAGGAGTTGCGGTAACAAGGTACCCACTATCAAATATTACAGACAGACGGAATTCCGGACAAGATTACAGACAGACAGACAGACGGAATTCCGGACAAGCCAAATCCAATATAGCCCCCACTTTTTCAAAGCGGGGCTATAATTAATATTGATTGCTAAATGGAGGCAATCACATTTCATGTTTGTTTGTATTGGAGTGTTAATGGCCCAGTCAACACTATTTTAGTTCATTTTTGAGCCGGTCAGTTTACTTATCCACACTTTTCCTGGCCAGACTTATACATAAGCAGTTAACCAGTACAGTGCACATTCTTTCGCCAGAAACTGACAACTGCCCTTCTTGAATCAGCGGAAGAGCAGAATGACCGCAGAAAAGATATCATGATCAATCTCCATGAAACATTTCATGTGGACATTGTAACCTGTAATTTGACTGGTTCATAGTCGGAAATGGGTGTGGCTAAATTAATCTATTCAGAGGATAAGGGTTAGTAGTGATTGCTAAATGGAGGTGGTCACTTATTCCATGTGGTCATCAGATCTGACTGTATCTTTGCAGAGGAAGAGATAAAGTGCATAAGTGATAATTTTCAATATTTCTCAAAAAAAGCATGCTTCGCTGTGAGAAAAAAAAAGAAAACATTTTTCAAGCTCTATGACCATTGATAAAAAACAAGCCTAAACCCCTGTACAGAGAGATAAATAGATGTCATTGAAATCTGTCCTATGGCCATTGGAGTATACGTGACTTCAGGCGGACAGCAAATGCTCTGATCAGCCTGCATCAATGCAATCCATGTAAATAAATACAATTTCTTGCAATATGGTAAATGAGCTGTCAGTGGTCGAGTCTTCGAAGTTACCCTGTATTTATTTTTTAGAGAGCTGCAATCCCTAAAATTGTTCATTTTCAGTATTTTCATTAAAGATTAATGATGAACTTTATCACCTCCTCTGGTAAATGAATACACCTGATGTGTTTTACAATACACCTGATGTTTTTTACACCAGTTTTACAAGGGACACAACTTTGAATAACTTCCTGTCTACTTTCCATAAAATGAGTTACTCTGAAAAGGTAATTACTCATAAAGGAAAGAATTGGCTCCTCATGAGCAAATTTTTATCTTTATGAGTAAATCCCTGTTGTTAAGGGAGATCAGTGATTTACACATGTTAAGGTCAGTGGCGAGACAAAATATGTTGCAAGTGTTGTCTACCCTGATGGTGTATCCATTCCCCTCATTAGTTTTTCACCAGTCTTACAAGAGAGACAACTTTTAATAACTTCCTGTCTACTTTCTATAAAGTGTTTTGCTCTGAGAAGGTGTTTACTCATAAAGGAAAGAATTTGCTCCTGGGGTCAGCTGTTCAAAATATCGTTAGCTTAACGAGCTCGTTAGTTGTCATATTGTTAACTGTTCTAGCAAGTTTAATATTTAAATTTTTGGTATTTTTGCTGAAAAAATGTGCTGCTCACATTTTTTCAGCAAAAATATTAGCATATTTGCCATATTTAATGATCAAAGTTTTAACGATATGTTAACTAACGACGTTGTTAGTTTTGAACAACTGGCCCCTGGTATATGGTGTATCCATTCCCCTTATTAGTGACAACATTATGGTGATTTATATGGCAAAAAACATGGCACAACACATAAGTGAATCCTGATCGCTCCCCAAAGCCCGAGCACTATTTGATAAATTAAAATTAACCTTCGGTACACCATAACCCCATTTTAACAGTTCCTTATAACCTGATTTCGGTTAAAATATGGTTTCAAAATGGATCCCAAAAATGTATAGAATATATAGAAAAACGAGCATAAATTGTCATTTGTTGATATAATCTATACATTTTGGTTTGAATATACAGTGTAATACGGTTGTTAAACCAACATGGTTTCTGCTTTGGACCCCATTAATAGTGTTTTAAAGAGGTTGTGGTGTATCAATAAAGGTTCAAGAACTCAGCTGAGATGAATCATCAACCCTATTGGTTTCATTGGGCGACAGGGCTTGAGATGTCATTTCATTTCAATGTCTGGTAAAAGTCCCACAAAATTGGAAGCAACGTTTCCAAAATGACCTTTACAGTGTTGACAGGGACGTTAAACCTTAAATCAAACAAAATCATCAAAATATCTCTAAAGGGGTCCGAGTTATGGAGTGGACATGAGTACATGGTAGAAATGACTGTACAATGTTCAAAGGGCAATAACTCCAAAAGAAGGCAAACCAGAGATACGGTTCATGTTCTGCATGTCGTCCCATGGTGCTTTACATTTGTACGAAGTTTCATGAAAATATCACAAACAGGATCAGAGTTATGGAGCGAACACAAAATCATGAGGCACTGACCAATGGACAGATGTATTGACACTAAAAATTTTGGAGGCTATAACATAATACCCTGCCACTTGTTGTGGCGAGTCATAAAAAACAGAAGCTACTGTTTGTTCCAAAGACATCTCAGGATAGATAACCCATTTGTCATGAACAGAATTATATATAGCAGGGGCCCATCACAAACTTTTTGCAAACAGACACCATGATCTGCGGCATCTGATCAGTAACTGCACAGTTTATCACAGTCTCATATCTGGATTTCAAATATAAAATTGGTAAACCCTTGACCTGCTGAATATTTAAATATGCCACACCCACCACTGATTATCAACCAAATATGCCACACCCACCACTGATTATCAACCAATCAGATTTCTTGATGCCAATCATTGCAACAAATTCATACACTGAAAGACAAACAATGAAGATCCTGATCAGATGACTTCTTCAGAAGCCATCTGATCTGGATCTACATTGTTTGAAAGATAAGACATATCCAGGCTCAGCAGGACAAGGGAAATTAAGAGCATGCTAGAGGAAAGGCTTAAACAATACAATCCTTGATCTGAGTAGCAGTCTGCTTTGGTCTGTATAAATTCTCTTAATACTGTGAATTACAATGTAATACTGGATTTTGAATAGGATACTCATTTCAAGCAATACTTACAGCCCTTACTCTGAGGATGGCATCTTACAAATGAAAACAGTTTGAATTTGTTTAATATTCTTCCTAACCCTTCGACTGCTAATCGCGACTAGCAGATGGCATTTTCAAAGTGCATTTTTCTTATTATTCAAAATAAGGCCCAGCAGATGATTCACATGTACTGTCAAGCCTTATTTTCAATGAAAAATATATAAAAAAAAAGTGAGATTGCCATCTGTTCTAGGAATTTATGCAGCAACTGAAGGTTTAAATTCCAAATATAGATTTTGGGTGTTTAAATTTGAGCCCACAGTAACTGTTGCCTCACTGAAAAAGCTGTAAGCAGTATAGATAATCTACAAATCTCACTTTTCTATACTCATACAGTAATTTGGGACGGTTCAAACGTGTTCTTAAAGGAGGATCTAAGCCTGCCTAGACAAAGCGGTGAGAGTCGGCCCGTCCATGCTTATAAACCCTATTGGTTTTATTGGGCGGCAGGGCTTGAGAAGTCATTTTATCTCAATGTCGGGTAAAAGTTCCTGAAATTGGAAGCGACGTCTCCAAAATGACCTTTACAGTGTTGACAGGGACGTTAAACCCCAAATCAATCATAAATCAAATGAGTCAATGTTGAGTGCCTGCTGGGTAATGTTCTAGAGCAGACGACAATCTTAAATTCCTAGCAGACAGTCACATTAATGTTTATTTCAACATTGATTCAATGTTGAGTGCCTGTTGGGTAATGTTCTAGAGCTGACGACAATCTTAAATTCCTAGCAGACAGTCACATTAATGTTTATTTCAACATTGATTCAATGTTGAGTGCCTGTTGGGTAATGTTCTAGAGCAGACGACAATCTTATATTCCTAGCAGGCAGTCAACATTGAATGAACTTTCATTTCAACATTTATTCAATGTTGAGTGCCTGCTGGGTAATGTTCTAGAGCAGACGACAATCTTATATTCCTAGCAGGCAGTCAACATTGAATGAATACTTATTTCAACATTGATTCAATGTTGAGTGCCTGTTGGGTAATGTTCTTGAGCAGACAACAATCTTATGTTCCCAGCAGGCTCTTTAGGTTGAATCACTGTTGAAACAACATCTTCAATAATTTTCAATATTGATGCAACGTTAAGTGCATGCTGGGTAATGTTCTACAGCAGTCGTCAATCTTACATTGAAACAATGTTGAAACAACATTTTCAATGTTTGTTCAACATTGATTCAATGTTGAGTGCCTGCTGGGTAATGTTCTGGAGCAGATGACAATTTTATGTTCCTAGCAGGCACTCTATGTTGAATCAATGTTGAAACAACATCTTCAATGTTTTTTCAACATTGATGCAATGTTAAGTGCATGCTGGGTAATGTTCTACAGCAGTCGACAATCTCATATTCCCAGCATGCACTCAACATTGAATCAATGTTGAAACATCATTTTCAATGTGTTTTCAACATTGATTCAACATAGAGTGCCTGCTGGGTAATGTTCTGGAGCAGACGGCAATTTTATGTTCCCAGCAGGCACTCTATGTTGAATCAATGTTGAAACAATGTTTTTGATGTTGTTTCAACATTCAGTCAATGTTATGTACCTTCAGATTTTTTTCTTATTTTGTTAGACAAAAAAAAGCTTGACATTTAAAAGCCATTACCTGTCCACCCAGCATAATGTCAAGCCTTATTTTCTCTAAAAAAATTGGAGGAAAAAAAAACTTTGAAAATGAATGCCATCTTCTAGTCATGATGAGCTCCCCAAGGGTTAAAGTTGTGATCATTGTTGTTGATTCTGACTCTGTGATGCCTGGAACTGATTACATGACTGTAGTGCTTGTTTGACTTCATCTTCTGTAAGCAGTTTCAAATTGTTTAGGGCATACATTAACTCTTCTCTAGCATTCCCTGCAAAGTTGTTGGTCAAAAAAGCTGGTAACCCTCTAAAACCATCTCCCATTGTGTATAATGGTGGTCGTATAACACCTAATGTCTGAAAAAAAAATAATGACCCTTAGTTTCAGACAGTTCCAAAACATAAACATTTTATTTACCCTAAATATCTGAACACCAAAGAGCAAAAAAAAATGAGCCTTAGTAAACAAAGAAGACCCAAATCTGATCATGGCCTTCACTGTATGCACTATGCAACTGAACACAAGTCTTTGTGACCAAAATTTAATTTAAAAATGATGTTATTCCATTCCTTAAAAAAAAATCCAAATTCTTAGGGTAATACAGTACTTATTGATATTTGGGTAGCATATCCAAAGCTGCTTTATCTTTCTCTGAAAAAGATACTTTTGCAATAAAAATGTTTGACATTTTCTTATAATTCTCCAAACATTGTAGGCGTCATAAGCACTGAGTAACGAGTATCCAAAGTGGGATTTTAAGCAAAAATAAGGAAAATAGTGCACCAAGTTTATTTATTACAAAGACTTAATGGTTAATATGATGAGATTTTATGAATAAAAAAAAAATCCAATACTTTGTGGGTACTGTTAAGAACTCTCTCACTGAGCAATGAGTACCCAAAGTCTCTGTTTTTTTAAGCAAAAATATAGATGTGTTAAAATGTAATACATGTATAATGTTGTGATACAAATTATAAAATAAAGTTAAAACTGCATACACTAATATTTTGCTGAAAATAAGTGAGTACCTGCTCAAATGCTTTCAGCCCAAAAAAATGTATATTTTTTAAATACATGTATATAGATAATTTAGATAATTTATTAATGCAATAAGCCATATGCCCCATGAGCATATATACAATAAACAAACATACAATGATATGCAGGATAGCAACACAGTTCGTTGAAACGTATTCTCATGTATTCACAAAAATTACACTATTAATCGCCAATAAATCTTCAGTGAACATAGGTTGTGGGTACCCGCAAGGACCGCCCAAATGAGGCAGCTCTGAAGGGCATCCACAACCGCGTTCGCATCCTTGTAGCTCCTAACAATCATTTGCCTTAGGGAGAGGTGCTGAAATCTTTCGTCGATGATAACATTACAAAAATACATCCGTGCGACATTGTGTTGTTTTTCATATCTACAAAATGGCGACTTCTATGAAAAAAAACCACAAAAAAAAAACAAACATATTTTTCTTATTTGTACCACATAGCATAACAGAAATTTATTTTTAATATATATGAATAAAAATAAATAATAAATTAATTAGTACCTTATGTGAACAAAGAACAGCCATACCAATACTCCAGTACTTAGTTGAACTGTCCGTTCATTCATAATACTAAAAAAAAAAAAAAAAACGTAAAAAGCACGTGGAAAATAATAAAGCATGTTCCGCATGAGCTTATGCAGCATGATACACATGTTTAGGCGAGTCCTCTCCACACCAAAGAAAATAATTGGAATATATATACATGTATTTAAAAAAATGACATTTTTTTTGCTGAAAAAAAAGTTAAAGCTATATAAAGTGGGGTTTAGTGGGTGTTCATACTGTATTTGCTAGATAATTAATGTATTCATCACGATAACAAGTCCGTGAAATGAACACCCCACTTAACCCCACTTTATATAGAGAAAACTTGGGTTTAAGGGATATCCATTATTTTTCTTATTTCTGCTCCAAGACATAGGTTGTGGGTTCCCGTTAGAACTGCCTCAACAAGGCGGTTCTAACACGCACCAACAACCTATGTTTGAAGTATATATAAGAAAAATATCACAGATTTTCATCCGAAAAATAGCCGTTTTGGAGTTGTGAAAAATGCACTATGTCGCAGGGTTTTATCATAATGTTGTCCACTAACAAGCTTGTGAAGCTAAAGATACTCACCAACTGTGCCAGTGGGCCCTGGTTTTTCAACTTACCTCCTTTCCATAATCTGCTGCAGTGAGATTCTTTCTTTCAATGCTTTCAAAATCCTCCAAATTTACTTCTTTAGCATAAAAATGTAATACAAGATTTTTCTTCTCATGATAACATGTTAAAACATAATTATCTTCTTCAAAACTGTATTTTTTGAGATCCAGATCAATTTCTTCATGAAGCTCACGGTTGAGGGCTGTTAGGGGGTCCTCTCCTGGATCAACCAGACCGCCAGGAAAACCGATCAGTCCATCAAACCTCATTTGCATCTGAAATAACAGATACCGGTAGCTCCAGATATTTAAAGAGGATTAATAAGGTAATGGGAACACCTTCAGGTGAGGCAACTCATCCAAAAGTATTTTAGTCTCCCATGTCAATAGGGGTCAACTCTTAAAGGAAAGAATTTGCTCGGGAGCAAATTGTTTCCTTTAAGTCTAGACCCCTTTTTCAGTGGGACAGGGTATATAGAAAAGCGAACAGGAAGCCCCGTAAGTTGTCTCCCTTTGAAAAATGGCGGAAAAATCTGCCATGTGTTTCCATTCCCCTTAAGGGATAATTTTCCTTATTTTTAGCTAGAGTGCAGGCCACAAACTGACCAAGCTTTTTCATGCCCTGCTGAACAAGACAATCTCTACCTTTGCAAACAATGTAGATCCAGAAGCCATCTTATCAGGATCTACACTGTTTGTCATGAAGTTTGTGAAATGAATGAATATATTTTATCAAATGATTTGATTGGTTCACAGACAAAAATGGGTGTGGCTAAATGTATGTAAATTTAATTAGCTGGATAAGAGCTAGTAATCAAGAAAAAATCAAGCTCTAAAAGCCTGAAATCTCTGCAAAAGCCTGAAAAATATGAGGCCTGAGAATCCTATGTTGAGGGTGAGAGTGAGGCGATGCTAAGTAGTACCCACAAGGCCACAACATATGTGTCTATGTATATACATACTGTCAAAATTCAATGGCTAGAACACCTTTTGGACCATAAAACTTTTAGAGATTGGGACAGTTTGAGCCACTGAGGGTAAATTGTTTGTTTGTTTGATTTGTGGTTTAACATCCCTGTCAACACTTTATAGTAGCAACAGATCATAATTGGGACATCAAACCTGGCACTCTCAGCAAATCTCCCACATACAGTTCAAAATATTATTACATATAATGTATGATGTTTGGAGCTTTTGAAAGAGTTCTCTGGGGACTCCAGAATGATTTCGAATAGGCTTTTTAACCGTGGTAAAGGGCCGAGCCATCTGTGTTCGAGCCACGGATTAAATTATCAGAATTAGCCCTCCTAATTATCTGGAGCTATGAGGTCAAATAAACCCTTAACCTTTCTCTTGCTGAATATTCAGTTTAGCCACACTCACTTCTGACTTTGAACCAATCAGATTACTTGATGTAATTTATTCCTACAAATTCATAAAATGAATGTAAAACAGTGTAGATCCTGATCAGATGGCTTCTTCAGAAGCCATCTGTTCTGGATCTTCACTGTTTGCAAAGATAGGGGTTGTCGTGAACAGCAGGATAAGAGTTAAGATGACGAGAAAACTGCATCTGAAAATGTTGTCTGCTTATGTCGTCTGCTGAATCTTCTTGCAAACTTTTTAGAAATATTTTTTCATACAGGCAAACAGTGTGGGCCCAGATCAGACTGCTCCGAGAGAAGCAGTCTGATCTGGGTCCACACTGTTTGCATAAATGACTTTTAACGTAACCAGCAGACAACAAAGCAGACGTTAATTGTCGTGATTGGCATTTCATGAGTTAAGAGAAGTACATGTATCTTGAGAATTTCGAGTTGAAAGAAGCTAAAGTGTCTTGTCTTCACATGTAATTATTTTTCAGCAATAAAATTAATGTTGAATATGAAACTATGGGAACCCAAACACAGCACTTGAACACGTGAACAAGTCCATGAAATGAACACCCCCTAAACCCCACTTTATATAGAGAAAACTGGGGTTTAAGGGGGATATATATATAGATAGTGCCGGTTTTGAGGTAATCTGTTAAAAACCCTCACAAATCACCTCTTCAACCAGCACTATCTATATATAAACACATCTTACCACATATATATTTTACCGCAGTATTTTGAGCAGACAGATAAACCGACTATTACATGTCAATTTATCTTTACCACACTGATAGTTGGACATCAAAGTCCAAAAGGGAAATCACCTACGGACTATTTCAGTATTTAGAAAACCATTCACTGGACAAAAAACTAGTCATTTATTTACGTTCAATTTCTTACTATTCTAGTACAAGCCGTGATAGCCGAGTGGTCTAGATGGTTTGGATTGTAAATGGTGGGGCATGAGTTCGAATCCCGGTAATGACATAAAAATCTTTTTATAATGGAACATTGAATAAAAAATGATGACAGCGTAATCGGTTTCAATAAAAAGCGTTTCTAAGCGATAAAAATGGGTTAAAAAAAAGAGAAAAAAATACAAAAAAATCCTGATAACACTGTAATCGGTTTAATTAAGAAAGGTTACTAAGCAACTCGTAGAGAACAACAAATAATTAAAGCTCCGATAAAAGTCGCGGATAGACACTATATAGAAACATATTAAAAAGAATTTTGAAAATTCCACTTTGGGGCAAAAACTTTAACCCCTCCTGAAAGTGCCTTTACATAATCCAATGACCACCAGATTTTGCACATATAACAAGACTTTAAGGCTGTATAACATATTAAAATTCCAAGTTCCTATGACAACTTTTGGAATTTCAGAAAGTCTTTGAGTCTTCCTAAAAGTGGAATCCCATCAACCGATTAGTCTCAAATTTTGCATATGTATTTGGGTTGCATATATACATATTATCACAAAATTTCAAAGTTCTAGCATCATTTTGGAATTTCCTGCAAGTCTTTGAATTGTTGTAAAATAACATTGGTTCAACTAATTACCACCAAACTTTGTACATATGTTTCAACATACAAAATGCACATTCTTATAACATTGTAGGTCGGAAGTGAAGCAAAAAAAAAAATATTAACTTTCATATTTCGGTGGTGGGTCATTTACTATTGTAATTTTATTGAATAAAATCAAGCATTTTCTATCTTTTTTTTTCATTTCATTCTTCGCTTGAGCCTTACCTTCCTCAATAAGTTTCTTTCTCTCACTTTCACTCAATCCTGTTTGTTTTGAATGTATATTGTCTTTGAGTTTATTATATTTGTCCAACTCATCCAACACAAGTTTAAATTCATTCTCAGATATCTGTCCGTCTGTCAAAGCCTTAGAAATCAAATCCTTTATACTATTCAACTTACTATCAGCAATAGTTTTAATCTCATAATGTTTCTGTGCTTTTGAAGTCATTTTACGCCTAATTAGTTTAACACACACACCCAAACTCCCACACACAACAGCACCAATCTCTAAAGGCAACATAATTGGAACAGCCAATCCAACACCTGCCAAAATAACACTTGTTGATATCAAACCAGTATCAACACCGTCGGTAATATTTATACCTCGTTTATACTTTTTATACAATGCTTTTCTCACATCTCTCTCATTAATTAACGTCTTCTCTATCTCAGATATCTTCTGTAATCTATAGTTCTGCCCATCTTCAACAGGCAATTCAGGATATAATGGTGCAGTAGGTTGTTTCATTTTTTTCTTGATAACATATATTTTTTTTTATTCAATAAATAATTCAATTATCATCGAAGCCACAGTATTAACACATGTAGCATTATTAGTCTGACAAACAAAATCAATTGCATCACCAGCCTCAACCTTTAACGGTGTAGCAAAGTTATCGTGTTTCCTTAAAATATTATTCAATGATATACCATATCCTGCTTGTGGATTTCCATTTATAGAAACAACAACAGATACATCACCTTTTGTTCTTTTACTCGATAACCCCACACCCAATATTTGACCTGGAAAGTTCATCACATATCCACAACCTACCTCTCTACCACCATTACCAAAACTAAACACTTCATTCTCCTGCAATGATCCTTTACTCTCTGCACAGATGCTTATCAATTTTTTGTCTGACATATTTTCAACTTTATTGTATAACAACCGATGATTGACATGTATATCCCGAACTCTATTTTGAAGTTCTGTATGTCTATCATTCAATGTATTTATTTGTGTAAATGCTTGACTTCTCATATTAAATATTTCTTGTTTCAGCCCCAATGCATCTACGTGTTTTCTCTTAGCACCAAATATACTCATTTTTTATTATAATTATATAATTTCCAAAACGCAATTAATTGGTAGATGATTAATTACCTTGTTGTTATTTTCATCCCTGATTTCTAATTTCAATTCTGCTATAGCATCATTCACCAAACACTTATATTCTGGATGCTCAAATCTCACTGTTGTTATCTCTCCAAACTCTTTATTTTCCACTGGAACAACAGCCAACACAGTACTCGGCATACCATCTAAATAATTATTTGAAGTATTAATCTGTTCCAAATGAACATACAATGATTTATAAACAGCAAAATCTACAGTCTCACCATAATGAGTTTCATTAACAGCAAACTTTCGCTTATTTCCAAACCCCAACATTTGTTTTAAGCCCTTGCTTATCTTCAATTCATCCGGTGTAATTAAAGAAGCAATTCCATTTGTTTCATTTACAGATAATGTAATATTATTACTTTGAAATAAATCTGCTATTTGTTGGAAACTATAATAACCATCTATAATCTTATGAGGTCTCTCTTTAGTCTTCTGCAAATATTCATCAACAACATTATACCATCCAACACCATATGTTATAGATTTCAAACCAATACGTTTATTCCCATCTCTGTTATCAATGTATTGTTGCAAGTTTATTGTCTTGTCAATATTCGAAATTGTATGATACATTTTTATTTTTTTATATATAATCAATAATAAAAATGATACCTAGAGAATTCAAGTACAATCCCAATGCATCATATAACCCCAATACTAAATATACCGAAAAGAATATTGAACTTATAAAACAAACGATTTATGTTAATAAAGACGACCATTTTCCAGTAACGTTTCCCGACTTATTTCAAAACTATCAAAATCCAACATTACACACCAATGAACCGTGGAATGCATGGCTTCATTCATCATTTGACTGGTGGCAATGTCAATTAAATTTTGCTGTCTGGTGTGCCACTGCAGGATGTGGAGTAAGTTATCAAGACCATTTGCAAAACACTTCAGGACTAACTAAAACAGTATATACATTTCATGTTTATTATTGTATTGCTCGTATTTTGAAAGAACTTAAAACACCTTTACCAACAGATGAATCATTTTGTTATTACAAAAATCCATACGACAAAGCTGTCTATCAAAAGTTATGCAATGAATTCAATGTTTCACCTAATACAGATTGGAGGCAAAAATTAGAAAGTAGTTCTAAATGCAGTGGTCTAGGGAGTTACACACAATATTTCAAACCAAGTGGAAAATATAGACAAGAACATCGAAGTGAAGGTCCATTCTTTAATCCAAATGATAAAATAGAACATACAGTAGATATAAGTGACGCCTGGACAATGTTTATATTAGACAAATCAGAAGGATTAACAAAAACAGGTATTGAACGAATTAACGAAAGTATTAGAATGTTTGTATGGGCACTATTAGCAGCACAATCTCAAACACGTGTAGAAATTCTAAAAATAGGCACAGGATTTGATGCTCAGAAACAATTTCTTGCTAACATTGAAGACGCTATTAATAGTCCAGTTGATTTACCAAGTCAAATACAAAGATATCAAAACACACTCAAATATGCAAGAAGTAAAGTAGATTTTGTTTATGGTATTGGATTATATATGTCTCCCAGTGATATGGTTTTACAAGTTGGTACTATCGCTGGATATAATAATAAAATTGTAATTGCAACAGAAAATCAAACACTTGGTTTCAATAGTGATGTAAATGTTAAACCTGTTGCATCTGCTACACAACCTGCAACTATACAAGGCACACAAACAAAGAAATCTCTACCAGATTATCATCAACAAGCAGTTGATTATGCAAAGAAACACAATCTGTCAAAAAGTTGGGTTGATGGTGCTGGTACCTCCGATGCTAGAATAGCAGATTGGTTTAATCATCACAAACTTGCTAACCAATCTACTACAAAGAAATCTCTACCACAATCTCTACAAGGCACACCAACAAATAAATCTCTACCACAATCTCATCAATCTCTACCAGAAAAAAAAGAAGCCATACAACATGAAGACAACAAAACAGCATTAATAGTAGGAAGTATAGTAATTGGACTATTAATTATGTATGAAATTTATTAAGTTCTTTTTTTTCTTATAAACTCTCTCGCAGATGCATATAACAATCCAGCAACCAATACAACTAATGCCCATAAATGTTCTCCAAACCAACCAACAACTTTACCCGCAGAAGACAACAACCAAGACACAATAGAACCAATAACACCTGGTAATGCAGTAGCTACTTTTCCTGCAAGGGTAGAAAGTAATTTACCAAGATTTGATAATTGTTTCTTAACCCAATCTTTAACACCATCTTTAGGAGGAGGCTTTGGTGTAGTTCCACCACCACCACCAGTAGGAATAACAGCCTCAACAATAACTCCAATAATCATTCCAAAAGCGGTTAAAATACTAACAATTGTAATGCCTTGTTCTCTGAATAATGTTCTAATTCTTTCACCCAATGTAGTGTCTTCTTTTAATACTTTGTTTATAGTCTCTTTGATTCTATTTACCTGACTACGTAGTTTTTCTTTATTAACATTAATAACTTCCAATCTTGCACTTCTCTCACTTTCTAACTCTTTGATTCGACTACTTATCCTTTCTATTTGAAATTCATCATTGTCTGCTTTGGCTTGTTCTAATTTTGTATTTTCTTTTGCTAAGTCTTTATTTGTTTCATTCAGTTTTGCCAATTCATTTGCTATCTCTTCTTTGACTGTTGTCATTGCATTTGCTATTCCATCAATCTCTCTTTTTGTCCAATCTGTTTGTGTTTCTTGTTCATTAGTAAATGATGTCTCCAATGTTTTCACAGCAGTTTCTACATCAACTTTTGTATTTAATAGTTCTTGAGTTTGTTCTTGTGATGATATATCTTGTAAAGGTATTTCTTCTTCTGTTTGTGTTATTTGAGTTCTCGTTTGAAGTAATTGTGTGAATGCTTTTCTACCTTCTTTAATTCTTGTAGCAGATGGTTTAAAATCATCTACACCTAATACATTCCTAACAAAATCAACACCATATTTCCTTTGCAAAGTATTAAATGATAAAAATGTTGCTATTTCATCTGGTGCATTGGAACGATAATATGTTAATGCAATATTCTTTCCACCTTCATCTTTAACATATAACATTGGTCTCCCTATATCATCTTTCTTGAGAGACAAACCTTTGATTTTACGTTTAGGTTCTTCATTCCTTTCGTAAAATCTATCTATCATGTTTTGACCTATGCTATTACGCAGAGTTTTCCAATCATCACCGGTTAAATCATTCAAACCAGCAAACTGACTATTTAATGTTCTCTGAAACTGCTCTTCATCTGTAAAAGATGTTTCTGCTTCTTCATCATAATCCTCCCTGTCATACTCAGGATTTTCATATTCAGCCATTATTTATTTATTATTTAAAAATATTTTTTTATCTTTTAAAAAAATGTCAGCTTACGGAGATAAACTAAACCCTTACAGAAAATTAAGAGAACCACGAGGTGTGAGAGGTATCCGTCAAAGTGTAGTAATAACAAATAACCCTTCAACTATTGACCAAAATCAACAATTATTAGTGAGATTTCCTAATCTAAGTAGTAATGATGTTATTGTTCCCGGAACAGTCAGATTAGCATTTGAAATTGAACTAACCTCTAAAGATGCAAATGCAACTATATTTCAAAACATAGGAAGAGCAATAATTAAGAAAACAACAATTAGAATAAGTGGAAATGAAGTTATGTCCATTGACGATAGTGACATCTATCATTGTTATATTGATTTATGGAAGACTATTACAGAACGTGTAAATATGGTATATCAAGGCGTTGGCAAAGAGAACATGTTGAGACATAGAGTGGGTGCAGGAAACGCAACAGCAGATAAAGAAGATCAAGCCATCGCAAAAGCATATGGAAACAGGTTTTGCATCCCACTTGATTTTGAATTATTGGAAACCCATATGCCATTTTATCAAGCAGGATTAGGAGATAGACTTGAATATGAACTTACATTCAATGATTATAATAAAGTAATTAAATCAGGCGATGCAACTTCAACTTATACAATCAAAAATATTTGTTTGGAATTTGATATTGTTTCTGATACTGAATTAGCAAGACAAATAAGACAGCAAGTTGATGGTAAAATGGTTATTTTGTATGACAGAATACTAAGACACAGAAAAATAACTAAAAACAAATCTGATACACTATGGAATATCAATCTAAATGTTCCTGCAAGAAGTATGAAAGGAATTCTTATGCTATTCGAAGATCCTGAAAGGGCCAGCACAGAAGAATATTATAATCCAGAAATTACAAAAGTGGAAATGACAATAGAAGGGATTCCGAATCAATTGTATAGTCAAGGAATGAAGTCCCACCAACACTGGGACGAAATAAATAAATTCTTTGCTTTGAATTCAAAAAGAAACAAAGAAACAAGTATGGTCGTTAAAGATTTATATTTTACTGATACAACAATAGAAAAATATCTAACGAACAGGTATGCTTTATGGTTGGATTTACGTTCAACTGATGATAATACACTTCATGGTTCTGGAAGAAGAATTGAAAATGCATCAGAAGGTATTACAATACAAATAACGAAAGAAGCAGGAGCAGATGAACCAATCAATCTTTATTTGTTTGTTATACAAGATGCACAAATCAACTTTGAAGATGGTAGATTTAAAGAAGTCAGTTATTAATATTTTTTTTTTTACAAATAAAAATGGAACTACCAAAATATCCTCATTGTGCTATTATATGTGGTCAAACTGGATGCGGGAAAACAGAGTTTGTCCTTGACCTTTTGGAAGAGGAATATCGTCAAGTATTTAAACATATTGTTATACTTTGCCCAACCATTCAATGGAACAAGGCTTATAAAAATCGTGAGTGGATTGGTGATGTCAGGAAACCTAAAACAAAAAATATAACAATTGTTAATCCTATTGTTAATGGAGAAGAAAAACTACAAGAACTACTAAGAATGTTCTTTAATAAATATGCTGGTCATTCTACTCTCTACATTATTGATGATTGCAGTGCAACGAAAGAACTAACAAAGAAAAAAGATATGTTATCAGAATTAGCATTTTCTGGTAGGCATGCAGAACAATCAGTGTGGGTTATTTCGCAGAGATATAATTCTGTGTTAAAAGATTTAAGAGAACAAACAAAATGGCTATGCATGTTCTACACAAAAGATAGAGATAGTTTTGAAAATTGTTTAAGAGAGAATGATGTTATTCCAACTTTGGAAGAACGACAGAGAATAAAAGAAGAACTGAAAAAAAAGAAGCATCGTAAGTTAATTTTGAAGACTGACCAGCCTACTGGTTATTGGTTGGTTGATTGATTATTTTTTTAGCAATGATTAAGTAATGTTTATGCAATGATTAAGTAATGCTTATACAATGCTGTAGCAAATCTTAAGTAATGCTTATGCAATGTTTTAAGTAAAATAGCAATACTAAAAAACAATGCTGTTAGAAATATTATCAATCACTGCAATCTTATCAATAATCATAACAAACACTGCAATCTTATCAATAGTCGGATATGCGATGTTTTATTTTTTAAAAATAAAAAATAAATTACATAAAATAAAAATGAATGCTGAAGAATTATTACAAGACATTGAATGTGAAAGCACAGAAAATAATGAACAAGAAACAAAACGTGAGCGATTATCAGCCATTGTTGCTGGTGGTGGTAGTAAGCAGTATCTTGGTAAAGACTTACAACTATCAGACATTGATACAATGACAGCAGAACAAATAAACAAACTTTACTGCAGATATGAAGCAAGATTGGGAGCAAGTATGACTAAGACATTGGGTAATTCTTTCATTAGCTTATACGTGATGGGTGTATCAAAGTATTTCAATGTTGTTAATCCACCTAAACTGATACAAGACTTAGAGGAAGACCCTTTTATCAATCACGCTTTGACAAGTTCGTGTTGTGAATTGTATTATAGATATGGAATGTACCTTGCTCCATTAACTGCAATGCTAACAACAGCAAGACATATTGATTTTAATAAAAAAGAAAATATCTCCTTAGAAAAAAATGAGTGATACTGAAGTTAAAACAAAAGACCCAAGACGAGTAGTTGCTGGTAAGAAAGGTGCAGAAGCAAGAAAAAGAAATGCAGAATTAAGAAGAAAGGAGACTGAAACTATAAAGAAAGAAAACATGGAATTAAAATCTATAACAAAAGATGATGATGTCGGCTCTCCAAATTCACAGAATATAAATATATACAAAAATTATATACCATTATGCATAACAGTTGGAGTTGTTGGAATAGGATTGTATATGTACAAGTCTAAACAAGTTGTACCACAACAACAACCTATGATGCAACAACCTGCACCTATTATACAACAAAAAGAAATTGACCCATTTGAATTTAATTAATTTAAAAAAATAATATTCTCATTAAAAAAAAATGACAACCTCAATAGACGGAAAACAAATTGCAAACATGTTATATCATGCTGGAGTGGAAACTGTATTAACTGTTGGATATTCAGAATTAGGTAGAAAACTATTGAAAAGACCAGCACCAAAAGTAGATTTTAATATGACAGATATTGGTATGTTGTCCATTGATATATTACTTGCAATGGCAACAAAGGATATGCTTGTTAAGCAAGGTATTATTCCTGCAGATATTATGAAGTAATTTTAATATTTTTTTTTTCATTATATAAAAATGGCAAGTGCAGTAGCATTAATGGTTGGAGGAGCAATTACAAACGCCTTAGCCTTTTCAGGTAGTAATTATTTATTTTCACATATGGGTAGTAATAGTGATGAAGAGAGAAAACGACATGATAAAGCGATGGAACAATTAGAATCAGCAACAACTGCATGGAATGAGAAGAGAACACAAAGATTGGATTTTATTAATGAGCAACTGAAGAAGGAACATCATGCTGTGGATGAGTTCAGTGATGCTGACACTGCTATGAAACAATATTATTATATTACAGGAAAACAATTGCCAGATAATTTATCCACACCATTACCACCAAAACCTACATTGAGTGATTTTTACACTCCATCAGAAGACCAGAAAAATAGAGAGATTGCATTTGTTGTTGGTGGTATGGCATTGACAGGATTTGTTGCTTGGAAGTTGATGTAGGTAAAAAAAAAATTATTTTTTGACATAATCTTTCTTTGGAAAAACTAAATCATAAGCATGATATTTATTTTTTTTATTATTCTTACATGGTTTCAAACCAAGTGGTCTTACATAAAATGGTGGTTCTTTACCTTCTATCTTCTTTGTGAGATGTGCAGGACTCCATACTTCACCATTGTCTTTGAGAGTTAAAATTACACTCACACCATTTTCTGTGTTAATTTCTCTGTAGTCAGTGATTGTATAAATGTTGTTGATTTCTAAATCAGTCCATTTCTTTGTGTCAAATTGACTTTGTTCCTTTAACAGCTCTTCAAACTCTTCTTTTGTAGGTGTATAGTCATCATCAAGCAATTGTGCTATATTTTGCGTTTGTGCATTCTTTGACATCTTTTTATATATAAATATTTTTTCTTAAATAAAAATAAATGGAGAAGATATACTATAGTCCAAAAGGTTTCTGGAAAGGACACTCAGCAGTTAGTAAATTAGCAAAAGAAGCAAAGGTTAGTCAGAAACAAGCATTAGAATTCTTAAAGAAACAAGCAGTATGGCAAATATATTTACCTGCACCTAAGAAAATAATAAGACCTAAATTTGATGTGTCTGCAGAGAATGAAGTTCATCAGGCTGATTTGTTGTTTTTACCTCACGATACTATTGGTAGGAAGACATACAAGTATGCATTGACAGTGGTTGATGTTGGAACAAGATATAAAGAAGCCGAACCTTTGACGTCGAAAGATAGTAAAGAAGTTGCAAATGCTTTTGAGAAGATTTATAAAAGACATTTGAAGTATCCTAAACTATTGCAAGTTGATCCTGGTAGAGAATTTATGAGTTCCGTTTCACCTTGATGGAAAAGCATAATACCAAAATAAGAAGAGGTAGAAAAGAAATACACAGAGACCAAGGAATAGTAGAAAGATTTAATAGAACCTTAGCAGAAAGATTGTTTGGTTATCAGTATGCTAAAGAGATTGATACTAAAAAAAGAAACAGAGAATGGGTTAGGAGATTATCTGATGTTATTAAAGCATTAAATAAGGAGACGAAAAAACCTCCTCCAATTATAACAAGAAAAGTTGATGCTGAAATTTGTCCTTATGCAAATGTTAGATATTTGTATCAACCTGGAGGATTAGAAGGTGGAAAGAGAAGGGCTACTGACCCAGTATGGTCTGTTGATATTCATAAGATTGACTATCATATTATAACGCAGGGAATAAGAGTTTATTATTTGAAATCTCCTGCACCTAAGAGAGGGTTTGTCAAAGAGGAATTACTTATTGTTCCGGCTGATACCCATACGCGTATGTCGTGATTCCATCTGGTGCTATGTATCTTTTTGTGTCTAAAGGAGAAAGTGTAGTCTTATTTACTTTTAATCCATATATGTTGTGATGCATTGAGCGTAGCATGTTCATTGAGTGTGTGTATTTCTTTTTGTTGAATAATGCATCTCTGTAGTTTTCAAAATTGATTTGTTTTTTGATTACATATTTTTTTGTTCCTTTCGCTTTTTTGATGACTTGTTCATCTGCTCTTAATACTGAATATAGTTTAGGACGAAGACCAATATATTCTGATATTGGAACACCAGCACATTCATCCTTCATCTTACCTATGACCTTCTTGTTTGTTTCATCGTATAGTGGATGTTCTTTTGGATAATCAGAGAAATCGTATTCATCTTTCATTTCAGACATATCTTTGTAAGCATCTTTGGTTTTGATATCTACTAATAAACTGTCTGTGTCGGTGTATAACAAGGTGCAGTTATTACCATACTTCTTTTTCAATGTATTATAATACCAATCATACATAAGATGTTTTGATAAATCTAAAACACAGAAGCCAACATATATTGGTTTATTGAGAGTTAATCTTGTTTTATTCACTTGAATGGCAGATAACTCATTAGAGAACTTTATTCTACGATTGAAGTTTGGTTTGGCTATTATCTTGCGGATTTTTTCATTTTCACTGCCATCTGTTTTGACTAATTTAATATCAACTCTTTTACGTATGTTTTCCATTGTTTTGCCAAATACTGAGTTGTTCATAAGTTTAAAGAAATCTTTTTCAAATGTAGTCTTTGCTTTTTTACGTAATTCTGTATTCAGACGTATGTAAGGTTCCATCCAAGGTTTCTCATCAAATTCTAATATTCTGTGTATTTTTGTTATTTTCATACCAAGTTGTTTGTATAGTCTTAAGTTTTTGTAATGTACTACATATTTCTTCTTATCCATTAGATTGGGGACAAGTTTTTCTGTTTTTAACATACTATTTTCAATTAGTTCATTTTGATAGTCGGATAACCATTCTTTTTTAATTGCTAATTTTTCAGGTGCAAGTGGATAGTCATTATGTAGTTTATGTAAATGTTTGGGGTATTCTAAATCTACTTCATATATTCTTCCTCTACCTTTTTGTAATTTTGGAAGTTTTCCATCTATTAAATCTTTATTAGTTATCCATTTGAAACCACCAAATGGAAGTGGTTGGCTCATTGAATGACCATATAAATTATTTTCATCTAAATACATTATGTAATTGTCTTCTTCATTTGGATTATAATCTGCTACATATTTATTGTTTGCTTTTGCGTGTCTTTTAGAAACCATACTTATTCCACCTCTCATTCCTTTTTCAATGAAAAGATGCATATCCAAATCTGATAGAAGTTGTAATTCTATTTCTGTGTATTTTAGAAGAGCATCCCAAGATAGACCAGGTGCAGTGTAGTAATGTAGAGGGTCAAGTTTATAGTTATTCATACAGGTTTCTCTAAACTTTTGAAAAACATCTGCAAGTAAGAGAACATCTGTTTTGAGATATAAATCATGATAATCACCAAGTGTTTTACAGTTAAATTGTTTCCATACTTTTTGAGCGTGTTCATAGTCTTTTTGTTTGATACTTTCATCTGTAAGACTGCTGTAGAATTTGTCTATGGGTGGTAGTTGTGTTTCATCAAATCTATCAAAACTATCAATGTATTCATATGGATAGATACCTTTACGAGCAAGAAGATGTGAGTTAGTTGTATGTTTTACAGTTAATGGTAAGTCTGATTTGTTGAGTTTTTTATATCTTGTATTGTGACATTTTTTACATTTCGCTGTTAATAACCAATTTTCATTGATGTTTATTTCTTCTGTACCTTTACATTTTTCACATTCTGTCTTTACACCAATTGCTCCATCTACCAACTTTTCAAGAGAGGAAGCCATAAATTGAAAACTGTCTAAGAATTTCAGTTGTCCAATACTGAATGAGATGAATTTCTCTGAATTATTTGCAATACAAGTAATGTTTCCACTTGCTTTGTGTATTTTCTGCATTATTAGATGGCTATCATAACCTTTTAAGTTGTGGAAGATAACTGAAATTTTGGTTTTATTTGGTTTGATTGCAAGTTTGAGATTACAGGATTTGTGTGCTGGTCCTCTATATTCTCCTGTGAAATGACAGTGGTCTTTTACTTTTGGATTCTTTTCATTATTAATTTCTTTTTCACATATCCAACAATGGGAAGCATTTTCATAATCTTGTATGTTCTGTTCTGTTGGCATTATTAATGGTTTAGGATGTCTAAAGATGTTGTTGATGTTATTCACTTCACATTTTAAATGATTTAGAAAAACCTCTGCAACATCTTCACCTCTGTATATTACTGGTTTGTCTGCTTTACCATCATATCTAACAACTTGATATCCAAATCCACACGCTTCGTGTTCGCTTGTTATTTCTGATTTATCTCCTTTTTGTTGTGATTTGGGTTTGATTTGTGCTTCAAAGTCAGCATAGATAACATATGGAACGGGCATTTGATTTTGATGGTTTTTAAACTTGATAAGACCTTTTGATGGCATTTCTATTCGCATTGGAGATTTATTTATGCCTTCACAGTCTTCTTTATGTTTGATTAGTAGGTCTTCTCTTGTAAAACCATAAAGACATCTATCACAGAAATGTGTTTTATGTTTGTGTTTATTGTTCTGATTGTAAAGTAATCTATTAAGGTTTTTAATAAAACAGTAGTGATATTTTGTTTTTGACTCATCAGGAGGATAGTCATCAGGATTATAATCTTCATCTATCATTTCTTCTTCACTATCATCAATTTCCTCTTCAACATCTTCAGTTATCAAAAGCAGATTAATTCGTTCTTTTTCATTTGGTTGATTTGAAATATGATATGGAAATATAGTAAGTTTCTCTGTCTTTTTTGTTAATGTGTATCCATAAACATTGATTGCTATATTGTTTTGTTTCTCAACTTTTGGTATTTGTGAGATTGGTGTGGGAAAGTCTATTCCTTCCATATTTAATGTGCCTAAATATTTACGATAACTTGATAACTTACTTGGATTGTTTTTGTTTGGGTATTTAGAAGCAAGTATATGCCATTCTAAACATCTATCATCATCATTTGATAAATTAATTATTGCTTTTTTATTTGCTATTGCACTTGGAAGAGAAATATACGAAGAACCTTTGAGTGGTTCATATTTTGCTATATTAAGATAAAGTTTGATACAATGGTCAATTTCTAAACCCGTTGCGGTATTTGTGAATTTTTCAATCCATGTTTGTATATAAGTTGTTTGTTTGTTATAGTTTTCATCTAAATTATTTCCATCAAGAACTGCACATTGTTCTCCGTGTGATGCACCGGTAACTTCTTTTCTTTCACCATTAAGTTCATCTTTAAAAAACTTTATAGATAACCCAATTGAAAATTTAATACCATTGTATTCTTTAATGTTTTCATTAATTTTATCTATAATGACAGATTTTTTATCATTAAACAAAATATTTGGGTCTTTATATTTATGAGCATCTATTTCATACGCTTTGAAGTAATTGCATAATGGTTTATCAACCAGTTTCAGAACATTTTTCTCTTTAGTATCTTCATCATTAATTTTTTCACTTGTTTTAACAGCATTTTGTTGCTGTCGTTTTCTTATCTTTTTATCTCTACGTCTTTTACGCAGATTTTCCAATGTAGAAGTTTGTTGTAGTGCATCACTCTTCTGTTTCTCAATATCTAAGGATTTAAGACCCTTGTCTAAAGCCTCATCACTAATTCTTCCTTCACTATGCAATTGTATTAGTCTCTCTACAGAACTCATTTTTTTGTTTTCTTTTAAACTATAAAAAAAATTTTTAAATATAATAATAAAAATGGATATAGAAAAAGCAAAGATGCAAAATATATGTGCTATGTTGCCGTTAGGTTCAAATAAACCATGTAAAAACAAATCAGTAAAGCATTCTATATACTGCAAGGCTCATAATTTTATTATAAAACATAACAAAAGTAAAGTAGTGAAATGTTTACAATGTGGTAAAGGTACTACAGCAAAATATCAAATCTGTGATAAGTGTGGTGGAAAGAATTTTAGAGAAAAACAGAGATATTTTAACTCTATAAAACCTTTTAAGCAGGAAATTGCAAGATTGAGTATGATAGAGTGTTGAGGATGATTCAGGACTGAAAGAGAACATACATTCAAAACATTCAAAACTGAGTGAAAGTGAGAGAAAGAAACTTATTGAGGAAGGTAAGGCTCAAGCGAAGAATGAAATGAAAAAAAAGATAGAAAATGCTTGATTTTATTCAATAAAATTACAATAGTAAATGACCCACCACCAAAATATGAAAGTTAATATTTTTTTTTTTTGCTTCACTTTCCGACCTACAATGTTATAAGAATGTGCATTTTGTATGTTGAAACATATGTACAAAGTTTGGTGGTAATTAGTTGAACCAATGTTATTTTACAACAATTCAAAGACTTGCAGGAAATTCCAAAATGATGCTAGAACTTTGAAATTTTGTGATAATATGTATATATGCAACCCAAATACATATGCAAAATTTGAGACTAATCGGTTGATGGGATTCCACTTTTAGGAAGACTCAAAGACTTTCTGAAATTCCAAAAGTTGTCATAGGAACTTGGAATTTTAATATGTTATACAGCCTTAAAGTCTTGTTATATGTGCAAAATCTGGTGGTCATTGGATTATGTAAAGGCACTTTCAGGAGGGGTTAAAGTTTTTGCCCCAAAGTGGAATTTTCAAAATTCTTTTTAATATGTTTCTATATAGTGTCTATCCGCGACTTTTATCGGAGCAGATTTTGGATATTACTTTTAATTATTTGTTGTTCTCTACGAGTTGCTTAGTAACCTTTCTTAATTAAACCGATTACAGTGTTATCAGGATTTTTTTGTATTTTTTTCTTTTTTTTTAACCCATTTTTATCGCTTAGAAACGCTTTTTATTGAAACCGATTACGCTGTCATCATTTTTTATTCAATGTTCCATTATAAAAAGATTTTTATGTCATTACCGGGATTCGAACTCATGCCCCACCATTTACAGTCCAAACCATCTAGACCACTCGGCTATCACGGCTTGTACTAGAATAGTAAGAAATTGAACGTAAATAAATGACTAGTTTTTTGTCCAGTGAATGGTTTTCTAAATACTGAAATAGTCCGTAGGTGATTTCCCTTTTGGACTTTGATGTCCAACTATCAGTGTGGTAAAGATAAATTGACATGTAATAGTCGGTTTATCTGTCTGCTCAAAATACTGCGGTAAAATATATATGTGGTAAGATGTGTTTATATATAGATAGTGCTGGTTGAAGAGGTGATTTGTGAGGGTTTTTAACAGATTACCTCAAAACCGGCACTATCTATATATATGGGGGTATACATTATTTTTCTTATTTGCGCTCCAAGACATAGGTTGTGGGTACTCGTTACCTCTAATGGGCACCCACAACCTATGTTTGCAGTATTTATATGAAAAATATCACAGATTTCCATCAGAAAAGTAAGCATTTTGCAGGCATGGAAGATTTTACTGCGGTATGTCATGCGGGTGGGTTACCCTAATGACAGGAGTTTTAGTGAGAGATATATAAAAGATATACGATTGCTATGCATGACCAAAAATGAAAAAGAACAAAAAAAAAAAAAAAAAAAAAAAGAGAAAACAAAACAAAAAAAAATAACTTTACAAGGATGGCAGCTTTCATTGGATACAGTTTCCAAAGAATTGTCTTGTTCCTTGCATAAATCATTCCATGTGAAGCATGCATTGAGTCTTTGTAATCTGTTTTTGCTGTAGTATAATCAAGCAGGGTGTAATCCTCTTTTTTGTCTCCTGCCTTTCCATAGGATTGGTATGGAGCCAAATGTCCCCAAACCTCATTTTGCTGTGACATGATCTTTTTCTTCTGATTTTTGAAAATCAATCTATTTATGCACAGTGACAAGACAACACGTGTCATTTGTTTACAAACAATAAATGAGAAGAGTTAGGGCGAACACTAATGTCCGGGAATTGTCCGGGAAATGTCCGGGAATTCGCCGGGAAATGTCCGGGAAATTAGGGGTAGTGGTGCGTTATCCCTAATATCTCCACTTCGGGTGGTCAGAAATTAATAAAATTAGTATCAAATAAAATTTTTAGCTCCATTCTAAAAGACAAAAGAAAAATAATTTACTTTGCTAACGTTTTAGGGGTCCATTTTTTAAGTTAATTTGTCCGGGAAATTCTCGGATTTTGTCCGGATTTTGGGGTAGTGGGGCGTTAACCCTAATATCTCGATTTTGGGTGGTCAGAAGTTATTAAAATTAGTATCAAATAAACATTTTAGCTCCATTCTGAAAGATTATTAAAACATATTTTTCAATTTGAATATTTTAGGGGTCCATTTCTGAAGTTAATTTGTCCGGGAAATTCCCGATTGTGTCCTGGATCTTGCGGTAGTTGTGCATTTTCACAATATCTCGGTTTGTGGTGATCACTAATTGATAACAATTGATATATGTTAAGATTTTAAGATCAATTATAAAAGAATATAAAAAAAAATTATACACATTATTGAGGCAGTTCTAATGAGTACCCACAACCCGGATTGTGTGCACACAACATGACTTTAATTTATAGAAAATCACAAAGAATCTTTAATAATGGCAAACAGTGTAGAACTTGGTCAAAGGTTTAACCCATATATATATGCCTAGCGTCCCATTGGTGGGCCATTGGCAAACAGTGTAGCTCTTGAACAAAGGTTTAGCCCATATATGCCTTGAGTCCCACTTGTGGGACATTGGCAGATAGTGAAGATCCAGATCAGATATTTAACCCAGATGTTTAACCCATATATGCCTATCATCCCATTTGTGGGACATAGTCAAACAATGTAGACTCAAATGATCAGACGCTGCAAAACATGGCGTCTGGTCTGGTCTGGGCCGCAAAATGCGGCATCTGATCTTGGTCTACACTATTTGCTTAAACAAGAACGAAATTTAACCGCATCAATTTCTTGCTGGCAATGAATTAGGTGTACGGACTTCGACTGATTTGACGGACCATTATGATCAGACGCTGCAAAATTTGGCGTCTGATCTGGGTCGCAAAATGCGACATCTGATCTGGTTCTACACTGTTTGCTAAAACAACGACGAAATTTAAGCGCATCCATTTCTTGCTGGCGATGAATTAGGTGTACGGACTTTGAGCGATTTTACGGGCCATTAATTTTCTAACGAGATTAAACATGTGTTAAGTTAATTGCTTTAATTCATAATAAGTTGACGTGTGTCGCATGCCTGGATTGAAATAGTAGAAAGTTATTTCCACAAAAGTTGTGTCCAATTGATATTTTGAATGAATGCTGTTAATTTGTTTGTTTGATTTGATATTAAATTAAAATTTTGTAGGACTTAACTTTACGAGATAGTGCATTTTTCACATTTCCAAAATGTTTACTTTTCTGATAAATATTCGTCATATTTTTCCTTTTTATACGGCAAACATAGGTTGTGGTTGCTCGCTAGAACATCCTCGTTGAGACGGTTCTAACGAGTAACATCAACCTATGTCTTGGATCAGAAGTAGGAAAACAATGTACACCCCATGAACCCCAGTTTTCTTTATATAAAATGACCTTATAAAAACGCTTCTGTCTTCGTCGATGAAAAGCAGTTTTGGAATACAAAACATCATTTTGAACAAAAATAAAAATAAAAATAACAAGCGTACAAGTACATTTTGACAGATCTAATCACTGGACTATGAGTTTTTCTACAACTAAAGAGGCAGATATTTATTATATAGATAGCTTAGGAACAAATTTGCAGGATTTGAAAAACAACGTTAAGATTCAAATTTCTCAAGTTTACAAAAATGCAGCCTCTGATAATGTTTTGCTTGTCAAAATTCCGCGTGTTCAACAACAACCGAATTCTAATGATTGTGGGCTTTTTGCAATAGCGAACGTGGTAGAGTTTTGTTTTGCTCCGGATTCATTTAACACTATAATAATATACGACGTGTCAAAAAATGAGACAGCATTTAGTTGAATGTTTGGAAAATGGAAAAATGACAGCGTTTCCGAAAGAAAAAGATACAGACAAGCGTAAACTTCATTCATTCACTTGTTTGTAGAAATTCCAGTCGGGTGCTTCTGCAAAATGCCTGAGTGTATTGATAACATGATTTGCTGTGATAATCGTGAGTGCAAAATTTGGTTTAATAGAATATGTTTAGGTCTGAATTCATCATCAAATCAATGGCAGTGTCCGTCTTGTGAGCAGTGACACGTGTGACATCATAGAAAGCTGTGTAATGAAAACCCATGTAAATCCAACTTTATACAGATAAAGTAGGGTTTACACGGGGTGCTTAGTCTTTATTTCGTTTTCACAAGTCGATATATTATGGAAAACGAACCAATACCGCACCATCCTGGACACAATCCGGGTTGTGGGTACTCATTAGAACTGCCTCAACGAGGTGTATAAAAAGTTTTTTTTTATATATATTCTTTTATAATTGAACTTAAAATTTTAACATATATCAATTGTTATCAATTAGTGATCACCACAAACCGAGATATTGTGAAAATGCACAACTACCGCAAGATCCAGGACACAATCGGGAATTTTCCGGACAAATTAACTTCAGAAATGGACCCCTAAAATATTCAAAATGAAAAATATGTTTTAATAATCTTTTAGAATGGAGCTAAAATTTTTATTTGATACTAATTTTATTAATTTCTGACCACCGAAAATCGAGATATTAGGGTTAACGCCCCACTCCCCCAAAATCCGGACAAAATCCGAGAATTTCCCGGACAATTAACTTAAAAAATGGACCCCTAAAACGTTAGCAAAGTAAATTATTTTTCTTTTATCTTTTAGAATGGAGCTAAACATTTTATTTGATACTAATTTTATTAATTTCTGACCACCCAAAATCGAGATATTAGGGTTAACGCACCACTACCCCTAATTTCCCGGACATTTCCCGGCGAATTCCCGGACATTTCCCGGACATTAGTGTTCGCCAAGAGTTAGTGTTCTTGGATGGATCCATCATTATCTAAATAATCATAACCAATATTAAATATTAATAACAGATTAAATAGCTTTGATTTACTAAATTTCAAATAAATGAAAAACATAAAAAATATTTGAAATAACGTAAATTTCTAAATGCGGATGAATTGTAACATAAGTGGACTATAATTTTGCTTTTATTAATGAACGGTCCTTTTTGAACTCTTCAACTGAAAACAACATTCAGTGTTTTCACATCCTGGATAATCATGATAAAAATATTTGCAATTATCTTGCTTTTATTCTTTAATGAAGCACTGTCATCAAAATCTTGCGATGCAGAAAGTTGTAATAAAGACTCGCCTGATGAGGAAAAATCAGACTGCGGCTGCTCAATTAGCCGTGAAAAGACAGAGGACTCAAAATCAAAGCCACTAGCAGACGACGTTCATAGCAAATACTCCACCCACTCCAATATAGAAAGTCCATATCCAAGAACCAACGAAATGGTTCGAATTCCTGCAGGCAGCTTTGTTATGGGAACAAGTAAACCATATTTTGTAGCTGATGGAGAAGGGCCAGAGAGGACTGTCACTTTGTCAGCGTTTTACTTGGACAAATATGAAGTCAGTAATGCAGAATTTGAGCTTTTTGTCAATGCAACCGGATATATCACAGAGGTAAACCCTATACATGTTTCATTTTTCAAGCTTTTAAGGTTCAAACGGATGTTTTATATAGGGGTAGACTATAAGAGTAAAGTTAAATAATAATCAGGTAGAAGAAAGCTTTATATTTAAAGACTGTCTTTAAATTTAAAGACTTTTTAGTCTGTAAATTTAAAGACTGACACAAATAAAATAATGAAAATGGTGTAAAACGGAAAAATCGCATTCTGCTGTTTATAGTAATATGGCCGTTATCTATGGAATATTTAATTATGTGTAACTGCAAATTATATAGTTGTCTCTATTTAATTAAATTCCTTCCACCATAATTGAGGAGTTCTCAGAAAAACATGTTTTGTAATAAGATTCATTGGTAAAATGAACTCAGGAATGAATGTGTATAACGATTTTGTCATTTTGTCAATATACCGACCACTCGTTTCGACAGACTGTTTTTCTGAGAACTAAAATTGATGAAAGTTTCAGACGGACTATAATATTAAAATGTCCGAAAACGAAATGACGTCAGTACGAAACTCCTCTAATGTTCGACCTTTGACAGATATTTCCTCCCTTACTGCGAACTTTCACGGCATTTGTGGTCTAAGGGAAGGAACTGTGTTGTTTTATTTCTTAATTATTTCTATCATTAATACAATATTAAAAGGCAATAAAATACATGCAGTCTATAGCAACGCACCTTTTATTAATGAGATGAAGACTGAGGCTGCGTATGAGAATGCGATTTTTTCGTGTTACATCATTTTCATGATTTTCCTTTGTGTTACACAGTGTTAGTCTTTAAATTTACAGACTAAAAAGTCTTAAAATTTAAAGACAGTCTTTAAATTTAAAGACAGTCTTTAAATAAAACAACTTTCTTCTACCTGATAATTGGGAATCATCTGGGTTATACAGGGCTAACAAAAGAGTACAATTTGACGTAAATATAATATTGGACAAAATATGGGCCCCAAGGGGCTTGGGATGGTTGGGGTCTCGGATACTGGCTTTTTCTAAGTAAGCCTTTATAATGGCATAATATGGCATTATTTTTCCCTGCTTAGTTTTTACAATGTTGTTACTTTTTTTTTTTTCAATATGACAATTAACCCATTAAGTTAACGAGTCTTACATCCCGCCTAGTATTTCGTTTCGGCAAGACGGGATCTGGACACATGAACATGGGTCAAGATTTTAGATCGATGGGCCGACACAGTTGAATGTTCTTGCCAATGCAACAAGGACAGCAACTGCGCCGGTCTTAAAATAGGTCACGTGCCAATAATATATAATTCATTCATGTCCATTTATGCACTAGTATGTATGTCAATGCATTAGTATTTCGGGGTGTGCATACGTATGTATCTACAAGCATTTATGTTATATACACCGGCTGCGGTCTGGGTTGGGTAAACACCCAATCCATAGAGCTGCCGATGCATGTTGCAATCTCTGCTTTAAATTAAGTAGTATGACTATTTGCAGAGTTCTCACTAGGATTTAGAAAACAGGAGTTTAAGAATCCATCCATGGAAAAAGTTGGATTCAAATCTGGAAAGTTGGAGTCAAATTTTGAAAAGTTGGAGTTTGACCCTAAAAACGTGTGTCAATTATGGCCAAATGCGTACGGCTGTAGAGTGTGACTCCAAAAGACTTTGGGGCTTGAACCCTTGTTCTGCTTAACATGACAAACCCCTTTTCTTGCAGTGGAGATCCAGATTAGATGGCTTCCATCTAATCAGGGTTTACACTGTCACTCAGATTGTGAATTTGAATGGATAAATTACATTAGGCTTTGAAAGTCAGGAGTGGACTGGGTAAATTAATTTATTCATCAGGATATGGGTTTAAATTGAGTGTGAGCAGTTAACAGTAGTACAGGCTCTGACCAGGCTTCACCAACAGGACAAGTCCTTTCAGGCCATGCACTACATCCTAGTTCATAAAATGGCATATGAAACTTTTGGATTCTTCGATATGTTACACGACCATGTCCTGGAAATTATGATTTTTGACCCCACGCGGACCCTACCCCCCCCCCCCCCCCCACCTGGGCCCACCCTTAGGGGCGTGATCAAAATTCCGAAAGTGTCATGCACTCCCCAGACCAAGTTTCTATCTATCACCGTCTAGGAGTTATCCGGTAAGACCGACGGACGTATGACGAAGACCATTACAATAGCCCCACGTGGGGACAAAAGAAAAAAAAAACACCAACAATGCAGGCCCAGATCAGATGCCACAGGTGTCTGTTCCGGACCACCACTATTAGCAGGCAGTTCAACACTTGATAATTAATTTCTTTCATTCAAATAGGCCTAATCAAGGTAACTTGATAATGCGACAAACTCGAGTCATAATTTTCTTTAATCGTAATAAAGACGATTTATACACTAGATTATCGCATCCTTTAATTTTGCCTCCGACATTTTTTCAACAATAAAATTACCGATAATCCAACTGTGTATTCAAATATCCGGAAACAAAACAGTCAATTAATGTTAATCAGCCACGAGATTGCTGCATCTCGCAAACCGCAAAGACTGACCTGCCAATCTTCTAGCCGTGACGCTCTGATTGGCCGAGAGAGTAATACAGACGACTGTCCTCGCCAGGTAATGCTTGAACAAGCCTGGCTGCGACGATTAACGGTAAACTTTTGATCCGAAAGCGGTAGCTAAATTTGGAGATCAATTGGACACCCGCTGTTATCTTTTGATGTGGCTGAGGTCATTTTTACACTGGATTACGGACGCGTCTGGCGAAAAAAAATTGGCGTAATTAAGAATCCACGACAGGAAATTTTACGCGTACAAAAGCAAAAACAGGCGTAAAAATACGCCGGATTCGGCGTTTCCGAGAACTCTGTATTTGCACATTTGAACCACATACTTCCTCTATAACACCTTCTCCACAACATTCCTGTTGTAGAGATTTGAATGCTAATTGACGTTACATCTTTATATATATCTGGTCGTTCTTTTTATGTGTTTATGATCATTTACTTGTACTAGTTGATGTAACACTGTCCAATGCCATTGTTTGTATATATGTATCCTCATGGGCTTTATAGCCTTTTGGACTTGGTAAATAAACTCTGTTCTGTTCTGTTCTGTTCATGTTTTCTTTATCTATCTACATGTATCTATCTATCTATCTATCTATCTATCTATCTATCTATCTATCTATCTATCTATCTACCTATCTATCGTTAAAAAGGGGCATGGTGCTACCATGCTGGTCAGGAAAAAGGGCACTTTCGACACACGAAAATATATTAGAAGGACAAAACAATCACAAGGACACATTCACATGCACAACCTTGCTAAAATGGCACATCTCTTGCTTGAAGTAGAAGATCTTTCTCTTACCCTTTGTCTTCAACGCTAAATTATACTGCCTGTTTTATTATGCTAAGTGAAGAGATGTGTCACATTCACCACCAGTGACAAGAAGTTTAAGTTTTGTAAGTATTAAAGCTGATCCCTGATACAAATCCGATAAGTTTGATACATGTTTTGGCCACAGCTCCCATTCTCTAATAGATACAAACAATGACATGATACTGTCAGGCACACTTTCACACTTCAATTGTTTAATTGGTGTCACTCACACTTGTTATCAAAGGGCCTTATCAAAGCACAGCTATGACTTCTAAAAGTGAGTTAATTAAGTAAAATAAAAAAGGGATTACCAGTCAATCATAAATGGGGACTGAAATAGGCAACAATTTATTGCTAAAAAGTGTCTAAAATAGTCCTATTTAAAGTTTTGATATTTTCTGGTCAATTTCAGTGATTTTTGTACCAAAATGTAGGCCAACTTTTACTCTATATGACTATAGGAAAAGCATGGCAATAGAAAAAAGGCCATGGCGCTAGAAAAAAGGGGCATTGCACTGCACCATGCTAAAGGGGCTGGGGGAAACACTACATTTAGGTTTAATTTTGACTGTGATCCTTAGATGCACAGAATAAACAGATAGAGTGTGATAGCTCAATGGTTAGTGCACTAGCATTTGATGTTAGAGGAGCCCGGTTTGATCCCCAGCAGTGGTGATAAAAAAGTTGGTGTCCAAACAAATTCCATCGGCATCATGTGCAGGGATGATCCCAGATGAATGTCGTAAAGTGCACCCTCCTTCGGGTCAGGACGTTATCTGGAGAGCCGGGCCCCCAGTGCAGTGAGAGTCATACCCAGGTGCAGGTTAAAGACACCTGCCATGATTATATGATTACTGTGCGGGCTTTCATCCTACAAATCTGGAATGTATATAATGTACACCTTCTGATGTCTGCCATGGAGGTTAAGGCGTATTGCCTTATTGGAAGGAAGAAGCGTTGACAGCACTGTTTACAAATATACAGCATGTATAACAGATAACTTGAACTTTTGTTCAGGACAAGTAATTAAGCAAGACTACTGAGGCTCTGAACAAAGATTTATGTTGTTAAATGAAAATGAATAAATTAGTTTGTTTTGGAGTTTGCCCTGTCAACACTATTTAGGTCATATCGAGCCAGTTGGTTTACCTAGCCACACTTCCTGGGCAGGCTTATACATAAGCAGTTAACCAGTACAGTGCTCTTTCTTTATCCAGAAACTGACGACTGCCCTTCTTGAATCAGATGATGGGAGAGAATGACTAAAGAAAAGATTTCATGATCAATCTCCAAGAAAGAATGTTGCCGACGCCAGCTGGTATCTTACCCAGGACATCCTGATACCAGTCAGACATGCATCTGACTGAGCTACATGTTCTTAGAGCGGCGAAATTGAATAATGAAATTTTTTTCATTGAAATTATGATGATATAGGAATATTTGGGCTTTTAATATAAGTTGTGGGTACTTGCATAAATATGCTTAGATGTATATGTATTTGCATAAATTTGTAATTAAAATCTTAACAACTGTCAAGAAGAAAATATATATGCTTATTGTGGCTAAACAGGTCTGCAGATCTAATTTGGCACCAAGTTTTCATATTGACCTTTAAATGTACCATACCCTATGAAATATCCTGCCAGGAGTATATTTTTACCTTTTGGAGTGTCAGGTTCATCTTTTTTTTTTAAAAGAAATTTATGTAGAAAATGGCAACATTTTGCAAACATGGAAGGCCCGGATCTGCTGCCATGTTCTGCAGCTTCTGATCTGGGCCTGTACTGTTTGTCAGAGTCACATTTTCAGTATAAAGGGGATTAACCCATTTTGTACCAGAAACCCCAAAAGGGGTACCTTGGCAAACAGTGCAGGCCCAGATCAGACACCGCAGAACGCGGCGTCTGATCAGGGCCTACACTGTTTGCAAAAAGGTTCAGCCATTGTCCTAATCGATTTTGAAGAAAACACAACCTGACACCCCTAAATTTTGATATGGACTCATGCTATGTATAAGGAGGAAGATTCCATTTGGTACAAAAAGGGTTAAATTATATAAATTTTCAGGCTGAGAAGTTTGGGAACTCTTTTGTAATGGAAAAGTATGTATCAGAGAAAGTATTGGAGAAAATTGAACAAGCAGTAAGTATACATTCTCTCCATGAATATTCAGTTTAGCCACACCCATTTTTGACTTTGAACCAATCAGATTACTTGAATTACATGTAATTTATTCCTACAAATTCATAAATTGAATGTCAAACAGTGTAGATCCTGATCAGATGGCTTCTTCATTTGCAAATTAAAGGGTTGTCGTGAACAGCAGGATAAGAGGTATAAATCCAGTACTTGTGTACCATAATGAGCCTAAGTATTGAGAGGTTGCAGACACAGCATTTTTCTAAGATTATGCTCCCTTGATCTGCCATATTGGAGACACCAGACAGGTTTTGTCTACAAATTTATTCATTTTTGACCACTTATCCCATGGTGACCAAAGCACTGAAGGGGTTAATATGTGACTGTGATTGTTCTTAAAGGTCATAAGAATAACATAGTCAATGTTTAGTCATAATTTTCCGAAGGACAAGAAAGTTATTTACAAGGAAAAGGCATTAAAATTTTGTTTGAATTGAGCCTGGATGTCTCCAGCAAGAAAGATAATTGTAGGTGTGTGATGTCATCTGCAACCTCTCATTTGGGACTGCTAGTTTAGCTGTTGGTGGGACGTAAAACTCAAACACTCACTCATAGATTGTAGATACAAGTTAGAACCGCCTAGAGGCGGTTCTAACGAGTACCCACAATCTATATTTTAGAGCAGAAATAAGAAAATTAAGGTTTACTCCTGTAAACCCCAGTCTTAGTTTATATGAAGGTGTGGTTCAAGGGGGGTCATAATTATATAGGCAAGCTTTCGTGATCTAATCAGAGTCTACACTTTTTGCTTAAAGTGGAGGATTTTACGGGTTAAATGAAACAGTCTAAATTCCCATTCATGACCATTTTTGCCGCCTCTATTCAGAGACGATCAAACCACCAGTGCTGTCAGTGCTTCAATTCCAGTGAAAAGCAAGGTTTGCATAGGAATGCAGAGTTGCCATACAAGACATAAATTGTGTGTTCTTGTGAGCACCCAAAATATGGTTTAACAGATTTTTCCTAAATGACCTATATTGTTGACAGTGACTGTAAACCAAATACATATACATGTATTGAAAAATGACCATTTTTGTATATAATCTATACATTTTTGGATCTATCTTTATACCGTGATGCAGTGCTCTAGATAAGAATTTGGTACAATGAGTATTTTACCCCCTGCTTTAAAACTTAATACTTCCACTTGCAATGCTTAACTTTCAAAGAACCAAACATAAGAGTAGCATACAAAATTCTATTTTTGGTAAATTTGATTTTTAGACAAAATAAAGGTTGGAATTTCATGTGAATTGTCTGCTTAGCAGACAATTCACATGAAATACCAAGCTTTATTTTCTTTTTATGTGCAGGATTGAACACATTCTGATCTAGTATCCTGCTACTGCTTACAAAAGAAATTGCTTTCTGATAAAAATGTAAAGTTCAGTGACGTTTTTACCCCTTAAATTTTATTTCAATGCTGAAATCCAAAATTTATTTGATTATTTTACCCCTCAAATTAAATTTAAATGCTGATTTTCAAAATTTCAATGCTGAAATACCCTTTACTCCCTCTTATCTAGAGCTCTGGTGATGTATCCAAAACCTTGATATAAGGAATAATGTTACAGAGAGTCATTTCAAACCGCAACTCTACTATTACTTAAACGAAATACATTTGCTTGCCACATACCTCAAGGGTGGGTGGACGATGTTCAAGCATTATTGTATGTTAAAAACAAACTCAAAACATCGAATTGTCAATTTGAACCGGCCACAATATTAATCTGACCAAATTGCTCTACCCAATATTTTTGGTTGGCCAAATTGTCCTAGGCCGAATTGTCCTAGGCCAAATCCTCCAGGCCATATCATCCAGGCCATATCGTACGCTGGCCAAATCGTCCTAGTACCAGTGGGAGGGAAGATAATTTTGTTAGGCCTATTGTGTACATTTAAAAGGTGAAAACTATAATATTTGGCTAATTTGTAATTTTTATTTGTCGAGTGACTTTTGAATGCATGTCGCCAAGATTGGCGAGTATGAACTTTTACTAGCTGGAAAGTGGGCTAGTAATGATTATTCATGATAGCAAGTAATAATTCAGAAATGAAGATCAGTATTCATGATAGAGAGTATCAATTAACCCAAACTTTAATGGCTCCAACCCCTTTGGGACCATAAAAACTTGTTCAAGGCAGGGATATAGTAAAATTCCGCTATTAAGATCACCTAAAGTTAAGACTAATTCTGCTTTTAAAAACTTATTTTGAAGGGTGCGTTTAATATTTCTTTGTGTTTTCTGGTGACAGTGTCCTCTTGTCAGGGACCACCTTTGGGACTGTTCAAAAGTGGTCTTAAGACCACTTTTGAACAGCCCCAAGGGTGGTCTTAATAGAGGAATTTTACTGTAGTTTGAGCCACAAGGGTTGATCTTAGAGTTAGGTCAGAAGGCCTGATATGGACATCTTTTCTATTTGCGGCATCTGATCTGGGCTTACACTGTTTGCCAGTGTATAGAATTGAAGTTTCACATAAACTGTCTCTTGTATTTCTAAGTGTTTTTCTTCATTTTCAGCAACTAAAAAGATCATTTGTGTTGTAAAGTAATTTCAAAACAAATTTTACAGCCCTGTCATATAAAACAGATTAGGAGCAGTCTAATCTTGGTCATCACAGTTTACTCATGTCCATACATGTATGTTGTTCTGCTGTCTAGTGATATCTGGTTCCCTAACTTCAGGTGGCAGCAGCTCCATGGTGGGTACCAGTGAACAAAGCAGACTGGAAGCATCCTGAGGGGCCGGACTCCTCTATCAAAAAAAGGTATTGGAAATATCCAGACAACTTATTCTTTAATAAACATCATATTTCTCTAACATAATTTGGGCTTATATTTTAACCCATTGTATGCGGGAAACCCCTAAAGGGATACCTTGGCAAACAGTGCAGGCCCAGATCAGACACTGCAGAATGTGGCGTCCGGTCAGGGCCTGCACTATTTGCTAACAGAATTTTCTGTCAAGAACAGAACAAAAACGAAAAAAAATAGGTCTGACAACCGTTATACCGGTATGACAAATGGACTTGTGCAACATAAACAGTGGAAGAGTCCACTAGCATACAACAGGTTAATAAACATATATTCTGTAATATAAATATTAATATTAAACTTCATCTTTTCTAAATAACATAAATGAAACTTATTGTTTAATAAATATCATATTTTTCAGAAAAGATAAGCTAGAATAACCTCCTTTGGTGAGGGATTCACTTGAAATCTACATGCTGTTTTTTTTTTTTTTTTTTTTTTTTAAATTCTCCCTTAAAAAATGACAACAAATTTATTCAGGTGTTTCAGTTTTCCTTAATCAGCATTATTCCAAATAAAGAAGACTATTTAGGATTTTGTGATCTTTTTGATTTATGTCTGTTTAATCCTTTTTGTACCAAATGGAATCTCCCTCCTTATATATAACAGGAGTCCATTTCAAAATTTAGGGGTGTCGGGTTGTGTTTTCTTAAAAATTATTTGGAAAATGGGTGAACTTTTTGCAAACAGTGTAGGCCCTGATCAGACGCCGCATTCTGCGGCCTCTGATCTGGGCCTGCACTGTTTTTGGGGTTTCCGGTACCAAATGGGTTAAATATACAGTGTATGTCGTGAGTGCTTGTTAGAATCGCCTCGATGAGGCGATTCTAACAAGTACCACAACATATATTTCTTATTAGAAATAAGGAAAATTATTCTTAGCTGAAGCTGTGAGTTTAATGGTTTTTGTTTCTATTTTTAGAATGGACCATCCAGCTTTACATGTATCTTGGAATGATGCCGTGGCATTCTGCAAGTGGGTGGAGAAACGTCTGCCTACAGAAGCTGAATGGGAGTATGCTTGCAGAGATGGTCTAGAAGGAAGGTCTGTCAGTCTTGCAAGATATATTTGACATTCTGTAAGAAGACTTAGACTTGTCTACTGCCGACCTCGGTAGCTCAGTCGGATGCGCATCTGATTGGTGATCAGGAGGATGCGGGTTCGATACCTGTCGGGGTCAGCAACATTCTTTCGTGGAGATTGATCATGATCTTGATCACTGTACTGCTTAACAGCTTACGTATGGAAAAGTGTGGAAAAGTGTGGATAGGTAAACAGACTGGCTCAAAAATGACCTAAACAGTGTTGACTGGGCCGTTAAACTCCAATACAAACAAACAAAAGACTTACCAACTTATCCAAATTGAAGGGGAGAATGTCTGTATAGACAGCTTATAAGATAGTATCCCCTGAGCCCATCTCCCTGAGCCCATCTCCCTGAGCCCCGTTGTGAGAACAACCTGTCTTTGGGGTTTGTGACTAGCTACAATGCAAACCAGCTTATACAGCTACACAGACTAGTAAGTGGCATGAAATATTTGGTCTAAAAACTAGAACCATCATTGTATTGCGACCAGCAAATGTGCTGATCGGACAGGGCAGATGAGCAGGTTAATTTGCACCTTTGCTGTTTGCAAATGGCTAAAGCAGGTTTTTTCGTGAAGTGGCTCCCTCTATCAGTGTATTTTTCTTTGTCACACCATTAGTTTTCTTATTTTATCCATTTTTGTACCAAATGGAATCTTCCTCCTTATATACACCTTATTTGCATTATCTGCTGGTTCCTAGTCTGAAGGTTATCAGTGTTGGAAAAACAGGTAACCAGACCCCCCTGACCTTTCAAGGTCAGGGGGGTCTAGTTACCTGTTTTTCCAGAAGTGACGATGTGCAAGCTGGGAGCCAGCAAATAATGCAAATATGGTGAATACAGCAGGAGTCCATTTCAAAATCAAGGGCTGTCAGGTTGTTTTTTCTTCAAAACTTATTTGGAAAATGGCTTGACTTTTCACAAACATTCTGTGGTGTCTGATCTGAGCTTGCCCTGTTTGCCACCTACTAAGGCTGGCACGATTAATCGGATAATCGATTATTCAATCGCTAAATTTCACAAAAAAGACTATCATTGCTGATTTGCTTGCAATTGATTATTTGATAAGTACAATTAACTACCCAAAGTTGCGCCTAAAATAGCTGTATGAGTGGCAAACAGTGCAGACCAAGATGAGACGCCGCGTTCTGCGGCATCTCATCTGGGTCTCAATGGTTGCTCAGGCCTGTCTGTTCAAATACATATGGCAAAGTACAGCATATGGTCGGAGTCATGCTCAGAAAGAAAGCCAGACAGGTAAAATTATTACCAAGTCTTCAATTATTTCTAATCGATTATCGATCGCAATGATAGGAACGATAACCGGTTATCTTTTCAGCTCCAATTAGCCAGCCCTATCACCTACCCCTTTTGGGGTTTATGGTACCAAATGGGCTATTGGTGCTTGAAAATTCTTTGTAATCCCTGGATTGTGATGGGTGGTACAGAATGGGGCTCATTGGCAATACAATGGGGCTAAAAAATGATCGGATGGGGCTAGGAAAAAAGTATGCATTACGAAAACACGGCTATACCAATACAATGTAATTTTACCTAAAAAAAAATAAAAATTTTAATATGAAAAATTGTGATATTTTTCTTATTTCTGCTCCAAATATAGATTGTGGGTACTCGTTAGAACTGCCTCATCGAGGCGGTTCTAACGAGTACCCACAATCTATATTTTAGAGCAGAAATAAGAAAAATAAGGTATAGCCCCGGAAACCCCAGTTTTACTATATAAAAGTGGGGTTCAAGGGGGTCAAAATTGTATAGGCATGTTTTCGTGATGGTATGAATGGGGCTGTTTTACCTGTATTTAAATTAGAAGTCAATGGGGGCAAATCCAGATAAAATAAGCACATTTTGAGTTTATATCCTGGAACATTGAATTGCAATATGCATTTCTACGTGCAGTCAGCACTTCATGAAAATGGTCTGAAACTTTAAAATATTATACGCAGTTTCTACAGTTAGTCAGAAATATGATCAAAATAACAACCACACATTTTGCATTTTATATCCTGGAATTTTAAAATGCTGAACAAAGTTTCTATTCACCATATTTGCTGGCTCCTAGCTTGCACATTGTCAATATTGGAAAAACAGGTAACCAGACCCCCCTGACCTTTTGGAGAAGGCACCAGAAAACCTTCAGAGGCAGATACGATACAATATTTACATTTTTCACTGCATTTACAAATCAAAGCTCTGACAGCACTGGTAGGTCGACTGTCTGTGAACGTAGTCCGGAAAAGTTTTCCTGAACACATTCTTAGCCCTTAAGTTCATGTACTATAACCAAACAGTGTAAACCCTGATCAGACACTGTGTTCTGCAGCATCTTATCTAGGTTTACACTGTTTGTCAAACCCAACTCATGGTTCTATAGATAACCATTTTATGCACCACTCTGACCTCACATCAATAAGAAAATTAACCCTTCTCTTGCTGAATATTCATTTAAGCCACACCCATTTCTGTCTATCAGCCAATCAAATTACTTGATATAATTTATTGTTACAAATTCATAAACTGAACACCAAACAGTGCAGATCCTGATCAGATGGCTTCTTCAGAAGCCATCTGATCTGGATCTACACTGTTTGCAAAGATAGGGGTTGTCGTGATTTGTTTGATTTGAGGTTTAACGTCCCCGTAAACACTGTAAAGGTCATTTTGGAGACGTTGCTTCCAATTTTGTGGGACTTTTACCCGACATTGAGATGGAATGACATCTCAAGCCCTGTCGCCCAATGAAACCAATAGGGTTTATTAGCATGGACGGTCCGCCTCGCACTGCGGTTCCTGGACAGGCTTAGATCCTCTAAGCTGTTTACCAGTACTAGTGTGCGGGCCGGATTCAGCTCTGCGTGGAAGCATCGTGCAGCCCATATATTTCTTCAAGCCCCTATGGGCGGGGGCAGAGGGGTTGTCGTGAACAGCAAGATAAGGGTTAAAGCATGGCTATTTTCTATAAATAACCATTTCCTGGATTTCCATACAGATCAGTGATAGTCACATGGACATCAGCACCGAAGAGCTTCTGTGCTTAATTAACTTTGGGTTGATTGACCAAAACCCCTACATTGCTTTCATTACGAGAACACACTTATATAATTCTGACCCCCTCATATTCCACTTTTATATAGTAAAACTGGGGTTTAAGGGGGTATACATTATTTTCTTATTTCTGCTCAAAAACATAGATTGTGGGTACTCGATAGAACTGCCTTGTCGAGGCGGTTCTATCCATTCCCCACAATCTATGTTTTGAGCAGAAATAATAAAAATATCACAGTTTTTCATCTTAAAATTTCTAACCTTTTGCAAAAAAATTGGCAATATATTTGTATAGGCGTGTTTTCATAATGAATGGGACGCAATGTTGTTCATACCGCAATGAATACATTGAATACATTAACTCATGCATCGTCACATGATCACAAAGTGATGCCAAAATAAATTGTGGTTGTCTCAAATATGATTAGATGATGGCAAGGTTATAAGAAGCTTATATGGGCGTGAGGGGTGGATGGAAAAATCCGTCCCGAGGGTCACTGTCCGGCACCAGGAGGCTTGCCGAGTGATGCCGGAAAGTGATCCCGAGGGACAGATTTTTCTATCCACCCCTCACACCCATATTGGATTCTTTTGAGCTCACCGTCACGTAGTGACGAGGTGAGCTTTTGGGATCACTTTTTGTCTGTCGTCCGCCGTGCGTGCGTCCGTGCGTGCGTGCGTAAACAATTTCTTTAAACGACATCTCCTAAACCACTGATCGGATTTTGACCAAACTTCACAGGAATGATCCTTAGGTGGTCCCCTTTCAAAGTTGTTCAAATGGTTCCGGTCCGTTGCACATCTAGGTCACAGGAGCCAAAAATAGATTTTTTTCACCAAAAACTTAAAAAATCTTCTTCTCTGAAACCACAAGGCCCAGGTCTTTGATATTTTGTATGAAGCTTCATCTAGTTGACCCCTACCAAGATTGTTCAAATTATAGTGCTGGGGCCAAAAATGCCCCCGCCTCGGGGCCCTCCCTTTGGTTTTACATAGGCTTATATAGGGAAAATCTTTAAAAATCTTCTTCTCTGAAACCACAAGGCCCAGGACTTTGATATTCGGTATGAAGCTTCATCTAGTGGACCCCTACCAAGATTGTTCAAATTATAGTGCTTGGGCCAAAAATGCCCCCACCCCGGGGCCTTTTGGTTTTACATAGGCTTACATAGGGAAAATCTTAAAAAATCTTCTTCTCTGAAACCACAAGGCCCAGGACTTTGATATTTCGTATGAAGCTTCATCTAGTGGACCCCTACCAAGATTGTTCAAATTATAGTGCTGGGGCAAAAAATGCCCCCGTCCCGGGGCCCTTTGGTTTTACATAGGCTTATATAGGGAAAATCTTTAAAAATCTTCTTCTCTGAAACCTCAAGGCCCTGGACTTTGATATTTAGAATGAAGCTTCATCTAATGGACCTCTACCAAGATTGTTAAAATTATAGCCCTTGGGCCAAAAATGCCCCCCCCCCCCCCCCCCCCCCCCCGCCCCAGGCCCTTTGGTTTTACATAGACTTATATAGGGTAAATCTTTAAAAATCTTCTTCTCTGAAACCACAAGGCCTAGGTCTTTTATATTTGGTATGAAGCTTCATCTAAATGACCCCTAACAAGATTATTCAAAATATAGTGCTGAGGTCAAAAATGTCCCCGCCCCGGGGCCCTTTGGTTTTACATAGGCTTATATAGGGAAAATCTTTAAAAATCTTCTTCTCTGAAACAGCAAGGCCCAGGACTTTGATATTTGGTATGAAGCTTCATCTAGTGGACCCCTACCAAGATTGTTCAAATTATAGTGCTGGGGCAAAAAATGCCCCCGCCCCCGGGCCCTTTGGTTTAACATAGGCTTATATAAGGAAAATTTTTAAAAATCTTCTTCTCTGAAACCGCAAGGCCCAGGACTTTGATATTTGGTATGAAGCTTCATCTAATGGACCCCTACCAAGATTGTTCAAATTATAGCCCTTGGGCTTTACATAGACTTATATAGGGAAAATCTTTAAAAATTTTCTTCTCTGAAACCACAAGGCTTAGGTCTTTTATATTTGGTATGAAGCTTCTTCTAAAGGACCCCTACCAAGATGATTCAAATTATAGTGCTGCGGCCAAAAGTGGCCCCCGCCCTTAGGCCCTTTGGTTTTACATAGGCTTATATAGGGATAATTTTTAAAAATCTTCTTCTATGAAAGCACGCCCAGGACTTTGATATTTGGTATGAAGCTTCATCTTATGGACCTCTACCAAGATTGTTCAAATTATAGCCCGGGGGCCAAAAATGCCCCTGCCCCGAGGGCCTTTGGTTTTACATAGACTAATATAGGGAAATTCTTTAAAAATATTCTTATCTGAAACCACAAGGCCTGAGTCTTTAATATTTGGTATGAAGCTGCATCTAGTGGACCTCTATCAAGATTATTCAAATTATAGCTCTGATACCAAAAATGTCCCCACTCCGGGGCCCTTTGGTTTTACATAGACTTATATAGGGAAATCTTTAAAAATCTTCTCTGAAACTGCAAGGCCAAGGCCTTTGATATTTAATATGGAGCTTTATCTACTGGACCTCTACCAAGATTGTTCAAATTATAGCCCTGGGGCCACAAATGCCCTCACCCTGGGGCCCTTTGGTTTTACATAGATTTATATAGCCCCGGAGCCATTTGGTTTTGCATAGGCTTATGTAGGGAATATCTTTAAAAAAAATCTTCTTGTCTGAAACCGCAAGGCCCAGGTCTTTGATATTTGATGTGTAGCTTCATCTAGTGGACCTTTGCCAAGATTGTTCAAATTATAGCCTTTGTTGATGTTTGGTATGAAGCTTCACCTTTAAGACCTCCCTCAACATTATGCATATTAAAGCCCTGGGGCCAATAATGGCCCTCTCTGGGGCCCACTTGTTACACTATGGATCAGGTGAGCGATCCAGGGCCATCATGGCCCTCTTGTTCTTGCATACCTTCCATTTCTTAGTGCGGATTTTTAATGCTGCAGTCACTTCGGTTACCAACGTCTGCTATATTGTGTTGACGCTGCAGGAATGTTTAGTGACTTCAGGTAACGTGCTATGACATCAACCTTAACGACGGTGCATACGAGGTCGTAATCAACCAGTGCATTTATCAAAGATGCAATTATTTCGATTTTGAGTGGGAACACCAGGGTCAGAACATAAATTTCTATCCCAGGGTAAAATCACGGATTTCCTTGTCTGGTGTGCAAGAATGTCAATGCTGCTCTTCCAGTGTTAATAGGAAAACTGCATATAAATGTTTTTTTTCCAGTGCTTAAACCAGATCTAGTGTCACATAAGGGATGAAATGGAAAATAATGTAAATATAAGTTTGAAAAGGTTCTGTGATGATCCTAAATATTGGGACAGCTGGCCTAATTAAACAGTGCAGTCCCAGCTCAGACTGCTCCTGCAGGAGCAAAACTGCTCCTGAAGGACAGTCTGATCAGGGTTTACACTGTTTGCCATTCCAATTGCACTTTTTAGACTCCTTGCAGGATCGTGAAACAAAATTGTTAAATTTTAGGAGAATTACAGCAAGTCCTCAAGCTGAGTCCTCAGTAATGTTTACTTTGCTTGTGACTGGATGTTGAATGTTAAATTACATAGAAGACATGTATTATTGAATTTATTAAACAAGTGCGGAAAAAGAGATAAAATATGAGGCTGAGCATTTTATGCCTTTTTCCTCAACGAGTTTGATAAATTCAGTAATACATTAGCACAAATACAAGTTTCTTTTTATGCCCCTTCATCTGTTGATGCCGGGGGCATATAGTTTTTCGGTTTTCCATTCTTGCGTCCGTTGGTATGTGCATACGTGAATACTTGCGGCCAAATATACATCCTTCTGTACGAAAGTGTGTACGTAGACGTACATACATACGTAATCTTGTTAGACTCAGGTTAAGGTTTTTGTACCAGGTAGAGCCTGAACTTTAAAGAGATCGTATTTTCCAAACTATGTGATGGATTTGGCTCATATTTTGGATGATGATAGATATAGGTCCAAAGTTTTATTCAGCACTACCCCCACCCATACCTATGACTTCAAGGTCAAGGTTATGAACTTAGAAATTTTTATTGTTGAAGACTCAGGTTAAGGTATTTGTACCAGGTAGAGCCTTATTATTTAAGAGCTCATATCTTCCAAAGTATAAGATGTGTTTTGTTCATATTTGGTATGATGATATATATAGGTGCAAAGTTTTATTCAGCAATACCCCCACTCATGCCTATGTCCTCAAGGTCAAGGTCATAGACTTAGACTCGGATTAAGCTATTTGTACCAGGTAGAACCTTATTATTTAAGAGCTTATATCTTCCAAAACATATGATGGATTTTGTTCATATTTGATATGATGATAGATATAGGTTCAAATTTTATTCAGCAATATCCCCACTCATGCCTGTGACCTCAAGGTCAAGGTCACCAACTTAGAAATTTTTAATTTTTAAGTCTCGGGTTAAGATATTTGTACCAGTTAGAACCTGAACTTTTACAATTGATTTGGTTCATATTTGTTACGATGATAGATGTACGTCCAAATATTCATTCAGCAATACCCCCGCCCATGCCATGACCTCAAGGTTAAGGTCACAGACTTAGAATTTTTAATGTTAAAGTTTTCCAAGAGTTAGTATTTTCCAAACCATATGATAGATTTAGTTTATATAAATTTGTTATGATGATAGATAGAGGCCCAAAGGTTTATTTGGCAATACCCCCACTCATGCCTAAGACTTCAAGGTCAAGGTCACACACTTAGAAATTTTTAATTTTGATTTTTTAAGAGTTCATATTTTCCAAACCGTATGATGGATTGTGTTTATATTTGGTGCTGTCATTGATAAAGGTCCAAAGTGGTATTCAGCAGTACACCCACCCATGAACATGACCTCAAGATCAAGGTCACAGACAGAATTTTTCAAATTTAAGTATGTTTATAGCTCATATTTCCCAAACTATATAATGGATTTGCTTCATATTTGGTATGACGATAGTTACAGGTCCAAAGTTTTATTCAGCCATACCCCCACCCCTGACCTCAAGGACAAGGTCACAGACTTAGAAATTTTTTTATGTTGTGTCTTTTTAGAGATCATATTTCCTTAACCAGTTGGATTGCTTCATATTTGGAATGATGATAGATACAGATCAAAAGTTTCATTCAGCCATAACCCCGCCTCTGTCCCATGACCTCAAGGTCAAGGTTTCAGACTTAGAAATTTTTAATAATGTCTCCCCCGAAAAAAATTTTTTCGGAGAGACATATTGTTTTCCCCCCGGGCGTCTGTCTGTCCGTCTGTCTGTCCGTCTGTCCGTCTGTCACACATTCGTGTCCGCTCTGTAACTTGAAAACCATTTGAGCTATCTTCACGAAACTTCGTATAAATATTAATCAGCATTAGACAACATGCAGTGCGCAAGAACTATAACTCTTGCATTTATACTTTTTGAATTATCTCCCTTTGAAATTTGTTGGTATGTATATATGTATGGGCAAATCGTGTCCGGTCAATAACTTTCTTATTTTTTAATGGATTTTAAAATTACTTGGCAGAAATATTAACAACCATAAGACGATGTGTGGTGCGCATGAGGCAAGTCGGTACCTCAAAGGTCAAGGTCATACTTAGAGGTCAAAGGTCAAAAAAGGGGCCTTTTTTCGTATTTGGTCAGTAACTTTCTTATTTTGAGATGGATTTTAAAATTACATGGCATAATTATTAACAACCATAAGACGATGTGTGGTGTGCATGAGGCAGGTCGTTACCTCAAAGGTCAAGGTCATACTTAGAGGTCAAAGGTAAAAAAAGGGGCCTTTTTTCGTATTTGGTCAATAACTTTCTAATTTTGAGATGGATTTTAAAATTACTTGGCATAATTATTAACAACCATCAGACGATGTGTGGTGCACATGAGGCAGGTCGGTACCTCAAAGGTCAAGGTCATACTTAGAGGTCAAAGGTCAAAAAGGGGGCCTTTTTTTCGTATTTGGTCAATAACTTTCTTATTTTGAGATGGATTTTGAAATCACTTGGCAGAAATGTTAACCAATATAAGGCGAGGTGTTGCGCGCATGACCCAGGTTGGTACCTCAAAGGTCAAGGTCATACTTAGAGGTCAAAGGTAAAAAAAGGGGCCTTTTTTCGGGTTTTGTCAATAACTTGCTTCTTTTTAAATAGAATTTGAAGTTACTTTGCAAACATGTTAACTATCATGGGACGATGTGTTGCATGCATGATTCAGTTTGGTACCTAAAATGTCAACGTCATACATAGAGGTCAAAGGTAAAAAAGGGGCCTTTTTTCGTGTTTGGTCAATAACTTTCTTGTTTTTAGATGGATTTTGAAATTGCTAGGCAGAAATGTTAACCACCATGAGATGATGTGTTGCACGCATGACCCAGTTTGGTACCTGAAAGGTCAAGGTCATACATAGAGGTTAAAGGTAAAATAAAAAGGGCCTTTTTTGTGTTCTGTCAATAACTTTCTTATTATGCCCCTAACTTTGAAAAAGTTTGAGGGGCATATTGGTTCTGGTTCGTTCGTCCGTTTGTCCGTCCGTTACCCTTTTGATGCATAGCATTACTAAAGAACCGTGTATGCTAGGGTTTTGAAATTTCATATATGGAATCCTCATGGAAAATTAGCTGACACGTAATTTTTTTCTCGTCCGGATTATGTCCCCTTCAAGAGTTATTGCCCTTTGAATTTTTTTTACTAAAATCTTGTCAGCAAGATATCTCAAAAACTATTGGAGCTAGAGCCTTGAAAGTTGGTGAATATACTGGTGGTGATGAGTAGATGAACTGATTAACTTTTGACAAAATTCCGAAAAATACTTTGTGAGTTATGGCCCTTTGTCATTTTGGTAATTTGTGCCAATTGTAATGTATGCTAAAAGTGATGCATAGCATAACTTTAGAACCGTGTATGCTAGGGTTTTTAAATTTCATATATGGATTCCTCATGGAAAATTAGCTGACGCTTATTTTTTTTCTCGTCCGGATTATGCACCTTTCAAGAGTTATTGCCCTTTGAAATTTTTTTAATAAAATCTTGTCAGCAAGATATCTAAAAAAACTATTGGAGCTAGAGCCTTGAAAGTTGGTGAATAGATTATTGGAGATGAGTAGATGAACTGATTAACTTATGACAAAATTCCGAAAAATATTTTGTGAGTTATGGCCCTTTGTCATTTTGGTAATTTGTGCCCATTGTAATGTATGCTAAAAGTGATAGCATCACTTTAGAACCGTGTATGCTATAGTTTTGAAATTTCATATATGCATTTCTGATGGAAAATAAGCTGACACATATTTTTTTTCTCGTCAGGATTATGCCCCTTTCAAGAGTTATTGCCCGTTGAAATTTTTTAAATAAAATCTTGAAAGTTGGTGAATAGATTGTTGGAGATGAGTAGATGAACTGATTAACTTTTGACAAAATTCCGAAAAATTCTTTGTGAGTTATGGCCCTTTGTCATTTTGGTAATTTGTGCCCATTGTAATGTATGCTAAAAGTGATGCATAGCATCACTTTAGAACCGTGTATGCTAGCGTTTTGAAATTTCATGTATGGATTCCTCATGGAAAATTAGCTGACGCGTATTTTTTTTCTCGTTCAGATTATGCCCCCTTCAAGAGTTATTGCCCTTTGAAATTTTTTTAATAAAATCTTGTCAGCAAGATATCTCAAAAACTATTGGAGCTAGAGCCTTGAAAGTTGGTGAATATATTGGTGGTGATGAGTAGATGAACTGAATAACTTTTGACAAAATTCCGAAAAATACTTTGTGAGTTATGGCCCTTTGTCATTTTGGTAATTTGTGCCAATTGTAATGTATGCTAAAAGTGATGCATAGCATAACTTTAGAACCGTGTATGCTAGGGTTTTTAAATTTCATATATGGATTCCTCATGGAAAATTAGCTGACGCGTATTTTTTTTCTCGTTCGGATTATGCCCCCTTCAAGAGTTATTGCCCTTTGAAATTTTTTTAATAAAATCTTGTCAGCAAAATATCTAAAAAAACTATTGGAGCTAGAGCCTTGAAAGTTGGTGAATAGATTATTGGAGATGAGTAGATGAACTGATTAACTTATGACAAAATTCCGAAAAATATTTTGTGAGTTATGGCCCTTTGTCATTTTGGTAATTTGTGCCCATTGTAATGTATGCTAAAAGTGATAGCATCACTTTAGAACCGTGTATGCTATAGTTTTGAAATTTCATATATGCATTTCTGATGGAAAATAAGCTGACACATATTTTTTTTCTCGTCAGGATTATGCCCCTTTCAAGAGTTATTGCCCGTTGAAATTTTTTAAATAAAATCTTGAAAGTTGGTGAATAGATTGTTGGAGATGAGTAGATGAACTGATTAACTTTTGACAAAATTCCGAAAAATATCTTGTGAGTTATGGCCCTTTGTCATTTTGGTAATTTGTGCCCATTGTAATGTATGCTAAAAGTGATGCATAGCATCACTTTAGAACCGTGTATGCTAGCGTTTTGAAATTTCATATATGGATTCCTCATGGAAAATTAGCTGACGCGTATTTTTTTTCTCGTTCGGATTATGCCCCCTTCAAGAGTTATTGCCCTTTGAAATTTTTTTAATAAAATCTTGTCAGCAAGATATCTCAAAAACTATTGCAGCTAGAGCCTTGAAAGTTGGTGAATATATTGGTGGTGATGAGTAGATGAACTGAATAACTTTTGACAAAATTCCGAAAAATACTTTGTGAGTTATGGCCCTTTGTCATTTTGGTAATTTGTGCCAATTGTAATGTATGCTAAAAGTGATGCATAGCATTACTTTAGAACCGTGTATGCTAGGGTTTTTAAATTTCATATATGGATTCCTCATGGAAAATTAGCTGACGCGTATTTTTTTTCTTGTCCGGATTATGCACCTTTCAAGAGTTATTGCCCTTTGAAATTTTTTTAATAAAATCTTGTCAGCAAGATATCTAAAAAAACTATTGGAGCTAGAGCCTTGAAAGTTGGTGAATAGATTATTGGAGATGAGTAGATGAACTGATTAACTTATGACAAAATTCCGAAAAATATTTTGTGAGTTATGGCCCTTTGTCATTTTGGTAATTTGTGCCCATTGTAATGTATGCTAAAAGTGATAGCATCACTTTAGAACCGTGTATGCTATAGTTTTGAAATTTCATACATGCATTTCTGATGGAAAATAAGTTGACACATATTTTTTTTCTCGTCAGGATTATGCCCCTTTCAAGAGATATTGCCCGTTGAAATTTTTTAAATAAAATCTTGAAAGTTGGTGAATAGATTGTTGGAGATGAGTAGATGAACTGATTAACTTTTGACAAAATTCCGAAAAATTCTTTGTGAGTTATGGCCCTTTGTCATTTTGGTAATTTGTGCCCATTGTTTTTTGTTTGTTTGATTTGAGGTTTAACGTCCCCGTCAACACTGTAAAGGTCATTTTGGAGACGTTGCTTCCAATTTTGTGGGACTTTTACCCGACATTGAGATGAAATGACATCTCAAGCCCTGTTGCCCAATGAAACCAATAGGGTTTATTAGCATGGACGGTCCGCCTCGCACCGCGGTTCCTGGACAGGCTTAGATCCTCTAAGCGGTTTACCAGTAGTAGTGTGCGGGCCGGATTCAGCTCTGCGTGGAAGCATCGTGCAGCCCATATATTTCTTCAAGCCCCTATGGGCGGGGGCGCTTGTGCCCATTGTAATGTATGCTAAAAGTGATGCATAGCATCACTTTAGAACCGTGTATGCTAGCGTTTTGAAATTTCATATATGGATTCCTCATGGAAAATTAGCTGACGCGTTTTTTTTTTCTCGTTCGGATTATGCCCCCTTCAAGAGTTATTGCCCTTTGAAATTTTTTTAATAAAATCTTGTCAGCAAAATATCTCAAAACACTATTGGAGCTAGAGCCTTGAAAGTTGTTGAGTATATTGGTGGTGAACTTTTGACAAAATTCCGAAAAATACTTTGCGAGTTATGGCCCTTTGTCATTTTGGTAATTTGTGCCCATTGTATTGAATGCTAAAAGTGATGCATAGCAAAAGTGATGCATAGCATCACTTTAGAACCGTGTATGCTAGCGTTTTGAAATTTCATATATGCATTCCTAATGGAAAATAAGCTGAAGCGTATTTTTTTTCTCATCCGGATTATGCCCCTTTCAAGAGTTATTGCCCTTTGAATTTTTTTTAATAAAATCTTGTCAGCAAGATATCTAAAAAAACTATTGGAGCTAGAGCCTTGAAAGTTGGTAAACATATTGGTGGTGATGAGTGGATGGACTGATTAACTTTTGACAAAATTCCGAAAAACACTTTGTGAGTTATGGCCCTTTGTCATTTTGGTAATTTGTGCCCATTGTAATATATGCTAAAAGTGATGCATAGCATAACTTTAGAACCGTGTATGCTATGGTTTTGAAATTTAATATATGCATTCCTGATGGAAAATTAGCTGACAAGCATTTTTTTCTCATCTGGATTATGCCCCTTTCAAGAGTTATTGCCCTTTGAAGTTTTTTGAATAAAATCTTGTCAGCAAAATATCTCAAAAACTATTATAGCTACAGCCTTGAATGTTGGTGAATACACGTAGATTGGTGTTGATGAGTAGATGACCTGCTTAACTTTTGACAAAATTCCGAAAAATACTTTGTGAGTTATGGCCCTTTGTCATTTTGGTAATTTGTGCCCATTATAATGTATGCTAAAAGTGATGCATAGCATAACTTTAGAACTGTATATGCTATTGTTTTGAAATTTCAGATATGCATTCCTGATGGAAAATAAGCTGATGCATATTTTTTTCTCATCCGGATTATGCCTCTTTCAAGAGTTATTGCCCTTTGAAGTTTTTTATTAAAATCTTGTCAGCAAGAGATCTCAAAAACTATTATAGCTAGGAGTCTTGAAAGTTGATGAAAAGATTGGTGGTGATGAGTAGATGACCTGATTAACTTTTGACAAAATTTGAGTTATGGCCCTTTGTCATTTTGGTAATTTGTGTCTATTGTAATGTATGCAACAAGTGATGCATTCCATAACTTTAGAACCGTGTGTGCTATGTTTTTGAAATTTCATATATGCGTTCTTGATGGAAAATAAGTTGACACGTATTTTTTTTCATCCGGATTAACTTAAGAACCGTGTAAGCTAGGGTTTTGAAATTTCATATATGGATTCGCTATGGAAAATTAGCTGACACATAGTTTTTTCTCATCCGCATTATGCCCCTTTCAAAAGTTATTGTCCTTTGATTTATTTGTTAGCATAACCTTTGGGCCAAGGCCGCAGACTTTGAATTATTATTGTAATCATGGTAATTTTCGGTTTCATTGGACGGTTTTTCAAAAATTCCGTCCTTTAAACTAGCGATGTCCGGGTGGGTGGTTTGGCGGGTGGATGGGCATTTTTTTTTATTATTTTTTTGTGTTTTTTTTTCTACATAAACACATATAAACAGAGATTATACCCCTACACAAAAGTTGATATGGGTTGGGGATATGCCATTTGTCCTGTACATACATAAATACATGCATGCATACATCGCTACCCTACTCTACCCTACCCCACGCTTCCCCACTCAAACCCACCCACCCCACCACACCACACTACACCCCACCCCACCATGCCCCACCCTACAACACCCCACCACACCCTGCCCCACCCCACACACACATGCATGCAGTCATGCACAAATCCTTTGTTGACTAGGAATATTTTTTTTTGTCTTTTTCTTCATAAACACATAACACAGAAATTATACCCCTACACAAAAGTTGATAGTCGGTGGTGATATTCCATTTGTCCTGTACATACATAAATACATGCATGCATATATTCCTACCCTACCCTACCCCACACCACCCCACCCCATTACATGACACCCTACCCCACGACACCCTACCCCACAACACCCCACCCCACGACAACACACCTCAACCCGGCCCACTCCAATTACACATGCATGCATGCACACACACATACATTTACACTCAAACATGCATGCTCATACACAATCACTCATTTATGCTTGCACACTCACATACAAACACACATGCATGCATGCACACACACACACACTGATTCTTGCATGCATACATGCAGGTACTCATACATGCATGCATGTACACAAATATGCATGCATGCACACTTATGGACTCGCACAATGTCATGCACACACACACATGCATGCACATGCAGGCATGCACACTTATGCACTCACTATGCACACACACACACACACACACACACACACACACACACACACACACACACACACACACACACACACACACACACACACACACACACACACACACACACACACACACACACACACACACACACACACACACGCATGCATGCATATATCCCTACCCTACCCCACCCCACCCCACAGACACCCCACCACATGACACCCTACCCCACAACACCCCACCCCACGACAACCCACCGCAACCCGGCCCACAACACTTACACATGCATGCATGCACACACACATGCATTTACACTCAAACATGTATGCTCATACACAATCACTCATTTATGCTTGCACCCCCACATACAAATGCACATGCATGCATGCACACACACGCACTGATGCTTGCATGCATACATGCAGGTACTCACACATGCATGCACACTTATGGACTCACACAGGCACACACACACATGCATGCACATGCAGGCATGCACACTTATGCACTACACATGCACACACACACACACATGCATGCACATGAAGGCATGCACTCACGCATTAATGCATGCCATAAGAAAACATGCATGCATACATGCACTCAGGTGCGACATAGCCTTCGGCAGAATTCTTGTTGTATGTTTTTGAGTCTTTAACAATATTTGTTGAATATTTTGCCATCTAGGGACAAGCAAAGGTTGAGGGCATTGTGTTTTACAAACACCATTTCTAGTTTTTAGATGGATTTTGAAATTAATTTGCATGAGACGATGTGTTGTGTGCATGACCCAAGTTGGTACCTCAAATGTCAAGGACAAAAGGTCAAAGGACAAAAAGGGCCTTTTTTTAGTGTTCAGTCAATAACTTTCTTCTTCCTGGATAGATTGTGTAATTACTTGGCAGAAATGTTAACCATCATGAGACGATGTGGTGCACGCTAGACCCAGGTCGGTACCTCCAAGATCAAGGTCATACTAAGAGGTCAGAGGTAAAAAAAGTTTTTTTTTTTTTGTGTCCAGTCATTAACTTTTTATTTCTGGATGGACTTTATAAAGTAACCATGCATAAATGTTCACCGTCATTAGACCATGAGTCATGTGCCAGACCAAGGTCCATACCTCCAATGTCAAGGTCATACCTAGAGGTCAAAGGTAAAAAAAGGAAAGTCAATAACTTCCTTATTCTTTTATGGATTATGAAATTACTTGGCAGAAATGTTAACCATCATGAGACGATGTGTTATACCGCAAAGGTCAAGACCATACTTAGAGGTCAAAGGTAAAAAAGTGCTTTTTTTGTTTACGGCCAATAACTTTTTAGCTCACCAGAGCCGAAGGCTCCGGGGGAGCTTATAGGATAGGCAGTTGTCCGTCGTCGTCTGCGGCGTCTGCGTCATCTGCGTCTGCGTTGTCTGCGTCAACACTTTCAAACGACATCTCCTCTGAAGCCACTGGGCCGATTGGGCCCAAATTTTATCTGTAGCATTTTGGGCTGGGGGATTGAAAGTTTGTGTTTTTTATGAAAATCGGCTCATTAGTTTGGTTGCATTGGCAACTTAGAGTTTCCATAGATTTTTAATGGGGAAATTTGATAAATGGCATTTACTGCCAAGTCTCTGCAGATATTTTGACAAAACTTTCATAGAAATGTTCCTTAGGCAATCTACTATCTGCCATATGCTTTTAGGCCTACTGCTCATTTTCGTTGGTTGCCATGGAAACCAAAATGCAAAAAATCGAAAAAAAAAATAATTAAAAAATCATCTCCTCAGAAACCGTAAGCTCTAGGAGGTGGAGACTGTATGAAAATATTCACCATATTTGCCTTTACAGGTTTTGTGTTTTTAGCTCACCAGAGCCGAAGGCTCCGGGGGAGCTTATAGGATGGACATTGTCCGTCGTCTACGTCGTCGTCGTCGTCTGGCGTTAACACTTTCAAACGACATCTCCTCTGAAGCCACTGGGCAGATTGGGCCCAAATTTTACCTGTAGCATCCTTGGGCTGGGGGATTGAAAGTTTGTGTTTTTTATGAAAATCGGCTCATTAATTTGGTTGCTATGGCAACTTAGGCTTTCCATAGACTTATAATGGGGAAAATTGAAAAATGGCGTTTTCTGCCAAGTCATTGCAGATGTTTTGACAAAACTTTCATAGAAATGTTCCTTAGGCAATCTACTATCTGCCATATGATTTTTAGGCCTACTGCTCATTTCTATTGGTTGCCATGGAAACCAAAATAAAAAAAAATAGAAAAAAAATATACTACTCAAAGTTTGATAGGGATCACTTTTTATGTACCAAATTTTGCACAGAAAATTTATAAGTTCTTGACAGAATTTGTACTAGGTATATTGATAAATATCTTAAGCAGAAACTCGTGTGCAGTTCAGTACTCATAAAAGTGTACACTTCTCACAATTCGCAAATGAATTCATGCACCCCCAAAATCTTGCGTAGCACTGCTTTCCAACAGACCAGTCAAACTTGTCAGTGTTCCTTTACCAAGCGTAAAAAGGACTTCATTTGATTTGGGAAACACTAAAATGCCTAGGGGGACAATTAAGAAACCGTCTGAGCCCCGAAGAAATGAATCGTTGCGTCGGAATGTTGGAATCTTGCGTCTCTCAACGTGGTGTTGCTGGGATTCTGAATGTGTCTCAGAGCGTGGTTTCACGAATGTGGAGTCAGCATCTTACTCATGGTAGTCCTTCACACAGCCGCGGCGGGGTCGAGAAAGGGCTACAACTCAACGTCAGGGCTGTTTCTTGTTGATTCAGTCTCGACGTCAACTGTTCCTGAATGCTACGTGTTTGCATAACGAGCTTATGAACAGAACTGGAGTACGAATTTCTACACAAACTGTCAGAAACGGACTCCACGAGTTCGGACTTAATGCCATGAGGCCTGCTGTACGTGTCCCATTGACGAGACAGCACGTGCTAGACCGGTTAGACTTTGTCAGAAATCACGTCAGGTGGACGGTTCGTGACTTGACGCCAGTACTGTTTACTGAGGGGTCCAGATTCTGTCTAGACTTCACTTATAAACGTCAATTAGTGTGGCGAATGTCTAAACAGCGATTCGATGACTTGAACGTGGCAGAGCATGATCGCTATGGAAAGGGGTCAGTCATGGTTTGGGCTGGGATAAGCGTGAACGGTAAACCTGACTTGTACGTCGTTGAAAACGGAACGTTAATGGCAGTGAGGTACTGTATTGAGATTCTTGATGAGTTTGTGAGACCATATGCAGATGCTATCGGCCCGGACTTTATTCTGATAGATGATAATGCCCGTCCCAACCCTGCCAACGTCACTGATTCCTACCTGGAACGTGAGACAATCGTTCGTATGGACTGGCCTGCTCGGTCACCGCACTTAAATCCGATTGAGCATGCGCGGGACATGCTACAGAGTGCTGTTTCAGCCCGACCTGTGCATCCGAGGACTTTACAGGAGCTCAAAGATGCATTGGTTGCTGAATGAAAGCTGATTTCACAAAACCGGATACAGACTCGGATTGCGAGCATGCGCAAGCGATGTCGTATTGTAATTGATGCCCTTGTACGCCATACACGTTATTAAGCATGTTTGTCTAAACAAATTTGGAAATTTGTGAAAAATCAGTTGTCCAAATCCCTTCGTGTTACGGCAAATTTTGGGGGTGCCAAGACGTTTGCTGTTGTCACGCTTGAATGCAGTACCAGTTGATAAAATTAATCACTAGGTTTTGTGAAGGATACGTTTTCTATCATTATGTATCAAATTTGGATTCAGCTGATTAATTCATCCAAAATTATTTTGCATTAAAAAAGTGATCCCTATCAAACTTTGAGTAGTATACTTCAAAAATCATCTCCTCAGAAACCGAATGCTCTATTAGGCTGAGAGTTTTTGGAAATATTCACAATATTTGCCTTTACAGGTTTTGTGTTTTTTTTTATAAAATTTGGCTCTTTAGTTTGGTTGCTATGGCAACTTAGATTTTCCATAGACATGTAATGGGGAAAATTGAAAAATGGCATTTGCTGCCAAGTTATTGCAGATATTTTGACAAAACTTTTAAAGAAATGTTCCTTGAGTAAATGTCTCTCAGCCATATGCTTTAATGCCAACATGGGGGTCCCCCAGGTTAAACCGGGGCCATGCCCCACCCCCTCCACTTCATAAAAGGCCATAAAACTCGGAAACCATCCAGATCCCCACCCCAAAACCATATATGCTATTGTTCCTTATGATAAGATGCATTCAGTGACACCAACATGGGGGTCTCCCCGTACGTGCCGGGGTCTTGCCCAACCCCCTCCATTCCATAAAAGGCCCAATATCTTGGAAACCATACAGATCCCCACCCCTTAACCATATGTATTCTTGTTCCGTATGAAAATATACATTCACTGACACCAACTTGGGGGTCTCCCGGGTGCGCCTGGGCCTTGCCCCACCCCTGCTTCTTCACAAAAGGCCATATATCTCAGAAACCATTTAGATCCCCACCCCAAAACCATATATATTCTGGTTTCTTATGATAAGACGCTTTCAGTGACACCAACCTGGGGGTCCCTCGGGTTGTGCCAGGGTCATGCCCCACCCCTTCATTTCATAAAAGGCCCAATAGCTTGGAAACCTTACAGATCCCCACCCCTTATAAAGAGGCTCATTCATTGACACCAATTTGGGGGTCTTCCTGGGTGCGCCAAGGCCTTGCCCCACCCCTACACTTCACAAAAGGCCATCTATCTCAGAAACAATTCAGATCCCTGCCCCAAAACCTTATATATTCTTGTTTCTTATGATATGACGCATTCATTGACACTAACCTGGGGGTCCCCCAGGATGTGCCGGAGTCATGCCTCACCCCTTCATTTCATTAAAGACTCAATATCTTGGAAACCTTACAGATCCCCACCTCTAACCATATATATTGTTGTTCCTTATGATAAGACACATTCATTGGCGTCAACCTGGAGGTCTCCCGGGTCAAGCCAGGGCCTTTCCCCACCCCACCACTTCACAAAAGGCTATATATCTCAGAAACTGTTCAGAGCCCCACCCCTAAACCATATATAATTATCTTCTTTGTGATAAGACACATTCAAATAACACTAGCTTGGGAGTCATCCGGACTGCCTGGGTCATGCCCCACTGCTTTACTTCATTAAAAGCCATATATCTCCGAAATCATTCAGATCCCCACCCATAAACTATAATATTCTTGTTCCTTATAATAAGACTCATTCAGTCACACCAACCTGGGGGTCACTTTGTGCTAGGGCAATGTGCCCCGCCCTTCCACTTTAAAAGGCCATATATTTCTGAAACCATTCAAATCCCCACCCCATAATCATATATGTTCTTGTTCCTTATCAATAGCACACCCACCTGGGGGTCGCAGGGGCCATTCCTCTCCTCTCCACGTCATAGAAGGGCCTCATATATCAGAAACCATTCAGATTCCCACCCATAAACCATATATATATATTCTTGGTCCTTATAGGGACAACAATCTTGGGCTTTCCTGGGATCAACAGGACATGCCCAAACCCCTCCACCACTTAAGAGGCCTTATAACTCCGGTATACAGATCCCCACTGCTACACCATATATATTCTTATTCCATATGATAAGACGCATTTAGTGATACCAACCTGGGCTCCATTGGGTCCATGCCCTACACCCTCTACTTAATAAAAGGCCTTATGTTTAAGATACTGAGTCCAGATGGATGCTCATTTGGATATAGGGGTTCATTTGGGAGACTTTATAATTGGTAGATTAAAATTAAGATTAAATCATGTTAAAATACATGGCTGTCATTGGGCAGTGCCCACCTGAGCTCTGGTGAGCATAGTGGCCCATGGGCCTTTTGTTTATTTTTCTATGAACATTTTTAAAGTTACTATGCAGAAATGTTCATCTTCATTAGATGATGTGTTGCACACAAGACCCAGCTCAATACCTCCAATGTCAAGGTTATACTTAGCAGTCAAAAATGGGGGAGACATCTGTGTTTTTGTAGAAAAACAAATTCTAGTTTTAATTTTCTTAAGAGCTCATATTTTCCAAACCATTTGATAGATTGAGTTCATATTTGGTATGATGATAGTTGTTTTTCAAAGGTTTAATGAGCAATACCCCAACCTATGCCAATGACCTCAAGGAAACTTTTTCAGGCGAGTTATGCTATCCAATGCAGGTGTTATTGTAATATGAGTCTTTTGGGGTGAGGTGGCCCCTAGGCGGGGGGCATCTGTGTCGTATTGACACACTTCTAGTTATTATATGACATTTAAATCACATTTTATTATACCCCCGACATACGAAGTATGTCAGGGGGTATATAGTTTTCGTCTTTCCGTCCTTTCATCCGTTCGTTGGTTCGTTTGTTCGTTCGTTCGTTAGTTAGTTAGTTAGTAAGTTAGTTAGTTCTTTCATTTGTTCGTTCGTACTTCCGTCTGTCCCGCCGTTCGTCAACCTTTACGTCAAAGTTTTGCGTTAAACCTTTTTGATTGCTCATATCACTGTAACCACATGTTAGATTCTCTTCATATTTGGTAAAGGATATCTCTATAGCATAACCTTTCATATGGAATAACTTAAGCCCCTGGGTCAAGCCCCTGGGTGGGCTGTCTGTCAGTTTGTCAACTTTTACATCAAAGTTTTGTGTTAAACCTTTTTGATTGCTTATATCTCTGTAACCTCATGTTAGATTCTCTTCATATTTGGTACAGAATATAGCTATAGTATTAACTTTCATATGGAATATCTAAGCTCCTGGGTCAAGCCCCTGGGTGGGGCTAGGGGTCAATAATTAGGACTTACGTATTTTGATTACGTCCAAGTTTTGTGTTAACTGTTATGGTTTAAACAATATTTATTAGAATAAATTCACATGTATACATCACACAATAGTATACAGTACAGGATTTGATAACTGTTTTCATTATACTCCTTGCATACAAAGTATATCAAAGGTTATAGTTTCTGTCTTTCCATCTGTTTATTATTAATTAGTTTGTTTTTTCTTTATGCTGTGACCCTTGTCAGATTTGTCAGCTTATATATTGGTGCTTGTGATCTTAGAAACTACAGCGACTAGAACTGTTAAATTTTGCATAATATTTTCTCTTGAAATGCAGACAATAATAAATGCAAGTAATAATAAAAAAATGCATTGCTTTATTATGTCATTATACAGCTACTTTAATTCAGCAAATGTTCTATGACAGCCTATATGTTTGTTGTTTCCAGGTAAAATCGTTCCAAATTGCAACAAACTTTGAATTTTTATTATTCAGCAAAGACAAGCAGTTTCATCTTTGGATATGATATATTATACTATATTTGTTGAAATGCAATAGTTATTCTCAGTGGACTAAATGGAAAGTTTACATGGAAAGGTTCAATGCTACAAACAAATTTTCACTCCCACTAAAAGGGGATGGCACTGGTCGGGGGTATACATGCTCCACTGGGCACTTTCTCTAGTTTACAAATGTTTTAAAAAATTGTCAATAATCCGTCATTAAGGACATCGTACATGTAACATTACGGGGTGTATCAAACTAATTTGCATATTTAATCTACAGTACTAGTGGATTACTGAATTTTTTACATGACGTTATTACATTCTCAGGTGATCTGTTTGTTTGTATTAGCATTTAACGGCCCAGTCAACACTGTTTAGGTCATTCTAGAGACAGTCAGTTTACCTGTTCACACTTTTCCTGGGAAGGCTTATACGTAAGCGGTTAACCAGTACAGTGCACATTCTTTCGCCAGAAACTGACAACTGCCCTTCTTGAATCAGTGGAAGGGAGGGAATGACTGTAGAAAAGATTTCATGATCAATCTCCATGAAAGAATGTTGTAGACCCGGCAGGTATCGAACCCGCGTCCTCCTGATGACCAGTCAGATGCGCATCCGACTAAGCTACCAAGGCCAGCACATTCTCTTATGAAAACTACAGTAAAACTTTGATGGCTCGAACTCCGATGGCTCGTTTACTATGGATGAGTCGAACCCGTTCTTGAGTCCGCAGGGAGTTCCTCCAAATACGATATAAGGGTAATTTAGGAAGATTTTCTTCATTTATCTTGCAAATGTATGCTGTGTGTACTCATTAGAATCACCTTGATGAGGCGATTCTAATGAGTACACACAACGTACATTTATAAAACAGAACACCGAAAAGATATCTACAATTATCTCCATTATGCCTCCTGGTATGGCACTAACAGTATCCCTCTGTGGCTCTAACTACCGCTGTGTAGAACAAATTTTCATGGTCCCAAAGTGGTTCGAGCCATTGAAGTTTGACTGTATATTGTAATACATTTCTTTCTGTTTACGACAGATTATTTTCCTGGGGTAATAAAGAAATGCCATATGACAAACACTATATGAACATATGGCAAGGTGAATTTCCTTCTAACAATACTGCCGAGGATGGCTATGCAGGGGCATGTCCAGTAAGTAATAAGCTATTTCACTATTTCAGAATTTTGGGCTTCTAACTTTTTATATGGGAAATCCCAAAATGGGTCACTGGCAAACAGCGCAGGCCCAGATAAGATGCCGCAAAATGCGGCATCTTATCAGGGCCTTCTCTGTTTGCAAAATGTTCAGCCCTCTTTGAATCAATTTATCAAGTCAACTGAATCTAATACCTATAAATTTTGAAATGGACTCCTGCTAAATGTAAGTTGGAAGATTCCATTCAGTACAAAAAGGGTTAAAAGTCATGCATATAATGCTTGTTTCAGAATTTATGCAAAATCCCCTCTTGTCAATTGAGTGAGCAATGAAAAGTAATATACAGAAGAACCTCAATGGCTCGAACACCTTTGGGACCTAGAAAATCTGTTCGAGACAGGGGTAGTTCGAGCCACTGCGGTTACTGTCAGGAGGCATAATGAAATACTTTTTGACATCTTCTCGGTGTTCTATAATGAATATGTATGCTGTGTGTACTCATTAGAATCGCCTCAATGAGGCGATTCTAATGAGTACACACAGCATACATTTGCAAGATAAATCTCCTTAATTATCCCCCACTAGTTTTTATGTAGAGGATTTCGCTAGGGGATCAAGAATGTGTTCGACTCATCCATGGTAAACGAGTCATCGGTGTTCGAGACATCGAAGTTCTACTGTAGATAAAAATCTTGCTCACAACTTCACTGACCTTTGCACAGTGTACATTCTCTTATATAGCATATTCATTACGCTGCACAAAATGACGGGGGAAAGAGCTAATGTGCTTGAGTGAGTGAGTGTTTGAGTTTTACGTCCCACCAACAGCTATGGTCATACGGAGACGGGACCTCGGTTTAAAGACTTATCCAAAAGTTTGGAGAAGCCCGCGATTGAACCTGCGATCCCTGGTTTACAAGGCGAGTAGCGTAACCACTATACCACGGAGGCTTCTAAATGTGCTTGAAATTAGGGCCTATATAAAAGGTAGGTCACAACTCTGTATAAAACCTGTAGACATCCACTCTGAGGTATCCAGTATCTTTTGGGGGGACTAAATGTCTTACAGAATACAGGATGATTTGCAGGTGGGTAGCTAAATCTAGGAACAGGCAGCAGCAACTCAAAGCTACTGCTTGCACAGGTCACCCTCTAATAACAACAACAACTAAAAATAACATTGAAAAAATCTGCAGTATCCTACAAAAAGATGCCCGATTCACAGTGAGACAATTAGCCAGGTTGATAAACTTGACATTATCACAAGTTCATGGTATTTTAAAAATGCATTCTTGCATGAACACCTATGCGCATGTTTGAAGCCATTGTCAAATGGACCGGAAGCCTTGCTCAAACAGCAAAAACCATGTTCAAATCATGAAATTCGCGTGCTGTTTGAACATAGATTTTGAGCTTTTGATATCACAAGACGGGCCTTGCTTTGTTTACGTTACGTTGAGGGACGTAATGTTATCGCCCTGAACGTAGCGTTTTAGAGTTCTATGATGATGTCACTGCATGACAACGTCACTGTAAACAACATTCTGAACTGGCCGCCATTTTGGTTTGCCTATCGCATTTGAAGAGTTTATATGGAATTTATATGGAGCTTTTGGGCGTTTTCGTCAAAATTTACTGTCAGATTCGTAAGTTATGCAAGAACAATGATCATCCATGGTTATTTCATTGCATTAACATTTGCCGGGTCCCTTGGAAGATATTTGAACATTCGGCCTAGCGGCCTCGTGTTCAAACAGCTTCCTGGGGATCTGGCAAGTGTTAATGCATGAAAAACCATGGTTGATCCCTATATTCACAACTTATGAGGAAAATAAATGCTAGATGGATACCCCTTTTGTTGACAGATGAACAGAGTACATGTTCAGTGCAAAAAAAAAAAAAAAAAAAAAAAAAAAAAAAATCTGAAAATATATCCAAAATATGGCTAAAAAAAACTTTTAACAATTTAGTCATTGGTCATGTGACCTTGGTTTATTAATTACACTACAACCTCATTATAACACTGTTCATTATATAGAGGATTAGGGCTGGCTAATCAGAGCTGAAAAGATAATCGATTATCAGTCCTGTCATTGCGATCGACAATCGATTAGTAATCGCTAAGGCTGTTGTCATAATTTTACCTGTCTGACTTTCTGTCTGAGCTTGACTCTTACCATATGTTGTACTTTACCATATGTATATTTGAACAGACAGGCCTGAGCAAACAGTGTAGACCCAGATGAGACACCGCAGAATGCTGCATCTCATCAGGGTCTGCACTGTTTGCCACTCATCCAGCTATTTTAGGCATAACTTTGGGTAGTAAATTGTACCTATCAAGTCATCGATTAAAAGTAAATCAGAAATGATAATCATTTTTGTGAAATTTATCAATCGATTAATCGATTATACGATTAATCGTGTCAGCCTTATAGAGGATCTTACATGAGTATTATATATTATTGAATTTATTATTAAACAAGTTGAGGAAAAGGGATACATTTTTTAAATCGTCATAAAATGCGAGGCTGTGCCGAGCATTTTATCCCTTTTCCACAACAAGTTTAATAAATTCAATAATACATGAGCACGGATGCAAGATTCTTTTTATCATATGACATTTAAAACGCATTTTATTCACGACTTTTATACAAAAACTTCAATATTCCGCCATAAATTTACTAATAAACAATCTTAGAGTGACATTATCTACTATACATTGGCAATTTGTTTCCAAGACACCAGAGGTACCTACCACATTACAGATTAGTAGATAATGTCACTCTAAGATTGTTTATTAGTAAATTTATGTTATTGGTTGTTTGATTTGACTTCATGTTATTGGTTGTTTGGTTTGACGATTAACCTTCCCGTCAACACTGTATAGGTCATTATGGTGAAGTTGCTTCCAATTTTTATTGGACTTGTACCCGACACATCCCAAGCCCTGTAGCCAGTGAAACCAATAGGGTTTATAAGCATGGATGGGCCGACTCGCACCGCTTTGCCTGGGCAGGCTTGGATGCACTAAGCAGTTTACCAGTACTCATGTGCGGTCGGTTTCGGCTCTGCGTGCAAGCATCATGCAGCCCATCTATTTCTTCAAGCCCTGATGGGTGAAGGCTGCAAATTTATGTTATTACTGATTTATTTATTCAGTTATGTATTTATATATTAAGCCATTGATGCTACGGGGAGAGTAATGTGGTAGGTACCTCTGGTGTCTTTGAAAGAAATTGCCAATGTTTGTGACGTTGTGCCAAAGGTTGCATGGCATTTACGTGATGTCATGATGTCATGGAATTGCTATCTCAAACATTGGAAGGCCATATTGGAAAATCATGTAAAATGTAGAGTATGGTGTCCATATAACCCTGATGAAGAGGGGAGACCCTCGAAAATTTGGTAAAGAGTTGAAGTAAAACAAGTTGTTGAAAATTTTTACAGAAATGTTTCTTGAGTAAACTTCTCTCAACCATATGCTTTTTTGCCAACCTGAGGGTCCCACAGGTTGTGCCGGGGCCATGCCTCACCCCCTTCACTATATAAATGGCCATATATCTCAGAAACCATTCAGATCCCCTGCCCTAAACCATATATATTCTTGTTTCATATGATAAGATGCATTCAGTGACACCAATGCGGGGGTCTCCCGGGATGCGCTGGGGCAGTGCCCCACCCCTGCACTTCATAAAAGGTCCAATATCTTGGAAACCTTATAGATCCCTACCCCTAAACCATATATATATTCTTTTCCGTATGATAAGACACATTCAGTGACACCAATCTAGGGGTCTGCCGGGTTACACTGAGGCCATGCCCCACCTCTCCACTTCACAAAAGGCATATATATCTCAGAAACTGGGCTGAGCCCTACCCCTAAACCATATATATTTGTGTTCCTTATAATAAGACACATTCAGTGATACCAACATGGGGGTGCCCTGGATCATGCCCCACACCTCCGCTTCATAAAAGCCATATAACAAACCGTGAAGATCCAGGTCAGATGGCTTGTGGAGAAGTCATTTGATTTGGATTTTACACAAACAATGAAGATCCAGATCCAGTAGCCAACTGATATGGATTTACAATGTTTGCATAGGTAGGTCTGGTTCTGACAGCAGGACACAGGTTAATGAATAGAATTACCTTTTAGAGGATGTATTCATCTTTAAATAAAATTTCAGGTAACAGCTTTTCCAGAGACTAAAAAGTATGGTTTGAAAAATATGATAGGAAATGCCTGGGAATGGACACAAGACTGGTGGGAAGTTCACCATGATGCCTCGCCTAAAACTAATCCTGTAAGTCTATTCACAAATACCACATACTCATCATCATCATCAACAACGGATGTTTGATTAATGTTCAGGTACAGGGGCAACGTCCACATAAGTGGGCCCCCTTCCAGGTAGCTGGCTTTGCTGCATGCATGGCAGTTCTTACACCAGATCTCCAGGCCTGTCTATCATGAGGATAGATAGCAGAGAGCTTCCATTCTCTGCAATCTCTTTCTGTCTTTCTCCTACAAATATATGTGTATATTTTTGAGTTTTGCATCCCACCAACAACTAAGGTCATATGGAGACTGGACCTCGGTAAAAGACTCATCTGAATGGAGCGCTGTGGTGCAGTGATAAAGCATCGGATTTGAGATCGAGAGGTAGCCGGTTCGATCCCCGCAAGCGCCAAGTGTTGTTTCCTTGAGCAAGAGACTTTATCCACATTGCTTAGCACTGGTTCCTACCCAGGAAAAGAGGGCCACATGGAAGATTAGTACTAGCACTAAATGTGTTACCCTCTATAAATAAGGTCGATTATTATTATTAATGTCTCAAGAAGCCTGGAATTGAATCCACAACCTCTGTTTTTTGAGGCAAGTAGCTTAACCACTACACCACTGAAGCTTCTACAAATATATGAGCCAGCACATGAGAGAAAGGGTACTTATCACAAAATTCAGGTGAGACAATCTCGCCAGTGCCATTGCTATTAGGGACTGTGTGGAAGCTTCAGGCCAAAATAACTTGTTCTGTCACATTTAATCACATGAATGAATGTTTCAAGATCACAGTGTCGCATGAAATGTGGAGCATAAGATCTGGAAACATCCGTGAGACCGTAAACTTTTTTCGTGCTCAGTTCTGCTGAGCATGAAATTTGTAATGCTCATAACTGTTAAATTACAAATCTGGCTATTCTACTGCTCAGATCAGCACAGAATGTCATTTATCCTGCTCATAAATTTTAAAATGCCAACATTTGTTGGCATTTCAAAATTTATGAGCACGATTTTCATGCCATTTATCCTGCTCATAAATTTTAAAATGCCAACATTTGTTGGCATTTGAAAATTTATGAGCACGATAAATTTCATGCTCAAGTGAGTTAAGTATGAAAAACGTCTTATAACCTCAGGGCCTGGCACTATGTATAACTGTGGTATCTGAGCTGGGTCTTCATTGCTCTCTGTACTGTCAGGAGCCTAGCGGAACGGAAATGAAAAGGAAAACCAGCCACAAGCTTTAAAAAATTAACAAAAATTAATACAGTAGAACTTCGATGGCTCGAACACCGATGGCTCGTTTACCATAGATGTGTCGAACCCATTCTTGAGCCCCTAGCGAAATCCTCTACATAAGAAATAGTGGGGCATAATTAAGGAGATTTTAGTCTTTTATCTTGCAAATGTATGCTGTGTGTACTCATTAGAATCGCCTCGATGAGGCGATTCTAATGAGTACACACAGCATACATTTTCATCATAAAACACAGAAAAGATGTCAAAAAGTTCTTGTTATGCCTCCTGACAGTAACCTCAGTGGCTGGAACTACTCCTGTCTCGAACAGATTTTCGAGGTCCCAAAGCTGTTCGAGCCATTGAAGTTCGACTGTATACAAACTGTTCAACTTGATCTTGCTGTTATTATGAATAAGCCCTTATCCCACTGCATGGACTAATTTAGCCACACCTATTTACATTTTAACCTGTGACATTACTTGATGTAACTCATTCAAATTCGCAAACTGAAGGGCAAACATTGTAGATCCAGATCACTGGCAAACATTGTAGATTCAGATCAGATGGCTTCTGCAGAAGCCATCTGATCTGGATCTAGACTGTTTGCAAAGGTTGGGGTTGTTATGAACAGAAGGATAAGGATTAAGAAATAAGCTCTGAGACCAGGCCCTGAGAACTTTTTTCAGGCTCAACTCAGTTGAGAATGAAATTCATTCTGCTTATAAATTTAAAAATGCCAACAATAGTTGGCATTTTTACATTTATGAGCAGAAGAAATAACACTTTCTGCTTATATGATCAGGAAAATTGTCTGTAATATGAATTGGCATTATAAATTTCATGCTCAGCTGAGTTGAGCATGAAAAAAGTTTCATGACCCTGAGCAAATTGAGTGCATTAGTGGTAATATGAATATTATACAACCATTTCTTTCAATAAATTGATTTTTTTGAGCTTAAAAATGCGAAGTTTGTTTTTTTTCCTGTTCAAAAATATTTAAAACAATGCTAACAGTTGTGATAGGCCAAAAATCATTCCCTCTCAATCTGAGCATGAAGACAGCACTATAGGTTAATATTTTAATATTTATGAGCATTAAGAATTCAGTGCTCAGTTTAGTTGAGCTTGAAAAAAGCTTCATAACAGCAGGATCTGTTTAATCCATGCCGTGAAGCGGAGAAGGGATTACAGCAATGCCCTTCATCTGTCTTTGCATGTCTGTCTGTCCATCTGTCTGTCTGTCTTTCCATAACACTTTCTTGTCTGCTCCGTATGCCTTGAACCCTTTGATAGATTTTCATTAAACTTTGATCAAATATTCGCCTGAGTGAGCTGATTTGCAGAACTAATAAATAAACCATACCCACCCAAGGTCAAGGTCACAATGAATTGAAGGTCAAGAGTTGGAGTCCGGTCCATATCTCCTTTACCACTGAAAGGATTTTCATTAAACTTTGGTCAAATGTTTGCCTAAGTGAGATGATGTGAAGAACCCATAATTCATTCATGCCGACTCAAGGTGAAGGTCCCAATTGAAGGTCACGTGTTGGAGCCTTGAATTTCATATATGCTGTATATCTCTTTGACCGCTGGAAAGATTTGCATTAAACTTTGGTCCAATGTTGGCCTCAGTGACTTAATGTGTAGAACCCATAACTCAACCATGCCGGGTCAAACTCACAATTGCAGGTCACGAGTATGAGTGGCCATATCTCCTTTACCCCTGGAAGGATTTTTAATGAACTCAGACGGGGGATATAGCTGTCTCTCAGACTGCTTTCTTGTTTCCATTGCATTGGCCCTTGCAACCCTATAGACTGGTACAGCTACCTGTTCAAACAGTGTAGATCTGGATTAGACAGCTCATAATTAGCCGTCTCATCAGGATCTACACTGTTTGCCATCCCTGTTTAGTAGAAAGGATGTGTCTGAATTTAAAGCTGGACTAGTCCACTCCAGAAACTTGGGTGGAAGGGTCAATTTTTTCATTGCATTTTTGTTTCAGACTGGACCATCAAGTGGAAAAGATAAAGTAAAGAAAGGTGGTTCCTTTATGTGTCACAAGGTATGATGCCAAGAGCTGGCCTCTGTTTGTATTGGAGTTTAACAGCCCAGTTCCCAATTAACACTATTTTAGGTCATTTTTTAGCTGGTTAGTTTACCGATCCACACTTTCCTGGGCAGGCTTATACGTAAGCGATTAACCAGTACAGTGGACATTCTTTCGCCAGAAACTGACAACTGCCCTTTTTGAATCAGCTGAAGGAAGAGCATGCCCATAGAAAAGATTTCATGATCAATCTTCATGAAAGAATGTTGCCGACCCTGGCAGGTATCGAACCCACGTCCTCCTGATCACCAGTCAGATGCGCTGTCCTCAGTTGTTGACCAGGAGGTCATGGGTTTGATCCTTGCTGCGTTTGGCTACATTCTGTCGTGGAGATGAGTCATGAAATATTTAATTTTCTTTGCTCATTCTCTCCCTTCCGCTGAATCAAGAAGGGCAGTTAAAGAATGTACTGAGTATCTGTGGTCAGGAAAAATGGGTTTGGAGTACTGATCCATTACGCAAACACGCAAACACGCAAACAATTACATTGCCACCTTTATCGCCGAAAAAAATGAAAATTTTAAGATGAAAAATTGTGATATTTTTCTTATTTCTGCTCAAAATATAGATTGTGGGCACTCGTAAGAACCGCCTCGATGAGGCGGTTCTAACGAGTACCCACAGTCTATATTTTAGAGCAGAAATAAGAATAATAAGGTATACCCCCGGAAACCCCAGTTTTACTGTATAAAAGTGGAGTTCAAGGGGGTCAAAATTACATAGACGTGTTTTCGTGATGCAGCTTGACATGGCATTAATAGTGTTGGCTGGGTTGGTAAACTCCAAAATGCCATGGCAACGAAAAGGAGAAAATAAGAAAAAAACTTTAAAAATCTTCTTGTCTGAAACCAGAAGGCCCAGGTCTTTGGTATTTGGTATGAAGCTTCATCTAGTGGACCTCTACCAAGATTGTTCAAATTAAAGCCCTGGGGCCAAATTTAAAAAAAAATCAAAGCACTGTTGGGTCTGTTGTCTCTAAAAGTGGCTGAGAAAATGACCCTGAACAGGAACTTAGACTGTTTAGTTTAACCCTTAACCCTTCTCTTGCTGAATATTCATTTAAGCCACACCCATTTCTGTCTATCAACCAATCAAATTACTTGATGTAATTTATTGCTACAAATTCATAAACTGAATGCTAACAGTGTAGATCCTGATCAGATGGCTTCTTTAGATGCCATCTGATCTGGATCTACACTGTTTGCAAAGATAGGGGTTGTCGTGAACAGCAAGATAAGGGTTAATAGTGTTGGCTGGGTTGTTAAACTCCAAAATCAAATTAAAAAAATCAAAGCACTGTTGGGTCTGTTGTCTCTGAAAGTGGCTGAGAAAATGGTCCTTAACAGGGACTTAGACTGTTTAGTTTAACCCTTAACCCTTATCTTGCTGAATATTCATTTAAGCCACACCCATTTCTGTCTATCAACCAATCAAATTACTTGATGTAATTTATTGCTACAAGTTCATAAACTGAATGTTAACAGTGTAGATCCTGATCAGATGGCTTCTTTAGAAGCCATTTGATCTGGATCTACACTGTTTGCAAAGATAGGGGTTGTCGTGAACAGCAAGATAAGGGTTAAAATTCTTGTATTTTAACCAAACAGACTGAGTGTAGACCCTGTTTAGACACTGTGTTCTGCAGCACCTGATCTGGGTCTACACTGTTTGACAGTGTCCCAGTATATGAAACTAGTCCATGTTTTACAGATAACCTTCTTTACACTGCACTGCAATGTCGGAGCTACAAAAACAGTGAGCCGGTCTCGGTAGCTCAGTCGGATGCGCGTCTGACTGGTGATCAGGAGGACACAGGTTCGAAACCTGCTGGGGTTGGCAAAATTCTTTCGTGGAGATTGATCATGAAATCTTTTCTATGGTCATTCTCTCCCTTCCGCTGATTTAAGAAGGGCCGTTTGAAGTTTCTGGTGAAAGAATGTGCACTGTACTGGTAAACTGCTTACGTATAGCAGGGTCCGAACTTAAGTATTCTTGCCACAAGCAAAATTTAGCTTGTTACAAAAAAGATCTACTGGCTAAAATGAAAATCAACTCGATTTTTTTCAAAAAACCCTTTAATAAGAGCAGAAATTTTTCAAGAACAACAGTAATGATTAACATGTATGCGTAGTATTAATGCAAATAAAAAAACTGATGACTTGTTAGTCTAGGGCTGAGTACCGCCTTTGGAAATTGTACCGCAGTATACACCCATGTACCGTGGTACATAGGCTACCATGGTATACCACAGGTTTCAAACACCAGGTGTTTGTACTTCGTAAAATAAAACAGACAAATAAACAGAGAATCATTACGCATTTTCTAGGTGTTTACGGTCGCGAAAAATGTGACATTGGCAATAATATTGTCTTTGCAGTTTATCTGGATGCGATCTTTACTGATTGCTATTAATCTGTCCATGGCCTATCACTAATCTTATGCCAATAAATTAGTTAATCCTATTAACAAATAAGACACAACGTTTTTTTTTTTCAAATTGCCATTTGATAATGAGCGTAAAGTAAGCCAAGATTGCAAGTCATTCTTTTCATGTGTCACTTAATATCAATACCTGCTGGTTCAGGACATGACCACGCCTGATGTTCAACCCTCTGATATAGCGGTTCTTTTGATATTGCGTGAATGGCTTTAGTTTGCTAAGTATTGAGCATATTTTATAATTATTGACCACATTAACAGGATTAAAGACGTCGGGCTCTTCAGAAGTCGTCACATGCTATATCCCTGCATTATCCATTTGAACTGTCTCTGGGCAATTCGTGATAAAATTATTTATTCACAGTTCGACACAGCACTGCACAGACTGATCAACACATAACATGCTGTCTTGCAATGTCATCTTTGTCAGTCGTGTTCCGACAAGCAGTGCATATATATGTTACAAAAGTTTTCACGCAAGATTACTTTGAGCCCCAATTAGCAGGATTAAGCTGTTACGCTTTGGTTATAAATTTATTACCTATTTATCTATAGTAATCCGAAGTGGCCGGCATGCAGAGCATGCTCTATTAGTTATTACCGCTATTCATCTCAAGTATCCGATAATTTTCGCGCCCTATCGGTCGCGTCGGTCTCTTTGAACTTAACAGTGCTCAGCATGACTAGCTGCGCATTATAAAAGATACTTTGCGTCCCTGCGAGGTATTTTTTTTGCGTCCGATGCTAGTGAAATCGTTTTACAAACATTCTAATTTTTGTAAACGGAACCATTTCTTCCTCCTCATTGCTGCACAGACTGATCAATGTGTCATCTTTGTTAGTCGTTTTCCCACAAGCAGTGCATATACATGTTAAAAAGTTTTCACGCAAGATTACTTTGAGCCCCAATTAGCAGGATTAACCTGCAACGCTTTGGTTATAAATTTATTACCTATTTATCTGTGTTAATACGAAGTGGCCTGCATGCGGAGCATGCTCTATTAGTTATTACCGCTATTCATCTCAAGTATCCAATATTAGCACCCTATCAGTCGCGTCGGTCTCTTTGAACTTAACACTGCTCAGCATGACTAGCGGCGCATTATAAAAGATACTTTGCGTCCCTGCGAGGTATTTTTTCCCGGCCGACGCTGGTGAAATCGTTTCGCAAACATATTTTTATTCTTATGCAAACATTGAATTGAATTATATATAGTGAAACAGTACGTACCGCTGGAAGAAAATACCGCGGTTTTTTACCGCGTACCCCTAAGTGTTATGCCTCCTGACCTCTGGAAAGTTTATAATCTAAATTTAGAACGTCGGAATTCCAGAAGCAGTCACGGAAATGGCGAGTAATTATTGTCGTCTGTATTATCTTTTTTTTTTTAGCTCACCTGTCACGTAGTGACAAGGTGAGCTTTTGTGATCACATTTTGTCCGTCGTCCGTCGTCCGTGCGTGCGTGCGTCCGTGCGTGCGTGCGTGCGTGCGTCCGTAAACAATTTGTTGTCCGCACGATAGCATCTTCATTTATGATTTGATTTTAACCAGACTTGCACACAACTTGTACCCCCATGAGATCTAGGTTCCTTTCTTGAACCAGCCATATCCCATCATGTGTTACTGAGTTATGGCCCCTGAAAGGGCAAAAATTGCCTATTTTGGTCTTGTCCGCAGGATAGCATCTTCATTTATGATTTGATTTTAACTAGACTTGCACACAACTTGTACCACCATGAGATCTGGGTTCCTTTCTTGAACCAGCCATATCCCATCATGTGCTACAGAGTTACGGCCCCTGAAAGGGCAAAAATTGCCTATTTTGGTCTTGTCCGCACGATAGCATCTTCATTTATGATTTGATTTTAACCAGACTTGCACACAACTTGTACCCCCATGAGATCTAGGTTCCTTACTTGAACCAGCCATATCCCATCATGTGTTACTGAGTTACGGCCCCTGAAAGGGCAAAAATTGCCTATTTTGGTCTTGTCCGCATGATAGCATCTTCATTTATGATTTGATTTTAACCAGACTTGCACACAACTTGTACCCCCATGAGATCTGGGTTCCTTTCTTGAATCAGCCATATCCCATCATGTGCTTCGGAGTTACGGCCCCTGAAAGGGCAAAAATTGCCTATTTTGGTCTTGTCCGCACGATAGCATCTTCATTAATGATTGGATTTTAACCAGACTTGCACACAACTTGTACCACCATGGGATCTGGGTTCCTTTCTTGAATCAGCCATATCCCATCATGTGCTTTGGAGTTACGGCCACTGAATGGGCAAAAAATTGCCTATTTTGGTCTTGTCCGCATGATAGCATCTTCATTTATGATTTAATTTTAACCAGACTTGCACACAACTTGTACCATCATGGGATCTGGGTTCCTTTCTTGAACCAGACATACCCCATTATGTGTTACGGAGTTACGGCCCCTGAAAGGGCAAAAATTGTCTATTTTGGTCTTGTCTGCATGATAGCTGTTTCATTTATGATTTGATTTTAACTTGCACACATTTTGTACCACCACAAAATATCTCGGTCAAGATCGAATATTGGTCATGTTGGGTCAAAAAGTAGGTCAGTAGGTCAAATCAGGAAAAAAACCTTGTGAAGACACTAGAGGCCACAGTTTTGGTCCAATCATCATCAAACTAGCCCAGAATGATCATCTTGAGAATATCTCAGTCAAGTTCAAATATAGGTGTTGTCGGGTCAAAAAGTAGGTCATTAGGTCAAATCATAGAAAAACCTTCTGAACACACTAGAGGCCACAATTTATGTCCAATCATCATCAAACTTGCTCAGAATGATCATCTTGATAATATCATAGTCACGTTCGAATATGAGTCATGTTGGTTCAAAAAGTAGGTCAGTAGGTCAAATCATAGAAAAACCTTGTGAACACACTAGAGGCCACATTTTTGGTCCAATCATCATCAAACTTGCTCGGAATGATAGTCTTGACAATATCTCGGTCAAGTTTGAATATGGGTCATTTCAGGTCAAGAAGTAGGTCAGTAGGTCAAATCATAGAAAAACCTTTATGAACAGACTAGAGGCCACAGATTAGGTCTGATCATCATCAAACATGCCCAGAATGATCATCTTGACAATATCTGAGTCATGTTCAAATATTGGTCATGTCGGTCCAAAAAGTAGGTCAGTAGATAAAATCATAGAAAAACCCTCTGAACACACTAGAGGCCACAGTTTTGGTCTGATCATCATCAAACTTGCTAAAAATGATCATTTGACAATATCTCAGTTAATTTTGAATGTGGGTCATATCTGGCCAGTAAGTAGGTCAGTAGGTCAGATTGCTGAAAAACCTTGTGTTCACACTAGAGACATCAGTTTTGGTCCGATCATCATCAAACTTGCTCAGAATGATCATCTTGACAATATCTGGGTCAAGTTTGAATATGGGTCATGTCGGGTCAAAAAGTAGGTCAGCAGGTCAAATCATAGAAAAAGTTTTGAACACTCTTAGAGGCCACAGTTTTAATCAAATCATCATAAAACTTGCTCAGAATATCATCTGGACAATATCTCAGTTCAGTTCGAATATGGGTCATGTCAAATCAAAAAGTAGATCAGTAGGTTATTTTGTCATAACTTTTGAACTGTTTGAGATAGAGCCTTCATATTTGGCATGTAGGTTCCTTGTGACAAGGGCTTCCCACTCATATAAAGATTAGACCATTGACTTTGACCTGTGACCTACTTTATCATAACTTTTGAACCATATGAGATAGAGCCTTCATATTTGGCATGTATGTTCCCTGTGACAAAGTTTTCCCAATCATTCAAATTTTTTTAGCCATGACCTTGACCTTTGACCTACTTTGTCATAACTTTTGGAGCATTTAAGATACTGCCTTCATATTTGGCATAAAGGTTCCTTCATAGGAGTGAGTGTTTGAGTTGAAGTCTCACCGAAAGCTAAGGTCATACAGTGATGGGACCTCTGTTTAAAAACCAATCTGAAAGTCTGGAGAAGCTTGGGATCGATACTGCTACCCCTGGTTTACAAGGCAAGTAACATGACCACAGTACCATGAAGGCTTCTAAACTTCATTGGAATGTTGTGTAGATGACCCTCTAGGAAAATAGCATAACGATTAACAAATGGTCACAAGAGCTAAAAATAGAAAAAAACATTGTGAATTTGCTTCAAATGCGAACCCCTTCTAAACCTTTGGGCCAATTGGATTTTAAACTTCACAGGAATGTTGCCTAGGTGACTCCCTACCAAAATAGTTAAACCTTATTCCACTCCAATGAACAAGATGGCTGCCAGAGCTAAAAATAAAAAAAAATCTTCAAATGACAATTCCTACTGTACTCTTGGGCCAATTTCATTCAAACTTTGAAGTAATGTTGCTTAGATGACCCTCTACCAAAAAGGCTAAAACAATCCCGCTCTGATGAAAAAAATGGCCACCGGAGCTAAAAATAGAAAAATATTGTAAATCTGATTCAAACATGAACCCCTCCTAAACCCTAAGGCCAATTTGATTCAAACTTCACAGGAATGTTACCTAGGTTACTCCCTACCAAATAAGCTAAAATCACTGCTGATGGCCACCATAGCTAAAAATAGAATGTACTCGTGACAGTGACAGACAGGTGAGCGAACCAGGGCCCTGTGGGCCCTCTTGTTTTTTTACCGATGATTGGACATTTTTGCATTCGCGAAAATTTTCTTGTACAAATATTTTGGCCTCGCAGTTTGAAATTCTCACTCGCATTTAGTGTAAATGCGAGCTTAATTTCGGAACCTGTATAGGCTTGTCCAGGAAAAATGTGGATAGGTAAAATGACGGGCGGAAAAAAAGACCTAAAATAGTGTAGACTGGGCCATTAAACCGCAATGCAAACAAACAAACAAACAAAAAAGTGGGGCTGAATTTTGTACAGGGTCAGACCAGCCTCAAAAAATTTTTTGTTTGCTGTGCTCCTACCCATCATATATGAGGTGGGTAGGAAGGTAGGCCTTTTTTTTTAGATCTGAAAAGATATTTGACCCTTAAAGCACCATACAACAACCGGAAACATAATTCAAATACATATCTTCTGATTTTTCAGAGAAAATCAGGCTGAAAAAAAAAATAAAACAGAAAAAAAAAAAAACAAAAAAAAAAAAAAAGAATGTCATCTTATTGAAATTTGGCTTAGTGTGTTAAATTTGAGTTTAATCAGGATTTCAAAAAAAAAAAAATCTTTTCCTCAGAATGGTAATAAAATTTTTTAGGTAGGGGCAATCTGTGTGGGTAGGTAGGAGCACAGCAAACCAAGAATTTTATAAGGATGGCCTCACAAATAGTCAAATGGATAATAGCAGGCAGGAAGCCTCTGGAGTATTAGTTGATAATCAATCGACCCAAAAATGATGGGAAGACATGTTTTGATCAAAGACATTTATACCATGCTAAACATCTGATTCTGAACATCTAAGACAAAAATTATCAGCCACTGTATCTTTCATTGAGGTGATTCTAATGAGTATACACAGCATATATTGTTTTAATTATAGAACACTAAAGATGTCAAAAAATAACCATATTATGTCTGCTGACAGTAACCCAAAGTGGTTCAAACTACCCCTGTCTTGAACAGGTTCTCGTTGTCCCAAAGGTGTTTGAGCCATCGAAGTTTCGACTTAAATAATTTTGGAGTAATTTCATAATCCTATTCATTTTCTTAACTTTTTGCTTTTCAGTCTTACTGTTACAGATACCGATGTGTGGCTCGTAGTCAGAATACTCCAGACAGCTCAGCTTATAACCTGGGATTTCGGTGTGCAAGCAATAAATTACCGGAATATTTGAAACATTGATAATCGTTACATACACCTAGCATGCGTACCTCTTTATAATACTGTTCTTTGGAAACACGGGGTCAGAACATGAAGACAAAATTTATTTTGCCGTATAAAAAAAAGAGTCATGAGGATAAATGCAATGAAATTGCCATGGATGATCATTGCTCTTGCATAACTTACAATTCCGACTGCAAATTTTGATGAAAATGCCCAAAACGCCCGTATAAACTTTCCAAATGTGCCATGGCGGCTAGTTCAGGATGTTGTTTTCAATGTTGTTGCTATGCAATGGCCCTCTGACATCATCATCAAATTCTAAAGTGCTACATTCAGGGGGATAGCGTTACATTGCTCAACAAAATGTAAACAAAGCAAGGCCAAACTTGTGATATAAAAAGTACAAAATCCATGTTTCATTTCCAGCATGTGAATTTCATTATTTGAATACGGTTTTTGTTGGTTGTGCATGGCTTTCGGTCCATTTGACAATGGCTGCCGCTTGGAACAGCCATGCACATAGGTATTTATGCAAGAATGGACATTTTTATATGCAATCAAAACATTATGTTTGGATATAACTCTGTTAAGGTGAAACAGATTTTGCTTTGAGTCCCAACAACAGTGTTGTAAAGGGGTTATTACATGGCTGTGATATAAGAAAAAATCCCTCCTGAAAAATGGAAAGTATTCACACTATGAATATACAGTAAAATTTGTATAGCTGTGAAAAACTACATCAGAAAATGTCGTCTGCTTATGTTGTCTGCTGATTTTTTTTTTGCAAACTTTTTAAAAATATTTTTGCATAAAGGCAAACAGTGTGGGCCAAGATCAGACTGCTCCTAATGGAGCAGTCTGATCTGGGTCCACACTGTTTGCAAAAAATTACTTTAAAGGTAACTGGCAGACGGCAAAGCAGAAGACAATTGTCGTGATTAGCATTGGTTAAATAGCTCGGATACCTTGGGGATCGATGAAAATTTGTTCGAGGTCGGGGTAGTTTGAAGTAATGAGACTTATTCAAAAACATAATTTGAATTCTTTTCTGCTATAAAAAAAAATAGTGGAATGTTGTGTGTACACATTCGAATCGCCTCATTGAGGCGATTTGGATGTGTACACACAACATACCTAAAATATCTGAATAAGAATAGCCTTGCTAAATTATCCTAAATACAGTAGAACTTCTATGGCTCGAACACCGATGGCTCGTTTACCATGGATGAGTCGAACCCGTTCTTGAGTTCCTAGCTAAATCCTCTACATAAGAAATAGTGGGGGATAATTAAGAAGATTTTAGTCTTTTATCTTGCAAATGTATGCTGTGTGTACTCATTAGCATCGCCTCGCTGAGGCGATTCTAATGAGTACACACAGCATACATTTTCATTATAGAACACTGAAAGGATGTCTAAACGTATCTCGTTATGCCTCCTGACACTAACCTCAGTGGCTCGAACTACCCCTGTCTCGAACAGATTTTCGAGGTCCCAAAGGTGTTCGAGCCATTGAAGTTTGACTGTATATGGGTGTCTGGAGCTATGGAAAGAATTCTTTAGGGATTCGAGAGGGAGTTTGAATTAGCTGTGGTAAATGAGCCATATGTATTTGAGTTATTGCAGCTTCACTTAGATAATTTTATAGTTGAGTATGGATTATTATACAGGTTTTATATATAAGCATTTTGTGAGTATAGATTTGATATCGGCATTTCCAACCTGAGGGATCCCTGGCTCAGTCGGAACCGAAGGTGAGCTGTAGTTCAGATTGGTTTGGGCATAAAGAGGGTCTGAAACGATTCTGTTGAATCCAAACATATAACAGATTCCTTTTCTTGCATATCGCAACTTTTTCTGTTAGATTTCGTCATTCTCTTTAGGATTATTTCTTTTAGTGAATCTGATCACGTCTCACATGTTTGTTATTGTATTGCTAAGACAAAGAAAAAAGTAATGTTAGATTCTATAAATAGTGCTCCGTCAAATTACAGTAAAATGCAGAAGTCACAATAAACCAGAAAATGAAAAGACAACATACAGTAAAAACATATATGCAATTTTAATGCATTAAATGCAAATTTTTAATTGCAGTTTGGTTGCACAACAGGGTGGGATAAAGGGGTTGAGAAAAATAAGGTGAGATAAGATGTTGAATATCCGTATCTGGTATACAAGAGATACCTAACTTACATACCAGATAAAGATATCAGAGGATAGGGAGAAAAATTATCTCACCTTCCTTATCTCATCCACAGGTAAGATAAGAAAAAAATTATGTAATATGCACATGGGTTATATAGAATAACGGGTGCCTTGTCGATTAGGTTGACATCACTGACCATTAAAATGGTGTCATCATGTATGGGATACATCAGCATTAGAAGGTATTTTAGGATCATAGGATGATTTGGAAATTAAAAAAAAAGTATGCAAGAAAAAGAATCTGTCCTGGGCATTCAGAGCAGATGGAAAAATCCATCCCTCAAATCATGTCATCATCACTTGGCAAAGCCTTGTAGTGTTGAGTGGTATTCCTTTGAATTAATGCTCTGCATGCTTTTTTTGCAGCAGACGACATTTTGAAATATTTTTCTGATTTTTCCAGAAAACAGGATTTGACAGCTCATGCAAATTGTCTCCTATGGAGACAATTTGCATGAGATGTCAAGTCCTGTTTTCTGGGAAAAATAAGAAAAAATATCTAGATTTGCCGTCTGCTGAATTCACCTAGAGAGTGGTAAAGGTTAATAATAGCGCAGTGGTTAACACGTTCGACTTATGATCGAGAGGTTGTGCGTTCGAATCCGGCACCCGGTATCGAGGTGTGTCCTTGGGCAAGACACGTAATGACACTGCCTCACTGCACCAAGGTGTAAATGGGTAGCAGTGGTGTAATTGTCACTGCCTCTCTCTCGCGCGCGTGGAAAACATCCGGAATGAGTGTTGTGAATACTTCCTGTTGTGCAGGACTGTTTTATGTCATAAAGTGTTCAGAATGAATTAACCCTTATCTTGCTGAATATTCATTTAAGCCACACCCATTTCTGTCTGTCAACCAATCAAATTACTTGATGTAATTTATTGCTACAAATTCATAAATTGAATGCCAAACAGTGCAGATCCTGATCTGGATCTACACTGTTTGCAAAGATAGGGGTTGTCGTGAACAGCAAGATAAGGGTTAAGTAATTCAAAAGAAAACAAAATATTTTCTCAAAATTGGTAAACATGGCAGTCATCAAAGGATCAGTCTGCAGATGTACAGGCTATTCAGAGAAGTCTCCAGGGCGTAGTGGTTATGCTACTAGCCTCATAAACCAGGGGTCGTGGTTTCGATACTGGGCTTCTCCAGACTTTCAGATGAGTCTGTAAATCGAGGTCCCGTCTCCATATGACCTTAGCTGTTTGTCGGATGTAAACTCAAACACACGCTCAGGCTATTCAGAGCCTGAACTGTTTGCATGAGACATTCAGAGGGCTTTTGCCGACTGCTTGAATTAAGAATTATCATTGTCTTCCCTATTTGTTTGTTTACAAATGTACAGCCCAGTCAACATTGTTTAGGTCACAATTTTATATTGAACCACTCAGTTTACCTAACAGCACTTCCTTGGTAGGCTAATACATAGAGGTCAACCAGAGCTCAGTCTTTTTGCCAGAACTGATAAGTGCCCCTCTTGAATCAGCAGAAGGGAGAAAAAGGCAATAAAGAGATATCATGATCAATATGCAAGAAGGAATGTTACTGGCCCGGCAGGTATCAAAGTTTAATCATCATTACGCAAACACGCCTACACAAATACATTGCCACTTTTATCGTCGTAAAAATGAAAATTTCAAGAAGAAAAATTGTGATATTTTTCTTATTAAGAAAAATAAGGTATACCAACACCCTCCCCCCCTCCGAAAGTCTGGGGAAGCCCGGGATCGATCCTGCGACCCCTGGTTTACAAGGCAAGTAGCTTAACCACTTCACCACGGAGGCTTCTATCTTCGTTCAGTAGTAAAATGAAAATCTGTTAATGAACAGTTTCATTTTAGTTCTGAAACTTATTTTGATGTTTTATTTGTTTACAGATGACAGTTCAACTGTTTACCTATTTTCTATAAAATAAAGGAATGTTGTGTGTATTCATTAGAATCGCCTCAATGAGGCGAATCTAATGAGTACACACAACATTCATTTTCAAGATAGAATCAGCTAAACCTTCCTAATTTATCCTAAATATGTGGAATCTGGGGCTATAGGAAGAATTCTTTAAGGGGAATGGGAACACCTGACAGATTTTTCTGCCATTTTTCCAAGGGAGACAACTTAAGGAACTTCCTGTCATTTTTAGCTCACCTGTCACGTAGTGACAAGGTGAGCTTTTGTGATCACTTTTGTCCGTCGTGCATCAGTGCGTCCGTCCGTCCGTCCATCCGTGCGTGCGTGCGTCCGTAAACAATTTCAAATAAGTATATCTCTAATACCCCATGGTCAATCTTGATCAAATTTCATGAGAAGCATCATCAGGTAGGGGGAAAGGCTGCATAAGGTTTTTGGGCTGATCAGATTGGAATTGTGGTTGCCATGGCAACATATAGCTCCCATAGACTTACAATGGGAAAAAATTAAAATATCTTCTTCTCTGAAACCACAGGGCCCAGAGCTTAGATATTTGGCATGTAGTAACGGCCAGTGGTCACCTACATAATTCCTGCCAATCATGCATCTGGGGTCCCAATTGGCCACGCCCCGGGGCCCCTTCGCTCCCATAGACTCCTAATGGAACAAAAAGCTTCAAAAATCTTCTTCTCAGAAACCACAGGGCCCAGAGCTTATAAATTTAGCATGCAGCAATGGCAAGTGGTCACCTACATAATTCCTGCCAATCATGCCCCTGGGGCCCAAATTGGCCACACCCCGGGGCCCCTTAGCTCCCATAGACTCATAATGGAAAAAAAACTTCAAAAATCTTCTTCTCTGAAACCACAGGGTCCAGAGCTTAGATATTTAGACTGTAGCAATGGCCAGTGGTCACCTACATAATTCCTGCCTATCATGCCCCTAAGGTCCAAATTGGCCACGCCCCAGGGCCCCTTCGCTCCCATAGACTCATAATGGAACAAAAAGCTTCAAAAATCTTCTTCTCGGAAACCACAGGGCCCAGAGCTTAGATATTTAGCATGTAGCAATGGCAAGTGGTAACCTACATAATTCCTGCCAATCATGCCCCTGGGGTCCAAACGGGCCACGCTCCGGGGCCCTTTAGCTCCTATAGACTCATAATGGAAAAAAGCTTCAAAAATCTTCTTCTCTGAAACCACAGGGCCCCGAGCTGAGATATTTGGCATGTAGTAATGGCAAGTGGTCACCTACATAATTCCTGCCAATCATGCTCCTGGGGCCCAAATTGGCCACAACCCGGGGCCCCTTAGCTCCCATAGACTCATAATGGAAAAAAAGCTTCAAAAATCTTCTTCTCTGAATCCATGGGGTTCAGAGCTTAGATATTTAGCATGTAGCAATGGCCAGTGGTCACCTTCATAATTCCTGCCAATCATGCCCCTGGGTTCCAAAAGGGGGACGCCCCGGGGCCCCTTCCCTCCCATAGACTCATAATGGAACAAAAAGCTTCAAAAATCTTCTTCTCGGAAACCACAAGGCCCAGAGCTTAGATATTTAGCATGTAGCAACGGCAAGTGGTCACCTACATAATTCCTGCCAATCATGCCCCTAGTGTCCAAATGGGCCACGCCCTGGGCCCTTTAGCTCCTATAGACTCATAATGGAAAAAAAGCTTCAAAAATCTTCTTCTCTGAAACCACAGGGCCCCGAGCTGAGGTATTTACCATGTAGCAACGGCAAGTAAATCAGCTACATAAATCCAACCAAACATGCCCCTAGGGTCCAAATGGGCCACGCCCCGGGGCCCCTTAGCTCCCATAGACTCATAATGGAAAAAAAAACTTCAAAAATCTTCTTCTCTGAAACCACAGGGCCCAGAGTTTAGATATTTAGCATGTAGCAAGGGCAATTGGTCACCTACATAATTCCTGCCAATCATGCCCCTGGGTTCCAAATGGGCCACGCGCCGGGGCCCCTTTGCTCCCATAGACTCATAATGGAAAGAAGCTTTAAAAATCTTCTTCTCTGAAACCACAGCGCCCAGAGCTTAGATATTACGCACATAGCAACGGCAAGTGGTCACCTACATAATTCCTGCCAATCATGCCCCTGGGTTCCAAAAGGGCCACGCCCCGGGGCCCCTTAGCTCCTATAGACTCATAATGGAAAAAAATCTTAAAAAACCTTCTTCTCTGAAACCACAGGGCCCAGAGCTTAGATATTTAGCATGTAGCAAAGGCAAGTGGTCAACTACATAAATCCTGCCAATCATGCCCGTGGGGTCCAAATGGGCCACGCCCCGGGGCCCCTTAGCTCCCATAGACTCATAATGGAAAAAAGCTTCAAAAATCTTCTTCTCTGAAACCACAGGGCCCAGAGCTTAGATATTTAGCATGTAGCAATGACAAGTGGTCACCTACATAATTCCTGCCAATCATGCCCCTGGGGTCCAAATGGGCCACACCCTGGGACCCCCTTAGCTCCCATAGACTCATAATGGAAAAAAAACTTCAAAAATCTTCTTCTCTGAAACCACAGCGCCCAGAGCTTAGATATTTAGCATGTAGCAACGGCAAGTGGTCACCTTCATATTTCCTGCTAATCATGCCCCTGGGGTCCAAATGGGCCACGCCCCAGGGCCCCTTAGCTCCCATAGACTCATAATGGAAAAAAGCTTCAAAAATGTTCTTCTCAGAAACTGTGAAGCACATAACTTAGATATTTAGTATCTAGCAACATAAAATAGCCCGCTACATAAATTCTGCTAACCCTGCCTCGGGGGTCAAAATTGGCCTCGCCCCAGCTCATCACCTCCAATAGACTTATAATGGAAAAAAAGCTTCAAAAATCTTCTTCTCTGAATCCATGGGGTTCAGAGCTTAGATATTTAGCATGTAGCAATGGCCAGTGGTCACCTTCATAATTCCTGCCAATCATGCCCCTGGGTTCCAAAAGGGGGACGCCCCGGGGCCCCTTCCCTCCCATAGACTCATAATGGAACAAAAAGCTTCAAAAATCTTCTTCTCGGAAACCACAAGGCCCAGAGCTTAGATATTTAGCATGTAGCAACGGCAAGTGGTCACCTACATAATTCCTGCCAATCATGCCCCTAGTGTCCAAATGGGCCACGCCCTGGGCCCTTTAGCTCCTATAGACTCATAATGGAAAAAAAGCTTCAAAAATCTTCTTCTCTGAAACCACAGGGCCCCGAGCTGAGGTATTTGCCATGTAGCAATGGCAAGTAAATCAGCTACATAAATCCAACCAAACATGCCCCTAGGGTCCAAATGGGCCACGCCCCGGGGCCCCTTAGCTCCCATAGACTCATAATGGAAAAAAAAACTTCAAAAATCTTCTTCTCTGAAACCACAGGGCCCAGAGTTTAGATATTTAGCATGTAGCAAGGGCAATTGGTCACCTACATAATTCCTGCCAATCATGCCCCTGGGTTCCAAATGGGCCACGCGCCGGGGCCCCTTTGCTCCCATAGACTCATAATGGAAAGAAGCTTTAAAAATCTTCTTCTCTGAAACCACAGCGCCCAGAGCTTAGATATTACGCACATAGCAACGGCAAGTGGTCACCTACATAATTCCTGCCAATCATGCCCCTGGGTTCCAAAAGGGCCACGCCCCGGGGCCCCTTAGCTCCTATAGACTCATAATGGAAAAAAAGCTTAAAAAACCTTCTTCTCTGAAACCACAGGGCCCAGAGCTTAGATATTTAGCATGTAGCAAAGGCAAGTGGTCAACTACATAAATCCTGCCAATCATGCCCGTGGGGTCCAAATGGGCCACGCCCCGGGGCCCCTTAGCTCCCATAGACTCATAATGGAAAAAAGCTTCAAAAATCTTCTTCTCTGAAACCACAGGGCCCAGAGCTTAGATATTTAGCATGTAGCAATGACAAGTGGTCACCTACATAATTCCTGCCAATCATGCCCCTGGGGTCCAAATGGGCCACACCCTGGGACCCCCTTAGCTCCCATAGACTCATAATGGAAAAAAAACTTCAAAAATCTTCTTCTCTGAAACCACAGCGCCCAGAGCTTAGATATTTAGCATGTAGCAACGGCAAGTGGTCACCTTCATATTTCCTGCTAATCATGCCCCTGGGGTCCAAATGGGCCACGCCCCAGGGCCCCTTAGCTCCCATAGACTCATAATGGAAAAAAGCTTCAAAAATGTTCTTCTCAGAAACTGTGAAGCACATAACTTAGATATTTAGTATCTAGCAACATAAAATAGCCCGCTACATAAATCCTGCTAACCCTGCCTCGGGGGTCAAAATTGGCCTCGCCCCAGCTCATCACCTCCAATAGACTTATAATGGAAAAAAAACTTAAAAAATCTTCTCCTATGAAACCATAAGGCCCAGAGCTTAGATTTTTAGTATGTAGCAACATCAAGTGGCCACCTACATAAATCCTGCCAGTTATGCCCCTGGGATCCAAATTGGCCCCACCCCAGGGCTCTTTAGCTTCCATAGACTTACAATTGGAGAAACTTCAAAAATCTTCTTCTCTGAAACCACAGGGCCCTTATAATGAAAAAAAAAAACTTCAAATGGGGAAAAAAATCTTCAAAAATCTTCTTTTCTGAAACCATAAGTCCCAGAGCTTAGGTATTTAGCATGTAGCAATGTCGAGTGGTCGCCTACATGAATCCTGCCAATCATGCCCCTGGGGTCCAAATCCTGTGGCCCCTAAACTCCAACAAACTTATAATGGAAAAAGCTTCCAACATCTTCTTTGAAACCATGAAGTACAGACCTTAGATATTTAGTATATAGCAACACAAAATGGTCGCCTACATAAATCCTGCCAACCATGCCCTTTGGGTCAAAATTGGTCAAGCCCCAGGGCTCATTAGCGCCTATAGACTTATACTGGAAAAAACTTGAAAATATCATTTTTCTCCAAAACCATAAGGCACAGATTTTGTTTGATTTGTGGTTTTACATCCCCGTCAACACTGTATAGGTCATTTTGGAGATGTCTCTTCCAATTTTGTGGGACTTTTACCAGACATTGAGATGAAATTACATCTCAAGCCCTGTGGCCCAATGAAACCAGTAGGGTTTATAAGCATGGACACTGCTTTGCCTGAGCTTAGATATTTAGTATGTAGCAATGTCAAGTGGTCTACTACACTAATGATTTTCTGGTACACAGGTGAGCGATATAGGGCCATTGGGCATAAAGGAAAGATTACTTTGATTCAATTTATTATTGCAGAATTATTTTCCTTTTATTTATTTTATATGTATTGAGGTTTAACTGCTCTTTCAACACTGTTTAGGGCATTTTTGAGACGTTGCTTCCGATTTTGCGGAACTTTTACACAACATTGAGATGAAATGACATGTCAAGCTCTTCCGTCCAAACACACTGCCAAGGTTATTATGCAGGGACAGCCTGACTTGCAGCACTTTGCCTGGACAGACTTAGACCTTCTTAGCAGTTTACCACTTCTCATGTTCAGCCAGTTTCAGCACTGTGTGGAAACACCATGCAGTCCAATCTGTTTCTCCAAGCCCCGATGGGTGGGAGAAATATTTTTATTAGCTCACCTGTCATGTAGTGACAAGGTGAGCTTTTGTGATCACATTTTGTCCGTCATACGTCGTGCTTCCATCTGTGCGTGCATCCGTCTATCTATCCGTAAACAATTTCAAATAAGTATATCTCTAATACCCTTATTGGTTTCATTGGGTGACAGGGATTGAGATGTCATTTCATCTCAATGTCGGGTAAAAGTCCCACAAAATTGGAAGCAACATCTACAAAATGACCTTTACAGTGATGACGGGGTCGTTGAACCTGAAATCAAACAAACAAAAACCATGGCCAATCTTGATCAATTTTCATGTGAAGCATCATCAGGTAGGGGGAAAGGCTGCATAAGGTTTTTGGGCTGATCAGTTTTGAATTCTGGTTGCCATGGCAATATATAGCTCCCATAGACTTATAATGGGAAAAATTTTAAAAATCTTCTTCTCTGAAACGACAGGGCCCAGAGCTTAGATAATTAGCTTGTAACAATGTCAAGTGGTCACCTACATAAATCCGGCAAATCATGCTCCTGGGGTCCAAATTGGCCACACCCCGGGGCCCCTTACATCCCAGAGACTCATAATGGAAAAAAAGCTTCAAAAATCTTCTGCCAGAGCTTAGATATTTAGCATGTAGCAATGGCAAGTGGTCACCTACATAATTCCTGACAATCAAGCCCATGGGGTACAAATGGGCCACGCCCCAGGGCCCCTTAGCTCCCAAAGACTCTTAATGGAAAAAAGCTTCAAAAATCTTCTCTGAAACCACCGGGCCCAGAGCTAAGATATTTAGCAGGTAGCTATGGCAAGTGGTCACCTACATAAATCCTGCCAATCATGCCCCTGGGGTCCAAATGGGCCACGCCCTGGGGCCCCTTTGCTCCCATGGAAAAAAAAAGCTTCAAAAATCTTCTTCTCTGAAACCACAGGGTCCAGAGTTTAGATATTTAGCATGTAGCAATGGCAAGTAGTTGACTACATAAATCCTGCCAATCATGCCCCTGGTGTCCAAATGGCCCACGCCCCGGGGCCCCTTAGGTCCCATAGACTCATAATGGAAAAAAGCTTCAAAAATCTTCTTCTCTGAAACCACAGGGCCCAGAGCTTAGATATTTAGCATGTAGCAATGACAAGTGGTCACCTACATAATTCCTGCCAATCATGCCCCTGGGGTCCAAATGGGCCACACCCTGGGACCCCCTTAGCTCCCATAGACTCATAATGGAAAAAAGCTTCAAAAATCTTCTTCTCTGAAACCACAGGGCCCAGAGCTTCGATATTTAGCATGTAGCAACGGCAAGTGGTCACCTTCATAATTCCTGCCAATCATGCCCCTGGGGTCCAAATGGGCCACACCCTGGGACCCCCTTAGCTCCCATAGACTCATAATGGAAAAAAAACTTCAAAAATCTTCTTCTCTGAAACCACAGCGCCCAGAGCTTAGATATTTAGCATGTAGCAACGGCAAGTGGTCACCTTCATATTTCCTGCTAATCATGCCCCTGGGGTCCAAATGGGCCACGCCCCAGGGCCCCTTAGCTCCCATAGACTCATAATGGAAAAAAGCTTCAAAAATGTTCTTCTCAGAAACTGTGAAGCACATAACTTAGATATTTAGTATCTAGCAACATAAAATAGCCCGCTACATAAATCCTGCTAACCCTGCCTCGGGGGTCAAAATTGGCCTCGCCCCAGCTCATCACCTCCAATAGACTTATAATGGAAAAAAAACTTAAAAAATCTTCTCCTATGAAACCATAAGGCCCAGAGCTTAGATTTTTAGTATGTAGCAACATCAAGTGGCCACCTACATAAATCCTGCCAGTTATGCCCCTGGGATCCAAATTGGCCCCACCCCAGGGCTCTTTAGCTTCCATAGACTTACAATTGGAGAAACTTCAAAAATCTTCTTCTCTGAAACCACAGGGCCCTTATAATGAAAAAAAAAAACTTCAAATGGGGAAAAAAATCTTCAAAAATCTTCTTTTCTGAAACCATAAGTCCCAGAGCTTAGGTATTTAGCATGTAGCAATGTCGAGTGGTCGCCTACATGAATCCTGCCAATCATGCCCCTGGGGTCCAAATCCTGTGGCCCCTAAACTCCAACAAACTTATAATGGAAAAAGCTTCCAACATCTTCTTTGAAACCATGAAGTACAGACCTTAGATATTTAGTATATAGCAACACAAAATGGTCGCCTACATAAATCCTGCCAACCATGCCCTTTGGGTCAAAATTGGTCAAGCCCCAGGGCTCATTAGCGCCTATAGACTTATACTGGAAAAAACTTGAAAATATCATTTTTCTCCAAAACCATAAGGCACAGATTTTGTTTGATTTGTGGTTTTACATCCCCGTCAACACTGTATAGGTCATTTTGGAGATGTCTCTTCCAATTTTGTGGGACTTTTACCAGACATTGAGATGAAATTACATCTCAAGCCCTGTGGCCCAATGAAACCAGTAGGGTTTATAAGCATGGACACTGCTTTGCCTGAGCTTAGATATTTAGTATGTAGCAATGTCAAGTGGTCTACTACACTAATGATTTTCTGGTACACAGGTGAGCGATATAGGGCCATTGGGCCCTCTTGTTCTATAAGCTTTGTCTCACAGAAAAAGGGGTCAACTCTTAAAGGAAAGAATTTGCTTCTCAGGAGCAAATTCTTTCCTTTAAAAGTTGACTCATATTGACATGGGAGACAAATATACTTTCAGAAGAGTTACCTCCCCGCAAGGTGTTCCCATTCCCCTTAAGCTCAAATACGAGTTTGAATTAGCCATGGTAAATGAGCCGTCTATGTTCGAGTTACTGAAATTTCTCTGTGCTTGTAATCAAGGTTCTAGTTAACTCCAAATTTGAAGTAATTTACTCCAACTTTTTCATTTCTGACTCCAACGTTTTAGAAAGTCACAACAGAAAAGTATGGTAAAACTCCAGCTTTTTCTGGGGGACAGCATTTTTACTCCAATTTTCATAATCCTAGTGAGAACCCTGACTTGTTGGTGCTTCATGTTTATATTGTTTTTGGATAATATTTTATGTTCTGTTGTTTAGGTACCAGTACTGTTATAAGCATTTTCCATGATTTTATACATTTTTCACTGTTTATGAGGTGAGTGAGTGAGTTTTAGTTTTACGTCCCACCAACAGCTAAGGTCATACGGAGACGGGACCTCGGTTTAAAGACTCATCCGAAAGTCTGGAGAAGCCCGGGATCGATCCTGCGATCCCTGGTTTACAAGGCGAGTAGCGTAACCACTGCACCACGGAGGCTTCTTGTTTATGAGGTGATAAAGACAATGAATTACTTTCTTAGTTTAGCGTTTATTGGCTCAGCCAACACTATTATATCTCATTAATATTCATGAGCTATTCAAGAATTCTGATTGGTCGAGAGCATGCCACGCGCAAGGCAACAGCAGATCATGTCCCCCAGTAATATTCCCCCACTGACTTTATTGCTCGAAAGTACAAGTCACTGGTAGTCGCGTGCGCTTGTAGAAACTGGTATAATAAAACATTTGTTGCCCTTGTGTGAGGGGAATATGATTACAGTCAAACCTGTCTTAGTGGCCACCTCTATTAAGCAAGCAACCTGTCTTAAGCAACCAGGCATTCAGTTCCCGTAAAATGAAAATGCATTAAAATTCACCTGTGTTAAGCAAGCACCTGTCTTAAACAAGCACTTTTTGAATATCAAATAGGTGCTTGCTTAATACAGGTTTGACTGTATTTGATCACCCGATCAGACAAATCGTCATATTCCCCTCACACAAGGAGAACAAATGAACACTAGAGCTGGTCTGTTTACCTAAACACACTTCCTGGACAGGCTTATACAAATTAAGCAGTTAACCAGTGCAGTGCACATTCTTTCACCAGAAACTGACCTTGAATCAGGAGAAGGGAAGGACTGACAGTAGAAATAATTCATGATCAATCTTGAGAAAAGAATGTTGCCGATACAGCAGGTATCGAACCCATCACGAAAACACGCCTATATAATGTTGACCCCCTTGAACCCCACTTTTATATAGTAAAACTGGGGTTTACAGGGGTAAACCTTATTTTTCTTATTTCTGCTCTAAAATATAGATTGTGGGTACTCGTTAGAACTGCCTCATCGAGGCGGTTCTAACGAGTATCCACAATCTATAGTTTGAGCAGAAATAAGAAAAATATCACAATTTTTCATCATAAAATTTTCGATTTTTTGGCGGTAAAATAGTCAATGTATTTGTATAGGGGTGTTTTCGTAATGCACAGACCTCAGACAGGCATCCGACTGAGCTACTAAGGCCAGCGTCAGTGATAAGACCTAAAATTACATGATATTTGCTTGACTGGTTTGAGGTTCAGCTGTTCATCATGTTAGCAAGTCCATGAAATGAACACCCTTATAAACCCAACTTTTTTTAGACAAAACTGAGGTTTATATTGATATATATTATGCTATTTATTTCTGTTCCAAGACTGGTAAACTGCTTAGAAGGACTAAGCCTGTCCAAGCAAAGCGGTGTGAGTCAGACCGTCCAGTGCATATAAGCCCTATGGTTCATTGGTCGGTAGGGCTTGAGAAGTCTTTTTCACCTAAATGTTGGCTAAAAGTCCCACGAAATTGGAAGCAATGTCTCCAAAATGACCTATATAGTGTTGACGGGGATGTTGAACCCCAATTCAAACAAACAAATGAATTAGAACCGCCTCATTAACTGCCTCAATGAGGCGGTTCTATTGACCACCACAACGTATGTTTGGAGTTTAAAAATGAAAATATCAAAGATTTCATCAGAAAAAAATATCAGCTTTGGATAAAACCGAGTTTCTGGTTTACATTCTAATATGTATTCTTTGCTTCCAAAGTTAACCTTTTTCATTTATTTTACGACACTGCAGCTGGTGTTTAGTGCTGTGTGGCGGCCGTAAAACGTCTCCCCATACTTCATCATAGTGCAGATTATATTTTATTTTCTTTGGATGCATCGAGTCCATTGCGAGTAATTTGAAAACCGAGTACCACTGAAATCGATGCTAGGGGGCGTATTCAGCCTTGCAGACAACAGTGCTGCTTATAAAGAAACTCAATAAAACCGAGTTTCCAGTTTACATTCTAATATGTATTCTTTGCTTCCAAAGTTAACCTTTTCATTTATTTTACGTCATAAAAGAATGCACTATATTACATGGCTGTTTTATCCTCAGTGCTCCGGCATATTGTTTACACCTTTCCACCATTGACTTTCAGTAATCAACTTTCATCTATCCATTCTTGTACATAGGGGGTTTTGTCAATAATCTTTAGCAGGTTGGTAAATTGTGTAGATCCATTATGAGCCATCTCACCTGGATCAACACTGTTTGCATAGGTATTTATACGTATGTACAGGGTTGACATATACTTTGGAGGGCTGTCTAGTTTTGCCTTTGTACATGATATTTATATACATTGTATATCTATATGTTTGTTGATCCATCTGTCTTTTTATAGGACAGGTCATCTCTGCTGCTTAGCTTGTGATACTTGATATGGGGCTTTGAAACCTGCAACTTAATTCAGACAAGTTTTGGACATTTGCATAAAGGAAAGATTACTTTGATTCAATTTATTATTGCAGAATTATTTTCCTTTTATTTATTTTATATGTATTGAGGTTTAACTGCTCTTTCAACACTGTTTAGGGCATTTTTGAGACGTTGCTTCCGATTTTGCGGAACTTTTACACAACATTGAGATGAAATGACATGTCAAGCTCTTCCGTCCAAACACACTGCCAAGGTTATTATGCAGGGACAGCCTGACTTGCAGCACTTTGCCTGGACAGACTTAGACCTTCTTAGCAGTTTACCACTTCTCATGTTCAGCCAGTTTCAGCACTGTGTGGAAACACCATGCAGTCCAATCTGTTTCTCCAAGCCCCGATGGGTGGGAGAAATATTTTTATTAGCTCACCTGTCATGTAGTGACAAGGTGAGCTTTTGTGATCACATTTTGTCCGTCATACGTCGTGCTTCCATCTGTGCGTGCATCCGTCTATCTATCCGTAAACAATTTCAAATAAGTATATCTCTAATACCCTTATTGGTTTCATTGGGTGACAGGGATTGAGATGTCATTTCATCTCAATGTCGGGTAAAAGTCCCACAAAATTGGAAGCAACATCTACAAAATGACCTTTACAGTGATGACGGGGTCGTTGAACCTCAAATCAAACAAACAAAAACCATGGCCAATCTTGATCAATTTTCATGTGAAGCATCATCAGGTAGGGGGAAAGGCTGCATAAGGTTTTTGGGCTGATCAGTTTTGAATTCTGGTTGCCATGGCAATATATAGCTCCCATAGACTTATAATGGGAAAAATTTTAAAAATCTTCTTCTCTGAAACGACAGGGCCCAGAGCTTAGATAATTAGCTTGTAACAATGTCAAGTGGTCACCTACATAAATCCGGCAAATCATGCTCCTGGGGTCCAAATTGGCCACACCCCGGGGCCCCTTACATCCCAGAGACTCATAATGGAAAAAAAGCTTCAAAAATCTTCTGCCAGAGCTTAGATATTTAGCATGTAGCAATGGCAAGTGGTCACCTACATAATTCCTGACAATCAAGCCCATGGGGTACAAATGGGCCACGCCCCAGGGCCCCTTAGCTCCCAAAGACTCTTAATGGAAAAAAGCTTCAAAAATCTTCTCTGAAACCACCGGGCCCAGAGCTAAGATATTTAGCAGGTAGCTATGGCAAGTGGTCACCTACATAAATCCTGCCAATCATGCCCCTGGGGTCCAAATGGGCCACGCCCTGGGGCCCCTTTGCTCCCATGGAAAAAAAAAGCTTCAAAAATCTTCTTCTCTGAAACCACAGGGTCCAGAGTTTAGATATTTAGCATGTAGCAATGGCAAGTAGTTGACTACATAAATCCTGCCAATCATGCCCCTGGTGTCCAAATGGCCCACGCCCCGGGGCCCCTTAGGTCCCATAGACTCATAATGGAAAAAAGCTTCAAACATCTTCTCTGAAACCACAGGGCTCAGAACTTAGATATTTAGCATGTAGGAATGGCAAGTGCTCAACCTCATAAATCCTGCCAATCATGCCCCTAGGGTCCAAATGGGCCACGCCCCGGGGCCCCTTAAGTCCCATAGACTTATAATGGAAAAAAAGCTTCAAAAATCTTTTTCTCTGAAACCACAGGGCCCAGAGCTTAGATATTTAGCATGATATTTAGCATGTAGCAATGGCAAGTGGTCACGTACATAAATCCTGCCAATCATGCCCCTGGGGTCCAAATGGGCCACGCCTTTGGGCCCCTTAAGTCCCCTAGACTCATAATGGAAAAAAAAGCTTCAAAAATCTTCATCTCTGAAACCACAGGGTCCAGAACTTAGCAGAACAAAGATATTTAGCATGTAGCAATGGCAAGTGGTTACCTACATAAATCCTGCCAATCATGCCCTTGGGTCCAAATGGGCCTTGCCCCAGGGCCCCTTAGCTATCATAATGGAAAAAAGCTTCAAAAATCTTCTTCTCTGAAACCACAGGACCCAGAGCTTAGATATTTAGCATGTAGTAATGGCAAGTGGTCACCTACATAAATCCTGCCAATCATGCCCCTGGAGTTCAAATGGACCACACCCCGGGGCCCCTTAGCTCCCGTAAACTCGTAATGGAAATATGCTTCAAAAGTCTTCTTCTCAGAAGCTAAAGGGCCCAGACCTTAGATATTGAGCATGTAGCAATGGCAAGTGGTCACCTACATAAATCCTGCCAATCATGCCCCTGGGGTCCAAATGGGCCTCGCCCTAGGACTCCCTTAGCTCCCATAGACTCATCATGGAGAAAAGCCTCATAAATCTTCTTCTCTGAACTTGTGAAGCACAGAGCTTAGATAAATAGTATCTAGCAACATAAAATAGTCACCTACATAAATCCTGCTAACCCTGCCCCTGGGATCCAAATGGGCCACACCCTGGGGCCCCTTAGCTCCTTTAGACTTATAATGGAAAAAAAAGCTTCAAAAATCTTCTTCTCTGAAGCCATAAGGCCCAGAGCTTAGATATTTAGTGTAGCAATGTCAAGTGGTTTTCCTACACTAATGATTTTCTGGTACACAGGTGAGCGATATAGGGCCATTGGGCTCTCTTGTTTATGTATATTTTTGTCATTATAACAGCATAGAGCAGGTCATGAATGTCAGCGGTGAGGCATTAATACCCATTTAAGGATGTCTAATTTTCTTTTTCTTTTCATTTTAGTGACTGAATTTTATGCCCAGGCAAAGTGGTGGGTCGGACCGTCCCTACATATTATCCCTTTTGGTTTGTTTGGGCGGCAGGGATTGGGATGTCTCCAAAATGACCTAAACAGTGTTGACAGGGATGTAAAACCTCAATTCAAACAAACAAACACTATTAGTTTGGATGCACTTTCCTCAAATATACAAAACTGTTTATGCTTATTTAATTTTATAATAGTTTAATTATCAAAAATGGGAAAATCAAATTAAAATCTTACTTTATTATGTGTTTTGGTTATTTTCTTATTTTATAACCTAATTCCCTAAGTCTCTTAGACCGTATTTTAACCCTTGTTCTGCTGAGCCTGGATATGTCTTTACTTTCAAACAATGTAGATCCAGATCAGATGGCTTCTTCAGAAGCCATCTGATCAGGATCTTCATTGTTTGTCATTCAGTTTATGAATTTGTTGCAAATATTTGCATCAAGCAATCTGACTGGTTGATAATCAGTAGATGGTGTGGCATATTTAAATACTCAGCAGGATAAGGGTTGGACTGTCATTCACCCCTAGCAGACAGCATTTTCAAAGGGTATTTTCCTTATTTTTCAGTGAAAACGGCTTGACATTACATGTGAATCGTCACATGTAATGTCAAGCCTTATTCACTATGACAAATATTTTGAAACATCAGGTTATCGTCTGCGCCAGGAATTTATGTAGAAGTTAAAGGGTCAAGATCTTGTTTCCTTTTGAGTTGGACCTATTTTGTGACGGGAACCCCTAATCCGGTAGTTGGCAAGCAGTGCAGGCCCAGATCAGATGCCATAGAATGCGGCATCATCCGGCCCTGATCAGGGCCTACACTGTTTGCAAAAAAGGTTCAGCCAGTTTCCAAATATATCTTGAAGAAAACACAACCTGACACCCCTAAATTTTGCAATGGACTACTATATATAAGGAGGAAGATTCCATTTGTTACAAAAAGGGTTAACAAATCAGTCAACACTACCATAATTACCCTGAATATTCAGACACAGTTTAATATAGAAGCCTCTGTGGTGTAGTGGTTACGCTACTCGCCTTGTAAACCAGGGGTCGTCGCAGGATTGATCCCGGGCTTCTCCAGACTTTCGGATGAGTCTTTAAACCGAGGTCCCGGCTCCGTATGATCTCAAACACTCACACAGTTTAATGAGATTTCTGGCATCATAAATTCATACTTCTACTCAGTGGCAGTCAGTGTAGACCCTGAGCAGGAGCAGTCTTAGCTTGGTCTATGCTGTTTGCTCCTGCTTATTTCTTACGATCTTGGCTGTCCAAATATTTAGGTAAATATGGTATTATGATCATATCGAGTTGGTCAGTCAATCAAAGCACACTTTGTGAGTCAACCAAACCACACTTTTCCTAGGCAAACCAAAACATTCTGAGCAATGATTCTACAACCTCTTAAAGAGTCTTTGTAACACTATTGTTGGGGTCCAAAGCAGAAACAGTGTTAATTTTCCAAACAAATTGTATAGATTATAAAGAAAGATGAACAGTGATGGTCATTTTTCCATATAATCTATACATTTTTGAGAACCATTCACTAAATGTGTTATACCACCTCTTTATAACTGTTATTGGGTCCAAAGCAGAAATCATTTTCATAAAACAGCTGTGTTAGATTTGTGCATTACATAGAAAAAATGACTAAACATGTATGGTCATTTTTCTACATGGTCAAGATGGTCATGGGGACGCCGTGTTCTGTGGCGTCATTTGGGCCTGCCCTGTTTGCCAAGGTACCCCTTTGGGGTTTCCCACATGTAGTGGGTTAATCAGTTTGAGAGACTAACCATAGAAAATTTTGGTTATCTTCATAAATGTGGCTATACATGGACATGAAACGGATAGAATCACAAGGTCCATCAGGATACATGCTTTTCAGAATATTGTTAACTATGCAGCATTGTCATTGGCTGTTTGTTTGAATTTACGTCCCCATCAACAATATTTAAGTCATTTTGGAGAAGTTGCTTCCAATTTTGTGGGACTTCTACCCAACATTGATGTGAAATGAGATCTCAAGCCTTACCATCCAAACAAACCATTGGAGTTCAACTTCAATGCAATACTCTCCAACGCCACTGAGGACATCAACTGGAGAGGGTTTATATTCAGGGATGGCCCGACTCACACCATTTTGCTTGGGCAGGCTGAGACCTAAGCAGTTTACCAATACTCGTGTGTGGTTGGTTTCAGCTCTGCAAGGAAGCATCATGCAGCCCAATCTATTTCTCCAAGAACCAATGGGCTGTCATGGCTGCTACCAATAGCAGGGAAACTACAACTTCTAAATATACAACCTGTGCCACCTTTGGAAGGGCACTGTTTTACCCATTTTGTACCAGAAACCCCAAAACGGGTACCCTGGCAAACAGTGCAGGCCCAAATCAGATGCCGCAGAATGCGGCGTCTGATCAGGGCCTATGCTGTTTGCAAAAAGTTCAGCCATTTTCCTAACAAATTTTGAAGAAAACACAACCTGACATCCCTAAATTTTGAAATGGACTCCTATATATAAGAAGGAAGATTCCAAAAAGGGTTAAAATGTGGAGTGGAATACTGTCAGGAACAGAATTACCTCCTCCATCTCAATCAGCTGTTGTGTTTGTGTTGAGGTTTCAGATCCCAGTCAGCACTAGGTCATTTTGGAGATGTTGCTTCTGATTTTGTGTTACATTGAGATGAAATGACATCTCAAGCCCTATTACCCAAAGAAACCTCTAGGGTTCAAGGGACAGACCAACTTGTATCACTTTTCTTGGGCAGGCTTAGACCTTCTGAGCGAATCCGGGTCAACTCGGCCCTGAGTCAAGTCGGTCTGGGTCAACTCGGCCGGGTCAACTCGGCCTGGTCAAGTCGGACCCCAGTATGAATTTAGCTTGACGGACGTGTCCTTAATGAAATGATATGCTGCTACATACTATTTTATATCTGTGTCCTTCCGTTTTTCTGTCTGTTTATTCATATTGCATACATCTTTTACAGTAGACCTCGACGGCAAGGTTGGATTGTCACACAACATTAACATTTCTAATCAATTAGTGGACAGCAGATTAATATCATTTAGAATAAGTCATAACAAATACTTAAGATGTGGTGTGGTATTTTGACTAGACTGGAAAATTACTCAAATTTAGAAACAAACGGACCCGAAAGGAATGCTAACCTTTGATGTGAATGTATACATTTGATGTGAAATAAATACCTATTTTGCCCCTATTTTATCAATGCAGCTCGAACATGTGCAGTTAAGCACGATTCCCAACTGGTAATTTTCAGAAAATATAACTTTGATCAAAAAACGAAAAGAATTCTCTATTCACTAAAATTTCTTGCCATATATAATGCTTGACAAATGCAGGCCGAGTTGACCTGGCCGATTTGACTCGAGGCCGACTTGACTCAGGGGCCGAGTTGGTTACAGGCCGAGTTGACCCGTTTCCTTCTGAGCGGTTTACCAGTACTCAAAAATTTGGATGTTTGCATCTTTATGCCTAAGATACATGCAGCCCAATCTGTTTCTCCAAGCCCCAATGGGTAGGGGTACTTGTTGTGGAAGGCTACTCCTTAACTGACCATCATCAAGACGTCTGAGACAATGTCAAAAAGCGTTGATCCTTAAGAGACAGCTCATTATCTTAAGGGCCTGCAGTTGCAAGGTATCAAGCAATCGTGTGATGCTTTTACATGTACCGGTATTTATTTTCAGCCATCGTTTGGAGGCAAATATGTTTATTTGATATGTGGTGTTAACAGAGAAAGAAAGAACAATAAAATTTATAATATTTTATATAACAATATTTCATTCCAATAACATTATTGTATGGCAATAATAAATTCAAGAAAATTCAAAAAGGCTACAATGTGTGCTATCTGCAGTGAACTAGCTCTTCATAACCTCAATTACAATATACATGTATTTATCTAAAAAGTCGAGAATGGCAACAGCTGTATTCACGCTAAATATTTGGACATTTTTGAATGAGCCTTCCAGTATCATCAATTATTCATTTTATATTTTGGTCACAAAGACTTTTTTGCTCAGAGGCAAAAAGTGTAGACCCTGATCAGACTGCTCCTTCAGGAGCAGTCTGATCAGGGTCTACACTGTTTGCTCAGACTAGTTTTTATGACATTTTCTTGTCTAAATATTTTGCATATTAAACGTCAAAGAGAACAAGAGGGCCCAGAGGGCCCTGGGTTCGCTCACCTGATCCATAGTGTAACAAGTGGGCCTCAGGCAGGACCATTTTAGCCCCTTGGCTTTAATTTGAACAACCTTGGTAGAGGTCCACAAGATGAAGCTTCACACCAAATATCAAAGACCTGAGCCCTGTGATTTCTGAGAAGAATTTTAAAGGTATTTATAACAGAAGTCTATGTAAAACATGTGGGCCCCATGGCAGGACCAGTTTCTTCCCATTAGGGCTATAATCTGAACAATCTTAGGAGAGGTCCATCAGATGAAGCCTCATATCAAACACCTAGGCCTAGGTAGTCGGGGAAAAAGATTTTATAGGTTTCCCTATGTAAGTCTATGTAAATCATGTGGGCCTGGGGGCAGGGCAAATTATGGCTCCACGGCTAAAAATCTGAACACCCTTGGTAGAATTCTGCTGGATGTAGCTATCTAATAAATATTGAAGACCTGGGCCTTGGGGTTTCATAGAAGAAGATTTTTAAAGATTTTCCCTATATAAGTCTATGTAAAACCAAAGGGCCACGGGGTGGGGGCATTTTTGGCCCTAGGGCTATAATTTGAACAATCTTGATAAAGGTCCACTAGATGAAGCTTCACACCAAATATCAAAGACTTGAGCCTTGTGGTTTCAGAGAAGAAGATTTTTAAAGATTTTCCCTACATTAGCCTATATAAACCAAAGGCCCCCGGGGCGGGGGCATTTTTGGCCCCAGGGCTATAATTTGAACAATCTTGGTAGAGGTCCACTAGATGAAGCTTCATACCAAATATCAAAGACCTGGGCCTTGTGGTTTCAGAGAAGAAGATTTTTAAAGATTTTCCCTACATAAGCCTATGTAAAACCAAAGGCCCCCGGGGCGGGGGTATTTTTGGCCCCAGGGCTATAATTTGAACAATCTTGGTAGAGGTCCACTAGATGAAACTTCATACCAAATATCAAAGACCTGGGCCTTGTGTTTCAGAGAAGAATATTTTTAAAGATTTTCCCTATATAAGCCTATGTAAAACCAAAGGCCCTCGGGGCAGGGGCGTTTTTGGCCCCAGGGCTATAATTTGAACAATCTTGATAGAGGTCCACTAGCTGAAGCATTACACCAAATATCAAAGACTTGGGCCTTGCAGTTTCAGAGAAGAAGATTTTTAAAGATTTTCCTTATATAAGCCTATGTAAAACCAAAGGCCCCAGGGCGGGGGCATTTTTGGCCCCAGGACTATAATTTGAACAATCTTGGTAGAGGTCCACTAGATGAAGCTTCATACCAAATATCAAAGACCTGGGCCTTGTGTTTCAGAGAAGAATATTTTTAAAGATTTTCCCTATATAAGCCTATGTAAAACCAAAGGCCCTCGGGGCAGGGGCATTTTTGGCCCCAGGGCTATAATTTGAACAATCTTGATAGAGGTCCACTAGCTGAAGCATCACACCAAATATCAAAGACTTGGGCCTTGCAGTTTCAGAGAAGAAGATTTTTAAAGATTTTCCATGTATAAGCCTACGTAAAACCAAAGGCCCCAGGGGTGGGGGCATTTTTGGCCCAAGGGCTATAATTTTAACAATCTTGGTAGAGGTCTACTAGTTGAAGCTTCATATCAAATGGCATAGAGCAGGGCCTTGTGGTATCAGAGAAGAAGAATTTAAATATTTTCCCTATAAGACTATGAAAAACCAAAGGGTCCCAGGGTGGGGGCATTTTTGGTCCTAGGGCTATAATTTGAACAATCTTGATAGAGGTCCAATAGATGAAGCTTCACACCAAATATCTAAGACCTTGGCCTTGCAGTTTCTGAGAAGAAGTTTCTTTAAAGATTTTCCCTATATAAGCCTATGTAAAACCGAAGGCCCCCGGGGCGGGGGCATTTTTGGCCCCAGGGCTATAATTTGAACAATCTTGGTAGAGGTCCATTAGATTAAGCTTCACACCAAATATCAAAGATCTGGGCCTTGCGGTGTCAGAGAAGAAAAGTTTTAAAGATTTCCCCTACATAAGCTTAGGTAAAACCAAACGCCCCCTGGGCGGGGGCATTTTTGGCTCCAGGGCTATAATTTGAACAATCTTGGTAGAGGTCCACTAGGTGAAGCTTCATACCAAATATCAAAGACCTGGGCCTTGTGGTTTCAGAGAAGAAGATTTTTAAAGGTTTCCCTTTAAAGGGCTATGAAAAACCAAAGGGTCCAAGGGTGGGGCCATTTTCGGCCCCAGGGCTATAATTTGCACAATCTTGAAAGAGGTGCACTAGATGAAGCTTCACACCAAATATCAAAGATCTGGGCCTTGTGGTTTCAGAGAAGAAGATTTTTAAAGATTTTCCCTGTATAAGCCTATGTAAAACCAAAGCCCCCCGGGGCGGGGGCATTTTTGGCCCAAAGGCTATAATTTGAACAATCTTAGTAAAGGTCCTCCAGGTAAAGCTTCACACCAAATATTAAAGACGTGGGCCTGCTGGTTTCAGAGAAGAAGATTTTTTAATGATTTTCCCTATATAAGCCTATGTAAAACCATAGGCACCCGGGGCGGGGGCATTTTGGCCCCCAGGGCTATAATTTGAACAATCTTGGTAGAGGTCCACTAGATGAAGCTTCACACCAAATATCAAAGATCTGGGCCGTGCGGTTTCAGAGAAGAAGATTTTTAAAGATTTTCCCTGTATAAGCCTATGTAAAACCAAAGGCCCCCTAGCGGGGGCATTTTTGGCCCTTAGGTAATAATTTGAACAATCTTAGTAGAGGTCCATCAGGTAAAGCTTCACACCAAATATTAAAGACCTGGGCCTTGTGGTTTCAGAGAAGAAGATTTTTTAATGATTTTCCCTATATAAGCCTATGTAAAACCAAAGGCCCCTGTGGCGGGGGCATTTTGGCCCCCAGGGCTATAATTTGAAAAATCCTGGTAGAGGTCCACTAGATGAAGCTTCACACCAAATATCAAAGATCTGGGCCGTGCGGTTTCAGAGAAGAAGATTTTTAAAGATTTTCCCTGTATAAGCCTATGTAAAACCAAAGGCCCCCGGGGCGGGGGCATTTTTGGCCCTAAGGCTATAATTTGAACAATCTTAGTAGAGGTCCACCAGGTAAAGCTTCACACCAAATATTAAAGACCTGGGCCTTGTGGTTTCAGAGAAGAAGATTTTTTAATGATTTTCCCTATATAAGCCTATGTAAAACCATAGGCCCCGGGGCGGGGGCATTTTGGCCCCCAGGGCTATAATTTGAACAATCTTGGTAGAGGTCCACTAGATGAAGCTTCACACCAAATATCAAAGATCTGGGCCGTGCGGTTTCAGAGAAGAAGATTTTTAAAGATTTTCCCTGTATAAGCCTATGTAAAACCAAAGGCCCCCGGGGCGGGGGCATTTTTGGCCCTAAGGCTATAATTTGAACAATCTTAGTAGAGGTCCACCAGGTAAAGCTTCACACCAAATTTTAAAGACCTGGGCCTTGTGGTTTCAGAGAAGAAGATTTTTAATGATTTTCCCCATATAAGCCTATGTAAAACCAAAGGCCCCTGGGGCGGGGGCATTTTGGCCCCCAGGGCTTTAATTTGAACAATCCTGGTAGAGGTCCACTAGATGAAGCTTCACACCAAATATCAAAGATCTGGGCCGTGCGGTTTCAGAGAAGAAGATTTTTAAAGATTTTCCCTGTATAAGCCTATGTAAAACCAAAGGCCCCCGGGGCGGGGGCATTTTTGGCCCTAAGGCTATAATTTGAACAATCTTAGTGGAGGTCCACCAGGTAAAGCTTCACACCAAATATTAAAGACCTGGGCCTTGTGGTTTCAGAGAAGAAGATTTTTTAATGATTTTCCCTATATAAGCCTATGTAAAACCAAAGGCCCCCGGGGCGGGGGCATTTTGGCCCCCAGGGCTTTAATTTGAACAATCTTGGTAGAGGTCCACTAGATGAAGCTTCATACCAAATATCAAAGACCTGGGACTTGCGGTTTCAGAGAAGAAGATTTTTAAAGTTTTCATTTAAAAAATCTATTTTTAGCTCCTGTGACCCAGATGTGCAATGGACCGGAACCATTTGAACAATTTTGAAAGGGGACCACCTAAGGATCATTGCTGTGAAGTTTGGTCAAAATCTGATCAGTGGTTTAGGAGGAGATGTCATTTGAAGAAAAAGTTTACGCACACACACACACACACACACACGCACGCACACACGCACGCACTGACGACGGACGACGGACGAAAAGTGATCACAAAAGCCCACCTTGTCACTACGTGACAGGTGAGCTAAAAATGAGGAGTACCTGGAATTTAAGGGAAATGTAAACACCTTCAGGGGAGGCAACTCTCAATCTTTATTGTCAATAGGGATCTTCTCTTTCAGGATAATTTTGCATCTTTCCCAGAAAAAGGGACAAAAAGAGATAGTTGATGAAACAAACCATGTTTTAAAGGGATTAAGGCAAATGAACATATCCTGCTCCCACTATCCCCTTTTTTTCAAAGGGAGACAATTTTTAGAACGTCCTGTTTGCTTTCCTATAAACACAGCACTGTCCAATAGGGGTCTGCAGTACTTCAAAAGGACATAATATGAAAGAGTTATCTCTCTTGAAGGCTCAATTCCTCTTACATGGCAACAACATGTGGCTGCACCTCTGCAAATACAGTAAAATTCCTATAAGACCACCTTTGGATCTGTTCAAAAGTGGTCTCTTACTAGATGTCATTAGGTGCAGAATATACAAAGAGAGAATAACCGAAACCTTAAAAAATATGCTTTTAAAAGCATAATCCTAATTATAGATGGTCTAAATAGGTGACTTTTACTGTCTGTCCATACCCAGAGTTATTTCCCTTGGGCATGTATGCCTTTATCCGACTAAATACTGATCTTTTTTACCTTTGGGGGTATTTTTTTCCCATATTGCTCATTTCATTAGGACAACAGACCTATGTTAGATATTTTCTTTCATGGGTTCAAAAATGACCTTTTTCTGGCATTTTTTTTTTTTTTTTACATTTACTTATGCTTCAAATGCTGATTGTGGTGCTCCAAACATAGATTGTGGGGACTCATTAGAACTGCCTCACTGAGGCAGTTCTAATGAGTCCCAACAATATTTGTTTGGTGCAAAAATAAGGACATAATGTATACCATTGAAAACACTTTTCTCTTTACAATAAGCTTTTAAAGGGTGTTCATGACAGACTTGTTAAAGTCAAGTAACGTCTACTACCTACTGGAAAGGAAGCTGGAGGCAAGAAGTATGTGTTCACTTACGTAGAATTCTTGAACAGCATGCAGTTGATAATAATTAAAATAGTACATGTATTATAAAAATACAACCATAAAAATGGTAAAGTTGCTGTAGTCTATCTAATGTAATTATACAGAACACATTAAAATTTAACAAGAAAAATGCAAACTGATAGGAATTTCCAACCTCGTTGAGGTCCAAAGCTGAAATGAATTAGTTAACCCTTTTTGTACCAAATGGAATTTTCCTCCTTATATAGCAGGAGTCCACTTGAAAATTTAGGGGTGACAGGTTGTGTTTTCTTCAAAATAAATTTGGAAAATGGCTGAACTTTTTGCAAACAGTGTAGGCCCTAGTCAGATGCCACATTATGCGGCATCTGATCTGGGCCTTCACTGTTTGCCAGGGTACCTGTTAGACCACTCTGTTATTTCCAAATAAAAATGTATAGACTATAAAGAAAAATGACCATTTTCTATGTTGCCTATACATTTTTGGGATCTATGTTTTATATGCTATATCCAAAACTTGGTTTTAATGAACAATTTTATAAAGTGGTTGTGATGTAACTGGTAAGGACATCCCAGGGTTTCACATGGTTAGGAAATTCCTATCTTGCACACCTTTTGCTGCCCAAAAATTGAACAATGGAATTATTTTCAAATTCCAAAAGGCTTTATATTTAAAGACCACACTGTTTGCAAAAAAACAATTTTAAGGTAACCAGCAGAGGGCAAAGCAGACGACAACTGTGGTAATAAACATTTTATGGGTTAATATTAGATCTTTGGCACAATTATAAACATTCTAACCAAAGTGAAATGAAAGGTCATAAGGACCTCTTTCTTGTACGATGCTGTACTCTTTGACAAACATCCACAAATAGTTTGACCTTTACAAAGTTGAGTGACAGGAACATAGACTGAGGTTAATACATATAATTATGTCCAGCTATACTTGGGCAAAATTTGTTTCACCCATTTTGTACCGGAAACCCCAAAACGGGTAGTTGGCAAACAGGGCAGGCCCAGATCAGACGCCACAGAACGTGGCGTCTGATCAGGGCCTACACTGTTTGCAAAATTTTCAGTAAATTTCCAAATAGGTTTTGAAGAAAACACAACCTGACACCCCTAAATTTTGAAATGGACTTCTGCTGTATATAAGGTGGAAGATTCCATTTGGTACAAAAAGGGTTAAATGGTGCTTGCAGTTTATTTATTTAAATTAAGAAAATCAACATGCAATATAACAAGAATTCTGCCAAAGGCTGTTGTGCCTTTGATTGTAATTCTTGACAATGGACTTGGATCATGTGGGTTTTACATATGCCAATGGTCTGACGTAAGGATGAACAGATTTAACAATCAAACAGATTAATGGCCGATCAGAAAATTTGACTCCTACATGATGGCATGCTTAAAGCAATCGTGACAATAAAAACTATGTATACAGCAAGAAATATTTGGTAAACAATATACAACCTACATGCATAATATGTATGAAGTACAACCTATAGGTTCGGCCCTCACCCATCGGGGCTTGAAGAAATAGATGGGCTACATAATGCTTCCACGCAGAGCTGAAACCGACCACAGGAGTACTGGTAAACCGCTTAGAGGATCTAAGACTGCCCAGGCAAAGCGGTGTGAGTCGGACCATCCATGCTTATAAACCCTATTGGTTTCATTCAGGGACATGGCTTGAGATTTCATTTCACCTCAATGTCGGGTAAAAGTCCCACAAAATTGGAAGCGACGTCTCCACAATGACCTATACAGTGTTGACGGGGATATTCAACCTCAAGTCAAACAAACAAACAACCTATAGGCACAGAACAACACGTTTGATTGACCGTTTAAGCAATCAGAAAATTTTACAGTAAATGACAATTTAATTTCTTTTCATATTTTTTAAAAAAAAAAAAGGCTTCATGTTACGTGTGAATCATCAGCTGGGCAGAGAATTCACATGTAATGTCAGACCTTTTTTTCTCAGATGTAGTTGAGACTTTCAGTCTTTGAGGTAGCTTCATGCAAGAAGACCTGCATCTAGCAATATTAGTAGCTAAGCTTGCACATGATTGCCGGAGCCTTTTCTGATCACATTGTCGTAAGTTTTCTCTTCTCATGAACTGGGTCATTTAACCCTTATCCCGCTGAATAAATTACTTAAGTCACACCCATTTCTGACTATCCACCAATCAAATTACTTGATATAATGTTTTCAAATTCAAAAACTGCATGACAAACAGTGTAGATCCTGATCAGATGGCTTCTTCAGAAGCCATCTGATCTGGATCTACACTGTTTGCAAAGGTAGGGGTTGTCATGAACAGCTGGGTAAGGGTTAATGCATTTAACGTTTCTTCCACTAACAAGTTCGTTAAGCTAACCATGCTTGAAACAACTCGGGTTAAGATCAGCAGATTTTTAAGCGTACAATGAAGGCCGTTACGAGACTTGCAGAAAGGGTATAAATACCTGCCAAGGACTATAAATATTTAAAGAATTCAAATTTCATTCTTAAAGTGAATGACCACCATTTTTTTTTTCTCAGATCCATTTTACAATAACACCATTGAGGAATGTTAAAATCATATTCCTCTCCTAAACTGTTGCTCTAATTAACTGTAATGGCTCATTAAAGTTGTTTATAGGGTGTCAGACATTTTTACAAATTATATCTCCCGCAGTGATCTCAAGGAGACTGTTCAGTCCATGTTCCGACAGCTATCTTTAGCAGCTGAGGATTTTAGAGGAGAAAGAGAACTTTGAAATAATAAAAATGCCTTCTTGTAAGGGCAAATACTGGACAAGGAATTAACTGTTTTTCTATCCCTGACCCTTAGAAAAATAGAGAATTATGTAAAAAAAAAATGGATTCATAACCTTGGAACAGAGAATCTTAACATCAAGACATTTGTTTATGCAAAGCATATCATTTGTGCTAAACATTTTGAAGATAGCTGTTTTCAAGTGGACTTGAAAGTGTGTAGATTACTTGTTTCTTTTCTTTTCTTCATTAATTAATGCCTATCAGTATCATTTAACCAATCATTTCCTTGGCACGCCTTGACAATTTTAGGTAATATTTCATGGCACTTCATATGGTCTTTTGTGATATTTTTCTTAACCTTTTTTTTTTGTACAAAATGGAATCTTCCTCCCTATATATACCAGGAGTCCATTTCAAAATTAAAGGCTGTCAGGTTGTTTTCTTCAAAATTTATTAGGAAAATGGATGAACATTTTGCAAACAGTGTAAGCCCTGATCAGACGCCGTGTGCTTCGGCGTCTGATCTGGGCCTGCACTGTTTGCCAGGGTACCACTTTTGGGGATTCGGGTACTAAATGGGTTAATCCAGATTAAAGCATAGATTGTGGGTACTCAATGAGGTGATTCCTTTGAGTACCCATAATTTATGTTTTCATTTTTGGATAAAGTCCTGGATTTTATGCAAACAGTGTACAGGTGTACAATGTGATTAACTGTAGATCAGACAAGGATTACAGAAAACAATTGTTTTGTAGGAAAGAACAGATTTTGTTTGTTTGAATTGACGTTTAACATTCCCATCACCACTATTTAGGGCATTTTGGAGATGCTGCTTCCAATTTTGTGTGACTTTTACCCGACATTGAGATGAATGCCACCCAATGAAACCAATGTCACCAAACTCAGGAAAACTGTCTTCAAAGTCTTTATTTTCATCCAAAAACATAATGAAGCCAGTAGGTAAGATCCTGAACTGACAGCCTATTTAAGGATTTTTGAGAATGCAACCTGATTAGAGAGCCTAATTACTTCTCAAAGTTAGTAGCTACATAGAGAGACATAGAGCTTCAATGGTCTCCTTGAGGTCAGGAATTGAGCAAACATGTTGGATGCTGGGATACATTTGGATTACCTTGGGGAAAATATGGCCGCTGCCAGAAGGCTTCACTGAAACCATTAAATCAAGGGGGGAAACCTACGTCACGATGACGTCACAATTTAACATCAAGGCGGTCGCCATCTTGAAAGGAACTCTCGCTTCAGTAAGTATTTCTGTGTTAAACATATATTTTACGCACAATCTTGACATAGCTATTATCGCAGAGTACGGGCAAAATTACAATGTTTTGTCAGCAAAAAGAAATTTAGGCAAGCTTTAAGTAGTATGGATGAACACGTCGGATTTAGATAATTTCAGCGATCCATTCGTCAACACTCTGGATATGAAAATCATTCATATGAAGCAGCGCAGTGTTTTCTTTAATCCTCAAGTAACGAGTACTCGACTTTTTCAGAAGAAAATACCATAGAAGTGTTTATTTGTATTAAAATTAAAATTTTTGAACTTTATAAGACGTATTCAGTAAATGGTATCGTTAACACTCGATCTGAAAAGAGATGCGTACACACTCTGAAAATCAGCATATAGTTGTTTCTCGTGACAACCTGAAAAGCAGGGTAAAAGGCGCCAAATTCTCTAAAGGTTACAAGTATCTTGGACAATAATGGTGGCCAGATGAACAGGCAGTTGTAATGTCCGCTCCCTTGTCACTTAAGAAGATATAGCCCACTCTGGAGCATTGTCGTACTTGCGTTGAGGTATAAAACAACAGAATTAGGTTTACATTTATCTCTGAAAATAAAGAGTCATACAGGCTAACGAAGAATAGGCAGACATCTCTTGAGGTCCTCAATGGTCTCTTACATGAGCGGAAAAATACTGTCGTGGCTGAGAACTAAACTTCTTGCAATGATCTGCTCGTTATAAAAAGGCATTATCTTACTTTATTTAAGCCGGCCTCGGTTGCTCAGTTGGATGCGCGTCTGACTGGTGATCAGGAGGACGCGGCTTCGTTACCTGCCAGGGTCGGCAACATACTTTCGTGGAGATTGATCATAGAATCTTTTCTATGGTCAGTCTCTCCCTTCCGCTGATTCAAGAAGGGCAGTTGTCAGTTTCTGGCGATAGAATGTGCGCTGTACTGGTTAACGTATAAGCCTGCACAGAAAAAGTGTGAATAGGTAAACTGACCGGGATAAAAATGACCTAAATATTGTTGACTGGGCCCTTAAACTCCAATACAAACAAACAAACTTACTTTAATCAAAGTAGTAATAGAACCGGTGGGTCAGCTGTCTCTTGGGTGGGTTTGAAAAATACACGGTGACTTAGACTGTAAACATTTGTTTATTCCTTACATCCGTGTACAAAAACGCAAACAGTGTAGACCTTGATCAGATGCCGCGCTCTGTCGCGTCTTGTTAGGGCTTACACTGTTTGCTAAACCCAACACACGATTTTAGTCCAGATTCTATTGATAACCATATTATTAAATACGCCGTCCTCACAGCTATAAGAATAAGGCGGCTATTTTCTATAAATAACAGCTACCTTTAGTGATGGTCAGGTGGACTTAAGCACTATTTTTACAAGTTGGCTGCTTTCAAAAAACATCCAATAGGTTTGGTCTTGTCAGTCTACATTCTGATTTGAGCCAGCTGATATCATTATCCCACTTAATGCATTTTTTAACAAAAATAATCAGCTTTAATACAAAACGTGTATATAAAATTTCGAAGTTTGTGACCTTGGTATCAGGAGGGGTAGGTAGTGATGAGTATTCTGTGGTAAATTGTTTAACGCCATGGCAAGTATAAACTAAGTGTAAGTAACATATGGTTTACACATGTATAGCACAAAACTTAACCAAACGAAAATGTAAACCGTATTTTTCAAAGGGTTATAACTCTGTTAATATTTGGAGGCATATCTTCACATCTTAGCCTTACTACATACACATTTTAGGCTTGATCGGATGAAAACTGTATAGTAGGAGTTATACGGAAACAAAAAAAAAAAAAAAAAAAAAACGTTTACGAACGGACGCACGGACACCAACCCCATAACTTAATACGACCGTTTTTTTTGTTTTTTTTTTGTTGTTGTTGTTTTTCAAACGGGCATATAAAAAGATTTTTCCTAAGTCATCAGGCCTTCTATAGGGCCTTGGTTATCTATTTCGTGTGTTGGTAACGTCCCTGTTAACACTGTATGAGTCTTTTTTGAGACATTGCTTCCAACTTTGTGGGACTTTTACTCTGATAAAACGCGCAGATAAAACTCTTTCTCAAGCCCTGTCGCCCAATGAAACTAAATGGTTGAAATGCATGAACGGTCCGACTCGAGCCACTTTTCCTGGGCAGGCTTAGACTTTCTAGGCGATTTAACACTACTCATGTGCGGCCGGTATCAGCTCTGCGTGGAAGCATCATGCTGCCCAATCTATTTCTTCAATCCCCGATGGACGGGGGCCGATCAGACCTTGGGGCAATATATTGGACTGCATGAGCTGAAACCGACCGAACTTTGAAGTACTGCTGAAGTACTCCTAGGAAGATCTAAGCCTGCCCAGACAAAGTGTTGCGAATCAGACTGTATCTTAAACCTCGGCAGTTTCTTTGAGCGGTACCTCCGCAAAAACCTGAAATTTGCAATCCTTTTGTATATCTTTCTGGATCACAATTTAATTGTAAAAGAAATCGATTAGTAAAACGCCAAGTATTGAGTGGAAATAAAGAACACCACTCTCGGCTTATCAGATACAATAGCTCCCATCGAATGCGCCAAAAAGTCTTTTAACAACTCAGTCTGTAACTGGTGGCAGGTCACTTAGTATAGTCATGAAGTTTTTGAACAGAAACTATTGCTATCTGTGCTGGGCTCAAGAACAATAAACAACGACCCATCAACGTTATGACTTTGTTTCGCTCCCTAAATATTTTATATATTTGGAAGAGTTAGAACCTTCGACCTTGGCACTGACGTTAATTCTAGTAGCAAAGACATGAAAATGTTTTTACACACCCAGCGATCTTTTTATATTTGGTTTTACGATCCTTTCAAGATTATTTTACTCACATCAAGCCGATCGTTAATCGGAGGTGAGCGAAAACTAGAGTACACAATGAAAAACCTCCTGACCTTCCGTTGCAGAACTTCTCATTATGTGACCTGAGCCATGCTTAAACCTGTACCGTTGAGAGACCTAATGATTAAGAGTCAGCACTCTTATCCACAAGGCCACGGAGGCCCGTTACACCCAGCGATCTTTATAAATGAGGAAAAATAACATTCTCTGTCTTTCCAACATTTACATATACGTATTATTAGAGCTACCAGCCTACCGAAAGATGTTCAGAATATATAAATTTGTTCCTATCTGTGTGAAGTAAACTTTGCAAGTTTTGTTTATTTGTATTTAACGGCCCAGTCAACACTGATTTGGGCCATGTTTGGGCCTGTCAGTGTACCCATCCACGCATTTCCTGAGCAGGCTTATCCGTAAGCGGTTTACCAGTTCAGTGCACATTCTGTCGCCAGAAACTGATCCCTGCCTTTCCTGAATCAGCGGAAGGGAGAGAATGACCATAGAAAAGATTTCATAATTAATCTCCACGAAAGAATGTTGCCAACCCCGGTAGGTATCGAACCCGAGTCTTACTTATCGCCAGTCAGACTGCATCCGACTGAGCTACCGCAGCCAGCCACACTTTGTGAGTAGTAGTAGTTATGTTCTGTTGTTTTTCGTTTCCATGGCCCCATGGACTTACTTCATAATGGCATTGCAAGACGTAAAATTTGCGAAAATGATTGATACTCCTGCAGAAGTAGTTCTCTTTTGATATGACTAAGGGGTATACTCTTAAAGGAAAGAATTTGCTCCTGGGGAGCAAATTCTTCCCTTTTAGAGTAGACCCCTTGAGGAGCAAATTCTTCCCCCTTTTAGAGTAGACCCTATTTTCAGTTGGACAGAGTCAACAGAGTAGCAACAATAAGGTCCTTAAAGTTGTATTTCCATCACGACATTATGCCTATAGAATTGTGATCCCCTTTAATATGTTCTATAAAAGGGTTATCCTTTGGAAGCAAGGAATACACCACAGAACTAAAAAATATGGTGTGCACATGTTTTCTGGGCCAGACTAGCTAGTATCGGCCAATTAGGCCTCATCAGTGACCCTAAGATATTTTCAAAATTCCACAATGGAATCAATGATCCCAAAGGACAAAAATATAATCTACACTATGTTGTAGGGCAGGGAGACGTTTTACCACCGCCACACATTCCCACACACCAGCTGTAGTGAAGTTAAACATGGGCTATCCTTTGGAAGCAAGGAATACACCACAGAACAGAAAAATATGGAGTGTACATGTTTTCTGGGCCAGAGTAGCTAGTTTCGGCCAATTAGGCCTCATAAGTGACCCTCAGATATTTTCAAAATTCCACAATGGAATCAATGATCCCAAAGGACAAGAAAATATAATCTACACTTTTATATAGTAAAGCTCGGGTTTGCAGGGGTATACATTGATTTCCGTATTCATGCTCTGAGACACTAGATTGTGGGTACTCGATAGAATCGCCTCGTCGAGGCGTTTCTGTCGACTCCCCGCAATCTATGTTTTGAGCAAAAAAGGCAAATAATCCAATTTTTCTTTTTCTTTTGCAAAAACATGACAATTTATTTGAATAGGTGTGTTTCGAAATACGGTAAAAATGGTAGACTAACTGCCACACCTGCCAGGTGTATCCATTTCCCTTAAGATATATATTGTTGTAGTTGAAACGCTTGCTTTTCTGTCTGTTTCGCTATTCCGACAGGCTGTTTCCTGTAATTGCAGTATAGTATTGCATCATCGTTAAAGCTGATTGGTTGATCGCATCACGTGCCCCTCCATGGAACAGTTACAATCTGGTCATTAGACCCGGTTTGTCCGCCTCATGGCGACCAAACCAAAAACAGCTCCATTGCTTAGTAACTTTTGTCGACCAAAAAACAATATTGTACACTGTAGCACAGTTTTAATGAAAAGTGTAACACTTTTTGTAACGTTAATTTGACATTTACCTCACTCGATGCAGTATTTGGCATAACACCCACAAAAAGTTGGAATTTTGTGTAGATTCAACGTTATTTATTTTAATTAATGAGCCGGTGCAAGAAAAAAGCTACAATAAGGCAATTTATGTGCGATGATAGACTACCCATATCAGCTTGCATACCCGGGCAGTCTGATCGGTGTATTCTTGAGTTTTAAAAACAGTAGTAATATTTGACACTTCCCACACCTGCTTGTTGTATAAACCGATCCTTATCGAGGCCCCAATGACATTTTTTTTCTCGTTACGCTGTTCAGGATCTGCTGTTGGACTTGTGCGGTTGGTTAGGATTAAGAATCGTCCGTACAACGAGCAGGTGTGAGTAGTGTCATAGCTCACTATTGTTTCAAAAGCGAAATATTACACCGATCAGATGCATGGACTGATCTAGGTATATACTAATCGCACATGTCATATTTTAGCATTTGTCTTGCACCGGCTAATATATTGACAAAAAAAAACAACAACAAATAACGTCTCAACTACAAAGATAAAAGAAAAACGTCTACTATTTTTGCGCGATACGCAAAAAAAACTACGAACGGCATAAACATATGAAATGATGAAGCCTGTTGGTTGAAATTGAGGTTGAACGGCCCCGTCAACAGCACTTAGGTCATTTTCGAGACGTTACTTCCAATCTTTTCGGGACTTCTATCCAACATTAAGATGAAATGACATCTCAAGCAATGCCTTCAGTGAAACAAATAGGGATTCCTGACCATTGCATTTACTTCTATTTTATACACATGTACGGTCCAACTCGCACCACTTTTCCTGGACAGGCTTGGGGTCTTTGGGTGTTTGTGTCGCTTGTATTATTTTATTTTGGATAGCCTTTTGGTCATTTTGTGAGAAAGTAACGGTCCTTTTGGCTTTCCGCTGTTGGTGTTTCCGTTGGGGTATGTTGTTTCATGTTTGTGTTTCTTTCCCTTTGGTGTCTCTGATGGGAGCTGTGGGTTAATTGTATCGATTCCTGATCATTGCCTCTACTTCTAATTTGGACCCTCTAAGTGATTACCAGTATTCGCTTATATCCTTTTGTTTTGGACAACCAACTGGCCATTTTGTTGGAAAGAAACTGTCCTTTTGGCTTTCCGCTAGTGATGTTTAGAGTCTAGTTATTTCATGCTTGTGTTTCTTTCCCTTTGGTGTCTCTGATGGGATCAGTGGGTTAATTGTATCGATTCCTAATCATTGCCTTCACTCCCATTTTTCATATGCAGTTGGGATGATAACTTACATAGTGTAAGAGGCTGTGTTTTTCTTGACTTCCAATTTCAACTTTACTTTAATTCTTTCTCTCTATCATAGGTCTAAGTTAAATTTCATCAAAATTTTCCTAGGAACTATAAAATGTTGAAACGTCAATCTTTATCATAGTGTGGCTTTATTTTTATTTTCTTGTTGCCCTTGCTTCCAAAGGATTACATTTTTCTAGAAAGTAATATATTTCACCGTAGCTGGTGTTATGGGAATATTTGGTGTCCGTAAAATGTTTATCTGCTCTTCATCAAAGTGTGGATTTATTTTTCAGTCATTTGGGATCATTGATGCCACTGCAGGGGTTCGTAAATGTTTGAGGGTTAGTGATGCGGCCTAACTGGCCGAAACTAGCTAGTCTGGTCTATAAAAAATTCGTGTACACTCCACAGTTTTCAGTTCTGTCTTGTAGTCCTTGCTTCAAAGGGATTACCCTTTTCTAGAACATTTGTATGCGATGCAATAATGATGGCTTATATTGTATAAAAGGCAATAAGCATCTTCAGCTTATTTGTTCATCTATTCTTTAAATCTTCTCCCTAAATTAGGCCAATATTAACATTTTGTCAATATTTTCACAAGAACAAGAAAAGCTAGAAACCTAATTTCGCAGTATAGTCCTTGGGTGGGCCTCTACTTAGATTTTTCTAGCCTTAATAGCTTAATGAAACGCATGTCTTCCATAGGGCAGAGCCCAACTGAACTATGGTGAGTAAAGTGGCTCAAGGGCCTCTGGTTTTTACAGATATTTTAAATCTGAACCATTTGTTTTATCGTCATTTTTTTCGCAACTCGGCGCAACATTGTAAATAGTTCAAGTGCGACAATGTTCTAGACTGGGCAATGTCTTAAGTGACAAGAGAGCGGAAATTGTGATCGGCTGTTCATCTGGCCACCACTATTGTCAAAGGTACTTGTTACCCTGCTTTTCAGGTTGTCACGAGAAACAACTATATGTGGCCTAGTGGTTAAGAGCGCTGACTCTTGATCATTAGGTCTCTCACCGCTGTGGTTCGAGCCTCGCTCGGGTCATATGTGAGACGCCAAGTTCTGCGACGGAAGATCATGTGGTTTTTCTCCGGGTACTCCGGTTTTCGCCCACTTCTGATTAGCGATCGGCTCGATATGAGTGAAATAATCTTGAAAGGGCCGTAAAACTAAAAAAAAAAAAAACAAAAAAAACAACTATATGCTGGTTTTCAGAGTGTGTACGTATCTCATTTCTGATCGAGTGTTAACGATACCATTTACTGAAAACGTCTTATAAAGTTCAAAAATTTCAATTTTAATACTAATAAACACTTCTATGGTATTTTCTTCTGAAAAAGTCGTGTACTCGCTATGAGAGGATTAATGAAAACACTGCACTGCTTCATATGAATGATTTTCATATCCAGAGTGTTGACGAATGGATCGCTGAAATGAACTAAATCCAACGTGTTTATTCATACTACTGAAAGCCTGCACAAATTTCTTTTTGCAGACAAAACATTGTTATTTCGCCCGTACTCTACGATAAAAGCGGTGTCAAGATTGTGCTTAAATCATCTGTTTAACACAAAAACACTTACCGAAGCGAGAGGTACTTTCAAGATGGCGGCTGCCATTGTCTTTCTGTGTGACGTCATCGTGACGTAGGTTTCCCCCCTTGTAAATGTTGATTTAATTACCTTAGCAGATTTCAATTGGTAATAAAAGTCAGAGATTAATCATTACAGTAACTTTTTCTTGTAAATGAAGTAATTATATTTTAAAGGTGGTCATTCACTTTAAGGATGTGTTTTATGTTATCATAACTGGGTAAGAAATGTTCTACTTAGCAGAACATTTATAGAAAGGAATGCTGAAAAAAATGCAACAACTTGGACTGTAGTTAAAAACAGAAGTAAATATCCTCTTATGTACAATAAAATGGTGACATTTTGTCTTAGGCTATCAACTGACATCAAATTAACAACTGATATATATATATATTATGGGAGAAGAACCTTATATGTATCCATATGCTTCCGTTCTAATCCTGTCATTATTTTATGTGTTGTGTATATCTGTGTTGTATATCGAAAAATGGAATAAATATGTTTAAACTAAACAGAAGACTTCCCATCATGCAATGGAATGTAAAGAATATAAGCAAAATGTATAATGAAAAATATATAACATATTTACCTTAAATATTTGGACACTTTAGTATCATAAATTATTAATTTGATTACAGATTATGGCTGCAAAGACGTTCGCTCTGTGGCAAACAGTGTAGACCCTGATCAGACTGCTCCAAAAGGACCAGTCTGATCTGGGTTAACACTGTTTGCTCAGGCTTAATTTATGACTTTGGGTTTGGTGTCTGAATAGTTAGGGTAAGTATGGTAAAAGGGAACCTTTTCTAGGCAGTGAAAAACTACATTTACTATATTTTTGTAACATTTCTCAAATATATACAATATATCAATTTCATACATATTTTATATTGCATTTTGTGTAGTTATATACAGAGATAAATGTAAATATTTAATAGCATTAACCCTTATCTTGCTGTTCACGACAACCCATATCTTTCCAAACAGTGTAGATCCAGATCAGATGGCTTCTGAAGAAGCCATCTATTCAGAATCTACACTGTTTGGTATTCAGTTTATGAATGTGTAACAATAAATTACATCAAGTAATTTGATTGGTTGATAGACAGAAATGGGTGTGGCTTAAATGAAGATTCAGCAAGATAAGGGTTAATATGTACATGTATAGTGAAAATCTGGACATATACAGAGACCTGCTAATCCAGGTACATTATATAACAATATTTTTATTATAAAAGAGTGTAAACTCTTCAAAACATATACTTTGCTAATATATAAAGATAATGTCCTATATTTGTAGAAATGTAGAAATATATCACAAGCTTTCTGAAGGAATGAAATAAACATCAATCTATGTGTTATCACAAAAGGAAAGGCACCAAACTACATATGTAGAATGTATTTCAAATACAATATTAGACCAGCCAGTAATGAAAAAAAAAATGTATTCACCAAAGTGTCATTCATAGCTCAATAAGCAGCAATATTGAGAATATGATTGATTGTTGTTACGGTTTGAAGACACATTAACCCTTGTAGGCCATTTTGTGTTGTCTCACACAGAAAGAGAGAAATATATAGAAGAGACAGTAGAAGAGATGAGACTAATAGACTTATAGTCTGTTTACACGACTGCGCAGCAGCATCGCTTTTGTTTGCAGCGCTTCAAGGTAAAGCGATATAAATCCTACAAACTGTCCACACCAGCAAATTTTCGTTCAAACTTTATATCAGTTAGATAAATGAAATTTCGCGGGGAAAAATGAAAAGCACCATGAAAATGGCCCCAAGAAACAATGCGTGTTTGTTATCAATATAAAGCAAGCAGAAAAATATAGTTCAGGGACTACTGGAAAGTCTTGATTTGAGTCGTGCAAAGTTCAAAAGAATTCAGCAGACTCAGAGACTTGTTTTCATGTCTTTTATTTCATTAATGTTCAATTGCTTACTGTCAGATTATCAAAAGCGAAGAGAAAGTTTTTTTACACACTTTAGTGTAATGAGTACTTTCTAATTATAACTTTATTCCGCTTCTGATGCACTGTAGCTGTTTAGACGGTGAATTCAAAGCAAAGGAAAATTTAATGCAAATCTGCTACTAGGTCTTGAGGTGGATTAAGTTGCAGTGATATAAAAATTTCCATCGAATTAACGAGGTTTGTGGAAACCGATAATGCACATCTACTTCGGAACTAATGCACATTAAAAGCGTCATCCAAACAGGGTATATAAGAGACAGGGGAGAAGGAGGAATATGAATGAAAGTGAAGAAAGAGAGCCCCTCAACACTAACCTGCGGCAAGGACAGCAGGCTTTGCCCAACTGTAAGCCAATTTGAGTTGGGCACCCCGCTGCCACATTTTTTTTTTTCCTCACAAAAACCTTATGGATACTCATTAGAATCACATAATCTTTTCTGTATTTCACCAATAAAACTATTATATTAGAATCACCTAATACAAGAGGGCCATGATGGCCCTGGATCACTCACCTGATCCATAGAGTAACAAGTGGGCCCTGGGTGGGCCTTTATTGACCCCAGGGCTATAATGTGCATAATGTTGAGGGCGGTCTAAAAGGTGAAGCTTCATACCAAATATCAACAAAGGCTATAACCAGTGCTTCAGCTGAAGTGCACGACCCGCCGGATGCTTTTAGCTTTATGAGTGTTACCATATATGGGTATGGCGGCCATTTTGGTCGTGTGACCTGGACCTAAAACGGTTCCCCCAATAAATGCACCTTATGGTAAGGAGCAAAAATATATCTTATACTTTAGTACTGTATTCTGAATCGTTTGCAGGATAAAATGCATTCTCACTTTTCCAATACAAAAGCGTATGTGTCAAAATTTGACCTAGGCACAAAGAAGGTCAAGGTCAACCCAGGGTCACCATTTTAGCAATTTATGAGCCTACGTCCCAGATGCTATTTATCAAGTTTCATGGAAATCTGCCCAGTGGTTCTGGGGAAGACTATTTTTGAAGGGTTTTTACCATATATGGCTTGGCAGCCATTTTGGTCATGTGACCTGGACCCCATGAGCAAATTTTGGTTTCCCCCATCCCATAGAGGCTCCATATGAAATTTGACTTCAATCGGCCCAACGGTTTCCGAGGAGAAGCAGTTCGAAAATTTTCACATTTTTCGCCTCGGCGAGGCTATACTAAATGGAATGTAATACACTGTAGCGTCGTTATAACGCTGTCATCAGGATCCATCGACGTTGACCGCGTTATATGTGATCCAGGGCTACATTGATCCCGAAAATATAGCGTTATATTGTTACCACACCCACTTTTTCTGCATGCATGGGTACTGTTTCTGCCAGTTTATTATGAATATTACATACTGCATGTATTTTATAAATTATATAGTTAATAGATTAAATAATAATCTGATTCTATACTTCTAGTGGTCATTTAGCTTTTCATTCAAACCATTGCTGAATTTATTTATTACTGTATTTTTCGTTTCTGTATCTCTGGTCGCCATATTTATTTACCTCCTCCGGTCTCAAGAAGGTATCACTAAATAGTGAAGTAAAATACAACTTGACAATTCACAGTTTCATAGGTGTTGACAGCTTGAGTAAATCGGCGAGTATACAAGTCTTATTATGGCCGATGCTGTTTTGACTGCCGAGTTCTGCGAAAAAAAGGGCAAAATTTTCAGCCAAACTTTCAAAACTGGGAAAAAAACAACGTAAAAAAAAAACGGGAGCCACAGACCAACAGCGTTATAATGATTTCCGCGTTTTAAGCATCAGCGTTATAAAGACTCTACAGTGTATTTTGCAAATTCATTGGTTAGATCTCATTGATATCTATCAGTATGCCAAAAATTGTTTAAATATTCCAAGCGGTTAAGTCACTATCACCAATTTTCACAAATGGGTTATGGACGGACAGACAGACTGACAGAATGACACAGTGATTTTAGGGCACTCTTAGAAAATCAACCGACTTCAGTCGGTCGCTTTTTTTGGGAGTCGTGCAATTTGAACAATCTTGGCAAAGTTTAACTAGATGAGCTACACACCAAATATCAAAGACTTGGGCCTTGCAGTTTCAGAGAAGAAGATTTTTTTAAAGATTTTCCCTACATAAGCCTATGTAAAACCAAATGGCCCCGGGGCGGGGGCTTATTTTGCCTTAGGGATATAATTTAAACAATCTTGATAGAGGTCACAAGACAAAGCTTTACCAAATATCAAAGACCTGGGCCTTGCTGTTTCAGAGAAGAAGATTTTCAAAGATTTTTCAAGATTTTCCCTATATAAGTCTATGTAAAACCAAAGGGCCCCGGGGAGGGGGCATTTGTGGCCTTAGTTATAATTTGAACAATCTAGGTAGAGGTCCACTAGATGAAGCTCCATACCAAATATCAAGGGCCTTACAGTTTCAGAGAAGTTTTTAAAGATTTCCCTATATAAGTCTATAAAACACCAAAGGAACTCAGGGCCGGGGGCATTTTTGGCCCCAGGGCTATAATTTGAACAATCTTGGTAAAGGTCCACCAGATGTAGCTCCATACTAAATATCAAAGACCCAGGCCTTGTGGTTTCAGAGAAGATTTTTTGAGATTTTCCCTATAAAAGTCTATGTAAAACCAAACGGCCCCAGAGCGGGGGCATTTTTTTAGCCCTAGCACTATAATTTGAACCGGTAGGGGTCTACTAGATGAAGCTTCATATCAAATATCAAAGACCTGGGCCTTGTGGTTTCAGAGAAGAAGATTTTTAAAGATTTTCTGTAAATAAGCCCATGCAATACCAAAGGGCCCCTGGGCGGGGGCAATTTTGGCCCCAGCACTATAATTTGAACAATCTTGGTAGTGGTCCACTAGATGAAGCCTCATACCAAATATCAAAGACCTGGGCCTTGCGGTTTCAGAGAATAAGATTTTTAAAGATTATCCCTATATAAGCCCATGTAAAACCAAAGGTCCCCGGTGTGGGGGTATTTTTGTCCCCCAGCACTATAATTTGAACAATCTTGGTAGGGGTCCACTAGATGAAGCTTCATACCAAATATCAATGACCTGGGCCTTGCGGTTTCAGAGAAGAAGATTTTCCCTCTATAATCCTATGTAAAACCATAGGGACCCGGTGCGGGAGGATTTTTGGCCGCAGCACTATAATTTGAACAATCTTGGTCAGGGGTCCACTAGATGAAGCTTCATACCAAATATCAACGACCTGGGCCTTATGGTTTCAGAGAAGAAGATTTTTAAAAAATTTCCCTATATAAGCCCATGTACAACCAAAGGGCCCCGGAGCGGGGGCATTTTTGGCCCCAGCACTATAATTTGAACAATCTTGGTAGTGGTCCACTAGATAAAGCTTCATACCAAATATCAAAGACCTGGGCCTTGTGGTTTCAGAGAAGAAGATTTTTACAGATTTTCCCTATATAAGCCCATGTAAAACCAAAGGGCCCCGGGGCGAAGGCATTTTTGGCCCCAGCACTATAATTTGAACACTCTTGGTAGGGGTCCACTAGATGAAGCTTCATACCAAATATCGAAGACCTGGGCCTTGTGGTTTCAGAGAAGAAGATTTTTTAAGTTTTCGGTGAAAAAAATCTATTTTTGGCTCCTGTGACCTAGATGTGCAACAGACCGGAACCATTTGAACAATTTTGAAAGGGGACCATCTGAGGATCATTCCTGCTTAAAATCCGATCGTTTGTTTAGGAGGAGATGTCGTTTGAAGAAAAAGTTTACGCACGCATGCACGGACACACACACGGATGGACGCATGACGGACAAAAAGTGATCCCAAAAGCTCACCTCGTCACTACGTGACAGGTGAGCTAATAAAGGGGAAAGGATACACCTTAAGGGGAGGCTACTCCTGCAAAATTATTTCTGTCTCCCATGTCAAAAGGTGTCAACTCTTAAAGGAAAGAATTTGCTCCTGAGGAGCAAATTCTTTCCTTAAAAAATAGACCCCTCTTTCAGTTGGACAGGGCTTAGAGAAAAGCGAACAGGAAGTCCTGAAAGTTGTCTCCCTTCGAAAAATGACGGAAAAATCTGACAGGTGTTCCCATTCCCCTTAAACATATGTTACCAGAAGAATTAAGTATACATCTCTTAATTATCCTTGTTACAACATATTCTAAGCTATGACTGGTAAAGGCCGTGTTTACTGACTGGTAAAGTCCACATGAGCCCAGTCATGAGAAAATCTGTTTAAGTCATTTGCGAACAACAAAGGTGCTGATCAGTCAGTCTCTTTGTGTTCACTGCTTGGGTAGTACTATACCTCTAGTTTTTATATCTAAAATTTCAAGACTCATGCTAGCCTGTGTAGCTGACCAGACTGGTTTGTGTCTCACTTGGTCATTGACCCTAAAAACAGGTTTTACTCGTGACAGAGCTCATGTTAAGTAGGGTTTATTGGGGTGTTCATTTTTAAATTACTGACCTTTTTTTACTTGCTGAGAAAAACATTACAAAAGAAATTAAAAGTACAGTATTGATCCTAAGTATTGGGACAGACAGGCCTATACAAACAGGCCTATGCAAACAGTGCAGACCCAGATCAGACTGCTCCTGAAGGAGCAGTCTGATCAGGGTCTACACTGTTTGCCATTCCATGTGCACTTTTGGGACTCCTTGCTTGATCGTGAAACAAATTTGTAAAAACTTTAGGAGCATTACAGCAAATGCTCAAGGGGTCCGAATTTTTAGGATGTTTACCGTAAATGATATACAAATTAATGTTACATATTTTGCATGTAAATTTTGGCCAATACTGAGGAATATTAAAACTTGGTACTTTTGGTAGATTATTAAAATGCTACCACATATCGATCTTGAATCCCATTGTTTATTATTTTCACTTATGCATGTAAATATTTAGTACATATCATATGAGTTTTACTTGTATACAAACACATAAATATAAAATTGCCAACTTTGTCCCTGCAGATTATGTATGAAAAAGTGCTTGGAATGTTTATAAACGAATTACAATTTCTGTTATAGTGCTTGTAATGTTTATTACAGAATAACAATTTCTTTTATAGTGCTTGTAATGTTTATTACAGAATAACACTTTCTTTTATAGTGCTTGTAATGTTTATTACAGAATAACAATTTCTCTTATTGTGCTTGGAATGTTTATTACAGAATTACAATTCCTGTTATAGTGCTTGGAATGTTTATTACAGAATTACAATTTCTCTTATTGTGCTTGGAATGTTTATTACAGAATTACAATTCCTGTTATAGTGCTTGGAATGTTTATTACAGAATAACAATTTCTCTTATTGTGCTTGTAATGTTTATTACCGAATTACAATTTCTCTTATTGTGCTTGGAATGTTTATTACAGAATTACAATTTCTCTTAGTGTGCTTGTAATGTTTATTACAGAATCACAATTCCTGTTATAGTGCTTGGAATGTTTATTACAGAATTACAATTTCTCTTATTGTGCTTGGAATGTTTATTACAGAATCACAATTCCTGTTATAGTGCTTGTAATGTTTGTCACAAAATTACCAATTCTGATTTGGTGCTTGTAATGTTTATCACAAAATTACAATTTCTGCTATAGTGCTTGTAATGATTATTACTAAATTACAATTTCTGTTATGGTGCTTGTAATGTTTACTACAAAATTACAATTTCTATTATAGTGCTAGGAATGTCAATTATAAAATTACAATATCTCTTATAGTGCTTGGAATCTTTATGACATAATTTTACTGAGAATTTTCACGAGAAAAAAATGTATTTACGTAATTGGCAAAACAGCAACTGTCCGGCTGACCCGGATATGGAGTGACCCGAACTACTGCGGTTCACAATCAAGTAATAATAGCCCAGTTTAAAGATGAAGAGCTAGAGTGGTTGTTCTATTGAGAAACTGGGAACACACACACGAGAAAACAAATGCACAGATTAATATAGAAAAGTGACCATTAAATTCTATATACAGTAAAACCTGTCATAGTGGCCACCTCTATTAAGCAAAACCTGTCTTAAGCAAGCATGCTTTAAGTTCCCGAAAAAGGCAAATAATTACAATTCACCTCTATTATGCAAGCACTGGTCTTAAGCAAGCATATTTTGGTTATCCATTTGGTGCTTGCTTAATACAGGTTGGACTGTATAAAAAAATGACAATTTTTTAACAATCTATGCTTACTCATACATCCAACTTCTCTTTTTATCCATTTTTTAGTTATGTTTAAACCCTTTCAACCCTGAAGTTCTGTAGAGATACCTATGTAAACGGTGTAGATCCTACCGAGATGGCTCCTATTGAGATAACATCTCATCAGGATCTATACTGCTTGCCACCTTGCTGATGATTATTGACTAAACATCCTTTTTAACCCTTTTTGTACCAAACAGTATCTTCCTCCTTTAATATATATAGCAGGAGTCCATTTCAAAATTTAGGGGTATCCGGTTGTGTTTTCAAAATTTATTTGGAAAATGGTCAAATTTTTTGCAAATAGTGTAGGCCCTGATCAGACGCCACATTTGCGGCATCTGATCTGGGCCTGCACTGTTTGCCAAAAATGCAGCGTCTGATCAGGGCCTACACTGTTTGCCAATTATCCATTTTGGGGTTTCTGGTACAAAATGGGTTCTCTGATCTGGGCCTGCACTGTTTGCAAATTATCCATTTTGGGGTTTCTGGTACAAGATAGTGTAGGCCTTTATCAGATCTGGGCCTGCACTGTTTGCCAATTACCCGCTTTGGAGTTTTTGGTACAAAATGGGTAAATATAATGAACATGCCCAAGTGCCAAGTTGGAAAAGTGCGTTTCAGAACTCAGAACCTCAGGTGTGAAAGGATTAAATTAACAAATCTCTGTTATGAACAGATTTATAATGAGATTTGTTTATGCAGGAGAATTGCATAATACAAATGTAAAAGAATTACATGTATATACATGTATATATTATTGCAAATTATTATACAAGCTACATTTAAAAACCATATTATACAAGCTAAATTTAAAAATACAGACAAGAACTAATGCTTCTATAAATACAACTACATGTACTTTGAAATTTGCTGTTATAATGCATGATAGATAATAAACGAAAACAGTTCTAATACCTCTATTTGAATGGGACTACTACAGACCTTGGCAACAAATACAGTGAATCTATATTGGCTCAAACACAGATGGCTCCTTTAACATGGCCGAGTCAAACTCATATTTAAGGGGAATGGGAACACCTAGCACATTTTTCTGCCATTTTTCAAAGGGAGACAACTTTCGTAACTTCCTGTTAACTTTTCCATAGGCTCTGTTCCACAGAAAAAGAGGCCAGCTCTTAAAGGAAAGAATTTGCTCCTCAGGTTATTTCGGGAGCTATTGTTTTATTTTATATAGAAAATGTATGCTGTGTATACTCATTAGAATTGCCTCTCTGAGGCAATTCTAATGAGTACACACAGCATACTATATTTGATAGAACATCACCAAGACATATAAAAATTATTCCTATCCAGACCTGAAAATAGCAGTTACCCTCCGTGGCTCAAACTACCCCTGTCTGTAACAAATTTTCATGGTCCCAAGAAGTGTTTGAGTCATTGAAGTTCGGCTGTATGGCCCCTGTCACAGGAAAACCTGTCTCCAGAGTTTGTGAGCAGGGAAAACACAAACTGTCCTGCTCAAGCAGGAATAATTTGAGAGATTTGCTCATATTTTTGCCCAAAATCTCATTGAAATTGGCTAAATGGGAAAAAAAGCTCAGAGAAATGTAATTTAGGCGAAATATTTGCTGAAATTTCTCACTGTAAATTCATAATTTCTCGGCAGCTTTGGCTCAATGAGATATTTTCTCCCATGTTATTCTAGCCCAGGATTATCGCTGCTCAGGTATACAGACAAGCAAGAGACTTGAAAATTATCGGTAGTGTGCTACCCAGCAATGACCATAAAGATATGTGTGTGTGTGAGTTTGGGTTTAACATCGCTTTCAACAATTTTTCAGTCATATCACTACAGTGTCTGGTTGCGACAGGGAGCTCAATGCTCACTTTTATAGAGCTGCCTCACTGAAGTATCATGGCCCAGGCACATTACATGATACCACAGCCAGTCACATTATCCTGACACTGGGTCGACCAGTCCTAGCTCTACCCCGTAAATCTGAGTGCCAAGCGAGGAGCAGCTGGTACCATTTTTAACGACTTTGGTATGTCGTGGCCCGGGATCGACCTGTGACCTCCCGTTCCCCGGAGCGGACACTCTACCAACAGTGCTATCAGGGCCGGTATGACCATAAAGGTGTTGATCAGACTGTGCAGCGGTACAGACTGACCTGCAGCTTTGTTGTTCAAAAATGACAAAAAAAGTTTTTTTTTAGGACATGGTTCATATACTTGCCCTATGGTGCTGCTTTTCCATTTCTGCATTAAGCTCTTAACCCATTTTGTACCGGAAACCCCAAAATGGGTAATTGGCAAACAGTGCAGGCCCAGATCAGATTCTGCGGCGTCTGATCAGGGCCTACACTGTTTGCAAAAAGTTCAGCCATTTTACTAATAATATTTGAAGACCAGAGGACCAGTGGTCCTGAACCGCTCACCTGTCTGGTGACAATTTTCCTACTTAGATCAGCAGAAAATGTCATTTACCCTGCTCATAAATATTAAAATGCCATCTCAATATTTGTTGGCATTTTAAGCTCCATATTAAATTTCACTTAAATTGGCTCAGCAGTTTTGGAGAAAAAAATATCTGAAATATGGATCCTGAATGACCTTGGTCTAAGGCCAATGAATGACCTTGACCTTTCTCACCCACAGAGCTTCATGTATTCAGTTACTTTACCTGATCTACCAATTTTGGTGACACTGTCTTCAATGGTTTCCTATAAATCCATTATTTTCACTTTGCCCCATGCAAAAGCCTAAGTCGGCAAATTTGACATTGCTGTAAAATAGGTCAAGGTCAACCCAGGGTCACCATTTGTACAAACCATGATGGGCCCGAGTACCATATGCTACATGCCAAGTTTCAAGGCCAATGGCCTTATGGTTCTGGAGAAGAAGATTTTTGAAGGTTTTTTACCATATATGGGCATGGCGGCCATCTTGGGTCTAAGGCCAATGAATGACCTTGACCTTTATCACCCATAGATCTTCATGTATTCAGTTACTTTACCTGATCTACAAATTTTGGTGACACTGTCTTCAATGGTTTCCTATAAATCCATAATTTTCACTTTGCCCCATGCAAAAGCCTAAGTCGGCAAATTTAACATTGCTGTAAAATAGGTCAAGGTCAACCCAGGGTCACCATTTGTACAAACCATGATGGGCCTGAGTACCATATGCTACATGCCAAGTTTCAAGGCCACTGGCCTTATGGTTCTGGAGAAGAAGATTTTTGAAGGCTTTTTACCATATATGGGCATGGCGGCCATATTGGTCATGTGATCCAGACCCCGCGAACAAACTTTCGTTCCCCCATCCCACTGAGGCTCCATATGAAATTTGGCTTTGATTGGCCCTGCAGTATAGGAGAAGAAGATCTTTGAAAATGGTGGACGGACGACGGACGGACAGACAGACGACGGACCATGGCTATACTATAAGCTCACCTATGAGCCTAAAGGCTCAGGTGAGCTAAAAACACAACCGGACACCCCTTAAGGTTGAAATGGATTTGTGCTATATAAATGGTGGAAGATTCCATTTGGTACAAAAAGGGTTAAAGGGGAACCGGCTCACTTTCAGGGGAGACAATTCTTTCAAAATATGTTAGCTTATCAATAGGGGTCTACTCTTAAAGGAAAGAATTTGCTCCCCAAGAGCAAGTCTTTCCTCTAACCCTTATCCTGCTGAATAAATTTAGCCTCACACATTTCTAACTATCAACAAATCAATTCTCAAAAGCAATTATTTCCTTTAACCCTTATCCTGCTGAATAAATTAATTTCGCCCCACGTTTCTGACTATCAACCGATCAAATTGCTTAACATAATGTAAGTGTTCAATTTACAAACAGAATGACAAACAGTATAGATCCTGATCAGATGGCTTCTTCAGAAGCCATCTGATCTGGATCTATACTGTTTGTAAATGTAGAGATTGTTGTGTTCAGCAGGATAATGGTTAAGAGTAGCCCCTTTTTTGAGGGGCTGAGTCTATAGAACAGCAAAGAGGAAGTCTTAAAAAGCTGTCATCAGACAGCATAGCTCACCTGGAAAGGTGCCGTAATGTGTAATCTTGAGGTCATGAGCATGGGTTGCAGTATTGCTGAATAAAAGCTTTTGGAATCATATCTATCATCACACCAAATATAAACCAAATCCATCGTGTGGTTTGGAATGTACATGTAATATTTTAATGTAAAACTTTAACATAAAATACTGTAAGTCCTTATTTTTTTTTTTTTGGTTTTGGTTTTACGGCTCTTTCAAGATTATTTCACTCATATCGAGCCGATCGTTAATCAGAGGTGGGTGAAAACCGGAGTACCCGGAGAAAAACCACCTGACCTTCCGTTGCAGAACTTGGCGTCTCACATGTGACCCGAGCGAGGCTCGAACCCACAGCGGTGAGAGACCTAATGATTAAGAGTCAGCGCTCTTAACCACTAGGCCACGGAGGCCGTTGTAAGTCCTTAAGTTAAGGTCATGGGCAGGGGGTGGGATTTGGGAATATTACTAGATCTTATCTATAATGCTAAATACTAATGGCAATTATATTCCTGAATAAAACTTCGGCCCTATATCTATCATCATACCAAATATGAACAAAACAATCATATGGTTTGCAAAAAAAATGAACTGTAAATGGGGTAGCTAAAGTCAACTCTGATACCAACACACACAGTAGTGCAATAGTTCTTTCTGGATTTTGTTGAGGCAACCTACAAATGGCATAAAACATACTAGGTGTTCCATTACCCATAACCCAATGTATACTAGTGGACTCTTTCATTGCTATATGTTGGACAAGTCCATTTGTAATATAAGGGGTGCCAGGCCTATTTTTTCATTTTTATTCTTTTTTTACGGAAATAGCGCAGGCCCTGATCAGACGCCACGTTCTGCAGTGTCTGATCAGGGCCTGCATTGTTTGCCAAGGTACCCCTTTAGGGATTTCCCCGCATACAATGGGTTAATAAAACTACTGCCTGAATCACAAGCAAAATATGCGCTAGGTAAACGATGTGCTAGTATTCAAACAAAACTTATAAGATTATCCAGAAAAATGATCATTTTTGGCTATTTCTCAATACAATCTCTATATTTCTATTTTGATACAACACAAAGCTACGAACTGTGTTTTATCCAAAAGGGTGCTACAAGGTATAGTCTTACAAAGACATTTATTACTACCTTTTCTGTGTCATGCAAAAAAATTGATGTTTGAATGTACAGTTACAAACTCAATATGTACCAATCCAGTTTGAATGTACAATTACAAACTCAACATGTATCAAATATGTTCAACCAGTCTAAAGGCAACCAGTGTTCTTTCTGTGAACATTAAAATCAACGGATTTACTACAATAACTGCCGATAAGCCCAAACAAAACTCATATTTTTATGTAATAAATCATGTGATTTCACATTGGTGCCCAAGCATCAATACACATGGCTGAGGACCTGTAACTGAGCTAAGACATAATCACTTGATCAGTGACATAATTATTAACAAGGCATCGCATGCGATACAAATCCCCTCGCACAAGACAACTTCATGCGTGGAAAACACTTAAATGGCAAAAGTCCAACTTGCTTGAGATATTATCATATGCAACATTTGTGTAAAGTTTGTTTAAAAATCCACCAATAAATGTAGGTTCTAAAGTGATGACAATATTTCTCTAAAAATAGCCATAGGGACCTTGACTTGAGGCCATAACCGCGAAAGTAGATCTTGCTCAAGATATTATCATAAGCATCTTTTGTGTGAAGTTATATTAAAATCTGTTAATAAATGTTGGCGGTATGGCGATGACAAAGTTTTTCTAATAATAGCCACAGTGACCTTGACCTTGAGGTCATGACCTTGAAACTCAGAGCAACTCTAGATATTATCATAAGAAACATTTGTGTGAAGTTCTATTAAAATCCATCAATAAATGTAGGCGCTAGAGCGATGACAAAGTTTTTCTAAAAATAGCCACAGTGACCGTGACCTTGAAAGTCGAAAAAGCTCAAGATATTGTCATAAGGAACATTTGTGTGAAGTTATATTGAAATTGGTGAAAAAATGTAAGCGCTAGAGCAATGACAATGTTTTTCTAAAAATAGCCACAGTGACCTTGACCTTAAAAGTCAAACTCGGTCGAGCTATTGTCATAAGGAACATTTGTGTGAAGTTATACAGAAATCGGTGAAGAAATGTAAGCGCTAGAGCCATGACAAAGTTTTTCTAAAAATAGCCATAGTGACCTTGACCTTGAAAGTGGAACTCGCTAGAGATATTGTCATAAGGAACATTTGTGTGAAGAAATATTGAAATTGGTGAAAAAATGTAAGCACTAGAGCAATGACAAAGTTTTTCTAAAAATAGCCACAGTGACCTTGACCTTGAAAGTCGAACTCGTTTGAGGTATTGTCATAAGGAACATTTGTGTGAAGTTATATTGAAATCGGTGAAGAAATGTAGGCACTGGAGCGATGACAAAGTTTTTCTAAAAATAGCCATAGTGACCTTGACCTTGAAAGTGGAACTCGCTAGAGATATTGTCATAAGGAACATTTGTGTGAAGTAATATTGAAATTGGTGAAAAAATGTAAGCACTAGAGCAATGACAAAGTTTTTCTAAAAATAGCCACAGTGACCTTGACCTTGAAAGTCGAACTCGTTTGAGGTATTGTCATAAGGATCATTTGTGTGAAGTTATATTGAAATCGGTGAAGAAATGTAGGCACTGGAGAGATGACAAAGTTTTTCTAAAAATAGCTACAGTGACCTTGACCTTAAGGTCATGACCCTGAAAGTAGAACTCGCTCGAGATATTGTCATAAGGAACATTTTGTGTGAAGTTATATTGAAATTGGTGAAGAAATGTAGGCGCTAGAGCGATGACAAAGTTTTTCTAAAAACAGCCACAGTGACCTTGACCTTGAGGTCATAACCCTGAAAGTCGAACTCGCTCGAGATATTGTCATAAGGAACATTTGTGTGAAGTTATATTAAAATCAGTGAAGAAATGTAGGTGCTAGAGCGATGACAAAGTTTTTCTAAAAATAGCCACAGTGACCTTGACCTTGAGGGCATGACCTGGAAAGTCGAACTGGCTCGAGATATTTTTATAAGGAACATTTGTGTGAAGTTATATTGAAATTGGTGAAGAAATGTAGGCACTAGAGCCATGACAAAGTTTTTTTAAAAATAGCCACAGTGACCTTGACCTTGAGGTCATGACCTTGAAAGTTGAACTTGCTCGAGATATTGTCATAAGAAACATTTGTGTGAAGTTATTTTAAAATCGGTCAAGAAATGTAGGCGCTAGAGCGATGACAAAGTACGTACGTACGTACGTACGTACGTACGTACATACGTACAAAGTTTTTCTAAAAATAGCCACAGTGACCTTGACCTTGAGGTCATGACCTTGAAAGTCGAACTCGCTCGAGATATTGTCATAAGAAACATTTGTGTGAAGTTATTTTAAAATCGGTCAAGAAATGTAGGCGCTAGAGCGATGACAAAGTATGTACGTACGCACATACGTACGTATGTACCTACGTACGGGACAAATGCTATATCCCCCCTCACAACTATGTTGTGCGAGGGGATAATTAACTCTTAGATGAACTAGTTATACAACTTCCCACATTTTGGTCCCACATTCTTTTGGGTTGAGACGTGTTCATTCCAAAGTCTGTTTCCAATTTACAAAATTCACTTGGCATCAGCCATTATGTTGTCTGAAATAAAATGGAGCGCTCACAATCTGGTCACTAATGTGATTGTTGTTTAGCCAAATCAAATTCAAGGATTACTGTATTGATCAAAGGTCATCAATATTAACACGAGGTTAACAATATTGGTCCAGATCAAGTTGTATAAATTACAGGTCAAAGTATGTACATTTTATGCGGATAGAAGCATCAGCAATACTGCTTGAACAGACTTCTGTGAGTAAGATCTATATGTATATTATAGTTAATTAAGAACAGATCTAACATACAGACCTTTTAAAAGTTGCACCAACTGAACATCGATACACTACGCATAGCTCCAGAGATGGAGGCGAAACAAGAATAAATTACCCGATTTCTTAACAAAAACGCCTCAGTGAGGGGATTCCACAAGTTACCCACAGCATATACTTCTGACAACAAATATGGAAATTTATACCTTGATTATCTTTTTAATGCCTCCTTATTTGGAGGTATGTCCCGAAAAAGTTTTTATACATGTCATGTTATGCTCTTGATTAAGGGGAATGGATATATTGGGCCGATTTCCCCTGTCATTATAAAAGGGCTACATTTTGTAACTTCTGTCTGATTCCTCGTATAACAAACCCCATATGAAAAGAGAAAAGAATTTGACCCTTAGGAGCAAAAACTTTTCTTTAAGAGCAGTATCTTTTTCTTTAAGAGCAGACCCCTATTGAAAAGGGAGACAAAAAAAAAAATGAACATTTGAAAGAGTTGCCTCCCCTGACAATGTATTCATCTACCTTATCCATCTACCCATCCAGTGTATCCATCTACCCATCTACCTGATACCAGAAAGAGTCTCCCTTAATAGCTGCAGATAAGGAAACTGACAAAGATAACTAGAGAAAGTGCCCAGTGGGGCACGTATACCCCCGACCAGTGCCATCCCCTTTTAGTGGAAATGAAAAGTTGTTTGAACCTTTCCATATAAACTTTCCATTTAGTCCACTGAGAATAACTATTGCATTTCAACAAATATAGTATAATTTATCATATCCAAAGATGAAACTGCTTGTCTTTGCTGAATAATAAAAAATCAAAGTTTGTTGCAATTTGGAACAATTTTACCTGGAAACAACAAACATAGAATATGGTGTCAAATAACATTTGCTGAATTAAAGTAGCTGTATAATGACATAATAAAGCAATGCATTTTTTTTATTATTACTTGCATTTATTATTGTCTGCATTTCAAGAGAAAATATTATGCAAAATTTAACAGTTCTAGTCGCTGTAGTCTCTAAGTTCACAAGGACCAATATATAAGCTGACAAATCTGACAAGGGTCACAGCATAAAGAAAACTAACTAATAATGAACAGATGGAAAGACAGGATATACTTTGTATGCAAGGAGTATAATGTAAACAGTTATCAAATCCCGTACCATATACTATTATGCGATGTATTCTAATAAATATTGTTTAAACCAAAACAGTTAACACAAAAGTTGGACGTAATCAAAATGTGTAAGTCCTAATTATTGACCCCTAGCCCCACCCAGGGGCTTGACCCAGGAGCTTAGATATTCCATATGAAAGTTAATATTATAGCTATATTCTGTACCAAATATGAAGAGAATCTAACATGAGGTTACCGAGATATAAGCAATCAAAAAGGTTTAACACAAAACTTTGACGTAAAAGTTGACCAACAGACAGACAGCCACACCCAGGGGCTTGACCCAGGGGCTTAGATATTCCATATGAAAGGTAATGCTATAGAGTTATCCTTTACGAAATATGAAGAGAATCTAACATGTAGTTACAGAGATATGAGCAATCAAAAAGGTTTAACACAAAACTTTGACGTAAAAGTTGACAAACGGATGGACAGCCCACCCAGGGGCTTGACCCAGGGGCTTAGATATTCCATATGAAAGGTAATGCTATAGAGATATCCTGTTCCAAATATGAAGAGAATCCAACATGTGGTGACAGAGATATGAACAATCAAAAAGGTTTAACACAAAACTTTGACGTAAAAGTTGACAAACGGACGGACAGCCCACCCATGGGCTTGACTCAGGGTCTTAGATATTCCATATGAAAGGTAATGCTATAGAAATATCCTTTACCAAATATGAAGAGAATCCAACATGTGGTTACAGAGATATGAGCAATCAAAAAGGTTTAACACAAAACTTTGACGTAAAAGTTGACAAACGGATGGACAGCCCACCCAGGGGCTTGACCCAGGGGCTTAGATATTCCATATGAAAGGTAATGCTATAGAGATATCCTGTTCCAAATATGAAGAGAATCCAACATGTGGTGACAGAGATATGAACAATCAAAAAGGTTTAACACAAAACTTTGACGTAAAAGTTGACAAACGGACGGACAGCCCACCCATGGGCTTGACTCAGGGTCTTAGATATTCCATATGAAAGGTAATGCTATAGAAATATCCTTTACCAAATATGAAGAGAATCCAACATGTGGTTACAGAGATATGAGCAATCAAAAAGGTTTAACACAAAACTTTGACGTAAAAGTTGACAAACGGACGGACAGCCTACCCAGGTGCTTGACCCAGGAGCTTAGATATTCCATATAAAAGGTAATGCTATAGAGATATCCTGTTCCAAATATGAGGAGAATCCAACATGTGGTGACAGAGATATGAGCAATCAAAAAGGTTTAACACAAAACTTTGACGTAAAAGTTGACAAACGGACGGACAGCCCACCCAGGGGCTTGACCCAGGGGCTTAGATATTCCATATGAAAGGTAATGCTATAGAGATATCCTTTACCAAATATGAAGAGAATCTAACATGTGGTTACAGAGATATGAGCAATCAAAAAGGTTTAACGCAAAACTTTGACGTAAAGGTTGACGAACGGCGGGACAGACGGAAGTACGAACGAACGAACGAACGAACGAACAAACGAACTAACGAACGAACGAACGAACCAACGAACGGACGAACGGACGGAAAGACGAAAACTATATACCCCCTGACATACTTCGTATGTCGGGGGTATAATTAAGGGATAATTTTTCTTATTTTTTGTTAGAAACATATGTTGTGGGTACTTGTTAGACTCGTCTCGATGAGGCGATTCTAACAAGTACCCACAACATAAGTTTTAATGGAGAAATGAGAAAAATAATCCCAAAATTATCCTTGTTTTGCTTCCTTATCTGGAGCTATGATCTCTGGTTTCCAATTTGTTTCAAAGCAATGAATCCATATATCATACTCACAGGCTTGTGATGTACCAACATAGCTACCTTCCTCTAACCTATTTTACATGGAAAATCCTTAAACTGGAATAGCAAACTGTTCAGATCTAGAACAGATGCCGCAAGAAGTGGCATCTGACCTGGTCCGTCAATGTTTGCAATAAAATTCAGCAATTTTTGTGTTAAAATGACTCAATGTGACAGCCCTACTTTTGAAATGGACTCCTGCTACATAATAAGGGTGGAGATTACATTCACCACAAAATGGTTTAAGATCCATGGATTCATTTTTATTTTAGATCCTAACACTTCCATCATGCCTGTGAGTCACCCTGCCCCGAGTCTGTTAACCCTGTTTTCCCTGGCTGAACTACTGAAGTTTCTTTCTCTCCTAATAATGGTTTCTCTGAAGGATCTCCTGCCTCCTCTGAACTGTCCGCTATGTGTTTCTTGGCAATCTTTGGTTTTTCTTTCTGGGATTCACTCTTTGAGTCTATATTTGCATCTTTTTTTGTGTCTGTTTGTGTGTCTGGTTTAAAATCTGCTGAAGTTCCAGTGGCACCACTTGGCTCTGGAAAACAGGATCCAATTTATGTGTACATTTCTCTAATACAAATACACCTCTTTACAACAGTTTTATTGTAACATGGTTTTGAATGTAATATGGTTTAAACATGGATCCCAAAAATGATAGATTATGTAGAAAAATGACAATAAATGGACATTTTTTCTATATAAGCTATACTTTTTGATGATTTTGGTTTTGCTTCACTTTCAAGACTATTTGGTTTTACTTCACTTTCAAGACTATTTGGTTTTGCTTCACTTTCAAGACTATTTGGTTTTACTTCACTTTCAAGACTATTTCACTTAAAATGAGCTGATCATTTATCAGAGGCGGGCGAAAACTGGAGTACGCAAACAAAAAGTACAGAAAAGATTATGTTGTCACAAACATAGTGATAATGTTTCACTATATTGCTATGTGATATTACACACATTACATAAAAAAAAAATGACATACACCACAACCTCTTTATAACACTATTAATGGGGTCCAAAGCAGAAACAGTGTTAGTTAAACAATCATGTTATATCCAAACAAATATGTATAGATTATATAGAAAAATGACCTTTTATCGTCATTTTTCTATATAATCTATACATTTTTGGGATCCATCTTGAAAACGTATTATATCCAAAACCATGTTATAATGAACAGGGGTGTAAAATTCCACTCGCCCGCTCGCATTTGCGAGTAAGTTTTAAGGCAGGGCGAGTAAGGTTTTCAAAACTGACCTTACTTTTTCTTCATTTTTAGCACCTAAATGAAAAGCTTAGACAATAAGGGCGAGTAAGTTTGAGGGAAATTTTACACCTCTGATGAACCGTATTATAATGAGGTTGTGGTGTAATGTTACACCTTTAAATAACAGGAACATCATGATAATTGTACTTATGGACAAAACAGGCACAAATCTATTTCATGATATCCCATTATTTTACATCCCATCAACAACTAAGGTCACACGAAACTAGGACCACAATATAAAGACTCAACCACAAGTCTGGAAAATCCTGGAATCCCAAACTTGGTTAAAAATTTTCTTTTAGTAATGTTTTAAGGATATGCTAAAAGGGTAATTTTGCTGTGATTCCCAAGACAGGAACAGACAGTTTTCCCTAAGAAAGGGAGAGACAGTTTAGGAGAGAGGAATGAAGAAAGAGTGTATGACAGTTAAGTAATAGAAGAATTCCTCCAGCAATAACCCCCACCCCCACCACCACCAACTATTGGTAATTTTGCTGTGATTCCCAAGACAGGAACAGATAGTTTTTCCCAAGAAAGGAAGAGACAGTTAAGGAGAGAGGAATGAAGAAAGAGTGTATGACAGTTAAGAAATAGAAGAACTCCTCCAGCTATTACCCCACCCCCCACCAACTATTGGTAATTTTGCTGTGATTCCCAAGACAGGAACAGATAGTTTTTCCCAAGAAAGGAAGAGACAGTTAAGGAGAGAGGAATGAAGAAAGAGTGTATGACAGTTAAGAAATAGAAGAACTCCTCCAGCTATTACCCCCCCCACCCCCACACCAACTATTGGTAATTTTGCTGTGGTTCCCAAGACAGGACAGACTCCAACTATTACCCACCCCCATCCCACTGACGTCTTCCCTTTAAGCCAATAACCACAACAAAGGCATAACTTTATTCTACTTTATCCAAATCAAAGAATAATCCAGCTTGACAATTGTTGTTGTCTTTTGTGAACATGAAGGTGCAAATCGGCTTGCACATCCATGCAAAACTTCTTGCTTAATCATCTCAAATTTCAAGAATAAGAGGTCTGTAGCTGAGGAGGTCATTTTGTGTCTTACTGGGCCACAAACCCCGGAGGCAGTTTCTTTCGGTAGAAAAATTAATCTTAACCCATTCAGTACCAGAAACCCATAAGGGGTAACTTAGCAAACAGTGCAGGCCCAGATCAGATGCCACAGAATGCGGCGTCTGATCAGGGCCTCCACTGTTTGCTACAAGTTCAGACATTTTCCAAATAAATTTGGATGAAAACACAACCCGACACCCCTAAATTTTGAAATGTCTCCTGCTATATATAAGGAGGAAGATTCCATTTGGTACAAAAAGGATTAGTGAGTGAGTTTTAGTTTTACGTCCCACCAACAGCTAAGGTCATACGGAGACGGGACCTCGGTTTAAAGACTCATCCGAAAGTCTGGAGAAGCCCGGGATCGATCCTGCGATCCCTGGTTTACAAGGCGAGTAGCGTAACCACTGCACCACGGAGGCTTCTACAAAAAGGATTAAACTTCCCACTTACCTGCTGTATGTGACTGAGGTTGCACTGGTGATTTTGGAGACACTGGAGATGTCGGTGATGTTGGTGACCTTGGCGACGTCGGAGCAGATGACTCATCATCTGAGTCAGGTGGAGGCATCAACTCATCAGTATAATGGTAATCTGTACAGTTGTCCATGTTTACGTATGTTGTCTGGATGTCCGGTTGTTCTTCACCCTGTTTTGTGGCTTGTTCAAGCATGGTTATCATATCCTTGATCTCGTGGTTTATTTGAGAGAAAGTTGGTCGGTCTTTTGGATTTGGTAGCCAACATTTTCTCATTATCTTATACCTAAAATTGAAAAGCAAATAAACTTTTAAACATGTCTGTATTTCATAATTTGCTAACTTAACCCTTGTCCTGCTGAGCCCGGATATGTCTTATCTTTCAAACAATGTAGATCCAGATCAGATGGCTTCTGAAGAAGCTATCTGATCAGGATCTTCATTGTCATTCAGTTTATGAATTTGTTGCAATAATTTGCATCAAGTTATCTGATTGGTTGATAATCAGTAGTGGGTGTGGGATGTTTAAATATTCAGCAGGTCAAGGGTTAAACTTTTGCTTTCGACACAACCAATTTTCAATCCATTTTAAACAGAAAACAACAAAACAGGACACTGGCAAACAGTGCAGGCCCAGATCCTTCACATGATTTGGAAAAAATTGAACTCTTCAAAAATTCAACATCAAACTGTGACCTTGACCTTGAAGTTATAGGCATGAGTGGGGGTATTGCCAAATAAACCTTTTACCTGAATCTCTCATCACCGCAAATATAAATAAACTCCATTATAAGGTTTAGAAAATATGAGCCCTTTAAAACTATCATTAAAAAACTTCTCTAAGTCTGTGACCTTGATCTTGAGGTCATGGGTATGGGTGGGGATATTGCTGAATAAAATTTTGGAGCTATATCTATCATCATACCAAAAATGAACCAAATCCATCGAATGGTTTGGAAAATAGGAGCTCTTAAAAGTTCAGGTTCTACTTGGTACAAAGTGCTTTAACCCGAGTCTTCAACATTAAAAATTCTAAGTCTGTGACCTTGACCTCGAGGCCATGGTCATGGGTTTGGAGGTATTACTGAATGAAACTATTAAACCTGTATCTATCATTGTACCAAACATGAAACAAATCCATCACATGGTTTGGAAAATATGAGCTCTTGAAAGTCCAGGTTTTTGCCCGGTACAAATGCCTTAACCCCGAGTCTAACAGGATTACATATGTACGTAAAGACATTCGTACAGAAGGACGTACATTCATCCCATGCAGGGGCATAAAAAGACAACAATTGAAATTGCCATGTCTGTTGTGCTTTAGGGCTGAAATAGCATGATAACTGATGGTTTCTTTTAAATTTACAAGAATTCCGCCGAAGGCTATGTCGTGCCTGTGGGGGCGCAAAGTCATCGAACCATGATATGTAGGTGAAGGTCAAACATAGATGCTTGCACAAAAGATTTCATTCTCAAATGCAAGCTTGTACTATGTATCATTCATGAAGCTCTAATAATTCTTGAGAAATGAACTTAACCATTAGGGTGAACGCTAGGGTGGTCACAATATTTTACAAAGTCAGTGAACCATGAAATATAGGTCAAGGTCAAATATGGATGCTTGCATTTAAGTTGCCATCCCCAGATTCAAGTTTGAACCAAATATCATTAATGAAGCTCTTATAGTTCTTAAAAAATAAACTTGACCATTAGGGTGAACGATAGGGTAGTTGCAATATTTTAAAAAGTCAGTGAACCATGAAATATAGGTCAAGGTCAAATATGGCTGCTTGCATTTAAGTAACCATCCCCAGATACAAGTTTGTACCAAGTATCATTTATAAAGCTCTTATAGTTCTTCCTCAATATTTTACAAAGTCAGTGAACCATGAAATGTAGGTCAATGTCAAATATGGAAGCTTGCATTTAAGTTGCCATCCACAGATTCAAGTTTGTACCACATATCATTAATGAAGCTCTTATAGTTCTTGAGAAATAAAATTGACCATTAGGGTGAACGCTAGGGTGGTCGCAATATTTTACAAAGTCAGTGAACCATGAAATGTAGGTTAAGGTCAAATATGGATGCTTGCATGTAAGTTGTCATCCCCAGATACAAGTTTGTACCAAGTATCATTAATGAAGCTCTTATAGTTCTTGAGAAATAAACTTGACCATTAGGGTGAACGCTAGGGTGGTCGCAAATGTTGACGCCTTGACGAACGGACGAACGAACCAACATCTCTACGAATGGATACTTAAGTGGCTGGGCGTCGGCATATTAACTACTTACCTCGGAGCGAATTTTTGCCACTTAAGTACCAAAATTACGGAATAAGTCCATTTGGACTCACGAATATATACCTAAGTGTCAAACTGTCCAAATTTTTTGCCCCCTAAATGTCGTTTCGTTGGTGCGGATGAACGAACGAACGGACGGAAAACCCAGGGCCTATATCGTGTCATGCTAATAGCAGGCGCGACAATAAAATGAAGAACTGTTTTAAGTCAACTTTTACAAGAAACAGGTTTAAAATTAATCTTTAACCGAGGAGGGCCATTGTTGAACCAGGGCTATAATGTGCATAATGTTGAGGGAGGTCTAAATAGGTGAAGCTTCATATCAAATATCAACAAAGGCTATAATTTGAGCAATCTTGACAAAGGTCCACTAGATGAAGCTAAACACCAAATATCAAAGACCTGGGCCTTGCGGTTTCCGAGAAGAAGATTTTTTTAAAGATATTCCCTACATAAGCCTATGTAAAACCAAATGGCCACAGGGCTAGGGTTTTTTTTCGGCCTGAGGGCTATAATTTTAACAATCTTGATAGAGGTCCACTAGATGAAGCTTCACACCAAATATCAAAGACGTGGGCCTTGCTGTTTCAGAGAAAAAGATTTTCAAAGATTATCTCTATATAAGTCTATGTAAAACCAAAGGGCCCCGGGACGGGTGCCTTTGTGGCCCAAGTGCTATAATTTGAACAATCTTTGTAGAGATCCACTAGATGAAGCTCCATACCAAATATCAAAGACATGGGCCTGACAGTTTCAGAGAAAAAGATTTTTCAAGATTTTCCCTACATAAGTCTATGTAAAACCAAAGGGCCCCAGAGGGTGGGGGGTGGGGGGTGCATTTTTGGCCCTAGGGCTATAATTTGAACAATCTTGGTACAGGTCCACAAGATAAAGCTTCATACCAAATATCAAGGACCTGGGCCTTGCGGTTTCAGAGAAGAAGATTTTTAAAGATTTTCCCTATATAAGCCTATGTAAAACCAAAGGCCCCCGGGGTGGGGGCATTTTTGGCCCCACCACTATAATTTGAACAATCTTGGTAGGGGTCCACTAGATGAAGCTTCATACCAAATATCAAAGACCTAGGCCTTGCGGTTTCAGAAAAGAAGATTTTTAAAGGTTTTCCCTATATAATCCTATATAAAACCAAAGGGTCTTGGTGCGGGGGCATTTTTGGCCCCATCACTATAATTTGAACAATCTTGGGAGGGGTCCACTAGATGAAGCTTCATACCAAATATCAACTAGAGCTATCACTAAAGGTGATGAATACCCCCACAAAAACTGCCTTGATAGTACATCAGCGGCATTTTGCAATTTTTTCACTTGAAAGGGGCCATAACTATGTCGAAAATTGACGAATTGTAGTGGAAATCGAACTTGACCTGTATTTTATGATGTTACATCAGTGTACCAAAAATTATAAAAATCGGTGAAGTTCTTCTGAGTTATCGTCTGGAAACCAAGTCAACAGACCGACCGACAAGCTCACTCCTATATACCCCCCCAAATTTCATTTGTGGGGGTATAAAGACCTGGGCCTTGTGGTCTCAGAGAAGAAGATTTTTTAAGTTTTCTGTGAAAAAAATCTATTTTTGGCTCCTGTGACCAAGATGTGCAACGGACCGGAATCATTTGACCACCTTTGAAAGGGACCACCTAAGGATCATTCCTGTGAAGTTTGTTAACTAGAGCCAGTGTTTATGAAACACAATGCCCCCAACTGCTTGACCCTAACACTGCTTGTCCCTAACAGTAATTGAGATATCTTGTTTTTATGTGGCTGTAATGCTGAAATTACACAAGAAAAGCTGTAGTTAATCAGGTCGTTTATTTATCACCCCCTACTAGTTTTTTAAGTTACAGGATAATAGCTCATACAGTTTTAGAGATACAGTCAAACTTGTCTTAGTGGCCACCTTTATTAAGCGAGCAACCTGTCTTAAGCAAGCATGCATTAAGTTCCACAAACTATTCTTCCGCGAAAAACAAAGAAGCATAATACCTTGCATCTTTTATCCAGTGTTTTTCATGTAACTGAAATGCTCTAAGATACTGTTCATGAACTATGCTTCAATGAGAGCAATGAGTTCTCCTTCAGAAATGCGTTGCAGGATCTCATCTGCATTTGGAATCGAACCCTTGCATGTGGAGGACAGTTTCACTGTGATTGGGTTCTTTCTCTCCTCTCGAAACACCATGAGCTTTTCGAACTTTCGTCACTTTGCATTGTAAATGATTTTAGTGTGGTATGTAATGGCTTTGGAATTGATATCTATCCCATAGATAGTGTTCTCCCAACATCTAGAGACTGGAAATATTTTGATTGCAGGAATAATGAAGCTTGCACGTGTACAAATTTCGCTTGAAAGCTCACTCACAAGAAAATTACAAGGAGGCTTTGTCAGTCTTTGAAACATAATATTTATATGAAAATGAAGGGTGATAACTTTTCTAATACTTATCTCTGTTATAAAATATATGCACGAAAATTAAAATCAACATTTAAGAATTAGAATTTAGAACTTGCCAATATTGAAACATATGCAAAACTCCATTAATTGGTTCTGACATAAGAAATTTAGGCTGATGAAATTTTTTTACATCAGTAAGAAGCATAATTCTAATTCAATTTAATAAACTATCACCATTTTTTGTATTTTGTAGTAATCAATCATGTGATGAAATCATGAAGTTTCAAGACAACTGGTCCAGTGGTTGTGGTAATTTTTTTTTATAACGCTTTTACCATATTTAGGCAAGGTGATCAGGTTAGTCATGTGGCCATTACCACTCAAACTTTAGTCCACCAGTCATAGGCTGCGTATAAAATTTAATTGAAACAGACACATTTTTTTATATAATTGATTTGTGGTTATATACTGTATAGGCCATTTTGGAGATGTTTTAAAATTTCTGGGATGTTTACCTGATATCCGAAATGAAATGACATCTCACATTTTTTTTTCCAACAAAACCAATAGGGTTTATACGCATGTACATTCTCGTGTAAAACACTCTTTGTCAATAGGCTTAGAACCTCTAAGAGGCTTACCAGTAGTCATTGGTTTCAGCTCTGCAGGAAAGCATTATGCAGCGTTATCTATTTTTCAAGCAGTTCATTTTCAAGTCAATGGGCCTCGAATGCAAGTTATCCTTGGTTAAATGCCCAAAAGACCTTGACATTTAGTATTCATTGACATTCATTTTATATCTAATCTCATGACTTGCACCAGGATATTTTAACAAAATGTGTTTGTTTACCTTTTTGTCACTGAAATGGCAAGGGAACATAATTTTACCCTTGCTTGAAGTAGCTCAAGGTCAACCAAGGTCATCGATCTTGCAAATTTGGTAGTACTTTATTACCGAATGTCACATGCCAAGTTTCAAGACAATAAGCCCAGTGGTTCTAGTGAAAATGATTTGTGAGGGTTTTAACTATATTTGGGCGTAATGTTGATCTGGGTCTGGGGATCTGGATGATTTGAACATTTTTTTTTGTTGCCTCAGTGTTAGAAAATCAAAAAGTTGCAGCTGAGAGGAACCATTTTAGCAATTTTGGTACAGGGTCACCTTAGGAACATTTCTGTGAAATTATTTTAAAATAGGGGCCAATGGGTTAGGAGGAGATGTTGTTTAAAGGTTTTTCTATTTTAAGCTCTGGTGACCATTTTGTTTAGTGGAGCGGAACCATTTTAGCAATTTTGGTTGAGGGTCACCAAAGCAACATTTCTGTGAAAATATTTTGAAATCAGGCTAATTGGCTAGGAGGAGATGTTGTGTAAAGGCTCTCGTGGCCATTTTAGTTAGCGGAGCATAACCATTTTAGCAACTTTGGTAGGGGGTCCCTCAGGAAACATTTCTGTGAAACTATTTTCAAATAGGGCCAATGGGTTAGGAGGAGATGTTGTTTAAAGATTTTTCTATTTTTAGCTCTGGCAGGCAGTTCAGAACCATTTTAGCATTTTTGGTAGAGGGTCACCCAAGGAACATTTCTGTGAAATTATTTTGAAAAACCTCAAATAGTTTTTTAGATATCTTGCTTACAAACTTAAAACGCGAAAAATTTCAAAGGGCCATAACGCAAGAAAAAAATTTCGGATTTTTTTCAAAAGTTAATCAGTTCATCTACTCATCATCCCCAACCAGCATGTAAAGTTTCAGGGCAATAGCTCAAACAGTTTTTGAGATATCTTGCTTACAAGATTTCATAGTATTTTTTGCAAAGGGGCATAACTCAAAAAAGGGGCATAATCCTGACGAGAAAAAAAACACGGGTCAATTATTTTTTCATGAGGAATCCATATATGAAATTTCAAAAACCTAGCACCCATGGTTCTAAAGTTATGCTATGCAGTAAAAAGTGGGACGGACGTAAGGACGGAAGGACGGAAGGACGAACAGGGCAAAACCAATATGCCAAAACGCGAAAAATTTCAAAGGGCCATAACTCAAGAAAAAAATTTCGGATTTTTTTCAAAAGTTAATCAGTTCATCTACTCATCATCCCCAACCAGCCTGTAAAGTTTCAGGGCAATAGCTCAAACAATTTTTGAGATATCTTGCTTACAAGCTGAAAACACGAAAAAAATCAAAGGGCCATAACTCAAGAAAAAAAAATTGGATTTTTTTCAAAAGTTAATCAGTTCATCTACTCATCATACCCAACCAGTCTGTGAAGTTTTGGGGAAAAACCTCATATAGTTTTTGAGATATCTTGCTTACAAACTTAAAACGCGAAAAATTTCAAAGGGCCATAACTCAAGAAAAAAATATAGGATTTTTTTTCAACAGTTAATCAGTTCATCTACACATCATCCCAAACCAGCTTGTAAAGTTGCAGGGCAATCGCTCAAACAATTATTGAGATATCTTGCTTACAAGCTGAAAACACGAAAAAAATCTAAGGGCCATAACTCAAGAAAAAAAAATCGGATTTTTTTCAAAAGTTGATCAGTTCATCTACTCATCATCCCCGACAAGTCTGTGAAGTTTCGGGGAAAAACCTCAAATAGTTTTTTTAGATATCTTGCTTACAAACTTAAAACGCGAAAAATTTCAAAGGGCCATAACTCAAGAAAAAAATTTCGGATTTTTTTCAAAAGTTAATCAGTTCATCTACTCATCATCCCCAACCAGCATGTAAAGTTTCAGGGCAATAGCTCAAACAGTTTTTGAGATATCTTGCTTACAAGATTTCATAGTATTTTTTGCAAAGGGGCATAACTCAAAAAAGGGGCATAATCCTGACGAGAAAAAAAACACGGGTCAATTATTTTTTCATGAGGAATCCATATATGAAATTTAAAAAACCTAGCACCCATGGTTCTAAAGTTATGCTATGCAGTAAAAAGTGGGACGGACGTAAGGACGGAAGGACGGACGGACGAACAGGGCAAAACCAATATGCCCCCACAACTTCTTCGAAGTTGGGGGCATAAAAATCTGATCAGTGGTTTAGGAGGAGATGTCATTTGAAGAAATTCTTTAAGCACACACGCACTGACGACAGACGAAAAGTGATCACAAAAGCTCACCTTGTCACTACGTGACAGGTGAGCTAAAAACTTTATTATTTTACAACACAACCTGGCCCCCTACAGGCTCCTTTTTCTTGCTATGTCTGTCCGAATACAAACAGTAAAGACAGCATTGGAGTGACATGAAAATTCAACTTCTGTTGGCTTCATAGCGACATCATGTGGCGTCTCAGAATAATTGTTTCATCATCAGATCTACAATGGGGTGTGCAAAGTCACTAAACCATGAAATCTAGATCAAGGTCAAACATGGATGCCTGCATAAAAATTATCACTCCTGGATGCAAGCTTGTACCAAGTATCATATATGAAGCTCTTAAAGTTTTGAGAAATGGACTGAGGGTGAAGGTTAGGGTGGTTCCAATAATTCACAAAGTCAGTGAACCATGAGACGTAGGTCAAGGTGAGATATGAATGCATGCATTGAAGTTGCAATTCCCAGATGCAAGTGTGTACCAAGTATCATTAATGAAGCACTTCTAGTTCTCGAGAAATGGATTTGTACATAAGGGTGAAAATTAGGGTGGTCACAATAATTCACCAAGTCAGTGAACCATGAAATGTAGGTCAAGGTGAGATATGGATGCTTGTATTGAAGTTGCCATTCTCAGATGCAAGCTACTATAAAGTGATATTAATGAAGCACTTATATTTCTTGAGAAATGAGCTCTTACATTATGGTGAAAGATAGGGTGGTCGCAATAATTCACGAAGTTAGTGAACCATGAAATGTAGGTCAAGGTGAGATACAGATGCTTGCATTGAAGTTGCTATTCCTAGATGCTAGCTTGTACCAAGTAACATTAATATAGCTCACATATTTCTTGAGAAATGAACACTTACATTATCGGTTGCAATAGTTCACGAAGTCAGTGAACCATGAAATGTAGGTCAAGGTCAGATATGGATGCTTGCATTGAAGTTGCTATTCCTAGATGCTAGCTTGTACTAAGTATCATTAATGAAGCTCTTATAGTTCTCAAGTAATGGACTCTTACATTAGGGTGCACGTTAGGATGGTTGCAAATGTTGACGGCTTGACGAACTGATGGAAAATCCGACTCCAGAATCCCGCCATGCTTAAAGCAGTTGCGACCAAAATCAGACTGTCATCTGCTCTAGGATTTTATGTAGCAGATGAAGAGTTTAAGGTTCCCCAGGTGGCATATAAAAACATCTGACTTACAGATGATCTGGACAGTACTGTGGCTGCGGCATTCTTCTTCCACCTTTCAAGTAGCGGACAATGTCCCAGTTATCAACATCAGGATAGGGGTTAACTCCCCTGGTCAATAGCTCCCATAACACAATACCAAACGACCACTGTGGAGAAAAAAAATTAACTCATTGATTTTTTTGTTTGTTTGCAGTTTAACAGCCCAGTAAACACTACAAATTGTTATATTGAGCAGGCCAATTTACCAAATTATACTTTTCCTGGGCAGGCTTATATGTTGTGTTTGTTTGATTTGAGGTTTGTGCCCGTCAACACTGTATAGGTAATTTTGGAGACTTTGCTTCCAATTTTGTGGGACTTTTCCCCAAATAAGATGAAATGACATCTCAAGCCCTGTCCCCCAATGAAACGAATAGGGTTTATAAGCATGGACGGGCCGACTCGCACTGCTTTGCCTTGGCAAGCTTAGATCCTCTAAGCGGTTTACCCATATTTGTGTGCAGGTCGGATTTAGCTCTGCGCGGAAGCATCATGCAGCCCATCTATTTCTTCAAGCCCTGATGGGCGGGGGCCAGCAGGCTTATACGTAAGTGGTTAAATTATTGAAGTGAATTTATAAAATTTTATATATGAACTTTAAACCAAGAAAACTTGTCCAGGTAAAACCAAATAAGACACAAACCAGCTTGGAAATACAATTGACATCTGTTAAATATCTGCAGCACTTTAATGGTTAGTCTAACACAGCATGACTCTGTAGGCAATGGAAAATAACTGTGGTTTATTCTACAACAAATCACGGTGCGGAAGAGCTTGATAGGTGACGTCAATAAAAACTCGACGTTAGATTGTTTAACATCATTTTCTCTCCTTGAAAACATTTGAAAAGGATATAAATGTGTGTGTTTCAGTCGATAATTTTAGCGGGATTTCTTCTAACAATGGCAAAAAGGTGTGAGATTTTGAAGGAAACAACAAAGTCACTGCCAATTTTCGGCGTGTTATAATCGAAATAGATCAGCTCTTGTCTGTGATTTGTTGAGTAATAAATCACAGTTTGTCAGTCAGTTGTAAGTAGACAAATCACGCATGCTACCCGCTCGTGATTTGATCTACTTTACAACTGACCTCCAGTTGTAAGTAGACAAATCACGCGCGCTATGCGCTCGTGATTTGATCTACTTTACAACTGACCTCCAAACTGTGATTTATTACTCAACAAATCACAGTTAGAGCTGATCTATTTTTTAAACAAGGAGTTGACTCTCTTTCAATATGGATTATTGTATTTACACTAAGTCTTCAGACACTTCAACTCTTTACTATACTTGCACTAAAATTTGAACAAATACAATTTACTACCTGATGCCGGGTCTGAAAATAGCTGAATGATTGGCAAACAGTGTCGATCCTGATGAGATGCTGCAGTTTGCAGCATCTCATCAGGGTCTACACTGTTTGCTTTTAGACCTGTCTGTCCAAATACATACGGTAAATACGTTTTTGATACAAACACACAATATGGGTTTTTTGATACATACCACATCTGATTTTGAGGAGTATTTCCCCTTCTCAAGGCACTCTAAAGCCATCCACTTCACCGGTAACATAGTCTTTTTACTCTCACATGAGTAGTAATCTTTCTCGTAAACATCCCGAGACAATCCAAAATCTGCCACCACGGCTTTGAAATTCTCATCCAACCTGTATAATATGGGTAGTTTATGTCAGCTTTTAGTTATGGTGTAGCTATATTATGGAAACCTCTACAGTTGACTCTCATTATCTCAAACAAGGATACTACTCAAACTACTGCTTAAGTCAAACTAAATTTTGGGCATTGTTGTTTTAGTCTTGCGATATGTTCATTAAAAACTCCTTTTATCTCAATCTACTGTTTAATATCTCAAAACTCACAGTCCCTTAGAGTTTGAGATAACAAGTGTTGACTGTATTATAAATTGCAGGCATCATTTGATAACAGCTAATTTTATCATGTCTAAACTACTGGGTGCAGTTGTTCAAAACTAACAATGTCGTTAGTTAATGTATCATTAAAACTTTGATCATTTAATATGGCAAATATGCTAACATTTTTGCTGAAAAAATGTGAGCAGCTTTTGCAAATGCAAAAGCTCCTCACATTTTTTCCAGCAAAAATAACAGAATTTTTGATATTGTACTTGCTAAAACAGTTAACAATATGACCGCTAACGAGCCTGTTTAGCTAAAGATACTTTGAACAACTGGACTCAGGGCAGCTTCAATGACTTGATGGTTCATTTTCCTTGGCTGAATACCAGGTTCGTGTCTTTCTGTATCAGGTTTATCACACTCAGCTTCGAGAAAGCATGTAGAATCGCAAGTCTTGCCAAGAGTTTCTGCATGCGTTCTTGAAGTTTCTGCATGCGTTCTTGAAGTAGAGCCTGATAAACTTGATATCAAATGACACAAATCTGGTATTTTATTTATCAGTATATTCCCTTATACACTTTATGATTAGTTATCCATTGTCCTCCGTATGTCCAAACATTCCAGCTTGCAATAATTGGTCAGAATATTTAGTATCAACTAACTGTAATTTTTCCCATGATATCTTTTTAAGAGTCATTTTTCACGTAATAATAACATTTTCTCCAGTCGTCCACTTCATTCATGAAACTGCAATGTCTCTAAATAACGGCAACATTATATGATAAAGGTAAACCCAAAACAGCTGAGTCACAGCCAGGTGATTACTTACATGCAGTTTCTACAAGCGAGATCTCTGTGCACGAACTTGAGCTCAGACAGATACGTCATCCCATCACTGATGTCTATACTGAAGTTGATCAGATCTTTAATGGTAGGGTTCTGAAATTCAGATATTTCGATATGAGCAAGCAAGAACTTTGCTGTTACATAGGCACAGTACTTATTAGGTATTACACATATTAGCTCTTATCTTGCTGTTCACGACAACCCTTTTCTTTACAAACAGTGTAGATCCAGATCAGATGGCTTCTGAAGAAGCCATCTGATCAGGATCTACTCTGTTTGACTTTCAGTTTATGATTTTGAAGGAAGAAATTACATCAAGTAATCTGATTGGTTGAAAGTCAGAAATGGGTGTGGCTAAACTGAATATTCAGCAAGAGAAGGGTTAGGCATGTACATGTTTAAAATCTTTTCAATTAAGAGCAATCAGTTATTTCTTACTGTATTTTATTTCTTACTGTATCTGACATCTATGCAGGTCACTCTGTGACCTCTGGCGATAAGTTTCTTTATTAAGCTATACTCATGGTTGTCCTGGTATGTAGCACGCAGCTTTAAATTTGAGCAGGTGTCCATGCCAGTGATTACCGAGTCGACTTTTGAAACAGTTTACAGAGGATGCCAGTATAACGTTGCTCGCAGAAAGTTGCAATCTTCTATGACTGTCAAGCTAAAACTGTTTGTGCGTATGTTGAGTCTAAAGCGTCTTTTGAACAGCTTTGAAGCATGTCCTCATGTCTGACAAATTGTTGCCATCTCAATTAACTGTCATTGTTATCTAAGTCTACGTTATTAGCCTTTTTCTCTTCACATTATAGGTGCTGCTCTTAAAGAAACAAATTTTCTCCCAATGGGAGCAAATTCTTTCCTTTAGGAGTAGCCACTTGTCCGAAGTTTCCTTGCTGTGTGTAACAGTACCTTTGTTTCTGGCAACATCACTGTGTTGTGCAAAAATTAAACTAGAGCTATCACTAAAGGTGATGAATACCCCCACAAAAACTGCCTTGATAGTACAACAGCGCATTTTGCAATTTTTTCACTTGAAAGTGGCCATAACTATGTCGAAAATTGACGAATTGTAGTGGAAATCGAACTTGACCTGTATTTTATGATGTTACATCAGTGTACCAAAAATTATAAAAATCGGTGAAGCGCTTTTTGAGTTATCGTCTGGAAACCAAGTCAACAGACCGACCGACAAGCTCACTCCTATATACCCCCCCCCAATTTCATTTGTGGGGGTATAATAACTACCGTAAAAACCTTAATGATTCGGACACCTTGAGGACTTGCTGTAAGTCTCCTAAAATTTTAGCAAATTTTTTTCACAATCTAGCAACGGGTCCAAAAAGTGCAGACAGAATGGCAAATAGTGTAGACCCTGATCAGACTGCTCCTTCAGGAGCAGTCTGATCTGGGTCTGCACTGTTTGCTTAGGCCTATCTGTCCCAATACTTAGGATCATTACAGTAACAAACAACAAAACAAACAGTTGATATGGAAAATAAATATTCTTGCATAAATATCTATGCGCATGGCTATTTGAAGCCATTGTCAAATGGACTGAAAGCTGTGCTTAAACAGCGAAAAACCATGTTCAAATCATGAAATTTGCATGCTGTTTGAACTTGGATTTTGAGCTTTTGATATCACAAGACTGGCCTTGCTTTGTTTAGGTTAGTAACTTACGTTGAGCGACATAAAGTTATCGCCCTGAACGTAACGTTTTAGGGTTCTATGATGATGTCAGATAGTTACTGAGCAACAACCTCATTGTAAACAACATTCTGCACTGCATTTGAAGAGTTTATACTGAGGTTTGGGAGGTTTTCTTCAAAATTTGCTGTCGGAATCGTAAGTTATGCAAGAATAACGATTAACCATGGTTATTTCATTGCATTAACATTTGCCGGATCTCTCGGAAGATATTTGAACAATCGACCTGGTGGCCTCATGTTCAAACAGCTTCCTCGGGACCCGGCGAATGTTGATGCATGCAAAACCATGGTTGATCCCTATAATCAGGTGAAGGACATTCAAGTGGATTGACAAGACATTCCAGCGAAAATAAATGGACAATCGAGCGGCAAAAAAAGTGCACACTTGAGCAAAATGAAAAATAAGACATTAGAGCGGACAACCTCTTTACCTGTGACCCTTCAGTTAGCCAGATCGAAGATTGCTCGGTTCAAGAACAAGTCAACCTTAGCCTGTTGCAACCTACTCACCACAGGGAGGTGGAAGAAGGACATGAGCAGGATTTGTTGTTTTAGCACCAAAATCATACAACACTGGGGTCTGTTAAAAGCACTATTTAAAGTTCATTCAAAGCACTGAAGTCTGTATCTGTAGCCCAGGGTTCTTACATATTCCTTTCTCAGCAGTCATTTCCCCATCTGCATATTTCTGATACAGTCCACAGGTATAGGTTTTGTATAGGTGAACATCATTTACCTGTCCAATTTACTTGTAATCTGTTGAATTATTTTCCGCTCGTTAGTCCACTTAAAAATCGTTTGATTGTCCACTATGACCTTTTGATTTTTCCGTTGGATTGTCCATGGCCCCTATAATCAGCCAGGTAGACTTAAATATTGGGGTGAAGTCAGGGTTATAGCAAATGTTGATGGCTTGACAAACAAATAGATGGATGGAAAACCCAACTGCTCAAAGCGGGCCTGATAAAAACGATAACAAAATTATCCTTAAAACTGTTTATATTAACCTATGTTGTGGGTACTCATTAGAACTGCCTCGCTGAGGCGGTTCTAATGAATACCCACAACATAGGTTTTTATGGAGAATTGACAAAAACTATCCTTCAATTATCACAAAATATTTACCTGGCGCCAGTTGTTCAAAACTAACAACGTTAGTTAACGTATCATTAAAACTTTGATCACTTATTAAGGCAAATATGTTAATATTTTTGCAGAAAAAAATGTGAGCAGCTTTTGCATTCGCAAGAGCTGCTCACATTTTTTTCAGCAAAAATACCAAAATTTTGAATATTAAACTTGCTATCACAATTAACAATATGACCACTAACGAGCTTGTTAAGCTAACGATGCTTTGAACAACTGGCCCCTGTGATCTGTTGCTATGACTGTAGTCATATCTTACGTTATGTTCATTTCTGATGTATGAGAGTAGATCTCCATTGACCATGTATGGTAAAACAACCAAGGGCATGTCATCCATTCCAAGGCAGATTCCAACCAGCCTGAGAACATTCTTGTGGTTGAAGTCCTTCATTATTAACGCTTCTTTCAAGAAAGTTTGAACATCAATCTCACGGGGACTGTTTTCTGCAAGACAATAAAAATCATTGTGAAATGTTTATACTCATAAGTGCTGAAATATGCAATTCCGAGAAATTTTATTTGAACCAGGTATCAAAACCAGGCTGCAGCAGTGACAAATGCGGGACATACCCCTGCACTGTCCAGATGTCAGCAGGTGACAGAGAAGTGGTTATCCTGACAAGGTCTGGTTCTCTGAATGGTATTCCAATGTATTTTCCACCACCTTAAAGGTACAACAACTACACCTTCATATCTATGAAGTTTAAAAATATTTGTGGGTCACTGATGAGGCTTAATTGGCCCAAACTAGCTAGTTTGGCCCAGAAAAACTTGCCCACTCTACGGTTTTTATTTCTGTGTTGTTATCTTTGCTTCCAATGGATAACCTTTTTTGCAGAACATTTAATTTCACCACAGCTGGAGTCAAGGGAATGTGTGGCAGCCGTAAAAAGTCTCCCTGCCCTTCATCAAAGTGCGGGATATATTTTCTAGACCTTTTGGATCACTGCTTCCCCTGAGGAAGTTAGAAAATATTTGAGGGTCACAGATGAGGCCTAATTGGCTGAAACTAGTCTAGAAGAAGAAGAAGAATTTATTGAACATTTTAACATGCATTCAAAGTAATGACGAACAAAGCTGAACTCAATCTGGGTTGTGCAGTGTAAGGGTCTTCGAACCTCCATTATCTCTCACTAACACACTCAATCATACTGAAATTTCATATTTGGACACAATAATTTCAAAGGCTCTCCTTTCAGATTATGTATTCTGCTCCCAGTACTTACGATGCAATGTCTTAACAGCAACAAGTTCATCTACCTTCTGATCAGCCACTGTTAAGAATCCTTTATATACACTCCCAAAATGACCTGGAAAATTACATAGGCATATCATTCATCATACATATTTTGCATGTGCGTAATGAAAAATATTTGCAAATAAGATGTGTTTGTGAAACACGAACATGTCCCCGGGCATGGTAATTTTTTTTTTCAAATTTGGTCACAGTTCAAAGTCAAGGTCACAGGTCAAGATTTTTGGTTTGAGTGGGAAGCCCTTGGCACAAGGAACTTACATGCCAAATATGAAGGCTCTATCTTAAAAGGTTTGAAAGTTATGAACAATAATATTTTTTTCTTTAAAGTAGGTCGAGGTCACAGGTAAAAAAATTTTGCATGAATGTAAAGCTCTTGTCACAAGGAACCTACATGCCAAATATGAAGACTCTATCTTAAACGACTGAAAAGTTATGATCAATTTTATTTTTTCTTTTAAGTAGGTCAAAGTCATGGTAAAAAAAAATTGCATGAATGTAAAGCTCTTATCACAAGGAACCTACATGCCAAATATGAAGGCTCTATCCCAAATGGTTTGAAAGTTATGACCAAAATATTAATTTTTTCTTTTAAGTAGGTCAAAGGTCAAGGTCACAGGTCAAAAAGTTTTGCATGAATGTAAAGCTCTTGTTACAAGGAACCTACAAGCCAAATATGAAAGCTGTATCTTAAACGGTTCAAAAGTTATGACCAATGTTAACTTTTTCGTTTATGTAGGTCATAGGTCAAGGTCACAGGTCAAAAATTTCCGTGTGATTGTAAAGCTCTTGTCACAAGGAACCTACATGCAAAATATTAAGGCTGTATCTCAAATGGTTCAAAATTTATGACCAAAATGTTATCTTTTTTTATTTTAAGTAGGTCAATGGTCAAGGTCAAGGTCACAGGTCAAACTTTTTTGCATGAATGTAAAGCTTTCGTCACAAGGAACATACATACCAAATATGAAGGCTGTATCTCAAGTGGTTCAAAAGTTATGACCAATGTTATTTTTTTCTTTTAAGTAGGTCAAAGGTCAAGGTCAAGGTCTAAGGTCAAATTTTTTTGCATGAATGTGAAGCTCTTGTCACAAGGAACGTTCATGCCAAATATGAATACTCTATCTCCAACGGTTCAAAAGTTATGACCAACGTTAAAGTTGTGCATGGACAAACCAACAAACAAACCAATAGACAGGGCAAAAACAATATGTCCCCGCTATCGCTATCGGGGACATAAAAAGAGAGAAATCAGCTAACTATAAAACATTTCCTTTACAAATCATATGTAAACCCTAAGATGCCAGTCACAACAATTGTTGTCTGCTTTGTTGTCTGTCGTTTACTTTAAAAGCAATATGTTGCAAACAGTGTGGACCCTGAACAGACTGCTCCTACAGGAGCAGTCTGATCAGGGTCCACACTGCTTGCCTGTATGCAAAAATATATTTAAAAACTTTGCAAGAAGATGCAGCAGATAAACAAACACAGATAATGGATTTTGAGATGAAATTTTTCTTGGCATCTTAACCCTTATCTTGCTGAATATTCAGTTAAGCCACACCCATTTCTGTCTATCAACCAATCAAATTACTTAATGTAATTTATTGCTACAAATTCATAAACTGAATGCCAAACAGTGTAGATCCTGATCAGATGGCTTCTTCAGAAGCCATCTGATCTCAATCTACACTGTTTTCAAAGATAGGGGTTGTCGTGAACAGCAAGATAAGGGTTAAGTCAAAGGAAAGAATTTGTTCTGCAAAGGGAGCAAAGTAGCCCCTCTCTTGGAGAATGATGATTTTTATCTAGATTTTCCCTGTTGTGCGTAAAATACTTTTCTTTTCGATATGCCACTGGATTAAATTGTGTCATGTTTTGGTAAGCTGTGTCTCAGCTCAATATGCAAGGCTTAGTTGCTCAGTCAGAGGAGCAGCAGACTGCAGTACCACACACAAGTACTGGTAAACCGCTTAGAGGATCTAAGTCTGCCCAGGGAAAGGGGTGTGAGTCGGTCCGTCCATGCTTATAAACCCTATTGGTTTCATTGTGCAACAGGGCACTAGTTGGCCAGTGCGTGGTTACCCTTCTGTCTGTGTATGCCCCACAGAGTGGTTTAAGTGCTGAAGTCAAGGACTTGTTCTTTGACCAACTGCGTGCTGTGACTGCCAGGATCCCAGGATCCGAACTCCTGATCCCATGCGGAGATTGGAATGGCCACGTAGGCCGTGCAGGCACTGGCTACAAGGAAGTGCATGGTGGGATCGGGTATGGTAGACCTGAACCAGATGTTGAGGGTGAGAGGATTCTAGAGTATGCCCTGGCTTTTGACCTGCTTCTTGGAAACACATGTTTCAAGAAACGTGACAGTCATCTTATCACATACAAGTCAGGAAGCGCAGCGACGCAAATAGATTTCATCCTTTACCGCAGGACAATGCGCAAACTTGTCACAGATGTGAAAGTGATCCCTGGAGAGGAAGTAGCCCTGCAACATCAGCTACTCATATGCGACATGAGGATTGATGTGCCACCAAAACCCAAGCGCAAGTTCACCCCCAGACTAAAAGTTTGGAAGCTGAAAGAATCTCAGACAAGAAATCATTTCCAGGAGGTTTTCAGCCAGCATGTGAGTGCTTCGGCAGGTGTAGCAGATGCTACCACTGAGGATATATGGAACAGCATCAAGACCGGTCTGCTCAAGACAACTGAAGAGGTGTGTGGCACAACTCGGCCTCACCGCTGGCGTCGCGAAACCTGGTGGTGGAATGAGGATGTTAATAAGGTCATAGCAGCCAAGCAGCAAGCCTTTAAAGCTTGGAAGACTGGTAAGGGCACCCGTGCATCATATCTTGCGGCCAAACGCATAGCCAGACGTGCGGTGCACCATGCTCGCCAAGAAGCTGAGAAGGAGATCTACAAGAATATTGACCCTAAGTCCTCAGAAGTATACCGCCTTGCTAACCAGATGAGAAGAGAGAATGCCGATGTTGTAGGTGACAAACCAGTAAAGAATGATGCAGGGGAGATGTCAATGAGTGATGACTCAAAGCAGAGGGCCTGGTTAGAACACTACCAAAGGCTACTCAATGTTGAGTTCGACTGGGACCCAGACCACCTGTCTGATGAACCACCAGTGGAAGGGCCACCCATCCCAATCACAATTGATATGGTTAAGAAGGCTATCTCTCAGATGAAGACTGGCAAAGCACCTGGTCCCTCTGGCATAGTGGTGGAGATGATAAGAGCTGCAGGTAATGCGGGTGCCTCGATGATCCGTGACCTTGCAGCTGCAATCATCCGTGATGGGAAGGTACCTTCTGACTGGGAACAGAGTTTCATTGTCTGTCTCTACAAGGGCAAGGGCGATGCATTGGAACGGGGCAACTACCGTTGTCTCAAGCTGACAGAACAGGTCATGAAAGTCCTGGAAAGGATTGTGGATGGCCTCATTAGGCAGTTGGTGTCCATCGACGATTCCCAGTTTGGCTTCGTCCCAGGAAGAGGCACAACAGATGCAATTTTTGTTGTCCGACAGCTGCAAGAGAAGTATCTGGCGGCCAACAAGAGACTCTACATGGCTTTTGTAGACCTGGAGAAGGCATTTGATCAAGTGCCTCGGAAAGTCATCTGGTGGGCACTAAGAAAACTTGGAGTAGACGAGTGGATTGTGAAACTGGTCCAAGGGATGTACGCAAATGCTCGGAGCCGTGTCCGCGTTGGTGATGGTTACAGTGAAGAATTCAAGGTGAAGGTGGGTGTTCATCAAGGCTCTGTTCTCAACCCACTGCTTTTCATCATTGTGCTTGAAGCCTTGTCATGCGAGTTCCGCTCTGGAGTCCCCTGGGAGGACCTGTATGCTGATGACCTTGTCATCATAGCTGAATCCCTTGAGGAATGTGTCAGGAGGCTCTTAACTTGGAAAGACGCAATGGAGGCGAAAGGGCTGAGAGTGAATGCAGGAAAGACAAAGATCATGATCTGTGGTACAGGTCTGGACCTCTTGCAGAGTACAGGCCAGTTCCCATGCGCTGTATGTCGCACTGGAGTGGGCAGCAACAGTATCTTTTGTAATGGCTGCAAGTTCTGGGTGCACAAGAAATGCAGTGGGCTCAAACGCTTGATAGAGGACCCTGAGTACAGGTGTACACGGTGCCAAGGAACTGCACGCCCCTTGGATGGCAGACCACAGAGGGAAGTTCAAGTCGGATCAGACAAGCTGGAGGTTGTAGCTTCCTTCTGCTACCTAGGTGATATGCTCTCTGCAGGGGGTGGTTGCGACCTTTCAACTACATCACGTGTGAAAACAGCCTGGAAGAAATTCAAGGAGTTGCTACCAGTTCTCTCTTCCCGCCACCTCTCGTTCAAGACACGTGGCCGTGTGTATAGCTCTTGTGTGCGGAGCGCAATGCTCCATGCCAGTGAGACATGGCCATTGACAAAGCCAAACCTCCAACGTCTACAGCGAAATGACAGGGCAATGATCAGACAGATCTGCAATGTCAAGCCACAGGACACTGTCACCATCAGGTCCAGTGAGTTACTTGAGCGTCTTGGCATTGAGGACCTGGACCTCATCCTGAAAGAGAGAAGACTTCGCTGGTATGGACATGTGGAACGCTCCAACGGTGCAATCAAGACTGCCTGTGACATACAGGTAAGTGGAAAGCGGGGGCCAGGAAGGCCCAAGATGACCTGGAAACAACTAACAGAAAGAGATTGCAGAGAATGGAAGCTCTCTGCTATCGATCCTCATGATAGACAAGCCTGGAGATCTGGTGTAAGATCTGCCATGCGTGCAGCAAGCCAGCTACCTGGAAGGGGGCCCACTTATGTGGACGTTGCCCCTGTACCTGCACGTTAATCAAAAATCCGTTGATGATGAAGATGATGAGATATCATTTCCTCTCAATATCGGGTAGAAGTCCCACAAAATTGGAAGCAACATCTCCAAAATGACCTATACAGTGTTGACAGGGACATTAAACCTCAAATCAAACAAAGGTCATGGATTCAATCAAAGTGACTGGCAATTTTGTTTTGTGAAGATTTATTGTGAAACATTTTTGCAACAATTTTCCTTTTGTTGATTTTCACTGAAAAATAAGAATACTGTACTTGTACTGCAAATGTTGTCTGCTACAGTGCTTAGCACTTTGAGGTTTAAAACAATAATAACTAGAGCTGTCAGTGAAACTGACTAGGGCCCCGGCAGCGCTATCAGAGGAGTAGGAAAATGTTGATGTTAAAAAAGACGTTTTTTTTTCCTTTCACCTCTAAGTATGACCTTGACCTTTGAGGTATGGACCTGGGTCTTGCGCGTGACACACTGTTACATAATGGTTAATATTTCTGCTAAGTAATATTTAAATCCATCCAGGTATAAGAAAGTTATAGATTGGACACAATAAAAAAGACGCTTTTTTGACCTTTTATCTCTAAGTATGACCTTGACCTTTGAGGTACGGCTGTGGGTCTTGCGTGTGACACTTCGTCACATTATGGTTAACATTTCTGCCAAGTAATATTTAAATCCATCCAGGAATAATAACAAAGTTATTAATTGGACACAGGAAAGACCCTTTTTTGACCTTTAACCTCTAAGTATGACCTTGACCTTTGAGGTACGGACCTGAGTCTTGCGCGCAACACTCCATCACATTATGGTTAACATTTCTGCCAAGTAATATTTAAATCCATCCAGGAATAAGAAAGTTATGGAGGATAAAAAAATTTGTGGACGGACAGACGGACAGACAGACAGACAGACAGACGGACGGACAGAGTGATGCCAAGTAATATTTAAATCCATCCAGGAATAATAAAAAGTTATGGAGGATAAAAAAATTTGTGGACGGACAGACGGACAGACGGATGGACAGACAGACAGACGGACGGACAGAGTGATTACTATAGGGCACCCACACTTTCAGTGCGGGGCCCTAATTACATCAAATTCAGTAAGACCACGTCCTCATGATTAATCTTGTCATATATGACTCTGTTAGATTCTACAAGATATTGTGTGGACTATAAGAATCTAATATGGTTGTGAGAGGTGGATGGAAAAATCCGTCCCGAGGGTCACTGTCCGGCATCACTCGGCACGCCTCGTGATGCCGGACAGTGATCCCGAGGGACGGATTTTTCTATCCACCCGTCACACCCATATTGGATTCTTTTTCTTGCATACCTTCCATTTCTTAGTGCGGATTTTAAATGCTGCAGTCTCTTTGGAACCGATGTCCGCCATATTGTGATGACACTGCAGGAATGTTTAGTGACATCATGTAACGTGCTGTAATGTCAACCTTAACGCCTGCGCATACGAGGTCGTAATCAACCAGTGCATTTATCAAACACACGATAATATTCGACTTTGGGTCAGAACACCAGGGTCAAAACATAAATTTCTATCCCAGGGTAAAATCATGGATTTCCTTGTCTGGTGTGCAAGAAAAGTTGTTCTACATTTCTTTCCGAATTTGATAAAGTTGAAAATGACAGTTCTATATGTTTGGTGGCTAGAATGAACGCACCAGAAAGTGATGAATTTGACAATGATCAATCATACAGACCCAGCTTTACACTCTTATAACTTAACCTTGTACTGCTGAATAAATTAATTTTGAAACACCCATTTCTGACTATCAACCAATCAAATTAATTGATATAATGTATTCATTCAAGCTGCAAACTGAATGAAACAAGTGAATAAGCACTGCTTATTAGATAACCCCTGCATGACAATGGTCAATAATAAAAAAGAGCAGACATGTTAAAAAGAAGTTGAACTCATAGCCGGCAACTTGGCCCAAAATTATTGAAACACAAAACCTATTTGATGAGTTTTAAGCATCTGTTCAACTTCGCACTAACAAGGTACCCACTCCCTATACACTTAAACATTATTTGACCTCAAAGAATGGCTAAGTTAAAAAAGACGATATATACACTTTAACATTATTAGACTTCAAAAAATGGCTAAATTAAAAAAGACAAAAAAGTGAAAGAAATAATTTTAGGAGTATGAGAAAACCACATGCACATCTTCAGACCTATATGAAAACACCTGCAAAGTTTCAAAACGATCACCCTAAAACTGTGAGAGGAGTTGGGCTAACCAAGGTACCACTCCTTATACACTTTAACATTATTAGACCTCAAAAATGGCTATGTTAAATGAAAACTTATCTAGGGACATAACTCCAAAAGTTATGAGCCCTTGATAAATATTTTATAACAACAGATTCCTTACCTCAGGCACCAAGTGTGATATAAGTTTCATTAATTTAGAACAATAAATACAAAAGTTATTAAAATTATTAAGCAAGATATACAGGAAAATCAAAAGTGTCACAGACAAGTTTTCAAGAATTACAAAGGGGAATAACTTTAACAGTATTGATAGCAGGACCTTTATTTTCATGTAGCAGCAGCATCTCATCAATATCAACATTTATGCAAAAAATGATAAGATTCTGTAAACTGTTAAGGAAGATATGCAGGGAAAACCAAAGTGTTACGGACAGACGGACGGACAGACAGACGGACAACATGAAAACAGTACACCCCCTTAAACTTTGTTTGCGGGGGCTATAATGACAAACAGTGTAGATCCAAAAAGAAGCCATCAGGAGCCAGTTGTTCAAAGCATTGTTAGCTTAACGAGTTTGTTAGTGGTCAAACTGTTAACTGTTCTAGCAACAGCAAAAATATTAATTAATGATCGAAGTTTTAAAGATACGTTAACTAAAGACGTCATTAGTTTTGAACAACTGGCCCCCGATCTATATCGATACTGTATGGAAAGGTAGGTGTCATCATTGCTCAATAGGACAAGGGTTACTTTTAGACATAAGTGCTCATCACTAGTGTAATGTGATCAATGTTGCAAAAGTACTATTCATTAAGTCAAAAACTCACAAGAACTCTGAGGTGAATAATAAACTCACAGGAAATTCTGCAAGTTTTCAAATAGAAAATGAGCCTTTTCATCTGAAATGTCTAAAAACCTTGTCTTTTTGAAAGGCATAAGCTGTCTTGATCAGTGTTTAGGGAACATTTGAGGGTTAACAATTTGGATTTGGGTAAAACAACATGTTCTGGTTTCTGTTAATACAAAACAAAAAATTAGTATGAAAAGTAGAAGTAAAACAAAGATCAGGAATTGATACAATTAACTTACTCCACCCATAAAAGACACCAAAGGGAAAGTAATACAAACATTAAGCGACCAGACCATAATGGAAACCTAAACAAAGGAAGGCCATAAGGACAGTTACTTTCCCACAAAATGGCCATATGGCCATCCAAAACCAAAAGACACAAGTGATACACACAGTAAGTAACAAACAACAACATAAATAAATCACCACAGAAGAGCCGCCTTGGAACGGTCAGTGGAAGATTTCCACTGGGGGGCTTAAATCGATTTTACGTGGCCACAATCCTCGCCCTCACTTCCGTCGCGATTTAGACAAATAATTTGTTCAGTCCGCATGAAGGCCTCCTGACTCATCAGTGCAACATCTCCGTGAACACAAAAATCAAAGAACCACAGAGGTGAGACAACGGTGAGGACTCGACAGCAAGAAACCACTGAAATGCTTGAGCAAAAGAAAACCAACAGTTAGACTCCGATGAGCCCGACCAGAGACAGAGCATCAGAAGGTACATGTTTGGATGCTTACTTTTTGTTTGACAAAATACTCGGATTACAGCACACTTTAACCCTTAGATGCCGAGAAAAACTGCACTGTAAATATCGTCTGTTTATGCCGTCTGCTAAATCCTCTTGCAAACTTGTTAAAAACATTTTTGCTTACAGGCAAGCAGTGTGGACCCATAACAGACTGGTCCTAGACGAGCGGTCTGATCTGGGTTCACACTGTTTGCAACAATGACTTTTTAAGTAACCGGCAGACGACAAAGCAGACGACAATTGTCGTGACTGGCATTTTATGGGTTAATGGTTAATATATAAGAGTATCAGGTAATAAATGAGTAACTGCATAACTATGTGGTTTCAGAAACAGTCAAAACTATTGTTGGGTGTCAGGGAAGACATTCTTAATGGTCAACATCAGCCTGTTCATCTTGGGCAAAATTTCAAATAGTTTCTCTCACACATAGGGATAATACGTCTATTTTCAAAAACACATGTAAAATCACTTCATGTTGCAACTTTTTTATATCATAATATAGGGATAAAAGTATTGCCTAAACAAGAGCTGTCACTATAGGTGATCAAAACTATTGTTGGGTGTCAGGGAAGACATTCTTAATGGTCAACATCAGCCTGTTCATCTTGGGCAAAATTTCAAATACACTGTTTCTCTCATACATAGGGATAATACGTCTATTTTCAAAAACACATGTAAAATCACTTCATGTTGCAACTTTTTCATATCATAATATAGGGATAAAAGTATTGCCTAAACAAGAGCTGTCACTATAGGTGACCAAATCAAAGAACCACAGAGGTGAGACAACGGTGAGGACTCGACAGCAAGAAACCACTGAAATGCTTGAGCAAAAGAAAACCAACAGTTAGACTCCGATGAGCCCGACCAGAGACAGAGCATCAGAAGGTACATGTTTGGATGCTTACTTTTTGTTTGACAAAATACTCGGATTACAGCACACTTTAACCCTTAGATGCCGAGAAAAACTGCACTGTAAATATCGTCTGTTTATGCCGTCTGCTAAATCCTCTTGCAAACTTGTTAAAAACATTTTTGCTTACAGGCAAGCAGTGTGGACCCATAACAGACTGGTCCTAGACGAGCGGTCTGATCTGGGTTCACACTGTTTGCAACAATGACTTTTTAAGTAACCGGCAGACGACAAAGCAGACGACAATTGTCGTGACTGGCATTTTATGGGTTAATGGTTAATATATAAGAGTATCAGGTAATAAATGAGTAACTGCATAACTATGTGGTTTCAGAAACAGTCAAAACTATTGTTGGGTGTCAGGGAAGACATTCTTAATGGTCAACATCAGCCTGTTCATCTTGGGCAAAATTTCAAATAGTTTCTCTCACACATAGGGATAATACGTCTATTTTCAAAAACACATGTAAAATCACTTCATGTTGCAACTTTTTTATATCATAATATAGGGATAAAAGTATTGCCTAAACAAGAGCTGTCACTATAGGTGATCAAAACTATTGTTGGGTGTCAGGGAAGACATTCTTAATGGTCAACATCAGCCTGTTCATCTTGGGCAAAATTTCAAATACACTGTTTCTCTCACACATAGGGATAATACGTCTATTTTCAAAAACACATGTAAAATCACTTCATGTTGCAAATTTTTCATATCATAATATAGGGATAAAAGTATTGCCTAAACAAGAGCTGTCACTATAGGTGACCAATGCCCCCCCCCCCCCCCCCCCCCCGGTGGGAGCCAATTTCTGAGTTTTTGCTAAATTTCAAGGGGAGATAATTCAGCCAAAAATGACAACAGAGTTCTGGCCCTTGGTCAGAATGTAGCCCTTGTGATGGTGAATAAGTGTGTGAAGTTTCATGGGGCTAGGTCAAATATTTTTAAAGTTATGATCAAGGTTAAAGTTTTTGTGACGGACAGACAGACAAACAAACAAATAAACAGGGACAGACAGACAAACTAACAAACAGGGCAAATACTATATGCCCCCCCCCCCCCCCCCCCCCCCCGAATCAATGATTCTAGGGGGGGGGGGGGGGGGGAGGGAGGAGCATTAAAATTAGAATGAAAGTACATGTTTAGATGCTTACTTTTTGTTTGAAAAACTACTCAGATTACAGCACACTTCCAACATTAACCCTTAAGATGCCGAGAAAAACTGCACTGTAAATATCGTCTGTTTATGCCGTCTACTAAATCCTCTTGCAAACTTGTTAAAAACATTTTTGCTTACAGGCATGCAGTGTGGACCCATAACAGACTGCTCCTAGAGGAGCGGTCTGATCTGGGTTCACACTGTTTGCAACAATGACTTTTTAAGTAACCGGCAGACGACAAAGCAGACGACAACTGTCGTGACTGGCATTTTATGGGTTAATGGTTAATATATAAGAGTATCAGGTAATAAATGAGTAACTGCATAACTATGTGGTTTCAGAAACAGTCAAAACTATTGTTGGGTGTCAGGAAAGACATTCTTAATGGTCAACATCAGCCTGTTCATCTTGGGCAAAATTTCAAATAGTTTCTCTCACACATAGGGATAATACTTCTATTTTCAAAAACACATGTAAAATCACTGCATGTTGCAACTTTTTCACAACATAATGTAGGGATAAAAATATTGTCTAACAAGAGCTGTCACTATAGATGACCAATGCCCCCCGTTGGAGCAAATTTCTGAGTTTTTGCAAAATTTCAAGGGGAGATAATTCAGCCAAAAATGACAACAGAGTTATGGCCCTTGGTCAGAATTTAGCCCTTGTGATGGTGAACAAGTGTGTGAAGTTTCATGGGGCTAGGTCAAATACTTTTGAAGTTATGATCAAGGTTAAAGTTTTTGTGAAGGACAGACAGACAAACAGACAGACAGGACAAATACTATATGCCCCCCGAATCAAAGATTCTCGGGGGGCATAAAAAAGTTTACTCCAAATAAGTGGCCTGAAATAGCTACGCAAATATGCCAGTCCATGAAAATACACTGCAGTGAAATTATTGGGATTGGCAAAATGCATAAATTTCCAGCCACGATAATAGCTGCATGATGTCCCAATATGTGGCAATGCTTAACCCATTTTGTACCAGAAACCCAAAAATGGGTTGTTGGCATACAGTGCAGGCCCAGATCAGATGCTGCAGAACGCTGCGTCTGATCAGGGTCTACACTGTTTGCGAAAAGTTAAGCCATTTTCCAAATAAAATTTGATGAAAACACAACCTGACACCCCTTAATTTTGGAATGGACTCCTGGTATATGTTAGGAGGAAGATTCCATTTGGTACAAAAAGGGTTAACTCTTATCCTGCTGTTCACGACAACCCTTTCCTTTGCAAACAGTGTAGATCCAGATCAGATGGCTTCTAAAAAAGCCATCTGATCAGGATCTACACTGTTTGACATTGAATTTATGAATATGTAGGAATAAATTACATCAAGTAATCTGATTGGTTCAAAGTCAGAAATGGGTGTGGCTAAACTGAATATTCAGCAAGAGAAGGGTTAAAGTCATGTGACAGTTACCTGCACCCAGAGCTTCTCCCATCTGTAGGAACTGCCTGTCAATCAGCAGGTGATGGTCCTGTAGCAGTAAGCGTGTATTCTCATCAATTCCTGTAGAGGTTGGGGAGGCACCGGCTGCCATAGCGGCATCTCCTTGTTCAGCATATGCTATGGAAATAAGAACAGACTAGTCAGAATCACCCTTAATCCATTAAGTACCAGAAACCCCTAAACAGGTAGCCTAGCAAACAGTGCAGGCCCAGATCAGATGCCGCAGAACGCGGCGTCTGATCAGGGCCTTCACTGTTTGCTAAAAGTTCAGTCATTTTCCAAATAAATTTTGATGAAATCACAACCTCACACCCATTAAGTTTGAAATGGACTCTCGCTATATATAAGGAGGAAGATTCCATTTGGTACAAAAAGGGTTAAATCATTGGGCTCTTCAATTGTTATATGTTGGACAAGTCCATTTGTCATTGTAAGGGGTGTTGGGTCTATTTTTTTCGTTTTTGTTCTACAGAAAATCCTGTTAGTAAAAAGTGTAAACCCTGATCATTATGCAATGTCTGATTAGGGTCTGTACTGTTTACCTTGCCAGCCTCTGTAACTCAGTTGGATGCGCATCTGACTGGTGATCAGGTCACAGGTTCGACACCTACAAGGTCGGCAACATTCTTTTGCCAATACTGATTGTGAAATCTTTTCTACTGTTGTTTATTCCCTTCCCCTGATTCAAGAAAGGCGGTAGTCGCGTTTCTGGTGAAAGAATGTACACTGGACTGGTTAACTGCTTATGTATAAGCCAGCCCTGGAAAAGTGTCATTAGGTACACCGACTGGCTCAACTGAACCTAAATAGTGTTGACTGAGCCATTAAACTCTTAACAAAGAAACTCTTTGCCTCCGTCCCTTTTAAGAATGGGTAAAGAGGAATGGATACACCTACAACTGGCCATATGTGGGTCTGATTCCACACTTCTCCAGAAATTCCTTGCCCACGCCCATAGGGGCTTGAAGAAATATATGGGCTGCATGATGCTTCCACGCAGAGCTGAATCTGGCCCGCACACTAGTACTGGTAAACCGCTTAGAGGATTAAGCCTTCCAGGAAGCGCGGTGCGAGGCGGACCGTCCATGCTAATAAACCCTATTGGTTTCATTGGGCGACAGGGCTCGAGATGTCATTTCATTCCAAAATGACCTTTACAGTGTTGATGGGGAAGTTAAACCTCAAAACAAACAAATCTCCAGAAATTCAGATGTGTCAATAAACCATGGTCCTGTCTCCATAAGACCTTAGCTGTTGGTGGGATGAAAAACTCGAACATACCCAAAGTACCCATAACATAGGTTTCTGAGAAAAATAAGGAAAATCATCCCTTAACCTTTTCCACTCTAGAGGCTAATTCAGCAGACAATAAATGTTGATATTTTTCTAATTTTTCCCAAAAACAGTATGTGACATCTCATGCAAATTGTCTCCATAGTTTCCCCAAAAAACAGGATGTGACATCTCATGCAAATTGTCTCCTATGGAGACAATTTGCATGAGATGTCAAATCCCTTCCCCTGATTCAAGAAAGGCGGTAGTCGCGTTTCTGGTGAAAGAATGTACACTGGACTGGTTAACTGCTTATGTATAAGCCAGCCCTGGAAAAGTGTCATTAGGTACACCGACTGGCTCAACTGAACCTAAATAGTGTTGACTGAGCCGTTAAACTCTTAACAAAGAAACTCTTTGCCTCCGTCCCTTTTAAGAATGGGTAAAGAGGAATGGATACACCTACAACTGGCCATATGTGGGTCTGATTCCACACTTCTCCAGAAATTCCTTGCCCACGCCCATAGGGGCTTGAAGAAATATATGGGCTGCATGATGCTTCCACGCAGAGCTGAATCTGGCCCACACACTAGTACTGGTAAACCGCTTAGAGGATTAAGCCTTCCAGGAAGCGCAGTGTGAGGCAGACCGTCCATGCTAATAAACCCTATTGGTTTCATTGGGCGACAGGGCTCTAGATGTCATTTCATTCCAAAATGACCTTTACAGTGTTGATGGGGAAGTTAAACCTCAAAACAAACAAATCTCCAGAAATTCAGATGTGTCAATAAACCATGGTCCTGTCTCCATAAGACCTTAGCTGTTGGTGGGATGAAAAACTCGAACATACCCAAAGTACCCATAACATATGTTTCTGAGAAAAATAAGGAAAATCATCCCTTAACCTTTTCCACTCTAGAGGCTAATTCAGCAGACAACAAATGTTGATATTTTTCTAATTTTTCCCAAAAACAGTATGTGACATCTCATGCAAATTGTCTCCATAGTTTCCCCAAAAAACAGGATGTGACATCTCATGCAAATTGTCTCCTATGGAGACAATTTGCATGAGATGTCAAATCCTGTTTTCTGGGAAAAATAAGTGTGACATCTCATGCAAATTGTTTCCATAGTTTCCCAAAAAAACAGGATGCGACATATCAAGCAACTTGTCTCCTATGGAGGCAATTTGCATGAGATGTCAAATCCTGTTTTCTGGGAAAAATAAGATAGATAGGAGACAATTTGCATGAGATGTCAAATCCTGTTTTCTGGGGAAAATAAGAGAGATAGGAGACAATTTGCATGAGATGTCAATTCCTATTTTCTAGGAAAAATTAGATAGGAGACAATTTGCATGAGATGTCAAATGCGGTTTTCTGGGAAAAATAAGATAGATAGGAAACAATTTGCATGAGATGTCAAATCCTGTTTTCTGGGAAAAATAAGATAGGACAAAATTTGCATGAGATGTTAAATCCTGTTTTCTGGGAAAAATAAGATAGGAGACAATCTGCATGAGATGTTAAACCCTGTTTTCTGGGAAAAATAAGATAGGAGACAATTTGCATGAGATGTAAATCCTGCTTTCTGGGAAAAATAAGACAAGAGGGCCCAGAGGGCCCTGGTTCGCTCACCTGTGTGTCACTGTCTTGAGTACATTCTATTTTCAGCTCTTGTGGCCATCTTGTTCATCAGCAGAGTGATTTTAGCTTATTTGGTAGGGAGTAACCTCGGCAACATTCCTGGGAACTTTGAATCAAATTGGCCTTAGGGTTTAGGGGGAGTTTCCGTTTGAATCAAATTTACAATATTTTTCTATTTTTACCTCCGGTGGCCATTTTGTTAATCTGAGTGGGATTGTTTTAGCCTTTTTGGTAGAGGATCATCTAAGCAAAATTGTCACAAGGATCCTACATGCTAAATATGAAGGCTGTATCTCAAATGCTTTAAAAGTTATGACAAAGTAGGTCAAAGGTCAAGGTCATGGGTCAAAAGTTTTGAATGGCTGAGAAAACCTTGTCACAAGGAACATGCATGCCAAATATGAAGCCTCTATCTCATATTGTTCAAAAGGTATGATAAAGTAGGTCACAGGTCAAGGTCACAGGTCAAATCTTTATGAGTGGGAAGCCCTTGTCAGAAGGAACCTACATGCCAAGTATGAAGGCTCTATCTCAAACGGTTCAAAAGTTATGACAAAATAACCTACTGATCTACTTTTTGATTTGACATGACCCATATTCGAACTTAACTGAGATATTGTCCAGATGATCATTCTGAGCAAGTTATATGATGATTTGACTGAAACTGTGGCCTCTTAGAATGTTCAAAACGTTTTTCTATGATTTGACCTGCTGACCTACTTTTTGACCCGACATGACCCATATTCAAACTTGACACAGATATTGTCAAGATGATCATTCTGAGCAAGTTTGATGATGATCGGACCAAAACTTGGGCCTCTAGTGTGTTCACAAGGTTTTTCAACAATCTGACCTACTGACCTACATATTGGCCAGACATGAACAATATTCAAAATTAACCGAGATTTTGTCAAATGATCATTTTGAGCAAGTTTGATGATGATCGGACCAAAACTGTAGCCGCCAGTGTGATCAGAGGTTTTTTCTATGATTTGACCTACTGACCTACTTTTTGACCCAACATGACCCATATTTGAACTTGACTGAGATATTGTCAAGATGATCATTCTGGGCAAGTTTGATGATGATCGGACCTAAATTGTGGCCTCTAGTGTGTTCACAAGGTTTTTCTCTGATTTGACCTACTGACCTACTTTTTGACCCTACGTGACCAATATTCGAATTTGACCGAGAAATTGTCAAGATAATCATTCTGAGCAAGTTTCATGATGATCAGCCCAGAACTGTGGCCTCTAGTGTATTCACAAGGTTTTTCTATGATTTGACCTGCTGACCTACTTTGTTAACAGACATAACCCATATTTGAACTTGACCGAGATATTGTCAAAATGATCATTCTGGGCAAGTCTGATGATGATCGGACCAAAACTGTGGCCTCTAGTGTGTTCACATGGTTTTTCTATGATTTGACCTACTTACCTACTTTTTGACCCGACATGACCCGTATTCAAACTTGACCGAGATATTGTCAAGATGATCATTCTGGGCAAGTTTGATAATGATTGGACCAAAACTGCGGCCTCTAGTGTGTTCAGAAGGTTTTTCTATGATTTGACCTACTGATCTACTTTTTGACTCGACAACACCCATATTCGAACTTGACTTAGATATTGTCAAGATAATAATTCTGGGCAAGTTTGATGGTGATCAGACCAAAACTGTGGCCTCTCGTGTCTTCACAAGGTTTTTTACCTGATTTGACCTACTGACCTACTTTTTGACCCGACATGACCCATATTCGAACTTGACCCAGATTTTGTGGTAGTACAAATTGTGTGCAAGTTTAGTTAAAATCAAATCATAAATGAAACATCTATCATGCAGACAAGACCAAAATAGGCAATTTTTGCCTTTTCAGGGGCCGTAACTCCATAACACATGATGGGATAAGGCTGGTTCAAGAAAGGAACCCAGATATCATGGTAGTACAAGTTGTGTGCAAGTCTGGTTAAAATCAAATCATAAATGAAACATCTATTGTGCAGACAAGACCAAAATAGGCAATTTTTGCCATTTCAGGGGCCGTAACTCCGTAACACATGATGGGATATGGCTGGTTCAAGAAAGGAACCTAGATCTCCTGGTGGTACAAGTTGTGTGCAAGTCTGGTTAAAATAAAATCATAAATGAAGATGCTATCGTGCGGACAAGACCAAAATAGGCAATTTTTGCCATTTCGGGGGCCGTAACTCCGTAACACATGATGGGATATGGCTGGTTCAAGAAAGGAACCTAGATCTCATGGTGGTACAAGTTGTGTGCAAGTCTGGTTAAAATCAAATCATAAATGAAGATGCTATCGTGCGGACAAGACCAAAATAGGCAATTTTTGCCATTTCAGGGGCCGTAACTCCGTAACACATGATGGGATATGGCTGGTTCAAGAAAGGAACCTAGATCTCATGGTGGTACAAGTTGTGTGCAAGTCTGGTTAAAATCAAATCATAAATGAAGACGCTATCGTGCGGACAAGACCAAAATAGGCAATTTTTGCCCTTTCAGGGGCCATAACTCTGTAACACATGACGGGATACAGCTGGTTCAAGAAAGGAACCTAGATCTCATGGTGGTACAAGTTGTGTGCAAGTCTGGTTAAAATCAAATCATAAATTAAGATGCTATCGTGCGGACAAGAAATTGTTTACGCACGCACGGACGACGGACGACGGACAAAATGTGATCACAAAAGCTCACCTTGTCACTACGTGACAGGTGAGCTAAAAAAAAAAAAAAAAATCAAAACGTCGCCTGCTGAGAAAAAATACCCAGTATGCAGTGTTAATTATCCTTGTTGCTGTCCTATTCTGGAATTATTGCTAACTCTGAACAATGTGGCCAAGTCTTTCAAATATGTACTCACCATTTGCTCTGTTCTGATCCAGTAACAACTGTCCTTCAGCATCGTACATCATAGTTGGCCCATTTCTAGCCACGTAATTGTTGTAATCTGACTTCTCCCTGAATGGACCAATTCTTCGTTTCTTCATTATAACAAAAAGAACTACGATGGCTGCTATCAGAAGTACAAGGATGACAATTAGAACGATAATACCCAGGCTTATTCCACCCTTCTGGACTGGACTCGCAATGTATATCAACTGGCCGATGTCATAAGACAGGTAGCTGCCAACTTTCACCTAAAATAAAAGAGAGACTTTAAAAAGTAGGTATTTTAGGAACATTTAAATATATTTTAATAAAACTTCACAGTAAATACTTCTTTACACATGTTCAATATTCAGAAAGAATGAAATCAAAATGATGCCTACTTTGTAAATCTTGTCTGTTCCAGATATTCACCTGTTTTGCATTATCTGCTGGTTCCCAGTCTGAAAATTGTAAGAGTTTGAAAAACAGGTAACCAGACCACCCTGACCTTGAAAGGTCAGGGGGGGGTCTGGTTACCTGTTTTTCCAATATTGACAATGTGCAAGCTGGGAGCCAGCAAATAATGCAAATATGGTGAATAGTCATGTTAACTCATTTCTTTTCATGGGCTGAGGCTATAAATTTTTCATTTTTTTATGCCTAAGTCAACTGAGCATTTTTTCTTTTGGTTTTACTTCCCTTTCAAGATTATTTCACTTATTTTGAGCCAACTGTTAATTAGAGGTGGGCGAAAAATGGAGTGCCCGGAAAAAAACTACCAAACCTTCGGTTGCAGAACTTGGCAACTCACTTGTGACCAAAGCAAGGCTCGAATCCACAGCGGTGAAAGACCAAATGATTAAGAGCCAGTGCTCTTGCCCACTACTAGCGGGCCAACAAGGCCCATCACTCAGCTGAGTATATAATTTGTAATGCTCATAAAAATTAAAATATATGTACAAACTAATGAGGTGATTATCCTGCTCAGATCATCATCATCATCATTATCATCATCAGATTTTTAAATAACATGCTGGTACAGGGGCAACATCCACATAAGTGACTCCACCTCCAGGCAGCTGAGCAGGACAAATTTCACGCTCAAAATGTTGAACATTGTTTCACGCTCAAATTTCATGCTCAAAATGTTGAAATCGTTTTATAATCTAAGGGCCTGGATAAATAATATACATTCAAATCCTAGATTGCCATCCAGCAAGTATTTGAGAGTAAAAAGATAACATGAAAACAGTTAATTATATCAAATCATACATTTCATTATTATACCCCTGGCATACGAAGTACGTCAGGTGGTATATAGTTTTCGTCTTTCCGTCCATTTGTCCGTTCGTTGGTTCGTTCATTAGTTAGTTCGTCTGTTTGTACTTCTGTCTGTCCCGCCGTTCGTCAACCTTTACGTCAAAGTTTTGCATTAAACCTTTGCTCATATCTCTGTAACCACACGTTAGATTCTCTTCATATTTGGTAAAGGATATCTCTATAGCATTACCTTTCATATGGAATATCTAAGCCCCTGGGTCAAGCCCCTGCGTGGGCTGTCCATCTGTTTGTCAACTTTTACGTCAACGTAACCTTTTTGATTGCTCATATCTCTGTCACCACGTTGGATTCTCTTCAGATTTGGTACAGGATATCTCTATAGCATTACCTTTCATTTGGAATATCTAAGCTCGCGAGTCAAGCCTCTGGGTGGGCTGTCCATCCGTCAGTCTGTCCGTCCGTTCATCAACATTTACGTCAATGTTTTGTGTTAAACCTTTTTGATTGCTCATATCTCTGTAACCACATGTTAGATTCTCTTAATATCTCTATAGCATTACCATTCATATACAATATCTAAGCCCCTGGGTCAAGCCCCGGGGTGAGCTGTCCGCCCGTTTGTCAACTTTGACATCAAAGTTTTGTGTTAAACCTTTTTTGATTGCTCATATCTCTGTAACTACATGTTAGATTCTCTTCATATTTGGTAAAGGATATCTCTATAGCATTACCTTTTATACGTAATATCTAAGCCCCTGGGTCGAGCCCCTGGGTGGGCTGTCCATCCGTTTGTCAACTTTTACGTCAAAGTTTTGTGTTAAACATTTTTGGTTGCTCATATCTCTGTAACCTCATGTTAGATTCTCTTCATATTTGGTACAGAAAATAGCTATAGTATTAACTTTCATATGGAATATCTAAGCTCCTGGGTCAAGCCCCTGGGTGGGGCTAGGGGTCAATAAGTAAGACTTAGGCATTTTGATTAAGTCCAAGTTTTGTGTTAACTGTTTTCATTATACTCCTTGTTGTTGAAATGCAATAGTTATTCTCAGTGGACTAAATGGAAAGTTTATATGGAAAGGTTCAATGATACAGACAAATTGTCATTTCCACTAAAAGGGGATGGCACTGGCCGGGAGTATACGTGCCCCACTGGGCACTTTCTCTAGTTGTTATACTGCAAAGAAATTTCCAGGCTTTTGATTGGAAAGCGCAAGGGCAATAATTTTCCATATACCCTGTGAGCAAAAATGTTACCCTCAAACGCTTGCCTTCGCTCAAATGTGACGTCCGCCATTTTGAATTTACTGCAGTTGGTAAGAATATTAGCAAAATAATTTCATCCACCACCAAAACTTCAGTCAGAAAATTTAAAAATGAAAACTTTTGATTGCTCTTCAGCCATCGGTACTTTATTCCATTGTTTTGCGTTATAAAACTCTCATTCCATTGTTAAAATTTTCCTACAGAGCACCCTGGTCAACATGCATGCAGAAGGGGGTGTTTGATTGACGTCACATATAACCATGTACTACTGATGACATCCGCTTCAAAGGAATTCTTTGGAAAACATTGCAAAATGTCGTCAGAAAGCTTTCCAGTATAACAAATTCGTTATTTTGATTTTACCCTGGGATAGAAATTTATGTTCTGACCCTGGTATTCCGACCCCAAATCGAATATAAATGTGTGTTTGATAAATGCACTGGTTGATTACAACCTCATGCGCGGCGGCGTCATGCGTGACGGCGTCATGCGTGACATCACTAAACATTCCTGTTGTGTTATCACAAAATGGCGGACGTCGGTAACCAAAGTGACTGCAGCATTAAAAATTTGCAATAGAAATGGAAGGTATGCAAGAAAGAATCATATATGGGTGTGAGGGGTGGATAGAAAAATCCGTCCCTCGGGATCACTGTCCGGCATCACTCGGCAAGCCTTGTGATGCCGGACAGTGTCCCTCGGCACGGATTTTTCCATCCACCCCTCACACCCATATAAGATTCTTATATGCTCTTGGGCGGGGAATATGATCCCATGTTAAATTCTAAGTCGAAAAAGGGGCAAAACTGTGCCAAAAATATTTTGAGGGTTACCTCACCTATTGGTATGAGTTCCCCTTTGGATTATGAACAACTAGTCCAAGTTTCAAGTAAATATGTTTAGTAATGACAGAGATAAAACAAAATGTCCAAGTTTTTGCACAACTACGCCAGAGCTATGACAATACCTCGTCGTTATCTTCGAAAACAGCCGAGCTAATAACTTATATCATAAAATTTCATGAGATAAACATTTTCGGGTAGAAATTCTAAAATAGCATGACCAACTGAAACTCAAAGTTTGTAAACAAGTAACATGTTGACATGTCTGACTGGTAACATTTTTTTGTGATACAAACTTTGTTACATGACTTCATCAAGCATTATGTGTGCCTTCCTTTGGACATAACTGCCCAACAAAGATTCCAATTAGCCGGAGAACCTAATCACACTTTTTCTGAGCAGGCTTATCCACATGTGGTTAACCAGTACAGTGGATATTCTTTTGCAAGAAACTGACAACTGCCTTCCTTGATTCAGCGGAAACATAGCAACTGTTCAAAACTAACTATGTTTTTACCTAACAAATTGTTAAAACTTTGATCATTAAGGACGTCAAGAATTGTAATATTTTGGCTGAAACATGTGAGTAGCTTTTGCAAATGCAAAAGCTACTCACATTTTTCAGCAAAAATACCACAGTATTAGATATTGTACTTACTAGAACAATTAACAATTTGACCACTAGCTAGCTCGTTAAGCTAACGATGCTTTGAACAACTGGGCCCCAGTGATCAGTTTCCATGAGAGAATGTTGTCAACCCAGCAGGTACTGAACCCACATCTTGATAACTCGTCACATATGCATCCGAAAGAGCGACAGAGACCCACAAAATAAATCATAGGTAAAAATCCCACCCAGTGCATTGCTAAAGGTACATACACCTGTGAACACAAAAGCGTTCAAACTCTGATGAAGTACCTTTCAAGGAATCTCTTTGCATCAAGTTAGTTTGACAAGCAAATGCCATTCATCAAAGTAGTCTAAAACTGGATCAAGAAATATACATTGATTGATCTTATTGTGGCAAGTACTTTTTTCCATTTTTAGATCTGATTGACATTCCAGATGTATTCTGATTGGAAAGTGCAAGGTCAACAATGAAATGTACAACACTTTGTGTTTTGAATTTATTTCTGTCTCGCAGTTGACTGATAGGATGTAAGGAAATATTGAATGAAACATCAGATGAAAATGAAGCTCATCAAAGTTTGAACGGATTTGTGTCCACAGGTGTAGCATCATGCACAAGATAAACACTAAAATACATATCTTAATCATGAAGAAAAGCCTACTGAAAAATAATATAAACACCATAATCTATTCTTACAAATTCGGAAACTTTTAGTATCATAAATTATTAATTGACTATCCTGTATTGATCGAAGGTCATCCGTATAAACACCAGGTCAACCTATATTAACTGAGGTCAAGTGAGGTCAAAAATCAATAATCATGTTTTTTAATTGTGTCAAATAATAAAATTGTCATTAATCAAGTACTTTTGTATTGACCCAGTTACAGGTCCTCGGTCAGCTGCATTGGCCCTCGGCCTTCGGCCTCGGGGCCAGTGCAGCAGACCTGGGACCTGTACCTGGGCCAATACCAACTTACTTGATTAATAACATTATATTATTTATCATATATTCTGGTCGCAAAATCTTTTGCTTAGTAGCAAATAGCATAGACCCTGATCAGACTGCTCCTGAAAGGAGCAGTCTGATCAGGGCCTTTACTGCTTGTTCAGGCTTATTTTTATGATGTTTCGTGTCTGAATATTTTTGGTAAATATGGTCATAAAAATTACCTCTACTGCCTGTCTTGGTTCGTTATCTCCAACCTGGCCAGGTTTCACCGGAAGGCACTGCAACTCAGTATCCCCTAGGTCACTCATATTACACTCGTTCTTCCCAATTATTACTGTGTAATCGGATATCTGAAGGCCTAGCTGAAGGTGCTCACCCTGTAAAAATACAATAGCAAGATGGAACAAGAATTCTGTCGAAGGGTTCATTACAAGAGGGCCATGATGGCCCTGGATCGCTCACCTCATCCATAGTGTAACAAGTGGGCCCCAGGGAGGGCCAATATTGGCCCACAGGCTACATGTATAATTTGCATAATCTTGAGGGAGGTCTAAAAGGTGAAGCTTCATACCAAATATCAAAGACCAGAGCCTTCTGGTTTCATACAAGAAGATTTTTAAAGGTTTTCCTAATATAAGTCTATATAAAACCTGGGGGCCTTGGGGCAGGGCCATTTTTGGCCCCAGGTCTATAATTTGAACAATCTTGGTAGAAATCCACAAGACAAAACTTCATACCAAATATCAAAGACCTTGGCCTTCTGGTTTCAGACAAGAGGATTTTCAAAGGTTTCCCATATAAGTCTATGTTAAACAAGTGGGCCCGCTCGGTGGGCCCATTTTTGGCCCCAGGGCTATAATTTGAACAATTTTGGCAGAAGTCCACTAGATGAAGCTTCATACCAAATATCAAAGAACTGAGCCTTCTGGTTTCAGACAAGAACATTTTCCAAGGTTTCCCCTGTATAAGTCTATGTTAAACCAGTGGGCACCGGGGTGGGCCCATTTGTGGCCCTATGGCTATAATCTGAACAATCTTTGTAGAGGTCTACTAGACAAAGCTTCATACCAAATATCAAAGACCTAAGCCTTGTGATTTCAGACAAGAAGATTTTTCAAGGTTTACCCTATATAAGTCTATGTAAAACCAGTGGGCCCCCGTGTTGGTCATTTTTGGCCCCAGGGCTATAATTTGAACAACCTTGTTAAAGGTCCACAAGATGAAGCTTCATAATTAATATCAATGACCTGAGCCTTCTGGTTTCAGACAAGTTTTCCCTATATAGGTAAGTCTATATAAAACCAGTGGGCCGGGGGCAGAGTTATTTTTGGCCCCAAGACTATAATTTGAACAATCTTTGTTGAGGTACACTAGACAAACCTTCATACCAACTAGAATTTGTTTTTCTACAAAAACACAGATGTCTCCCCCGTTTTTGACCTCTAAGTATAACCTTGACATTGGAGGTATTGAGCTGGGTCTTGTGTGCAAAAAATCATCTAATGTAGATGAACATTTCTGCATAGTAACTTTAAAAATGTTCATAGAAAAATAAAAAAGTTATTAGCCATACACAAAAAAGCCCTTTTTTACCTTTGACCTCTAAGTATGGCCTTGACCTTTGTGGTACAACACATCATCTCATGATGGTTAACATTTCTGCCAAGTAATTTCATAATCCATCAAAGAATAAGGAAGTTATTGACTGTCCCTTTTTTTACCTCTGACCTCTAGGTATGACCTTGACATTGGAGGTATGGACCTTGGTCTTGCACATGACTCATGGGCTAATGACGTTGAAAATTTCTGCATGGTTACTTTATAAAGTCCATCCAGAAATAAAAAAGTTACTGACTGGACACAAAAACAAGAGGGCCCAATGGCCCTATATCGCTCACCTGTGTACCAGAAAATCGTATGTGTAGGAGACCACTTGACATTGCTGCATACTAAATATCTGAGCTCTGGGCCTTATGGCTTTGGAGAAGAAGTCCATGGTCAATTTTGACCCAAAGGGCATGGTTGGCAGGATTTATGTAGGCGACCATATTATGTTGCTATATATAAAAAAATATAAGGTCTGTACTTTATGGTTTCAAAGAAGAAGATTTTTGAAGCTTTTTTTTCCATTATAAGTTTATTGGAGTTAAGAAGCCACAGGATTTGGCCAATTTGAACCCCAGGGGCAAGACTCAGGCAGGATTCATGTAGGCAACCACTCCATGTTGTTACATCCTAAATACCAAAGCTTATGGTTTCAGACCGGCCCCGATAGCTCAGTCGGTAGAGTGTCCGCTCCGGGGAACGGGAGGTCTCGGGTTCGATCCAGGGCCGCGACATACCAAAGTCGTTAAAAATGGTACTAGCTGCTCCTCGTTTGGCACTCAGATTTACGGGGTAGAGCTAGGACTGGTCGACCCAGTATCAGGATAATGTGACTGGGTGTGGTATCATGTAATGTGTCTGGGACATGATACTTCAGTGAGGCAGCACTATAAACGTGAGCATTGAGCTCCCTGTCGCAACCAGACACCGTCGTGATATGACTGAAAAATTGTTGAAAGCGACGCTAAACCCGAATTCACACACATTATGGTTTCAGAGAAGACTATTTTTGATTTTTTTTTCCATTTTAAGTTTTTTTTTTCCATTTTAAGTTTTTTTTTCCATTTTAAGTCCATCCATGGTAGCTAATGGGCCATGGGCATGGCCAATTCTTGCCAAAGGGGCATGATTAACAGGATTTATGTAGGTGACCACTTGCCCTTGCTACACGCTAAATATCTAAGCTCTGGGCCCTATGGTTTCAGAGAAGATTTTTGAAGCTTTTTTCCATTATGAGTCTATGGGAGCTAAGGGGCCCCGGGGCGTGGCCCATTTGGACCCCAAGGGCATGAGTGGCAGGATTTATGTAGGTGACCACTTGCCATTACTACATGCTAAATATCTAAGCTCTGGGCCCTGTGGTTTCAGAGAAGAAGATTTTTGAAGATTTTTTTCCATTAGGAGTTTATGGGAACTAAGGGGCCTGGGGCGTGGCCCATTTGGACCCCAGGGGCATGATTGGCAGGATTTATGAAGGTGACCATTTGCCGTTGCTACATGCTAAATATCTAAGCTCTGGGCCCTGTGGTTTCAGAAAAGAAGACTTTTGAAGCTTTTTTCCATTAGGAGTCAATGTGAGCTAAGGGGCCCCAGGATGTGGCCCATTTGGATCCCAGGGGCATGATTGGCAGGATTTATGTAGGTGACCACTTGCCGTAGCTACATTCTAAATATCTAAACTATGGGCACTGTGGTTTCAGAGAAGATGATTTTTGAAGCTTTTTTCCATTAGGAGTCAACGGGAGCTAAGGGACCCCAGGGCGTGGCCCATTTGGACCCCAGGGGCATGATTGGCAGGATTTATGTAGCTGACCATTGGCCCTTGCTACTTGCTAAATATCTAAGCTCTGGGCCCTGTGGTTTCAGAGAAGAAGATTTTTTAAGCTTTTTTCCTTTAGGGGTCTATAGGAGCTAAGGGGCCCTGGGGCGTGGCCTATTTGGAACCCAGGGGCATGATTGGCGGGATTTATGTCGGTGACCACTTGTCGTTGCTACATGCTAAATATCTAAGCTCTGGGCCCTGTGGTTTCAGAGAGAACGATTTTTTAAGTTTTTTTCCATTATGAGTCTATAGGAGCTAAGGGGCCCCAGGGCGTGGTCCGTTTGGACCCCAGGGGCATGATTGGCAGGAATTATGTAGGTGACCACTTGCCGTTACTACATGCTAAATATCTAAGCTCTGGGCCCTGTGGTTTCAGAGAAGAACATTTTTGAAGCTTTTTTCCATTATGAGTCTATAGGAGCCAAGGGGCCCCGGGGCGAGGTCCGTTTGGACCCCAGGGGCATGATTGGCAGGAATTATGTACGTGACCACTTGCTGTTACTACATGCTAAATATATAAGCTCTGGGCCCTGTTGTTTCAGAGAAGAAGATTTTTGAAGCTTTTTTTCCATTATGAGTCTATGGGAGCAAAGGGGCCCCGGGGCGTGGCCCATTTTGAACCCAGGGGCATGATTGGCAGGAATTATGTAGTTAACCACTTGCCATTGCTTCATGCTAAATATCGAAGCTCTGGGCCCTGTGGTTTCAGAGAAGAAGATTTTTGAAGCTTTTTTCCATTATGAGTCAATAGGAGCTAAGGGGCCCAGGGGCGTGGTCCGTTTGGACCCCAGGGGCATGATTGGCAGGAATTATGTAGGTGACCACTTGCCCTTGCTACATGCTAAATATCTAAGCTCTGGGCCCTGTGGTTTCAGAGAGAACGATTTTTTAAGCTTTTTTCCATTATGAGTCTAAAGGAGCTAAGGGGCCCCGTGGCGTGGTCCGTTTGGACCCCAGGGGCATGATTGGCAGGAATTATGTAGGTGACCACTTGCCGTTACTACATGCTTAATATATAAGCTCTGGGCCCTGTTGTTTCAGAAGAGAAGATTTTTGAAACTTTTTTTTCCATTATGAGTCTATGGGAGCAAAGGGGCCCCTGGGGCGTGGCCCATTTTGAACCCAGGGGCATGATTGGCAGGAGTTATGTAGTTGACCACTTGCCATTGCTACATGCTAAATATCTAAGCTCTGGGTCCGCTGGTTTCAGAGAAGAAGATTTTTTAAGCTTTTTTCCATTATGAGTCTATGGGAGCCAAGGGGCCCCGGGGCGTGGCCCATTTGGCACCCAGGGGCATGATTGGCAGGAATTATGTAGTTGACCACTTGCCCTTACTACATGCTAAATATCTAAGCTCAGGGCCCTGTGGTTTCAGAGAAGAAGATTTTAACAATATTTCCCTTTATAAGTCTTTGGGAGCTATATGTTGCCATGGCAACCAGAATTCCAATCTGATCAGCCCAAAACCCTTATGCAGCCTTTCCCCCTACCTGATGATGCTTCACATGAAATTTGATCAAGATTGACCATGGGTATTAGAGATATACTTATTTGAAATTGTTTACGGACGCTAGGACGCACAATGGACGACGGACAAAAAGTGATCCCAAAAGCTCACCTTGTCACTATGTGACAGGTGAGCTAAAAACACAAAAAAACTTTTTTTACCTCTGACCTCTTAGTATGACCTTGATCTTGGAGGTACCGACCTGGGTCTAGCGTGCACCACATCGTCTCATGATGGTTAACATTTCTGCCAAGTAATTTCATAATCCATCAAAGAATAAGGAAGTTACTGACTGTCCCTTTTTTTACCTCTGGCCTCTAGGTATGACCTTGACATTGGAGGTATGGACCTTGGTCTTGACTCATGGTCTAATGACGGTGAACATTTCTGCATGGTTACATATAAAGTCCATCCAGAAATAAAAAAGTTAATGACTGGACACAAAAAAACAAACTTTTTTTACCTCTGACCTCTTAGTATGACCTTGATCTTGGAGGTACCGACCTGGGTCTAGCGTGCACCACATCATATCATGATGGTTAGCATTTCTGCCAAGTAATTTCACCATCTATCCAGGAATAAGAAAGTTATTGACTGAACACTAAAAAAAGGCCCCTTTTTGTCCTTTGACCTCTTAGTACAACCTTGACATTTGAGGTACCAACTTGGGTCATGCACGCAACACATCATCTCATGGTGGTTAACATTTCTGCCAAGTAATTTCAAGAGCCATCTAAAAATAAGAAAGTTATTGACAGAACACAAAAAAGGCCCCTTTTTTACCTTTAACCTCTATGTATGACCTTGACATTTCAGGTACCAAACTGGGTCATGCGTGCAACACATCATCTCATGGTGGTTTACATTTCTGCCAAGCAATTTCAAAATCCATCTAAAAATAAGAAAGTTATTGACCAAACACGGAAAAAGGCCCCTTTTTTGACCTTTGACCTCTATGTGTGACCTTGACATTTTAGGTACCAAACAGAATCATGCATGCAACACATCGTCTCATATTAGTTAACATTTTTGCAAAGCAACTTCAAATTCCATCTAAAAATAAGCAAGTTATTGACAAAACCCGAAAAAAGGCCCCTTTTTTACCTTTGACCTCTAAGTATGACCTTGACCTTTGAGGTACAAACCTGGGTCATGCACGCAACACATCGTCTTATATTGGTTAACATTTCTGTCGAGTGATTTCAAAATCCATCTCAAAATAAGAAAGTTATTGATCAAACACGAAAAAAAGGCCCCTTTTTTGACCTTTGACCGCTAAGTATGACCTTGACCTTTGAGGTACTGACCTGCCTCATGGGCACCACACATCGTCTCATCGTTGTTAATATTTCTGCCAAGTAATTTTAAAATCCATCTCAAAATAAGAAAGTTATTGACTAAACACGAAAAAAGACCCCTTTTTTGACCTTTGACCTCTAAGTATGACCTTGACCTTTGAGGTACCGACCTGCCTCATGCGCACCAAACATTGTCTTATGGTTATTAATATTTCTCCCAAGTAATTTTAAAATCCATTTGAAAATAAGAAAGTTATTGACCGGACACAATTTGCCCATACATATATACATACCGACAAACTTCCAAGGGAGATAATTCAAAAAGTATAAATGCGAGAGTTATAGTTCTTGTGCACTGCACGTCGTCTAATGCTGATTAATATTTATATGAAGTTTTGTGAAGATAGCTCGAACGATTTTCAAGTTATAGAGCGGACACGAAAGTGTGACAGAGGGACAGACAGACGGACAGACAGACGCCCCGGGGAAAAACAATATGTCTCTCCGAAAAATTTTTTTTTGAGGGAGACATAAATATCAAACAACTGAGCCTTCTGGTTTCAGACAAGAAGATTTATAAAGATTTTCCTTATATAAGTCTATGTAAAACATAAATATCAAACAACTGAGCCTTCTGGTTTCAGACAAGAAGATTTATAAAGATTTTCCTTATATAAGTCTATGTAAAAACAGTGCTCAAATCAAGTATCAAAGACCTGAGCCTTCTGGTTTCAGAGAAGAAGATTTTTAAAGATTTTCCCTACATAAGTCTACGTAAAACCAAAGGGCCCCGGGGCAGGGGCATTTTTGACCAAGGGCTATAATTTGAACAATCTTGATAGAGGTCCACTAGATAAAGCTCCACACCAAATATCAAAGACCTGGGCTATCGGTTTCGGAGAAGAAGATTTTTTTATAATTTTCCCTATACATATAAGTCAATGTAAAACCAAAGGGCCCTATGGCTATAATTTGAACAATCTTGGCAAAGGTCCACTAGATGAAGCTACCCACCACATATAAAAGACCTGGGCCTTGCGGTTTCAGAGAAGAAGATTTTCAAAGATTATCTCTATATAAGTCTCTGTAAAGCCAATGGACCCCGGGGCGGGGGCATTTTTGGCCCAAGGGCTATAATTTGACAAATCTTGATAAAGGTCATCAAGATGAAGCTTCATACCAAATATCAAACACCTGAGCCTTCTGGTCTCAGACAAGAAGATTTTTAAAGGTTTTCTCCTTGTATGTAAGTCTATGTAAAAACAAAGGGCCCCGGGGCGGGGGCATTTTTGGCCCCAGGGCTATAATTTGAACAATCTTGGTAGAGGTCCACTAGATGAAGCTACACACCAAATATCCAAGACCTGGGCCTTGCTGTTTCAGAGGAAAAGATTTTTTAAAGATTTTTCCTAAATAAGTCAATGTAAAACCAAAGGGCCCCGGGGCAGGGGCATTTTTGGCCCCAGGGCTATAATTTGAACAATCTTGATAGAGGTCCACAAGACGAAACTTCATACCTTATATCAAACACCTGAGCCTTCTGGTTTCAGATAAGAAGATTTTTAAAGGTTTTGGATAGCCTATTGGCCATTTTGTAGGAAAGAAACTGTCCTTTTGGCTTTCCGCTATTGGTGTTTCCATTAGGGTCTGTTGTTTCATGTTTGTGTTTCTTTCCCTTTGTTGTCTCTGATGGGAGCTGTGGGTAAATTGTATCGATTCCTGATCATTGCCTCCACTTCTATTTCCCAATATTAGTCTATGTAAAACCAAAGGGCCCCTGGGCGGGGGCACATTTGACCACAGGGCTGTAATTTGAAAATCTTGGTAGAGGTCCACTAGATGAAGCTACACACCAAATATCGAAGACATGGGACTTGCGGTTTCAGGAAGATTTTTTTTAAGTTTTCATTAAAAAAGTCTATTTTTGTCTCCCATGACCTTTATGTGCAACGGACCAGAACCATTTGAACAACTACCTAATTTTTTTAATTGATTGATTTGAGGTTTAACGTCCCCGTCAACACTGTAACGGTCATTTTGGTGACGTTGCTTCCAATTTTGTTGGACTTTTACCCGACATTTGAGATGAAATGACATCCCAAGCCCTGTCGCCCAATGAAACCAATAGGTTTATTAGCATGGATGGTCCGCCTCGCACCGCGGTTCCTGGACAGGCTTAGATCCTCTAAGTGGTTTACCAGTACTAGTGTGCAGGCCGGATTCAGCTCTGCGTGGAAGCATCATGCAGTCCATATATTTCTTCAAGCCCCTATGGGCGGGGGCGAAAACAACTACCTAAGGGTTATTCCTGTGTAGTCTGGTCAAAATCTGATCAGTGGTTTAGGAAAAGATGTTGTTTGAAGAAATTGTTTACGCACGCACGGACGAAAAGTGATCCCAAAAGCTCACCTCGTCATTACATGACAGGTGGGCTAAAAACTGGACAAGGTGGTCCAGTAACTCCTGAGATAAACTAGACCTGATCAAAGTTCCACTGGACCAAAGAAAATGATGAAATTCATATTAAAATGACACAGTAGTTCTACAGTCGTCAGATTATTCGAACACCTTGAGGACTTGGTGTAATTCTCCTAAAATTTTAACAAATTTGTTTCATGGTCCAGCAAAAAGTCCAATAGGTGCAGATGGAATGGCAAAATGTAGACCCTGATCAGACTGCTCCTTCTGCATTGTTTGCTTAGGCCTGTTTGTCCCAATACTTAGCACAGTATTATTTATTTACATAGTAAAACTATGATATAGAAATGAAATGGCACGAAAATGGGACATGAGATTTCAGCCCGTTAAATGCAATATTATGCAGACAACTAGGAAGAGAACAAATAAAATTGAGACTTCTTACACCTTAGAGGGAACTGTCTTCGAGAATGTGGATTCCATTAAATACCTTGGGGTGACACTCACACACAATTTAAGATGGAATACACATATTAGCAACATGTGTACAAAGGCAAATAGAACGCTTGGTTTCCTGAGGCGAAATCTTCATCAGTGCCCTCAGGATGTAAAAGAGGCAACATATTAAGGACTTGTTCGCCCAATCTTGGAATATGGTAGCTGTATCTGGGACCCAGGTGGAGTGGTCCTTTATGAAGAAACTGAAAAAGTTCAAAAATGAGCTGCTAGATTTGTAACAAGCAATTACTGCTTTGAAACTGGGAGCATGACTGGAATACTAGGAAAATTAAGCTGGAAATCTCTCAAGAAAATGAGAAAAGATAGAAGGCTCATACTTTTATACAAAGGTCTAAAGGGTGCTGCCAGCATCCCAACAGATGACCTTGTCCCCCAGCTAGCCATCCTTCAATGGCATTTCAGACCCTTGCTGCAAGAACTGACATTTATAAAGAATCATTCTTCCCCCAAACCATTAGAGATTGGAACACCCTTCCCAATTCAATTATTTTAACGGCTGAAGGCGCTGAGGATTGTGTAGCTAAGTTTATCTCTTTGGTGAGAGCTAGGGACTAACTTCCCATATCACAGGTCCTTGTGTATGAATGTCATTTGATGTGTCACCAGTAACAATTCGGATTCTGATTATGACTACTGCAACAAACTGAAAACAGCAATTAGCCCATCTTATGAATATGGATTTAAATATTATAGTGTGGTGCCAGATTTTCACCTGGACCATTTGGACCAGCTAGCCACTAACCTTACCAGACCCAACCAGGTTTTCACTGGACACTGTCTATTGGTATTGGGTTAATGTCCAACCCTGGGCCATGTAATGCCTGTGTGGATTTGAACATTTGGGTTGACTCTAGGGTTGAGGCGGACTGACAAACGGACAATACATATGGAAACTGGACTTGTATATTGCACATTCTTAACCCATTCAGTACCAGAAACCCCTAAAGGGGTACCTTCGCAAACAGTGCAGGCCCAGTTCAGACGCCGCAGAACGCTACGTCTGATCAGGGCCTCCACTGTTTGCTAAAAGTTCAGTCATTTTCCAAATAAATTTTGAAGAAAACACAACCTGACACCCCTAAATTTTGAAATGGACTCCTGCTATATATAAGGAGGAAGATTCCATTTGGTACGAAAAGGGTTAAAGCAGGCACGACAATAAAAAATGCAGTTACATTCAATTTTATACATATCAGTTCTGTCCCGTACTTGAAACTCTAAACAATGCCAACATCTGCCTAACGGCTATCACTCTGTCCAAGACAACCTAATTTATTTCCGTAGGAGCTTTAACATACTTCTGCAGTGAAAATAAGAAAAATGGTCATATGATAAAAAGAATCTTACATTTTTGTAACTTGACCCTTAAAACGCCGAGAAAATCAGCATCTGAAAATGTCGTCTGTATATGTCGACTGATGAATGTCCTTGCTTACTTTTTAAAAATATCTTTGCATACAGTGTGAACCCAGATCAGACTGCTCCTAGAGGAGCAGTCTGATCTGGGTTTGCACTGTTTGCAAAAATGGGTTTTAAAGTATTTGGCAGATTACAAAGCTGACAACTAGAATACTGTCGATGGTGCGCCATCGCAAATCCCCACGCTTTCTAAAGAGGGGCCAAGTACCGAAAACCCCTCACCCTGGGCCCTTATTTGACCCCCGGGTCAAAATATTACCTGTATTATATTCTACTAATCATGCCCTTCAATTTGATATGCCACATGACTATGTTCCAAAAAACTTAAATTTTGACCCTTTGACCCCTCCCCCAGGGCCCCAATCTGACCCCAGGGTCAAATTTTTACTTGTATTGTATTCTCCTTATCACCTCCTTCAATTTGATATTCCATATGACTATATTCGGTAAAATTTGAATTTTGACCCCCTGACCCCCCCCCCCCCTCGGTAAAATTTGAATTTTGACCCCCCCCCCCAAGTCCGACCCCTTGGGCATGACCCAGAGGTCGCAGCAAAAATCCCGTTCAATATGTGTTACATATATCATTAATCATTACTTATGCAAAGTTTGGTTTCAAAATCTATAAAATTGACTTTGAAATTGAATTTAACTGATATTTGACCTTTTGACTCCTCCCCAAGGCCCCTGGGGGCGGGACCAAATATAAATGTGACGTTGCACGCCCTCATCATGTAAGGAAGCTGTGTACCAAATTTGGTTACATTCTGACCAGTAGTTAAGGAAAAGATAGCGAGATGGACAGACGGACGGATGGACGCACGAACGGATGGACGATCGAACGGACGGACGAACGGAAACTTGCACGCCTATGTCTTCCTGCTAAAGCAGGTGCGACAAAAATGGTCATGTGATAAAAAGAATCTTCTGTTTTTGTAACTTGACCCTTAAAACGCCGATAAAATCAGCATCTGAAAATGTCGTCTGCATATGTCGACTGATGAATGTCCTTGCTAACTTTTTTAAAAATATCTTTGCATACAGTGTGAACCCAGATCAGACTGCTCCTAGAGGAGCAGTCTGATCTGGGTTCGCACTGTTTGCAAAAAATGGGTTGTAAAGTATTCGGCAGACGACAAAGCTGAAAACAATTGTCGTGATTGGCATTTTATGGGTTAATATGAAATTTATGGAACTGGAACATCATTGTTTCATAAACTTCATATGAAATGACCAATCATCAGATCCTCTCTATTTAACATCCAACTAAATAGCTATGCCACACGGAGGCAGATTGCAGGTTTGGACATCACTACGGCTGGTGTTAAGGGAATGTGTGGTGGCCATAAAAAGTCTTCCTGCCCTTCATCAGTGTGTAGTTTATATTTTCTTTTTTTTGGTTTGATTTGAGGTTTAACGGCCCCATCAACACTATTAAGGTTATTTTGGAGATGTTGCTTCCAATTTTGTGGGACTTTTACCCGACATGGAGATGAATTGACATCTCAATCCCTGCCGCCCAATGAAACCAATAGGGTTTATATGCATGGATGGACTGACTTGCACCACTTTGCCTGTGCAGGGTTAGACCTTCTATGCGGTTTATGGAAGCATCATGCAGCCCAATCTATTATCTCCAAGCCCCTATGGGCAGGGGCAGAGTTTGTATTTTCTTGTCCTTTGGGATCATAATTCATTGGTTCAATTGTGGGGTTTTGATAATATTTGGGGTCACATAACATATGCAAGTATCAATGTTTCCACTGCAGGGATTATCCTAGGTGTCAAAGTTTTTACAAGGACTGTTCAAATATAAATGCAACTCAGCACATAAAAATGATTCTGTGACAGATTTCGATGAAAAATTTATTTTGTCCCCTCAAAGTATTCCCCTTTAACAGATATACAAACTTTCAGTCTTCTGATCCAATCATTGAATGCATTTTGGTAGTCTTTTCGAGGTATACTATGAAGGCACTGGAATATTACAGAACCGAGGTGTTTGCGCTGTACAAATTTTCGACCAGAAAGATATTTTTTCAGCCACGGGAACAAAACAAAGTCACACGGGCCAAGGTCAGAGGAATACGGGGGGTGAGGGAGTTCAACAACCTTTTCCTGCTTCAGATAGTCTTGCACAATGAACACCTTGTGCGATGACGCATTGTCATGTAGCAATCTGACATTCGCCAAACCAGTTGCGGGTCTTCGTTCTTTGAAATATTTCTTCAATTTTCGAAGAACTTTATTCTTGTAAAATTTCGCATTTACAGATTTGCCTTTAGGCACAGCAACCTGAATAGCAGGGCCCTGATTTGAAAAGAATATGGCATACATTACCTTCATGACGCTCATGGTCCGCTTTGCAATGCATGGTCTTTTGCAATACTTTGTTGCCCAATTTTGTTCTGAATCTTTCGTTTTGGCTCAAAAAAGTGAACCCATGTCTCGTCACCTGTGACGACATTAGCGAAAGACCGTGCATTGTAATTTGAAAACTTTTTAAGCAACTTCTTGGCGCACTGAACACGTGTCTTTTTCTGCTCATCTGTCAACGAATGGGGAATCCATCTAGCTGAGATCTTTCTCATTTTCAAATCCTTATTTCAGAATTGTATGAGCTGCTCCTAATGAGATGCCAACCAAACTAGCTATTTGCCTAGTGGTGTATCGTGCATCTGTAGCAACTATTTCTTTCACTCTAGTTACCATCTTGGCAGATGTTGCTCTTTTCGGCCAACGATCATGTGGTGCATCTTCTGTTGAGCCTAGCCCACAGCTGAATTTCTTACACCAACAAAAAACTGCCGGAAAAGACATTTCATTATGCTCAAAAACCGAACATATTTCATCAAAAATGTCTTTGCACCGTATACCAAGAATACAACGATTCTTAATACAGGACCGCATTTCAACGGCGTACTCTGACCTTCTTCCAACCATGTTTTGTATTACCGTAATGATCCGGCTATAAGACGATTTGGCTATAAGACGGGGGGTATTTTTTGGCTTTTCTTTTGGTGATTTTTGCTTAGTCTCGGCTATAAGACGGGTATAAATTCTAACAATCTGCCAGGGGTTGCGCCGATGTAGAAAAGTGCCGAACATTTCAGAGTGAGACACTGGTTGATCAATTTCGCCCGGTGTTTTGCGGTCGCGAAATCTAATGACAATGACGACTTTACTAAAATAAAATTTATATTAGACCGACTTCAATGATAAACAGATAGTTTTAGGTACCTAGCAAGTCCCTGAATAAATTTTCTTACCTAGAAACTGTAATCACTTATTTTTTTGTGTCTGAAATTTGAGTTTATTAACGTAACAACTTTCGCCTCATTAATATTCATGAACTCATTATCATAAACCAATGAAGGAAGGAAAGTAAAATGATTGACAGGTAAATAAGGGAAGCAACTATGTGTAACTTGCATTTTGTACAGTTTAATACATGTGTGTCGGCATACATGATATCTCCCGATTCCATCGGGATAACACGATTTCGATCTCCCAGTCTTCTGCCTGACGCACCCAATCTCATGACAAGACAATTTTCCTTTAGAAATATTTCGCCGCCCGACCATTCTAGTATTTACTGCAGTTAAATACCTATGCGGTTGACCGTCAGAAGATTTACACCTGTGTTGAATTGCTGACGCAAGTAACAATATCGGACAGTTAATAAGGTGATTAACTCTGCAGGTGTTATTGGATAATTGGTGTGTTTACATAAGAGATTAAATAGATTAAAAAAACAGGCCATTGCTAATCAAGAGTGATATAGGAAGAGACAGAATAGCCTGTGCATCCATAATGTTTGACCGGAGATTTATTTTGCTGTATTGAACATTTATGAAAAAATATAATAACAATAATAAAAAAAATGTAAGGCATCATCAACTCATTTTCTTATGCAAATGGAATGAAACTTTTGTCTCATTAATATTTATGAACTCATTATAATAAACCAATGAAAATTCGTGCGTGCTTATTATGTTCCGGGGCACCTTCCGGGGAATGTATCCATTGAAAACGCATGGGAATTAATCCAATTATGATAAAAACCTTTAGGCTTGAATTATAACTGTTCTTCACGATCTTTTGGTTTCTTTTACCAATGTTTATTTTTTATTTATTTGGAATCACGCTCCCGCTCATCACTTCACAGACCCATAGTTACGCAACAGGTGAGAGAGTGAGTTTTAGTTTTATGTCTCACCAACAGCTAAGGTCATACGGAGATGGGACCTCGGTTTAAAGACTCATCCGAAAGTCTGGAGAAGCCCGGGATCGATCCTGCGATCCCTGGTTTACAAGGCGAGTAGCGTAACCACTGCACCACGGAGGCTTCTACGCAACAGGTATACACATGTACTAACCGCACATGATTTTCCCTCCGTTCTTTGCCGATAATTTCAAGGATGCCCGAGATCTCGGTTATAAGACGGATGTAAAAATTAGGGGGTATTCTGGCGGTAAAAAAACCCGTCTTATAGCCAGATCATTACGGTATACATGGCTAAAGTGGACGGATTTTAACAGGTTTGGTATCAATGTATAGGTAAAATGTTTTTATAGCTGTGATATTTATTTCCAGGTGATTTTCGCATTAGTGCATGAGAAAACGTTCTACTTGCATTCATATTTGAACAGTCCTCGTAATCTTGTGTCTCAATTTCATGCTGGACATCCCAATGTGGACATTAGTTACTTGTTGTAATGTAGAATTTCTAGGTAAGGTACCTGAAACCCAGCTTCTATCCAAATTTCTTAGGGTTGAGATTATTGGAATATCTAATCCCCAGGGTGTCAACACCACCCCAACCGTCGTGGGATAAACAATGATAGTTGCATTACACTCATGAATGGTTCTTATAATGAAGAACTGAAAAAGTCGAAAAAATATTATCAACAATTCCACATCTCTGTTTCCCTAAAATCTTACCTTTACACTCAGGTATTCCTCTCCTATGTCAAACAGCTTGAGCGTCTCATCACCTTCGAATTTGTATAGTTTGGGATTTTCATAGTAGAGATATCTACTTAGTTTGACATTGGTGGGGAATTCTGTCTCACCCAAGCTTGTTATACCATCCATTTTGAAGAAAATACTGACAGGAACAGTCTGTGTCTGGTCAAGTTTACCCATGAACTCATTAATACTGGGCATGATGCAGATCATCTTGGAACCCTCTTTATTAGGAACACATGGCTGAAATTAAAAACTCATAACTGTTAGGTATGCAAATACAGTGAAGTTCCCTTTAATATAAAGACCACTTAAAATTGAGACTAATTCTGTTTGTTTTTTTTTTAGAAAGTTGTAGTTATTCTTTCTTCGTGTTTTTTGCATACATTGTTCTCTTGTCAGGGACCAGCTTTGGGACTGTTCAAAAGTGGTCTTAAAGACCACTTTTGAACCTTCCCAAAGGTGGCCTTGATATAGGAACTTTACTGTAACAAGAGGGCCCAGAGGGCCCTGGTTCGCTCACCTGATCCAATGTATAACAAGTGGGCCTCGGGCAGGGTCAATTTTGGCCCCAGGGCTATAATTTGAACAATCTTGGTAGAGGTCCACAAGATGAAGCTTCATATCGAATATGAAAGACCTGGGCTTTCTGGTTTCAGAGAAGAAGATTTTAAAGGTTTACCCTGCATATAGAAGTCTATGTAAAACAAGATTTTCCCTATATAAGTCTATGTTAAACCAAAGGGCCCTGGAGCAGGGGCATTTTTGGCCCCAGGCCTATAATTTGAACAATCTTGGTAGAGCTCCACTGACTGTTTTTAGATCCAGCACTATAATTTGAACAATCTTGGTAGGGGTCCACTAGATAAAGCTTCATACCAAATATCAAAGACCTGGGCCTTGCGGTTTCAGAGAAGAAGATTTTTAAAGATTTTCACTATATAAGCCCATGTAAAACCAAAGGGTCCCCATGCGGGGGGCATTTTTGGCCCCAGCACTATAATTTGAACAATCTTGGTAGGGGTCCACTAGATGAAGCTTCATACCAAATATCAAAGACCTGGGCCTTGCGGTTTCAGAGAAGAAGATTTTTCAAGATTTTCCCTATATAAGCCCAGGTAAAACCAAAGGGCTCCCGTGCGGGGGCATTTTTGGCCCCAGCACTATAATTTGAACAATCTTGGTAGGGGTCCACTAGATGAAGCTTCATACCAAATATCAAAGACCTGGGCCCTGCGGTTTCAGAGAAGAAGATTTTTAAAGATTTTTCCTATATAAGCCCATGTAGAACCAAAGGGCGCCCGTGCGGGGGCATTTTTGGCCCCAGCACTATAATTTGAACAATCTACGTAGGGGTCCACTAGATGAAGCTTCATACCAAATATCAAAGACCTGGGCCTTGCGGTTTCAGAGAAGAAGATTTTTTAAGTTTGCGGTGAAAAAAATCTATTTTTGGCTACTGTGACCTATATGTGCAACGGACCGGAACCATTTGAACAACTTTGAAAGGGGACCACCTAAGGATCATTCCTGTGAAGTTTGGTCAAAATACTATCAGTGGTTTAGGAGATGTTGTTTGAAGAAAAGTTTACGGACACACGCACGCACACACGCACGCACGCACGACGGACAAGTGATCCCAAAAGCTCACCTTGTCACTACGTGACAGGTGAGCTAAAAATAAAAGCGCTGCCAGCACTGCATCATGCCCCGCCACTGCACTTACATCAAGCAGGTGCCATAACTCTGTCAAAAATGAATTCAAAGGGAAGGTACAATAGTCTTTCCCTAAATAAAGTTATTCAGATTATTATTAACATATTCAAAGGACAATAACTCCAAAAGTAGAGAAATAATAATACAGTATGAGGTATGATAATGCCTAACGTACGGATACAGACTTACAGTCACCCAGTCGCCCAAGGCGCCTAAATTTTTGCCTAGGCGCCTAAGTTTTCAATAAAAGTGCCTATTAACTTAATGTAAAATTTGGATTTATGGCAGTCTGGGCGCCTAAAGCAAAATGCTTAGTCTTTATCCCTGTAACGTAAAAATGAGTCAAAAAAGCATAGTTCACCTACCTTCTCACTCATAGTTTTTTCTCCAATACGAGGTATGATAATGCCCAACTCTGGTCTCTGCACAATGTGTAGATTACTACCTGTAATGGTTACTTTTGTCCCACCCCTGAAATATGTAAATTATGGTAAACAAGAGCTGTCACTATAGGTGACCAATGCCCCCTGTGGGAGCCAATTTCTGAGTTTTTGCATAATTTCAAGGGGAGATAATTCAGCCAAAAATGACAACAGAGTTATGGCCCTTGGTCAGAATGTAGCCCTTGTGATGGTAAATAAGTGTGAGAAGTTTCATGGGGCTAGGTCAAATACTTTTGAAGTTATGATCAAGGTTAAAGTTTTTGTGACTGACAGACAGACAAACAAAACAAACAGTTTTGCAAAATTTCAAGGGGAGATAGTTCAGCCAAAAATGACAAAAGAATTATGGCTCTTGGTCAGAATGTAGCCCTTGTGATGGTGAATAAGTGTGTGAAGTTTCATGGGGCTAGGTCAAATACTTTTGAAGTTATGATCAAGGTTAAAGTTTTTGTGACGGACAGACAAAGGGGTGTTCACGCAAACCAGGAAGTATTTACTTGCTTTATCAATAGGGTTTCTCTTAAAGGCGAGTATAGTCTGAGAGCAAATTACCTTCAATTCTCCAAGCACTAAGCATGGTTTGTAGACAACATTTTTGAAGTATTTGTTTCTTCTTTTTCAGTGAAAATAAGGTTTTACATTGTATGTGAATCATCTGCCCACTGGGCAGATGATTCACATAAAATGTCAAACCTTATTTTTGCTGAAAAATAAAGAAAGAAAAAACAAGAGGCCCATGGGCCACTATGCTCACCAGAGCTCAGGGGGCACTGCCGACTGGCAGCAAAGTATTTTAATTAACCATGGAAGCCCTGTGCCCAAGGATGCTACAGATAAAATTTGGACCCAATCAGCCTAGTGGCTTCAGAGATCTGATGTCGCTTGAATGTGTTGTTGCAGGACAACAGATGACAACTGACAATTTCCCATCTGTGGCAACCAATAGGCCTAAAAGAACATTATTAAAGGAACATTTCTATGTAAGTTTGACAAAATATCTTGAAAGGCATAAATGTCATTTTTCAATTTTCCCCTTGGAAACTCTTAACTTGCCATGCCAAACAAACCAAAGAGCCAAATTTCATAAACCGGAGCTCAGATGGGCATTGCCCAATGGCAGACATGTATTTTAACATGGTATGATTTTAATCTACCAATCATAAAGTCTCCCAATTCCCAAATGAGCACTCATGTGGACTGTATCTGAAATATTAGGTGTTTTATATAGTAGAGAGGGTGGGGCATGAACCCAATGGAGCCCTGGTTGGTGTCACTAAATGTGTCTTATAAAAAAGAACAGAGACATATATGGTTTTTGCGGTGGGATATGTAAGGCTCCTGAGATGTAAGGCCTTTTAAGCAGTGAAGGGATTCGGGCATGGTGGATTCCAGAAAAGCCCAAGATTGTTGCAACCTAATGCTGAACAGTTTCTGACATATGAGGCCCTTTTATGACGTGGATGGAAGAGAAATGGCGCCTGCAGACCCCACAAGATGGGTTGACTGAATGTGTCTAATAACAATGAACAAGAATATATGTGATTATATGGTGGGGATTTGAATAGTTTCTGATATATATGGCCTATTATGAAGTGGGGTCTTATCATAAGGAACAAGAATATATATGGTTGAGGGGTGGGGATCTGACCAGTTTCTGAGATATATGGCTTTTAATGAAGTAAAGGGGTGGGGCATGGCCCGTGGCACCACAGGGGGACCCCATGCTGGTGTCACTGACTGCATCTTATCATAAGGAACAAGAATATATATGGCTTAGGGGTAGGGCTCTGAACAGTTTCTCAGATATATGGTCTTTTGTGAAGTTGAAGAATGGAGCATGGCCTGGGCGAGCCCTGGGGGAACCCTATGTTGGTGTCACTGAATGTGACTTATCACAAGGAACAAGAATATATATGGTTAAGGGCTGGGGATCGGTAAGGTTTCTGAAATATTTGGCCTTTTATGAAGTGGAGGGGGTGGGCGAGACCCCCGGCTCATCCCGGGGGACCCTCAGCTTTGTGTCGCTGAATGCATCTTATCATAAGGAACTAGAATATATATGGTTAGGGGTGGAGATCTGAATGGTTTCTGAGATAAATGGCATTTTATGAAGTGGAGGGGGTGGGGCATGTCCCGGGCACATCTGGGGGGACCCCCAGGTTGGTGTCACTTAATGCTTCTTATCATAAGGAACAAGAATATATATGGTTTAGGGGTTGGGATTTGTAAGGTTTTGGAATATTCTGCCTTTTATTAAGTTTTGTTTGTTTGTTTGATTTGAGGTTTAACGTCCCCGTCAACACTGTAAAGGTCATTTCAGGGACGTTGCTTCCAATTTTGTGGGACTTTTACCCGACATTGAGATGAAATGACATCTCAAGCCCTGCCGCCCAATGAAACCAATAGGGTTTATTAGCATGGACGGTCTGCCTCGCATCACGGTTCCTGGACAAGCTTAGATCTAAGCGGTTTACCAGTGCGGGCCGGATTCAGCTCTGTGTGGAAGCATCATGCAGCCCATATATTTCTTCAAGCCCCTATGGGCAGATGCAACCTTTTATGAAGTGGAGGGGGTTGGGCATGTCCCCGGCACATCCCGGGTGTCTCCCAGGTTGGTGTCACTGAATGCAACTTATCATAAGGAACAAAAATATATTTCATTTAGGGGTTTGGATCTGTTAGGTTTCTGGAATATTGGGCCTGTTGTGACATGGAGAGGTGGGGCATGGCCCAGGCACATCCTGGGGGACCCCCAGGTTGGTGTCACTGAGTGCGTCTTATCATAAGAGACAAGAATATATACCCTTTACGGGTGGGGATCTGAATGGTTTCTGAGATAAATGGCATTTTATGAAGTGGAGGGGTGGGGCATGTCCCCGCCACATCCTGGGGATCCCCAGGATGGTGTCACTTAATGCACCTTATCATAAGGAACAAGAATATATATGGTTTAGTGGTGGAGATCTGTAAGGTTTCTGAGATATAAGGCATTTTATGAAGTACTGGGGGCGGGGAATGGCCCCGGCACAACCTACTGGACCCCCAGGTTGACATAAAAGCATATTGCTGAGAGAAGTTTACTAAAGGAACATTTCTATGAAAGTTTTGTCAAAATATCTGCAAAGGCTTTGTAGTTAATGCCATTTTTCAATTTTCCCCATTAAAAGTCAATGGAAACTCTTAAGTTGCCATAGCAACCAATCTAAAAAGCCGAATTCCATAAAAAACACAAAACCTGTTGAGGCTAATATGGAGAATTTTTTCAGTAAGTCTCAGCCTCATGGAGCATATGGTTCGTGAGGAGATGATTTTTAAGTATTTATTTTTCTATTTTTTGCATTTTGGTTTCCATGGCAACCATTAAAATTGAGCAGTAGGCCTAAAATCATATGGTAGATACTAGATTGCTTAAGGAACATTTCTATGAAAGTTTTGTTCCAATATCTGCAAAGGCTTGGCAGTTAATGCCATTTTTCAATTTTCCCCATTATAAGTCTATGGGAGCTCTAAGTTGCTATAGCAACCAAACTAATGGGCCAATTTTCATAAACAAGAGGCCCATGGGCCACTATGCTCACCAGAGCTCAGGTGGGCACTGCCAAATTGCAGCCATGTATTTGAACATATCATTTTAATCTGCCAAATGAACCCCCATATCCAAATGAGCATCAATGTGGACTCAGTATATGAAACATTAGGCCTTTAATAAGTAGAGGGGGTGGGGCATGGACCCAATGGAGCCCTGGTTGGTATCACTAAATGTGTCTTATCACAAAGAACAAGAATATATATGGTATAGCAGTGGGGATCTGCATGGCTGGAGATATAAGTGGAGGGGTTGGAGCATGCCCTGTCATTCTCAGGAAAGCCCAAGATTGTTGTCCCTAAATGTGTCTCATCATAAGGACCAAGTATATATATGGTTTAGGGGTGGGAATCTGAACGGTTTCCAAGATATCCTTTCATGGAGTGGAAAGGAGAGGACTGGCCCCTGCGGACACCCCTACAGTAGGTGTGCTAATAATAAGGAACAAGAACATATATGAATATGGGGTGGGGATTTGAATGGTTTCTGAAATATATGGCCTTTTATGAAGTGGAAGGGCGGGGCACATTGCCTCAGCACAAAGAGACCCCCAAGTTGGTGTGACTGAATGAGCCTTATCATAAGGAACAAAAATATATATGGTTTAGGGGTGGGGATCTGAACTATTTCTGAGATATGTGGCTTTTAATGAAGTCAAGCGGTGGAGCAAGGCCCGGGCATGCCCCGGGGACTCACAAGCTGGTGTCAATGAATGTGCCTTATCATAAGGAAGATGAATATATATGGTTTAGGGGTGGGGCTCTGAACAGTTTCTGAGATATAAGGCCTTTTGTGAAGTGCAGGGGTGGGGCAAGGCCCAGGGAGACCCCCAGGTTGGTGTCAATGAAAGTGTCTTATCATAAGGTACAAGAATATATATGGTTTAGGGGTGGGGATCTGTAAGGTTTCCGAGATATTGTGATATTATGAAATGGAGGGGGTGGGGCATGGCCCCAGTACATCCCTGGGGACCCCCAGGTTGGTGTCACTGAATGTGTCTCATCATAATGAACAAGAACATATATGGTTTAGGGGTGGGGTTCTGAACAGTTTCTGAGATACAGTCGAACTTCGATAATTCGAAGTGATAGGGACCGCCAGATTGTCTTCGAATTATCGGGAGTTCGAATTTTCGAAATCGGTTTTTTTCGGAAATGTTCGGAGGTTTTCATTTGGTACATTTCACAGGCAAGAGCACAGACTTTTTATATACGAGTAAGAGTAAAGTACCTCATCTAAAAGGGAACAAAACAACAAGAACCATTTACCATCCCGTAACAATTGTATAATGTAAAACAATAAATCTCTAACAGACGAACTATTATACCAGTAAAAAGGCGGGACAGAAATGGCTCACGGGAGTAGTCTGCAAAGATCTGGATCAGAATGCAATAAGCATACTGTTGAAGTCTGTGCTGGCAAATCGCCTGTTCCTAGTCACTTGTGTGCTGCATTTTTATTTTTTATTTTCAATTTCAACTGTCTTTGAAATTCTCTGAAAATCGTCTACTTTCAGTTTACCAAAAATCCTATATGCTCTCAGATTAAACTCGCTTTATTTAAAACATCAAGCAGGATAATCTTCTAAACGATGCTCATTACCAACTACCGTTATATCAATTAAGAAGCTCAGGATTAACTAGGTGTCAATTACCATTATACACAATAATATAATGCACCTGAGAAATCAAGCTCAAAGAAAACATGCTCTTCAAGCATGACATATTTTGACTTCGAATTAGGAGATGGATTTTAATAGGAATTTCTTTGATGGGGACCGACAATTTTATTCGAAAAATCGAATTTTTCGAATGATCGAAATTCGAAAAATCGGTAATATTTTTACATAAAATAATAGTAAAAAAGTTCGGGACTGACACCAACTTTCGAAAAATCCGGAAGTTTCGAAAAATCGGCGTTCGAATCACTGAGATTCTACTGTATATGGCCTTTTGTGAAGTGAAGGGGTGGGGCATGGCTCCGGCGCACCCCGGAAGACTCCCAATTTGGGGTCAATGAATGCGTCTTATCATAAGGAGCAAGAATATATATGGTTTAGGGGTGGGGATCTGTAAGGTTTCCGAGATATTGGGCCTTTTACGAAATGGAGGGGCGGGACATGGCCCCGGCGCATCCCGGGGGACCACCAGTTTAATGTCACTGAATGCGCCTTATCATAAGGAACAAGAGTATATAGGGTTCAGGGGTGGGGATCTGAATGGTTTCCGAGATATTGGGCCTTTTATGAAGTGGAGGGGGTGGGGAATGGCCTCGGCACATCCCGGAGGACCTCCAGGTTGGTGTCACTGAATGCGTCTTATCAATAGGAACAAGAATATATATGGTTTAGGGGTGGGGATCTGTATGGTTTCTGAGATATCAGTCATTTTATGAAGTACTGGGGGCGGGGCATGGCCCCGGCACAACCTACTGGACCCCCAGGTTAACATAAAAGCATATGGCTGAGAGAAGTTTACTAAAGGAACATTTCTATGAAAGTTTTGTCAAAATATCTGCAAAGGCTTTGTAGTTAATGCCATTTTTCAATTTTCCCCATTATAAGTCTATGGAAAATCTAAGTTGCCATAGCAACCAAACTAAAGCGCCGAATTTCATAAAAAAACACAAAACCTGTAAAGGCAAATATGGTGAATATTTCCATAAACTTTCAGCCTCATAGAGCATACGGTTTCTGAGGAGATGATTTTTTAAGTATTTTTTTTTCTATTTTTTTTCATTTTGGTTTCCATGGCAACCAATACAAATGAGCAGTAGGCCTAAAATCATATGGCAGATAGTAGATTGCCTAAGGAATATTTCTATGAAAGTTTTGTCAAAATATCTGCAGTGGCTTGGCAGTAAATGCCATTTTTCAATTTTCCCCATTGTAAGTCTATGGAAACTCTAAGTTGCCATAGCAACCAAACCAATGAGCCGAATTTCATAAAAAACACAAACTTTCAATCCCCCAACCCAAGGATGCTACAGATGAAATTTGGGCTGAATCGGCCCAGTGGCTTCAGAGGAGATGTCGTTTGAAAATGTTAACGCCAGACGACGACGGACAACTGCCTATCCTATAAGCTCCCCCGGAGCCTTCGGCTCTGGTGAGCTAAAAACACAAACTTTCCATCCCCCAGCCCAAGGATGCTACAGATGAAATTTGGACTCAATCGGCCCAGTGGCTTCAGAGGAGATGTCCTTTGAAAATGTTAACGCCAGTCGACGACGACGACAACGACGGACAACTGCCTATCCTATAAGCTCCCCCGGAGCCTTCGGCTCTGGTGAGCTAAAAATGCCAGCTGCTTTAGAATTTCTGGAGCACATGAAGGGTAATGTAGCCCTCTTCTAGGAAGTTTCCAATAATTGGGACTGCTAGGATGTTTTCCCTTTGAAAATATGCTGTTTTCTTCAACTTTTAACTTTTGGTGCTCTCTCTTTTGTTTTCATTCATATTTAAGTTAGGCAATGTCCTTTCTTTCTTCTTGCTGGGCTAATGTAATAACTTGGCATCTCATGTGATCCAAGCAATGCTTGAACTAGTGACGAGAGACCTATGTTTACGAGACAATGCTCTTGACCACATGGTCAAGGAGGTTCATTTCTTATTCTTCATTTTTCAGGTAAGTCAGTTACCAGGTAAGAAATTTACTAATATTTATAGTTGTAGGCAATTCAATCCATTGAATGTTTTTTTTTTTTGTTTTTTTTTTTTCAGATTTTTTTTCTGAGAAAATCAGTCTTGACATTTTGAGTTAATCATCTCCCAGCATATGATTCACATGAAATGTGACACCTGATATTCTCAGAAAAATAAGAAATGACTAGTGGTTTAAGTGTTAATTTCAAACACATTTTTCAATGCAGATAAGGAAACATACTTGTTTCGCAAAGGGTGGAAATCCAGTAAATTCCTGTCTTTACAAATGTGTTTATTTCACATATTTTTTTATTTTTTTTTCTAAACCCTCTGCATGCTTGGTATTTTTTTCACCAGATGACATTTTGAAGTATTTTTCCTATTTTTTCCAGATATTATGATTTGACATTTCATGCAATTTGCATGAGATGTCAAGTCCTGCTTTCTGGGAAAAATAAGAAAAATATCAACAATATTTCGTTTGCAGAATTGGCTCAGAGAGTGGTAAAGATTATAAGAATCTTATATGGGTGTGAGGGGTGGATAGTAAAATCTGTCCCAAGGGTCACTGTTCGGCATCACGAGGCTTGCCGAGTGATGCCGGACAGTGATCCCAAGGGACGGAATTTTCTATCCACCCCTAACACCCATAATGGATTCTTTTTCTTGCATACCTTCCATTTCTTAGCGCGGAATTTCAGTGCTGCAGTCACTTCGGTTACCAACGTCCGCCATATTGTGTTACACTGCAGGAATGTAAAGTGACGTCACGGATCGTGCATGACGTCAATCTTAACTACGGCGCACACAAGGTCGTTATCTACCAGTGCATTTATCAAACACACGATTATATTCGATTTGGGGTCTGAACACCAGGGTCAGAACATAAATTTCTATCCCAGGGTAAAATCGCGAATTTCCTTGTCTGGTGTAAAAGAATAACCTTTACCACTCTCTAGGCTATTTCAGCAGCTTAAGAAAGACTTTTAGAACAAGAATTCCATCAGAGGCTATGTTGTGCATGTGATTGTAGTTCTTGAGAAATAAACTTAAACATTTAGGATGAAGCTAGGGGTTGAAAAAAATGTTGAGGGATTGACAGACAAATGAACAGACGGAAGACCTGACTCATATTGCGCCATGCTTAAAGAAGGTATGATAAAAACATGGAAACTGTCAACACATTTAGAGTACTATTCACAGCCCTTACCTGTGAATTGTTGCACCAGGCTGTACAGCCGTGATTTCCGAATCCTTCATGTACTGGAAAGGCTCGACATAGGTCAGTGAAGCTCCGTCAATATTAACCTTGATGAAATATTCTCTAGCAAGTCGTCGAGACCTGGTTCCGCCTAGAAGCCTTGGTGCACGCTGTGTCAGACACTGAATTACAGTCATGTTCATTCTGTGAAGACAAAAATTGTGGATAGCATATTCAATAGTGAAGTGGCTGTTCAGCCACTTTCAAGAGTTGAATTCAAAAGACACTCAAACTTTACATGGTGTCATAAAATGAAATGTAAAACCGCTAATTTATCTCCCCCAAATGACAATTCTGAAAACTGTTATCCCCCAAATGTACATTTGTCAGTATAATGTTTACCATTAGCTAGAGGTTCTTCATCTTATTTAAGAAAATGGATACCCCTGTTATGCTTTTTTTTTCTTTTTCCAAGGGATCCAACTGTTTTTACTTAAACCGAGGTCCTGTCTCCGCATGACCTTAGCTGTCTGTTGGATATAAAACTCAAACACACAATATTCTTTTCTTTAAGGGGAATGGATACACCTGGCAGATTTTTCTGCCATTTTTCAAAGGGAGACAATTTTCGGGACTTCTTTTCTATAAACTCTGTCCCACGGAAAAAGGGGACTACATTTAAAGGAAAGAATTTCCTTTAAGAGTTGACCCCTATTGACATGGGAAAAGGGCAGTTGTCAGTTTCTGGCAAAAGAATGTGCACTGTACTGGTTAACCGCTTACTTATAAGCTTGCCCAGGAAAAGTGTGAATAGGTAAACTGACCAGCTCAAAAATGTACCTAAATAGTGTTGACTGGGCCATTAAACTCCAATACAAACAAAGAGAGCTATTGACATGGAAGACATAAATACTTTTGAAAGAGTTGCCTCCCTTGAAGGTGTATCCATTCCCTTTTAGAGTAGACTCCCTACTGATAAGGGAGACATTTTTTTAAGGAGATGCTTCCCCTGAAGGTTTATTCTTTTATCTTAGCTCTTATCACGCTGTTCACGACAACCTCTATCTTTGGAAACAGTGTATCTACACTGTTTGACATTCAATTTATGAGTTCGTAGGAATAAATTACATCAAGTAATCTGATTGGTTAAAAGTCAGAAATGGGTGTGGCTAATCTGAATATTCAGCAAGAGAAGGGTTAGTACAGTCTGAGCTTACCCCTGGATGTCACAAGGAATACTTCCCAGCATCACTGTGTGGTGCAGTCCCACATTGAAATTTGTCCCCACCACGGTCACTTGAGTTCCTCCTGCCTCTGGGCCATATGTAGGGGTAACACTTTCTAATGTTGGAGTCTGAAAAGCAAGAACCAAAAATACTTCAGCATAATAACATACCATGGCTGGTCTGGGGACAAAGGGGAGCTTTTGTGGCATGCCTTTCTCATAACCTCACAGAACCACTGTACACATGGGCCCCGTCAAGCGATTTTGGTACTTATCGCCTATGCGAGCAGCGAAGGTTCAGGCGAGCCTGCGCATCCGCGCAGTCTCGCCAGAACCTTCGCTGCTCGCTCAAACAAGCAGTGAAGCAGGAGGAACCTTCAGACAGAAAGCCATATCCCTGGCCCCTCTGAATGGCTGGGCATGGGCAGTTAAAATTTGTCATGACGGAATGCTCGAAGACCCAAATTCGCTTGGCGGGGCTCACATGATTCCATAACCCAAATGGTACTAGCCTGGCAAATTTTATGATTACCTGCTGAGCAGACATTTTTGGCAAACTTTTTATCATAGAAATGTCCCCACAATGAAGGGCATATATCAGGCTTTACAATGAAAAATGTCAATATTCCCATTGTTCTCCACACCAAGTAAATTCAGGCAAACTAGAAATGTGTCCATAGGACACAGATGCCCCGGATGTAAAAAATGGTCCCTATTTTTGACCGTTTACCTCCAAGTGTGACCTTTACCTCGGAGCTAAAATTTCTGCTATATTAAGTAATTTCTGAATCTACCGCAGGAACAACAAAGTTATAAACTGGACCCTAAAAATAGACCCTATTTTTGACATTTGACCTTTAAGTGTAGCCTTGACCTTGAGCTGCGGACCTGGGTTTTGTGCTTGACACATCATCATGATGTTAAACATTTCTTCTGCAAAGTAATCTAAAAACCATCAGGGAATGACAAAGTTATGGACAGGACAAGAAAAGAGTACCTTTTTTACCTCTAAGTTTGATCTTCACTTTTGAGATAATATTACTGCTTAGTAATTTCTAAACCTATCAAGGTATAACCGTGACCTTGACCCTGGACCTTCAGACCTGAGTCTTGCGCACAACACATCGTCTCATAATGGTTTTAACATTTCTGCAAAGTAATTTCAAAATCCATCAAGGAAGGACAAAGTTATGGACCAGACATAAAAAATAGTCCCTATTTTTGTCTTTTGACCTTGGAGCTATAGACCTGAATTTTGCATAAAACATATTGACTTATAATGTTTTGAGGGTGACACATTGTCTCATAATGGTACACATTTCTGCAAAGTAAGTTCAAAATTCATCAAGGCATGACAAAATTATAGACTGGACAAGAAAAATAGACCACTTCAGCATTCATTTGCTTTCCTTACAATCTTTGACCTCTAAGTGTGACCTTGACCTTGGAGCTATAGACCTAGATCTTGCATGCGACACATTGTCTCTTGATGATTAACATTTCTACCCAACAAGTTATTTCAAAATCAATCAAGGAATAAATAAGTTTCATGAATAAAAGGTCAGATTCTACTTGAAAGAAATACCTTGCAGTGAATCAAGCTCAAGTACAAAATCGTTGGACCAGGGAATATAGGACATACTGGGAAGCCTCCTGTATGTTGTTACCATGCTCTCTGAGACGTAAATTTTCATACACAGTTTCAAGCTGCTGCACACATTTTTTGATTGCATAACACCCGGTCATTAAAGGCATTTATTCTAGATTATTGAGGGCTATCATTCTATTACATATAAGTTCAGGTTCCACCTGGTTCAAATGACACAACCTAACAGGATCACATATATCAAATAAGAAAAGATAAACATAGTCTTGTTGCATTCTTACCTTGTATTCAAACAGTAGTGTCGTAGTTTTTGCAGAGCCGTCAACTTTATATTTGAGAGAGTCCAGGGAAAGATCTCTTACTTCAACGGTGACTGGGAAACTGCCTTCTACCTCTGTTGCATATGTATTACACATAATACTGAAAGGAGATAATGGATAAATAGAAAATACCAGGTGAGTGTCTTTTGATATCAAGTTTATCAGGCAAGGCTTCGAGAACGCTTGTAGAATCGCGAGGCTTGCCGAGCGATTCTACATGCGTTGTCGAAGCCGAGCCTGATAAACTTGATATCAAATGACACGAATCTGGTATTCTATTTATCAGTTTATCCCCTTGTGCACTCTTAAATTAGTAATTTACGATCAATTATTGATGGTCCTCAGTGCGTCCCAGCATTCTGGCGGTCGTTATTTTTTGTATCAGCTGACTACCGTATATTTTTCCTATAATATTTTTTTTCAAGTAATCTTTTCATTTTTTTCCAGTAAAAATACTGTTTTTGTCATTTTTCCAGTATTCCAGTTCATTTGTAAAAGTGCAATGTCACAAAGCTCACTTGTCCTGAGATAGCATATCTTTATCAGGTCAATGTGCTGCAATGCAATCAATATAGAGGGTAACTGATAAATATCAGTTAGGGGATAAATGCGTTTAAAATTGCCTTTTGGAGACGAAAATCGGCAGTTTTATCGTTGGAAATTTTGTTTTACCATGACATAGAAAATGACCACCATGCATACAAGAGATGACAATTACACAAATTGTTTTCTTTAAAGAATTTTAGTGGAAAAGTTACTCACACTGTCTTTCAGCAAACATTCCAGTGTATTAGATAAATAGAGGATCTTACATGAGTGCTCATGTGTTATTGAATTTATTAAACTAGTTGAGGAAAAGGATGAAATGCGAGGCTTTGCTGAGCATTTTATACCTTTTCCTCAACTAGTTTAATAAATTCCATAATATATGAGCACGAATGCAAGATTCTTTTTATCATATGACATTCAAAATGCATTTATTCACGATTGTTTAATAAAAAGGTCAATATTTCGCCATTAGTAAATGTGACGTCATTAAGGACATCATAAATGTAACATTACGGGGCGTATCTAACTAATTTGCATATTTAATTCACTAGTGGATTATCGATTTTATTACATGACGTTATTACACTCTCAGATGCGAGGTCATAAGATAAGTGAAATTTCAATGACCCAAACATTGTTAGTTGATTTGTAATCTCCATCTTACCATATGTTCACACTGCAAATATTTATTGATAATTTTGGGGGATATCTTTATTTTAGCTCACAAAGATATGTTGTGTGTACTCATTAGAATCACCTTGATGAAGCAATTCAGTAATACAAAAGACCTTTTCTTCACATAGGATTGGAAAAGATGAACCCTAAAGGGTTAAAATTAACAGTACACAATTTTCAGTTGTATGATACAAGATACCTTGCTTCCAAAGGATTAGTTTTTTCATAGAACATATTTAAACTACCCATGTCTAAAACAAATTTCCATAATCTCAAAGGTGTTTGTTAGGCTATGATTTTTAACAATTGATTCCATACATTGAGAAAGAGACTGAACTTACACTGTATTGTTTGAGAATTTTATGGCACATTTCTTCACACTGTCCCCAATGAACACATTGCTGTCCTTATTGCCAAAGTTATTTCCTGAAATGGTCAGGAGCGTTCCACCAGCAGTTGGTCCAGTCTTTGGACTTATCTGAAATAAGAACAGAAATTTACTGAGCATCATATACAGTTAAATTCTGATATTAACTCTTATCTTGCTGTACACGACAACCCCTATCTTTGCAAACAGTGTAGATCCAGATCAGATGGCTTCTGAAGAAGCCATCTGATCAGGATCTACACTGTTTAGTATTCAGTTTATGAATTTGTAGCAATAAATTACATCAAGTAATTTGATAGGTTGATAGACAGAAATGGGTGTGGCTTTAATTAATATTCAGCAAGATAAGGGTTAAGACCACCTAAAATTTAGACTTTGGTCTTAAAAGTTATTGAGAATGTTTCAGTTATTCTTTCTTTGCGTTTTTACACTCAGTATCTCCTAATAAAAGACCACCTTTGGGACTGTTCATTAGTGGTCTTTAGACCACTTCTGCACAGTCCAAAAGGTGTTCTTAATATAGGAATCTTACTGTATATGTACAGTCAAACTTCTTTGGCTCGAACACTTTTGGGACCATGAGAATTTCTTCAAGACAAGTGTCGTATGCGCCTGACGAAGGAGTACTCATTGCTAAAGACCAGAGGGTTTTTTTTTTTTTTTTTTTTTTTCATTTTGGTTTTACTGCCCTTTCAAGATTATTTCACTCATATCAAGCCGATCGTCAATCAGAGGTGGGCGAAAACCAAAGTACCTGGAGAAAAACCACCTGACCTTCCTTTGCAGAACTTGGCGTCTCACATGTGACCCAAGCCGGGCTCGAACCCACCGCGGTGAGAGGGCTGATGATAAGTCAGTGCTCTTATCCACAAAAAAGACCAGCATGCATAATGGGAATGATATCTTTTTGATGTTCTACAAAATACAGGTACACCACAACCTTGTTATAACAAGGTTGGTAAAAACACGGATTGGATATAACACAGCTTCAAGATAGATCTCAAAAAATGTATAGATTACAGTAGAACTTCGATGGCTCGAATACCGATGGCTCTTTTACCATGGCTGACTCGAACCCATTCTTGAGTCCCTAGGGAATTCCTCTTCATAAAAAACTAGAGCTATCACTAAAGGTGATGACTACCCCCACAAAAACTGCCTTGATAGTACAACAGCGGCATTTTGCAATTTTTTCACTTGAAAGGGGCCATAACTATGTCGAAAATTGACAAATTGTAGTGGAAATCGAACTTGACCTGTATTTTATGATGTTACATCAGTGTACCAAAAATTATAAAAATCGGTGAAGCGCTTTTGGAAACCAAGTCAACAGACCGACCGACCGACCGATAAGCTCACTCCTATATACACCCCCAAATTTCATTTGTGGGGGTATAATAATGGGGGATAATTAAGGAGATTTTCGGCTTTTATCTTGCCAATATATGCTCAATATGTGTACTCATTAGAATCACCTCAACGATGTGATTCTAATGAGTACATGCAGCATACATTTTTATTATAGAACATTAAAAGGATGTCCCAAAATTAACCCCAATATGCCTACTGGCAGTAATCATCAGTAGCTCGAACTACTCCTGTGTCGAACAGATTTTCCGGGTCCGAAAGGTGTTCGAGCCATTGAAGTTCGACTGTATATAGAAAAATGACCGTAAATGGTCATTTTTCTATATACAGTCAAACCTGTGAACAAAGGCCAGCTGTGGGACAGGACAAATTTGGCCTTTATTCACAGGTGACCTTTGTTCGGAGGTTTGGCAATTACCATCAGGCCTATAGTGTCCAAAAATTCTTACATTTATTGATGAAATTGCAATCTGTCACTGGATAAAGAAGCATATCTTTTTAACCAGTTATTTTTTTTTCCATTTAATTTACATGTTTATTTGTTGCACAATTAAAACAGTACATGAATTTTTTAATGAATAAACAAAGTTTAAAATAATCTGTTACGTTGTTTATAATGTATCCTGCCATAAAATGTTACCCACTGTAATCATATTTCTGTGAAAAGTCACTTATCTTTGACTGTTTTGAAGTACTTTCCAGTTTCATTTCATTCAACAGGTTATTCAAATGCATAGATGTTTGTAAAATAGCACCTTTGCCATGATAATAATAAAGGAAGTGACCATGTTTATACACAAAATCACATGATCATCACATGATGGGGTGTTCATTTAGCATTATAAACAATAAGGTCAAACTACTTACCGGTGAAACTTGCACAAAGTGCAACAATCAAAAGGTCCTCCAATTGAAAAAAAAAAAAATAGACAATTTTTCTTCACTTTTCAAACAAACCATCTACAGTTCTTGTGTTAAACAGAATGCAATGAATTTATTCAATTTAGTTCACTCACTCACAAACCGTAACATGTTTGACCAGGATTAAGAACAGCAATACCAATCAAGAAGGTCAATTATACGCCAATCAGTGGCGATAATTACCTTGAAGCTAAAATCGTGAGCGTGACGAACTCAATTATAGACCGTTTTTCAAGGACAGCAACTCAGTTTGGGACTGAATAACGTGGCCGTTGACCGTAGTGCACAGTGGACCGCTATTCCCAGGTAATTTATTAGGGAATTTTTATGGGAGGGGTTGAAAATGACCGTTGTAATAAGGGGACCGTTATTCGGAGGTGACCGTAAGCACAGGTTTGACTGTAATCTATACATTTTTTTTGGATAAAACACCAAAGTTTCTGCTTTGGACCCCATTAATAGTGCTATAAAGAGGCTGTGGTGCATGTTGTGTGTTCTCATCAGAATGGCCTCATCGAGGCAATTTCTGATGAGTAAATACAACATACATTTTCAAGACAGAAAAAGAAAATCTCCCTAAATTATCCCTCATGATTTCATATCTGGATCTAATTGGAAGAGTGCTCTATGGACTCAAGAACAGCTGTGACTCAGACATGGTGTTTGAGTCATTGAAGTTGCACCATTTATCATATATAAATGCTGTTATTTAGTCAAAGCGTTTGTTTGTTTGTTTGATTTGAGGTTTAACGTCCCCGTCAACACTGTAAAAGGTCATTTTGGAGATGTTGCTTTTGTGGCAGATTTTGTGGGACTTTTACCCAACAATGAGACTAAATGACATCTCAAGCCCTGTCGCCCAATGAAACCAATAGGGTTTACTTGCATGGACGGTCCGCCTCGCACCGCGGTTCCTGGACAGGCTTAGATTCTCTAAGCGGTTTACCAGTACTAGTGTGCGGGCCGGATTCAGCTCTGCGTGGAAGCATCATGCAGACCATATATTTCTTCAAGCCCCTATGGGTGGGGGCCGATTAGTCAAAGCGTGATGTCATAAAAATGATATAACACCACAGAGTAATAACAAGCACATAGCGTCATGACGCTGTCCAATGTTATCTAGTGAAAGTCTATACCATGACGCTGTCCAATGTTATCTATTGAAAGTCTATAAACCTTCTTTGGCAATAAAATCCAAATTAAAACAGAATGATGCGCTTGTGGTTATTTCATATTAAATTTATGAAACTCGCCAAAGGCTTGTTTCATATATTTCATATGAAATTACCAATTGTGTAAGATCCTCTATACATGTAACGTTTTTTTTTTAAATATGGAATCTAACCTTTAACATGGATTTTTTTGATAACCTGGGCCCTATAAAATTCTAAAAATTCATTTTCTGGCTGCTCTACTGAATTAAATTACAAGAGGGCCAAGATGGCCCTGAACTGCACATACGGAGCTCAAGATGTGTCGTTACTTGTGGAAGTACTGGGGTCGATGACTTAAGAGATTTTCATTTTGGGCTCTGGCAGCCATCGTGTTCATTTAGCACTCTTATTAAGGCAGAACCATTTTAGATACTTTCGTAGAGGGTAGTCACCAAGGCAAACATTCCTGTGAAGTTTGATTGAAATTGGTTCATTGGCTGAAAAGGAGTTATCATTCAATAGCCCTTAACCCTTCTCTTGCTGAATATTCAGTTTAGCCACACCCATTTCTGACTTTGAACCAATCAGATAACTTGATGTAATTTATTCCTCGAGATTCATAAACTGAATGTCAAACAGTGTAGATCCTGATCAGATGGGTTCTTCACAAGCCATCTGAGCTGGATCTACACTGTTTACAAAGATAGGGGTTGTCGTGAACAGCATGATAAGGATTAAATTGTTGAAAAACAATGCACAACCATGTTCAGGTGAGCTAAAACTAGAATGTTCATGTTGGATCTTCTTTGTTAAATTATAAAAATAGGCATCGGAAGAGATGGCAAATCCCCCGACCAAAAGCCAATATGGCCTTCAGAAGATTGTTCACCAATAGAAAGTGCACCAGAATTAAACCAGCAATATATCACAAAAGTATTGCAGTTATGGGCATCACAAGATTATACTTCAGTAGAGATAACTAAAAAACCAGGGTACTCAGAACTGTGGTTCTTGCGCATGACATGCCTGCTTAAACTCATGCATTTCTGTACAAAGTACCATCAATATGTCTCAAAGGGTGTTGGAGATCACAAGCTGGTCATACTGTTATATTGGAAGGGTAGATAACTCAAATATTTATCATAGCACCCAGAATTGTGGTTCTTAGGCATGAAGCGCCGTCTCAACCTTGTATACAATTGTGCCATGTACCATCAATATATCTCAAACATTATTGAGGTTATGGCCATCAAAAGGTTATATTGTCAGGGGAGATAATTAAAAAACCAGGGCACCCAGAGTTGTGGTTCTTGCACGTGACGCACCTGCTTAACCTCATGTACAACTGTACCAAGTACCATCAATATATCTCAAAGAGTATTGGAGATATGGCCATCACAAGGCAGTGATTCTATATTATTGGAAGGGGAGATAACTCAAAAACCATGGCACCCAGAGTTGTGGTTCTTGTACATGACACGCCGTCTCGGCCTTGTGAACAACTGTGCCAGGTATCATCAATATATCTTAAAGGGTATTGGAGTTATGGCCATCACAAGGTAGTCACTCTATTTTATTGGAAGGGGAGATAACTAAAAAACCATGGCAGCCAGAGTTGTGGTTCTTGTGCATGACACACCGTCTCGGCCTTGTGAACGACTGTGCCAGGTATCATCAATTTATCTAAAAGGGTATTGGAGTTATGGCCATCACAAGGTAGTCAATCTATTTTATTGGAAGGGGAGATAACTCAAAAACCTTGGCAGCCAGAGTTGTGGTTCTTGCACATGACACGCTGTCTCAGCCTTGTGAACAACTGTGTCAGGTACCATCAATATATCTCAAAGGGTATTGGAGTTATGGCCATCACAAAGTAGTCATTCTATTTTATTAAAAGGGGAGATAACTAAAAAAGTACGGCATCTAGAGTTCTGGTTCTTGCGCATGACATGCCGTCTCAGCCTTGTGAACAATTGTGCCAAGAACTATCAATGAATCTCAATGAATCTCAAAGGGTATAAGAGTTATGGCCATCACAAGGTTGCGTCTACGGACGGACGGACGGACAGACAGACGGACGCCAGGCTGATCGCTATATCCCCCGAACCTATTCGGTCGGGGGATAAAAATATAATGTGACCTGCTGCACAAGTTTATTTAGTGGTTTAATAGTTAAAAGCAATTTCAATACTTACGGAAGAGATATATGGTTTACAGGTGTCATGTGACCAGACAGAAACAGTCTCGTTACACTGATCCCTCTTGGTACACTTGCCCATACACCAACCGCAGCCTAGAGGATCATGAGAACTCACACAAGAAGAACATTCGCTGTATACCTCACAGGATTTCAGTGGAAACTTGGTTAACTGAAAAGAAAAGACAACATGTGACCATACTTCCATAGCAACAGATAAGGTGGGTATAGGATAATTTTCCTTATTTCTTCATAAAAATCTATGTTGTGGTATTCATTAGAGCTGCTTTGCCAAGCATTGACAGCAGCAATTGTTGGCTTTTTAAAAAAACTCCCCCCCCCCCCCCCACCCCCGACAACATTTTGAAATATTCATAGGCCTCCGCCCATAGGGACTTGAAGAAATATATGGGCTGCATGATGCTTCCACGCAGAGCTGAATCCGGCCCGCACACTAATACTGGTAAACCGCTTAGAGGATCTAAGCCTGTCCAGGAACCACGGTGAGAGGCGGACCGTCCTTGCTAATAAACCCTATTGGTTTCATTTGGCGACACGGCTTGAGATGTCATTTCATCTCAATGTCGGGTAAAAGTCCCACAAAATTGGAAGCAACGTCTCCAAAATGACCTTTACAGTGCTGATGGGGACGTTAAACCTCAAATCAAACAAATTTCCCAGAAAAGAGGATTTGACATTTCATGCAAATTGTCTCGTATGATTTGCATGAGATGTCAAGTCCTGTTTCTGACTTTTCGTGTCAATTGTCTCCTATGTATGAGATGTCAAGTCCCATGTTTTGGGGAAATCAGAAAAAAATATCAACAATTTGTCATCTGCCAAATTAGCCCAGAGAGTGGTAAAGGTTAAACGGTCATGTGTTTACATGTACACACCCTTTTTATCCCATTTTTAGGTTTGTACGAAAATAAAAACAGCCATTTCCTTGCTTGTTCAAAATAGTCCATGCCAAAACTTCAAGAAGAAAATGAAATCGGAAAGGATATTTATCAGTCACCACCTATATTAATTGCATTGTAGCACAATGACCTGATAAAGACATGCTATCTCAGGACAAGTGAGTTTTATCAGGTCAATGTGACATTGCACTTTTATTAATGAATGGGAATACTAGAAAAATTGACAAAATGTTATTATTACTGGAAAATAATGGAGAAATGACTTATTAAATATCACAGGAAAAATAATAAAGTCAGCTGATACTAAATATATTGACCACCAGAATGTTGGGGCCCACTGAGGACCATTGATAAATGATCATAAATTGCTAATTTAAGAGTGTACAAGGGGATAAACTGATAAATAGATTACCAGATTCGTGTCATTTTATATCAAGTTTATCAGGCTTAGCTTTGAGAATGCATGTAGAATCGCTCGGCAAACCTCGCGATTCTTCAGGCGTTCTCGAAGCCTTGCCTAATAAACTTTGTATCAAAAGACACTAACCTGGTATTCTCTATTTATCTTGTTTTATCATTACTGTTTTGCTTGTTATCGATTATTTGATAAGTACCATTTATTACCCAAAGTTGTGTCTAAAATAGCTGGATGAGTGGCAAACAGTACAGACCCTGATGAGACGCCGCATTTAGATGCCGCTTTAAAATGGGTCTACACTGTTTGTTTCAGGCCTGTCTGTTCAAATACATATGGTAAACTACAACAGATGGAAGGTGTCATGCTGAGACAGAAAGCCAGACAGGTAAAATCTTCAGTGATTAATAATCAATTATCGATCACAATGGCAGGACTGACAATCGATTATCATTTCGGCTCCCATAAGCCAGCCCTACCAGTCTCACATAACCATTACAATGTTGACTGGGCTGTAAAACTCAAAACCAAACCAGAGGACCAGTGGTCCTGAACCGCTCACCTGTCTGGTGACAATTTTCCTACTTAGATCAGCAGAAAATGTCATTTACCCTGCTCATAAATTTTAAAATGCCATCTCAAAATTTGTTGGCATCTTAAAACTTATGAGCAGGGTAAATTTCATGCTGAAGTGAGTTGAGCGTGAAAAAAGTTTTATAACCTCGGTGCCTGGCTCACAGAAAGGGAAAATATGAGGAACTGTCCATTGGACATAAATGGTATACTGTATACAGAAGCAAATGAAACAAAAAGAAAACTTGTTCCAATTTATTTTCATATCTCAAGAGCAGTAACAGGCCCGAGTACCATATGCTACATGCCAAGTTTCAAGGCCAATGGCCTTATGGTTCTGGAGAAGAAGATTTTTGAAGGCTTTTTACCATATATGGGCATGGCGGCCATCTTGGGTGTAAGGCCAATGAATGACCTTGACCTTTATCACCCATAGATCTTCATGTATTCAGTTACTTTACCTGATCTACAAATTTTGGTGACACTGTCTTCAATGGTTTCCTATAAATCCATAATTTTCACTTTGCCCTATGCAAAAAGCCTAAGTCGGCAAATTTGACATTGCTGTAAAATAGGTCAAGGTCAACCCAGGGTCACCATTTGTACAAACCATGATGGGCCCGAGTACCATATGCTACATGCCAAGTTTCAAGGCCACTGGCCTTATGGTTCTGGAGAAGAAGATTTTTGAAGGCTTTTTACCATAAATGGGCATGGCAGCCATCTTGTTCATGTGATCCAGACCCCGCGAACAAACTTTCGTTCCCCCATCCCACTGAGGCTCCATATGAAATTTGGCTTTGATTGGCCCTGCAGTATAGGAGAAGAAGATCTTTGAGAATGGTGGACGGACGGACGGACGACGGACCATGGCTATACTATAAGCTCACCTATGAGCCTAAAGGCTCAGGTGAGCTAAAAATCCATTATTTTCACTTTTTCCTATGCAAAAGCCTAAGTCAGCATATTTGACATTACTGTAAAATAGGTCAAGTTCAATCCAGGGTCACCATTTGAACAAATAATGATAGGCCCGAGTACCATATGCTACATGCCAAGTTTCAAGGCCATTGGCCTTACGGTTCTTGAGAAGAAGAATTTCGAAGTGTTTTTACCATATATGGGCGTGGTGGCCATCTTGGTCATGTGATCTAGACCATATTGGCAGCTTTTCATTTGTTCAACTCCCAAAGGCTCCATATTGAATTTCACTTCAATTGGCTCAGTATGTTCTGAGAAAAAATGTTTGAAATATGGAACCTGCGTGACCTTGGTCTAAGGTCAATTAATGACCTTGACCTTTCTTACACATATATCTTCATGTATTCAGCTACTTTACCTTATCTACTAATTTTGGTGACAGTGTCTTCAATGGTTTCCTAAAAATCCATTATTTTCACTTTTTCCCATGCAAAAGCCTAAGTCGGCAAATTTGACATTGCTGTAAAATAGGTCAAGGTCAACTCAGGGTCACCATTTGTACAAACTATGATGGGCCTGAGTACCATATGCTACATGCCAAGTTTCAAGGCCATTGGCCTTACGGTTCTGGAGGAGAAGAATTTTTAAGGCTTTTTACCATATATGGGCGTGACGGCCATTTTGGTCATGTGATCTAGACTGTATTGGCATTTTTTCATTTGTTCAACTCACAAAGGCTCCATATTAAATTTTACTTAAATTGGTTCAGCAGTTTTGGATAAAAAAATGTTTGAAATATGGATCCTGAATGACCTTGGTCTAAGGCCAATGAATGACCTTGACCTTTCTGACCCATAGATCTTCATGTATTCAATTACTTTACCTGATCTACAAATTTTGTTGACACTGTCTTCAATGGTTTCCTATAAATCCATTATTTTCACTTTGCCCCATGCAAAAGCCTAAGTCGGAAAATTTGACATTGCTGTAAAATAGGTCAAGGTCAACCCAGGGTCACCATTTGTACAAACCATAATGGGCCCGAGTACCATATGCTACATGCCAAGTTTCAAAGCCACTGGCCTTATGGTTCTGGAGAAGAAGATTTTTGAAGGCTTTTTACCATATATGGGCATGGTGGCCATCTTGGTCATGTGATCCAGACCCGTGAACAAGGCCAATGAATGACCTTGACCTTTCTGATCCATATACATTCATGTATTCAGTTACTTTACCTGATCTACAAATTTTGGTGACACTGTCTTCAATGGTTTCCTATAAATCCATTATTTTCACTTTGCCCCATGCAAAAGCCTAAGTCGACAAATTTGACATTGCTGTAAAATAGGTCAAGGTCAACCCAGGGTCACCATTTGTACAAACCATGATGGGCCCGAGTACCATATGCTACATGCCAAGTTTCAAGGCCACTGGCCTTATGGTTCTGGAGAAGAAGATTTTTGAAGGCTTTTTACCATATATGGGCATGGCGGCCATCTTGGTCATGTGATCCAGACCCCGCGAACAAACTTTCGTTTCCCCATCCCACTGAGGCTCCATATGAAATTTGGCTTTGATTGGCCCTGCAGTATAGGAGAAGAAGATCTTTGAAAATGGTGGTTGGACGGACGGACGGACGGACGACGGACCATGGCTATACTATAAGCTCACCTATGAGCCTAAAGGCTCAGGTGAGCTAAAAACCAAAGCCTGTCACTCTTGACCCTAACACTGCCAATCACGATATTTGGAGACGTCATTTTCAAATGTTTCTTTCTTTTTTTTTTTCAGAAAAAATAAGTCCCAACATTACATGGTAATTGTCTGCTGGGCAGAGGATTCATGTGGAATGTCAGGCCCTACTGTCTCTGAAAAATAACCTTTAAAATTGAATTAATGTCTGCTCAAAGCATTTATGTGGCACTTTTAAAAGGGTTCATTTTTCTTATCCTCTGTTTTGTCATGAGCAAAGTTAAAAAAAATTTATTAACCAATATACTCAGGAATAACATTCAACGACCATCCCCATGACATAATGTCGGTCTAATATTAAATATTCTTACTGTTTTTCCAGTGATCACATACAGATGATCTTCTTTCCCATCTAGTTCTACGTCACTACCAACCGGTGTTCCATCATGTGTCAGTTTATATCTCATATATGGCATGTTGGCATCACATACCCCACCCTTCAAACTAGCCTGCCAAATGAAGATGCAATCATTAATTTTCTTTTAAACCATTAATCTGTTTAATTCCTGCACATTTGCATAGCAGGCAGTTTTTCCACAAAAATCAGGCTCAACATATCATCAACATGTATATCATCTGTTAGGCAACACTTATCTTTTCAGAGAAAAAACAGGCTTGATATTTCATGTTATTTTTCAGGGAAAATAAGGCTTGACATTTCATAAGGATTGTCTGCTAGGCAGACAATTCTCATGAAATGTCAAGCCTTTTTCCCTGAAAATAATATTTGATATTTCAGTAGAATTGTCTGCTAGACAGACAATTCTCATGAAATGTCAAGCCTTATTTTCCCTGAAACTTTCCTGAAAATAAGGTTTGATATTTCAGTAGTATTGTCTGACCAGCAATAATTCTCGTGAAATGTCAAATAAGACTTGACAATTCAGGCTGATAATTCACATGAAATGTCAAGCCTTATTTTCCATAATGATGAGGTTTGACATTTCAGTAGCATTGTCTAGCAAACTATTCTCATAAAATATCAATTAAGGCTTGACATTTCATGAGAATTAGCAGGTAAATAAATTCTCATGAAATGTCAATTAAGGCTTGACATTTCATTAGAATTAGCAGGCAATTCTCATGAAATGTCAATGTCAATTAAGGATTGACATTTCATGAGAATTGTCTTTCACATGACATGAAATGTCAAGCCTTAATACTAGGCAGAAAATTCTCTAAGGCCTGACATTTCATGAGAATTGTCTGTTCCCCTAAAATTAAACAAGAATTTCGCCTGTGATTCTTGAGAAATGGACATAAACATTTGGGTTATCGCAAATGTTAACCCTTGTCCTGCTAATCCCGGATATGCTTTATCTTTGAAACAATGTAGATCCAGATCAGATGGCTTCTGACGAAGCCATCTGATCAGGATCTACATTGTTTGGCATTCAGATTGTGAATTTGTTGCAATAATTTGCATCAAGTAATCTGATTGGTTGATAATCGGTAGTGGGTGTGGCATATATGAATATTCAGCAGGACAAGGGTTAACTGATTGGCAACTGAACTAACAAACAGATTAATGAACCAATGGAAAACTGTACTTCATACCACCCCAATGAGACCGAGTGCTAAAAGCAGGCATGACAAAAAATATAGTGGAATTCCACTATTAAGACCACCTAAAATAGAGACTTATTCTGGTTTAAAAAGCTTGTTTATTAGATTGCAGTTTTTTTCTTTGTGTTTTCTGCGTACTCTGTGCCCCTGCCCATAGGGGCTTGAAGAAATATACGGGCTGCATGATGCTTCCACACAGAGCTGAATCCGGCCCGCACACTAGTACTGGTAAACCGCTAAGAGGATCTAAGCCTCTCCTGGAACCCCGGTGCGAGGCGGATCTTCCATGCTAATAAACCCTATTGGTTGCATTGGGCGACAGGGCTTGAGATATCATTTCATCTCAATGTCGGGTAAAAGTCCCATAAAATTGGAAGCAACGCCTCCAAAATGACCTTTACAGTGTTGACGGGGATGTTAAACCTCAAATCAACCAACCAACTGTCCTCTAGTCCGAGACCACCACTTTTGAAAAGTCCCATAGGTGATCATAATATAGGAATTTTACTGTATTTCAAAACCCTGTTTATTGCATATGACTTTTCTGCTGAAAATCATTTTATGGAAGACTACATGTACTTAACTTTTTTGGTTTTACGGCCCTTTCAAGATTATTTCACTCATATCAAGCTGATTGTTAGTCAGAGTTGAACAAAACTGGAGTACCCATAGAAAAACCACCTGACCTTCCATTGCATAACTTGGCCTGACTATTTAACTACATTTATTTCAATGATATATTCAGATACAGTCAACCCTCTTTATACTGACATTCGTTAAAACGGCAAAACTCGTTACAACGGCAATTTGAATGGAATGACTACTTAGGTAAAGACTTAGCCTCAGTTTCGAGCGGCGTGGGCTTCCCTCGGGTTTGAAATGAACAAATCTAGTCCATTGTCATGAAAGGGTCTTTTAATCTAATACTCCAAGAAACAAATGTCATAGATATTTGTTAGAATCGCCTCACCGAGGCGATTCTAACAAATGTCTATTCTTGGAGTAATGCTCAGACAGTAAGTCAGAAAGGTTAAGTTGTGACCAAATTGTCAGAGATAACTACACCACAACCTCATTATAACACAGTTCATTATAACACAGTTTTGGATAAAACATGGTTTCAAAATGAATCCCAAAAATGTGTAGATTATATAGAATCAAAGTACTGAAAGTACTGAGGAAAGTTGATTTATGGGGAATAATTATTATATATAACAATGTTAGTCGTAGATCAAGCAGTTATCTAGATATTTTGTTGAAACAAATATAGAGACTAACTTCCCATATCACAGGTCCTGGTGTATGAATGACATTTGACGTGTCACCAGTAACAATTCTAATTCTGGTTCTGATTTGACAAGGTCCAGGTGGGTTAAAAATTCGACAAAGAAAAAATGATTCATCGATTGTTTTGAGTTTAACGACAGGTCAACCCTAGTGGATCAACTTTGTCTTCTCCAAGAGAAAGGGGAAAAAGAGATAGAAGAGACAGTAGAGGAGATGATTTTTTTTTTTTGTTTGTTTTTTTAGATTTGAGGTTTAACGTCCCCGCCGACACTGTAAAGGTCATTTTGGAGACGTTGCTTCCAATTTGTGGGTCTTTTACCCGACATTGAGATGAAATGACATCTCAAGCCCTGCCGCCCAATGAAACCAATAGGGTTCATAAGCATGGACGGGCCGACTCGCACCACTTTGCCTGGGCAGGCTTAGATCCTCTAAGCAGTTTACCAGTATTCGTGTGCGGGTCGGTTTCAGCTCTCATGGAAGCATCATGCAGCCCATAAATTATATTTCTTCAAGCCCCGATGGGCAGGGCCGTTGTAGAGAATATGAAAGTGAGCGACAGAGGAGAAAGAGGAAAATGAATGGAAGTGTTGAAACAGACGAAATATCAACACTCCCTCACTCTACCGTTACCTGCTGCAAGGACAGCAGGTGTTGCCCATCTGTAAGTCAATATCAGCTGGACTCCCCAGTAACACAAGATACACATCGCCATTGCCTCACTTAACTACCCCCACGAAGAAAATACGGAAGAAAGAAAGATAAACGTGCCTGTCATTTTCTTCATGGTCCAACCATAAATTTCTAAATTAGCTCAGTACATATGTACATATCTGCTAATAAGCTTACAGAGAAGTTCTCCTAGCGGGCACATGATGTCTTAGCAACGTCGCATCAACGTCGCATTGATGCACATAGGTTGTGCAGCCGCTTGGAGCTATGTTCGTTCGGACGTCGGGACATAAAAAGGAGAATAAATTAACAAAAAAGATCATTTTTAAACCATTTGATTTAGACATTATAACTCAGGGATGAAAGAGTAAAACATAAATATCACCGAAAAGGAAAATAGTTCCAGAGTAGTTTTATTTTCAAAATTAGCCTTTCTGTGCCAATTTATATTCAATCCGTATAAAGTCTCGAAAACTGAAATATTTTGAAAGACGTTCCATGCGGGGCCGGCCTGCAAAATTAATTTTCAAGAGTTCATTTGGACTATTTTATGCAGCGTACGAACAGCGGAAGTGGAGCAACGCGGTCCAGTACCGGAAGTAGAAATGTAATGACAAAGGAACTTGATTTAAAAAATCAACTTTCAAAAATGACCATGAATGGTCATTTTTCTACATAATCTATACATTTTTGTTTGGATATAACACGTTTGTTTAACTAACACAGTTTCTGCTTTGGACCCTATTGATAGTGTTATAACGAGGTTGTGGTGTAATCCATTATCAATCACATTAGCAGGACAGATAATCATTTATCTTATCATCTCTGATCAGCCAGCCCTAAAAAGCTGTGTTCTGAATGGATATGAAGACTGATTTGACTGTGTCCAAAACATATTTTCACTAGATGCCACTTGGAGTTCACTACTGTAGGTTCAAGTTTCACAAGGGAAACAGGTGAGAATATAAGAATCTGATATTGGGTTCTGTTGTAGATGGGCGTTTCCAACCCGAGGGATGACCGTGCTGAGCGGAACTGAGGCTTAGCCTCAGTTCCGCTCAGCACGGTCATCCCTCGGGTTGGAAACACCCATCTACAACAGAACCGCATATTGGATTCTTTTTCTTGCACAACACCTCCGGTTAGTTTTGACAGCTCGCACATGTATAATGTTTACAAAATAAAAGTAGTAGGGAAGTAGTTCCGGCAGTTGAATAGAATTGAAGCGCATTTATGTTAGTTGCCTGGGTCGGAACACCAGGGTCAGAACATAAATTTCTATCCCAGGGTAAAATCCCTGATTTTCTTGTCTGGTGTGCAAGAAAACAACCTCTGCAATTGAACCAGTCCATGAGAAATGGGCAATTATTGCATAAACGATCAGACAAAGCGCATTTACAACCAAAAACAAAGTAATTTCTCTCTGGGTACCCTGAGTTTGACCATCTCTTTACAATGACTGAACCTAAATTTAGTGTTTCCCCTTGTGAGTTATAGCAGGGTGCTGACCCTGCTGCCCTTTCTCAGCCACCCTGCTGCCCTTCTCACCCACCCTGCTGCCCTTTGTTGGCGTAAAAGCATTTTTATGGAGAAAATCTGCCAAAACAAGTTCCTGTTTTGATTGATTAATTGATTTGAGGTTTAACGTCCCCATCAACATTGTATAGGTCATTTTGGACACATTGCTTCCAATTTTGTGGTACTTCTACCCGACACTGAGATGCAATGACATCTCAAGCCCTGCTGCCCAATGAAACCAATAGGATTTATATGCATGGACGGTCTGACTTGCACCACTTCTGTGCAGACTTGTAACCTGTAAGCAGTTGCTGTAAACAAGTTGCTGTAAAAGAAACCTTTCGATCATCATAGTAGGCTACAGTATGCTCTTAACCCTTGTCCTGCTGAATATTTTAATCTGCCACACCCACTACCGATTACCATCCAATGATATTCCTCGATGCAAATTATTGTCACAAATTCTCAATCTGAATGACAAACAATGTAGATCCAGATCAGATGGCTTCTGAAGAAGCCATCTGATCTGGATCTACATTGTTTGAAAGATAAGGCATATCCGAGCTCAGCAGGACAAGGGTTAAATATTGATTATAAAGCATGCGTAAAGCCTTTATTTAGGCTCTCTTGAAAACATGATGGTAACAAAGTGTCCTTTTAGACAGCTGTCAAGCATTAAACGTGCCCTTTTTCTGAAACAGAACCATGCCCTTTTCTAAGTCTGGGGTAAACACTACTTAGCATAGAAATAGTCTCAAAAGGGCTGTATGAGCCAAATAAAAGAAATACAGGTAAAACAGCAGAAACATGTTATGATCTTTGGTTTTAATTTGTTTGTTGTATTGGAGTTTTAATGGCCAAGTCAACACTATTTAGGTCATTTTTGAGCCAGAAGTCTACCTATCCACACTTTTTCTGGGCAGGCTTATACATAAGCGTTTAACCAGTACAGTGGACATTCTTTCACCAGAAACTGTCAACTACCCTTCTTGAATCAGCGGGAGAGAATGACCATAGGAAAGATTTCATGATCAATCTCCACAAAAGAATGTGTCTGATCCAAGCAGGTATCAAGCCTGCATCCTCCTGATCACCAGTCAGACGCGCATCCGACTAAGCTACCGCGGCTAGGTATAATCTTTGGTATAACAAATAAAAGAAAGGCATAATATAGCAAAAACATGTTATGATCTAACTGACTTTGGGTATAAAGAACAATCTATGCAATGCATTAATGCTAACTATCTAAAAATTAGTTCAGAATATGCCTAGGAGTAATGATTGGTTACAATAAATATGTGATATAAAGAAAGCTTAATGTGCACTGCATAGCTTAAAGACAATAAAACCTTTTGAAAAACTGTTCAATTTTATATCCAAACAAACATGTAGATTATATACAAAAAATCTGCATGTATATATATTTTTGGATTCATCTTTAACTGTTATTTTAATAACTGTGTTGTCATGAACAGTGTTTAAAGAGGCTTCATGAGTTTTAAGTTGTTATCGTTGCAAATTCTTTCCATCATGTTGACAAGTCCGTGGAATGAACACCCCTCTACACCTCACTTTATATAGTGAAAACTGGGGTTTATGGGGGTAAACATTATTTTTCTTATTTCTGATCCAAAACATAGGTTGTGGGTTTTCTTTGTTGATGTGAGGTTTAACATCCCCGTCAACACTGTACAGGTCCTCGTTATAACCGCCTCATTGAGGCGGTTCTAACGTGCACCCATAGGTCCCAAAACCTACCAGTAGGTTTGCAGTATAAATAAGAAAAATATCGCAAAATTTCATAAGAAAATGGCCGTTTTGGAGATATGAAAGAATGCACTATGTCACACGGCGGTGTTATCGTAATGCCTTGAAGTGTGGGCCCCTATGGAGAAAAGAGACAAAAATATTTCTGATACAGTTATTTCCGATGAATGTGTATCTACATGTATACATGTATATACATATAATATTATAATCATAGCCCCAGATAAAAGCAGGTATCCACACATTATTTTTCTTATTTCTGCATGAAAACTTGTGGATACTCATCAGAACCTCACTGAGGCGCTTTTATTGAGAACCAACAACTTACGTTTTCATGCAGAAATAAGAAAAAAAATCAGGATTTTTCGGATGAAAAAAGCAGCTTATCTGGAGCTATGTAATAATAATAAGCATGCCATTAACCCTTATCTTGCTGAATATTCATTTAAAGACACATTTTTCGATTACATAACATCCTAATGACCGTTTATTAAACAATCCAGCATTGAGATAAAATACGCTTGGGGTATTCAGGCTGTCATACAGGTAGGGGACCAAGAGAGGGTAATAAATTACCTAGGGATATGACTTTGACAAATGACAACTATTCATTTACACCTAAGTCCTTATTTTGATTTGCATGGAAGAAACAACAGCACTTTTTTCCGATTTTATATTTAGTAGCCATTATTTATAATCATTACAGAAAATGCCAATTCAAATATATTGGTAAATTTTTTCCACCAAAAATGATTTTATTTTCAGATAAAATCATGATAACTTTATTATTTCTGCTCCAAACATATATTGTGGGTACTCATTAGAACCACCTCGGCGAAGCAGTTCAGACGAGTACCTACAATTTGTTTTTACAGTGTGAATGCTCGTTAGAACTGCTTCCATGAGGCGGTTCTAACGAGGACACACAATTTATGTTTTTGCGAAAAAGGAACATCCCTTAAACCCCACTTTCTATAGAGAAAATGGGGGTTTAAGGAGGTATACATTATTTTCCTTATTTCTGCTCCAAGTCATAGGTTGCGGGTGCTCGTTAGAATCGTCTCATTGAGTCATAGGTTGTGGGTACTCTTTTGAACCGCCTCAATGAGGTGGCTCTAACGAGCACCCACAACCTATGTTTGCAATATAAATAAGAAAAATAAATTTAATTGTGTTTGTTATTTTAGTTTTAAACTTGAAAAGGTGAAAAATAGAATCTTGAAAAAATTCTTTTCTTTCTCTTTTCTGATATGATTGTGTCTAAAACAAAGAACATTTTATAGTTACATCATGACTGAAACTATAAAATGCTAATATTTTAGACATTATATGATTTGTGTATCACTTACTGTCAACCAAAATAAAATAAATAAAAAAAAATAAATAAATATAAATAAATAAATAAAAGTAAATTGATTGATTAAATTTTGAGGTTAATCAATTCATTTACCTTGTTTAATTGTTTACTTCTTTGCACTTTTGAGTAAAGGAAACAATGGATATCAGTGTTTTTCTTTACTTTATTTTAAAATAAAAAAGAAGTTATTTAAACAATATGTTGTTGGAAACAATCTCAGTAAATTATACTATCACTCAAGTACCCTTATTGAGCCTCCTATTAAACAAGAAATCTGCTCATAATCACCTCATAATCACTTAGATAAGATAAGCCTTTGATGTGCAGTATGGTCTGAAGGAAATGTTTATTGCAGATCATTAGACAGGCCACCCCTTTTATATAAGGAAAAAAATGTGTCTTTAAGCCACACCCATTTCTGTCTATCAACCAATCAAATTACTTGATGTAATTTATTGCTACAAATTCATAAACTGAATGCCAAACAGTGTAGATCCAGATCAGATGGCTTCTTCAGAAGCCATCTGATCTGGATCTACACTGTTTGCAAAGATAGGGGTTGTCGTGAACAGCAAGATACGGGTTCAAGTTATGGTTATACATGTACACCACAACCTCTTTATAACACTATTAATGGGCTCCAAAGCAGAAACCGTCTTAGTTAACCCTTTTTGTACCACATGGAATCTTCCTCCTTATATATAGCAGGAGTTCATTTCCAAATTTAGGGGTGTCAGGTTGTGTTTTCTTCAAAATTTATTTGGGAAATGCTGCTAACTTTTTGCAAACATTGTAGGCCCTGATCAGACGCCGCTTTCTGCGGCATCTGATCTGGGCCTGCACTGTTTGCCAAGGTACCCCTTTAGGGGTTTCTGGTACTGAATGGGTTAAACAACCATGCTATATCCAAACAAAAATGTACAGATTATATAGAAAAATGACAATCTATACATTTTTGGGATCCATCTTGAAACCGTGATATAACGAAACCCGTGTTATAACGAACTGTGTTATGATGAGGTTGTGGCGTATTAACCTTCACCATGCTGAATCTGGATATGTCTTTTTGATAAGGTTTGATTTGTTTGTTTGATTTGAGGTTTAAGGGTGCATTATTGAGCTATCTGGAAAAAATGCTTCCAAAAATAAAATACATTTAGCCGGTATTTTTCTATAAAACAATACAAATGAATGCATTTTATGCAAAAAAATATGATGACAGGTAAACGAGTTTGAGAGGGATTCCCTAACTAGGTTTCGAACACTAGTTAGATCTATTTTTAGTTCGTGACAAAAATAGAATCTCCATATATGACGTTATGCGACGTTCATTTTTGGCCTTGTTTGCTTAGGCCATGCCTGAATCGGACAAAAATTTGACGCTGAATACCATGCCATAAGTAATTACACTCAGAGACGATACTGTCGCCATGTATGTATAAAGTGACAGATTTATTTTTAGAACAGAAATTCCGAACACATGTTCAGAACGAAGGGTAAACACGAATGAAAACGACCATTTTCACAAAGTTCTGAAGCTGTATTTGGCTCCAAAAGTGTACACATGACAAAGGAGTATGAATTGAAGATAAAAACCAGAAAAAAAATTTGAGACCCAGTAGCTCAATAATGCACCTTTAATGGGGTCCAAAGCAGATACTGTGTTTTTAAACAACCGTGTTATATCCAAACAAAAATGTATAGATTATATAGAAAAATGACCTTATAATCTGTACATTTTTGGGATCCATCTTGAAACCGTGTTATATCCATAACTCTGTTATAACGAACTGTGTTATAATGAGGTTGTGGTGTGTGTTGAAATTTTATTTCTTAATAATACTGTTTAGAGAAAAAAAAGCCTTGAAATTTTATGTGAATCATCTGCATAAGTTAGTGAGATTGCTCCCCCTCTCACCCAGTGACGTGTGTGTGTGTGTGTGTGTGTGTGTGAATTCGGGTTTAAAGTCGCTTTCAACAATTTTTCAGTCATATCACGACGGTGTCTGGTTGCGACAGGGAGCTCAATGCTCACGTTTATAGTGCTGCCTCACTGAAGTATCATGTCCCAGACACATTACATGATACCACATCCAGTCACATTATCCTGACACTGGATCGACCAGTCCTAGCTCTACCCCGTAAATCTGAGTGCCAAGCGAGGAGCAGCTAGTACCATTTTTTAACGACTTTGGTATGTCGTGGCCCGGGATCGAACCCGAGACCTCCCGTTCCCCGGAGCGGACACTCTACCAACTGAGCTATCGGGTCCGGTATAACTCTCACCTAGTGACAGTATAATTCTCTGCAAAGATACTGCTTCCCAGAAAAGAGTTCATTTTGGTGAGTGGCATGTGTACGGTAAATATAACCAAACCATACAAAACTTGCAATAAATTTACCTTTCCCATGTGTTAGTAACTACAAGCTACAAGCCTGAAGCCCTTGTTACTATTTATAGAATATTTCAGGGCATCATGGGAATTTACCTCAGAACTTTCAAACATGGCTACCTTTAACAAGTGTCCGTCTGCTGTTCCCAGTACGGTTATAGGATGAGACATCTGAGTAGTGGTGACCAGGGAGGTGATCATCTCGTCCACGCAAACATCAGCATTTTCAAATAACACAGCACTGGGGTCTTGTGAATCTGCCGATATACCTCTGTATTGTTGCTGAGTATCGTAAGCACAGTAGTCATTGTAGTCAGAATACTGTAAAATAGTGACCAGTTGTTCAAAACTAACGTTATGGTCAGTTAATGCGTTGTTAAAACTTTGATCACTTAATATGGCAAATATGCTAATATTTTTGCTGAAAAAAATGTGAGCAGCTTTTGCAAATGCAAAAGCTGCTCTCATTTTTTCTGCAAAAATAACACTATATGAGATATTATGCTTACTAGAACAGTAAACAATTTGACAACTAACAAGCTTGTTAAGCTAACGGTGCTTTGAACAACTGGCCCAAGAATATAATGCAGCTATAAATATTAACCTATAAAATGTCAATCATGACAATTGTCATCTGCTTTGTTGTCTGCCAAGTACTTTAAAATTAGTTTTTGCAAAACGAGTCGATCCGGATCAGACTGCACCTCTAGGAGCAGTCTGATATGAGTCGACACTGTTTACCTGTATGCAAAAATATTTTTAAAAACTTTGCAAGAAGATTCAGCAAAAGCCTCCGTGGTGTAGTGGTTACGCTACTCGCCTTGTAAACCAGGGATCGCAGGATCGATCCCGGGCTTCTCCAGACTTTCGGATGAAACTTTAAACCAAGGTCCCGTCTCCGTATGACCTTAGCTGTTGGTTGGATGTAAAACTCAAACACTCACTCACTCGATTCAGCAGACAACATAAGCAGACGACATTTTCAGATGTAGTTTTTCTCTGTGTCTAAAATGATTAGAAATAAGCAATAATATCTGTCGGAGGAACTATTGTGCTGCTTTCACTCATTACTGGCTTGTCTTCTTATTGTATGTTTACTTCAACTTGGATCATGTCTTTGAGTTTTACAGCCAGATGAGGAATAGGCAGATGACAATGCGTTGATGATGTCTTTCAACAATGTCACACAAAAATTGTTATGCACCCAGGGTTTTACATTGGTTTTAAATTTTAGGGGTCCAGTGGACGCAGGTGTAAAAAAAAAAACAGGGGTCCAACATCAAATATTAGGGGTGCAGGCTCATAGAATAATTTGACAACACCTATATTCCAGGTTTATGTTCTTTTATTTATATATAAAAGAAGAAAACAGAATGCAGCATATCCTTACTGCATGATTGATATACAAAATAGAGAAGAGTAACTCGTACTGTTTTTGGAAACTTTCATCTGAGATTTCTTCTTTGAAAAGCTCAGTAGAATTGTTTTAATTACTCAAGTTGAATTTATAGTTTTCTAGCCAAATAGACTTGATTCATCTGGTCACATGGAAGTTACATTCCAAGTATGACATTTCTGCATCAAATAGTGTTCAAGATATAAGACAAAATCACTAAACCATGAAATATAGGTCACACTGACCTAGATATACCTGGAGGTCATTCATTGGGTCACATGCAACATGATATTTCTCCAACAAATAGTCTTCAAGATATAAGGTAAAATTACTGGACCGTGAAATGTTGGTTATCTGCACTGTGAAATGTAGGTCACCATGACCATCACTCTTTTACACTTAAATCGATGTCATATACATGTAGTTGGCTGACACATAGTTGCTATGTCTACAGTTGTGTGGAAATGTATATTACAAGTTTTTGATTTTGACCCCAAGCCCCACCACAAGGCATGATGTATTTTTGGCTATGGGATGAATTTTAAGCAGATTTAACCTAAGCTGGGCGGTTCTATTGGCCAGTCATTGGTCTATATAATATATGCATTTTCTGAATCCTTATTTCATCCTTGGTGTATCCAAAACAGTGTTATAAAGAACCAAGTAAAAACACAATTATTGTGTTCTTTGTCTGTGTTTTATCATATACTTATTCTTGTTTGATGTGAGGTTTAATGTCCCCGTCAACACTGTATAGGTCATTTTGGAGATGTTGCTTTCAGTTTTGTGGAACTTTCAGGGTTCTCACTAGGAATTTGAAAATTGGAGTAAAAATGCTGTCCTCCAGAAAAAGTTGGGAGTTTAACCATACTTTCCTATTGAGACTTTCCAAAAACTTGGAGTCAGAAATGAAAAAGTTGGAGTAAATTACTCCAAATTTGGAGTTAATGAGAACTCTGGACTTTTACCCGACATTGAGATGAAATGACATCGCAAGCCCTGCCGCCTAATGAAACCAATAGGGTTTATAAGCTTGGATGGTCCCACTCGCACCGCTTTGCCTGGACAGGCTTAGATCCTCTAAGCGATTTACCAGTACTCGTGTGTGGTCAGTTTCAGCTCTGTGTGGAAGCATTATGCAGCCCATCTATTTCTTCAAGCCCCGATGGGCGGGGGCCGCTATACTTAATCTTGTATTGCCCTTGAGACAACAGATTTTGCACCCCCTATCTCACTATGTCAGTGGCAGACATCTCGCCTAAACAGTCTAATGAGCTGACTCGAGGGCCGGGACAGACTTTCGATGGCCGGGACAGAAGTCTGTCCTGCCCTTAAGACAACATGTCGGCCCTGCAAATATTAATACATGAGAAATGGCATAAAAATGTTCAAATGACATTAATAAATATGACAATAAAAATACAATGTAGCTATTATTTTTTTTATAAAAGGTTCAGCTAAATTCTTGCCTTCTCGGGCTTTTCTTGTTTGAATGGTCCATTGGAATAATTGCAACTTGGGCCAAGGCCAGGGCCGATATAAAGAAATTGTGTAATATTCTATATGTCTTTACAAACTATGAAAGTCATAATAATGATTGAAAAGTGGCATGTATTTTTCCAGATCTATCTAAAAGTGACATCTCTCTTTAAAAACCAATTCATTTATCATTTATGCAGTGTATTCAATGGATTGGGTAATAAAACAGTTATTTCATGGCAGTTTGGAGTATTGTCAAAACTATTGGACAAGCTGATGCACTATTGTCCTTGGCCTTAGGCAATAGTTCTGATTATACACCAAGGGGCATGAAATAACTATACTATTTCACCACATAGTTATGTTGTTTAGTCAAAACTATTGGACAAGCTGATGTACTGTTGTCCTTGGCCTTAGGCAATAGTTCTGATTATACTTCAAGCTGCATGAAATAACTATACTATTTTACCACATAATTGACTCATAATTTGCTTTAGAGTATTTTAGTATACAATTTTTTAAATGCTATAAATAATTTTACTGTACGCATATTCTGTTGCAGTATGTGTTTTTATCTGTTGTTGATATACTAAAGAGATAACTAGAAATGGTGTTTGTAAAACACAATGCCCCCAACCTTTGCTTGACCTTAGCTGGCAAAATATTCAACAAATATTGTTAAAGACTCAAAAACATACAACAAGAATTCCCCCGAAGGCTATGTCCTGCCTGTGGGGGCGCAAAGTCACCAAACCATGAAATCTAGGTCAAGGTCAAACATGGATGCCTGCATAAAAATTTCACTCCTAGTTGCAAGCATGTACCAAGTAACTCTTAAAAACAGACTCTTACATCAGGGTCAAAGTTAGGGTTGTCACACTATTTTACAAAGTCAGTGAACCATAAAATGTAGGTCAAGGTCAGAAATGGATACTTGCATTGAAGTTTCAATTCCTAAATGCAAGCTTGTACCAAATACAATTAATGAAGCTATAATAGATCTTGAGAAATGGACTCTTACATTAGATAGAAAGTCAGGGGGGTCGCAATAATTCACAAAGTCAGTGAACCATGAAATATGGGTAAAAGTCAAATATGGATGCTTGCGTTGCAGTTGGAATTCCTAGATGCAAGTTTGTACCAATTATAATTTAAAAAGCTTTAATAGTTTTCGAGAAATGGTGAAAGTCAGGGTGGTCGCAATAATTCACGAAGTCAGTGAACCATGAAATATAGGTCAATGTCAGATATGGATGCTTGTGTTGAAGTTGCAATGCCTGGATGCAAGTTTGTACCAAGAATGATTAATGAAGCTCTAATAGTTCTCAAGATATGGACTTGCTGACAAGATTTTATAAAAAAAAAACAAGGCATCGCATGCGATACAAATCCCCTCGCACAAGACAACTTCGTGTGTGGAAAACACTGAAATGGCAAAAGTCCAACTTGCTTGAGATATTATCATATGCAACATTTGTGTAAAGTTTGTTTAAAAATCCATCCATAAATGTAGGTTCTAGAGTGATGACACTATTTCTCTAAAAATCGTCATAGGGACCTTGACTTGAGGCCATGGCCGCGAAGTAGATCTTGCTCAAGATATTATCATAAGCATCTTTTGTGTGAAGTTAGATTAAAATCATAAATGTAGGCGGTAGAGCAATGACAAAGTTTTTCTAAAAATAGCCATAGTGACCTTGACCTTGAGGTCATGACCAAGCAACTCGAGATATTACCATAAGAAACATTTGTGTGAAGTTCTATGAACATCCATCAATAAATGTAGGCACTAGAGCGATGTTAAAGATTTTCTAAAAATAGCCCCAGTGACCTTGACCTTGAAAGTCGAAATAGTTCGAGATATTGTCATAAGGAACATTTGTGTGAAGTATACTGAAATCGGTGAAGAAATGTAAGCGCTAGAGCCATGTCAAAGTTTTTCTAAAAATAGCCACAGTGACCTTGACCTTGAAAGTCAAACTCACTCGAGGTATTATCATAAGGAACATTTGTGTGAAGTTATATTGAAATCAGTGAAGAAATGTAGTCGCTAGGGCGATGACAGTTTTTTTCAAAAAATAGCCACAGTGACCTTGACCTTAAAAGTCAAAATCGCTCGAGATATTGTCTTAAGGAACATTTGTGTGAAATTATATTGAAATTGGTGAAGAAATGTAAGCGCTAGAGTATTGACAAAGTTTTTCTAAAAATAGTCACAGTGACCTTGACCTTGAAAATGGAACTTGCTACAGATATTGTCATAAGGAACATTTGTGTGAATCGATTTTGAAATTGGTGAAAAAATGTAAGCGCTAGAGCAATGAAAAAGGTTTTCTAAAAATAGCCACAGTGACCTTGACCTAGAAAGTCGAACTCTTTCGAGGTATTGTCATCAGGATCATTTGTGTGAAGTTATATTAAAATCGGTGAAGAAATGTAGGCGCTGGAGCGATAGCAAAGTTTTTCTAAAAATAGCCATTGTGACCTTGACCTTGAAAGTTGAAATGGCTTGAGATATTGTCATAAGGAACATTTGTGTGAAGTTATATTGAAATCGGTGAAGAAATGTAAGCGCTAGAGAATTGACAAAGTTTTTCTAAAAATAGCAAAAATTGACCTTGACCTTGAAAGTGGAACTCGCTAGAGATATTGTCATAAGGAACATTTGTGTGAAGTTATATTGAAATCGGTGAAGAAATGTAGGCGCTAGAGCGATGACAATTTTTTTTCTAAAAATAGCTACAGTGACCTTGACCTTGAGGTCATGACCCTGAAAGTCGAACACACTTGAGATATTGTCATAAGGAACATTTGTGTGAAGTTATATTGAAATCAGTGAAGAAATGTAGGCGCTAGAGCAATGACAAAGTTTTTCTAAAAATAGCCACAGTGACCTTGACCTTGAGGTCATAACCTTGAAAGTCGACCTCGCTCAAGATATTGTCATAAGGCACATTTGTTTGAAGTTATATTGAAATCAGTGAAGAAATGTAGGCGCTAGAGTGATGACAAAGCTTTCTTAAAATAGCCACAGTGACCTTGACCTTGAGGTCATGACCTTGAAAGTCGAACTCACTGAGATATTGTCATAAGAAACATTTGTGTGAAGTTATATTGAAATTGGTGAAGAAATGTAGGCCCTAGAGCGATGACAAAGTTTTTCTAAAAATAGCCACAGTGACCTTGACCTTGAGGTCATGACTTTGAAGTCGAACTCGCTCGAGATTTTTTTATAAGGAACATTTGTGTGAAGTTATATTGAAATTGGTGAAGAAATGTAGGCACTAGAGCGATGACAAAGTTTTTCTAAAAATAGCCACAGTGACCTTGACCTTGAGGTCAAGACCTTGAAAGTCGAACTCGCTGAGATATTGTCATAAGAAACATTTGTGTGAAGTTACATTGACATTGGTGAAGAAATGAAGGCGCTAGAGCGATGACAAAGTTTTTCTTAAAATAGCCACAGTGACCTTGACCTTGAGGTCATGACTTTGAAGTCGAACTCGCTCGAGATTTTTTTATAAGGAACATTTGTGTGAAGTTATATTGAAATTTGTGAAGAAATGTAGGCGCAAGAGCGATGACAAAGTTTTTCTAAAAATAGCCACAGTGACCTTGACCTTGAAGTCATGACCTTGAAAGTCGAACTCGCTCGAGTTTTTTTTATAAGGAACATTTGTGTGAAGTTATATTGAAATTGGTGAAGAAATGTAGGCGCTAGAACGATGACAAAGTTTTTCACAAATTACCAAAATGACAAAGGGCCATAACTCACAAAGTATTTTTCGGAATTTCGTCAAAAGTTAATCAGTTCATCTACTCATCACCACCAATATATTCACCAACTTTCAAGGCTCTAGCTCCAATAGTTTTTGAGAAATCTTGCTGACAAAATTTTATTAAAAAAATTTCAAAGGGCAATAACTCTTGAAAGGGGCATAATCCGGACAAGAAAAAAAATACGCGTCAGCTAATTTTCCATGAGGAATCCATATATGAAATTTCAAAACCCTAGAATACACGGTTCTAAAGTTATGCTATGCATCACTTTTAGCATACATTACAATGGGCACAAATTACCAAAATGACAAAGGGCCATAACTCACAAAGTATTTTTCAGAATTTTGTCAAAAGTTAATCAGTTCATCTACTTATCACCACCAATCTATTCACAAACTTTCGAGGCTCTAGCTCCAATAGTTTTTGAGATATCTTGCTGACAAGATTTTATTAAAAAAATTTCAAAGGGCAATAACTCTTAAAAGGGGCATAATCCGGACGAGAAAAAAAATACGCATCAGCTAATTTTCCATCAGGAATCCATATATAGCATACACGGTTCTAAAGATATGCTTTGCATCACTTTTAGCATACATTACAATGGGCACAAATTACCAAAATGACAAAGGGCCATAACTCACAAAGTATTTTTCGGAATTTCGTCAAAAGTTAATCAGTTCATCTACTCATCACCACCAATATATTCACCAACTTTCAAGGCTCTAGCTCCAACAATTTTTGAGATATCTTGCTGACAAAATTTTATTAAAAAAATTTCAAAGGGCAATAACTCTTAAAAGGGGCATAATCCGGACAAGAAAAAAAATACGCGTCAGCTAATTTTCCATGAGGAATCCATATATGAAATTTCAAAACCCCAGCATACACGGTTCTAAAGTTATGCTATGCATCACTTTTAGCATACATTACAATGGGCACAAATTACCAAAATGACAAAGGGCCATAACTCGCAAAGTATTTTTCAGAATTTTGTCAAAAGTTAATCAGTTCATCTACTCATCACCACCAATATAATCACCAACTTTCAAGGCTCTAGCTCTAATAGTTTTTGAGATATCTTGCTGACAAGATTTTATTAAAAAAATTTCAAAGGGCAATAACTCTTGAGGGGGGCATAATCCGGACTAGAAAAAAAATACGCGTCAGCTAATTTTCCATGAGGAATCCATATATGAAATTTCAAAACCCTAGCATACACGGTTCTTTAGTTATGCTATGCATCAAAAGCGTAACGGACGGACGAACGGACGAACGGACGAACGGACGAACAGACGAACGGACGAACGAGGCAGAAGCAATATGCCCCTCCAACTTTTTCAAAGTTGGGGGCATAATAAAAATAGTTTCAGCGCCTTGTGTTATTTTATATCCTTACACTGTACCATCTATATACAGAAAATACTATTTTTCTGCCTGGGTTAAGAGTACAAACTAAGCTGCGATAATTTAACACAAATTTTCTAGCATTGTGAAATGTTTGCTAAAACTGTCAGATATGCACAAGGATAAAGCAAGTTTCAACTTTTATTTTCAGTGGGAAAAAATTTTCTACGCCACTTCCTCTTCACTCAATAAATGTTTAATTTTGACAACCCTTATTCACGTAACGTCTGTCAACTTCAGAACGAAATATTAATTTGGAAATTTTAGACTGCTTATGATTGAAAAAGTTTTTTTTTATTCTTAATGCAACAACAGCTTCATATCTTTAGATAAATCGAGCCTAACGCAAATAAGTGCAACAACTTTGGAAATAATCACGATTCAGTTTGCTTACCTGGATGTCTGTCAATATTTCAATGTTACGTGCATTGGTGAACTTTTAACCCTATTTCCTCATGCTGGCTAGCAAACTCAACAAATCGATGTCACATTAATTTACATGTATACCGGCAATATCTGAGTGAAAACAAATATCCCGCTGTCGATTCATTGATCCGTAATTTTAAATAACATACTGTCTGTCCGAAAATTACGTGAAATGGTAAGTTACGTGAACTTACTGTATTTTCTATCAATCTGATAGTATTTGGTTTCGTTGCAAAAAAATAATGTACTAATAAACCGGAAATATGTTGCAAAATAATGTGCTTTAAAACCCGGTGAAGTTTGTTAGAGTTTTGACCAGTTTCTTTTGCGAACTTCGGAAATCGGACAGACGCTTGTCCAAATGTGCACGTAACAAGACAGATGGGTTATTTTGCATCAAGGATTAATATTACTTAAATAAAACAAGGTGGCTATATTTTTAGCTCACTGCCTTTACAGCCAAACCGTTTGTTAAATTTACTCAACACGTTTTTATAAAAGTAGATTCATGCTCACGACTTTATCGGACTTTTCTTGTAGCACGTAACATGACAGACACATCGTCTGTCCTTGTTACGTAAATTTAAGTTCATTGTCTGTCCTGGTTACGTGAGAGTTTTCAATCTTCCGTCCTAGTTACTTGATTTATCTACATGATAGATGCATGACGACAGACAGGGGCTAATAATTCCATTGCCCGGCCGCCCGGGACAAGTCCTAAATCGCGGCGGGCAGATGCACTTTGACATAACGATGCCCGGTCGGACAAGTGCAAAAAGATCATCTACAACTGCCAGTCGTTTGAGTGCTTAAATAAGGTAAAATTGGGCCAGTAAGTAAATGACAATAATTGCAACACTGGTCCGCTTTATCGGCGATAAAGAGACAAACCATCCATATATTTATAACGGTTCAATTATGACACCATTGTTAATCCATGTCATATAATTGCCAATTAAAACAGAATTGACCGGGGTGCGTGTCTTTCATTTCTGGTGTAGTGTGTACCTCCGGCGCTATCAGTAAGCGTACAATGTTCCGCATGACAAGGTGTGAAAATAAGGTAAAGTTATGTCTATTCAATCATAAAAATTTATCCAAAATCAATGGGAAAATGATTTAATCGCTTCTAAGACGATTAGCTACATCTAACGGTGGATGTATGCCTAATAAAACGGATTATTCTACTATCTTGTTAATGGTTATGTTTGGGCGCAAAATAGCAGACGCTTGCCGGGAAAAGTCGAACGCTTTGTGTAAAGACATCTGTATGCTGTTGTTGGTGATTAACAAGGCACTTCCGGGGATAAGTCGGGAGTCATGCAGAGCAACGTTTTCTATCCACTTCCATCCACGACCGTTTTGCAATAGAGAAAATATGTTTACCGGTTCCAAACATTTTTAATGAAAGAAATACGCCGCCTGATCAAGGCCTGAAATGTTTGCTAACATGATTTTCCGTCAAACATAAAATTAATTGGCCGAAACTAGCTAGTCTGGCCCAGAAAACATGTACACTCCATATTTTTCAGCTCTGTGGTGTGTTCCTTGCTTCCAAAGGATAACCCTTTTATAGAACATATTAAACTAAATAATACACTCCTTAATGACAAATGGACCCAGTGGAAGAGTCCAAAAATGTCAGATGATTGTTTAATCTTTTTAAACATATATTGGAGTGGAGAGATGTTAGCATTACGTTAACAAGCCCCTACAAAATTTGGCCACCTTTCATGACTTGAGACATGTCCTTTTTCGTAGTAAAATTGAACTAGTTTTTATTTTTTATGCTCCGAACATAGGCTTTTGCATGGACTCGTTAAACTTCTCCAAACGAGCAATTTAATCTATCATCTCAGAAAAATAAAGCAAAAGATAGCCAGGACAAGCCACAGTCTGAAAGACTTAAGACCCTTACCTGAGACCGGGAGAAAAACAAGCCGGGACAAGCCACAATCAAATAGCCATCTGCCCTGCAACAACCCCCCACCCCCTCTTGTTGTTTCTATTCACATCTCCAGATCATGAAAATTGGTGTGTTTTTTAATGCATCAAACACAGATTATTGGCCCCCGCCCATCGGGGCTTGAAAAAATAGATGGGATAAATGATGCTTCCATGCAGAGCTGAACACCAGTATGTTGACAATTGGAGGCAGGTTGTTCTGAAATGTATCCTTTATTTGAAACATAAGCAAAAACGGAAGTATAGTGGGCAGCTATTATCCAGGTGGCAATATTGTTGAAGACAATATGCACATGGAGATAGCAAATGTAACATTGAGGAAACACAACATAAGTACCGCCTTGAAACGTTCAGTAATAGATAACTGTTTTCCCGTTTTTAAATACTGGCCGACATAACGCGGTGGTTCTGATGTGTGTTTTTTTTTTTTTGTGGATTTTTGTTTTTTTTTTTGTTTTTTTTTTTGTTTAACATCCCCGTCAACACTCTTCTTGGTCATTTTGGAGCCGCTGCTTCCCAATGAAACCAAAAGGCTTATATATATTGAACAGGTTTGAGTCCTACCACTTTGCCTGGGCAGGCTGTTATTCTAAGCGGTTTACCAGTACTTATGCGTGGTTAGTTTAAGCTCTGCATGGATGCATCATGCCGCCCATTCTATGTCCCAAGCCCCAATGGTCGGGAAGAAAAGCGGGACTTTCCTTGTATATGCTAATAAATGATATAAACTACCTACCTGCTTCTTTCTGTGTGTGTGTGTGTGTGTGTGATGAACAACCACAGGCACCACTGGCTGCAGAGGCACCAGAGGTACTACCAACAGCAGAGGTCCTTGAGGTACTACCAGCAGCAGAGTTTCACGCCACTGATATAGACCAGCCCATGGTTAACATTCGAAATTTTTGAAGACCAGTCTCTGTGTGGTGATCTGAGCTCTGTAGATACAGGTAAACTACCTTGTTTTTAAGATGCCCATTTTGAAGAATATTCATAACCTGGGTCTCATTTACAGACCTGGACCACACTGTCGGATGTTTTCTGGACTGTAGATCAAAGGACATTGAACCGGCCCCTCAATCCGGTCGTATTCTTACATGGAGACTGATAATAATTTTCAAGAAGGGTAAATGTCAGTCCCTCACGAAAACAAATTAGTCTGTCAGGGGAAGTGTAATTAGGTTAACGCACCAATTTGACCTAACCAAAGCTGTTTACTGAAATGGTAAAGAAAAAATGAACAAAGAAAGAACAGTGTTCTGATTTTATATTTTTTTATTTTTCAAGTATTTGAACATCAAAACATTTTAACATTTGTAACCATTGTTGGTCATGAGCACAAAATACAGGTTGTCCAGAATCTATATTGTAATGCACCAGTGGTTAGGCGGAACATAAGACACTTCTATGTTTTTTTTCCTAGCCATTTCCTGTGTTTTGGTATATGTTCAACAGACTTTCAATTATACTGCTTCGTACCCATAGCACATTATTTCCCCTTTTTCAGGTATTAGCTTTGGGATGTAAAATTTTACAAGAAAGACCAAATCACAAGACGCAGCCCACTCTCGACACCAAGAGGAAGAGGAAACATACACAAGACAAGAACAATTATGAGTGTCTATGAAATGGAACAATCAGCCCTCTCTTCTCCACATGGGGTGATCAGACCTTTAGAAAACAGTAAACAACAACTCGACATACAACAAAATAACAGCAAAAGACCAACACCAAAACTACCGCCTTAGAACGGTCAGCAGCACATGCCACTGGGGGGCTTAAACATATGTTACCGGCCGAAAGGTTAGATGCTTGTTCCCAACAATAAACATGCATAATGATTTCTTAACTCAATCAAAGCCTTGGAAATGGAGATGTCAGTCTCACAACCCTTCTTGAAAGCCTGGATACAGAGTAAGTAACTCACCTTACTCAAACTATTTGGGAATTTACTTCGCATGGAAACAGTATAACTTACCATCTGATTTGAGATGACAACCATTCATTTGTTGTAGTAGTGTACTAGAACACACACACACACACACACACACACACACACACACACACAGATGTGTTTTTAAATCGTAGTGCAGCAGATGAATTTAGACTTTATGTTGCAGAGGTAGTCTAATATGTTCAAATTTTAATATACCTCAAACCACGCTGTGGAAGTACTATAACCGACTTGACATACTTGTCCAATATGACTGCAGACAAGTAGAAAAATTCAATTTACTTGCCCTGGAACAAGTATATGAAGGGTCATAAGCAAAAAATGTAGGGTAAGTGCTGGAGGATGATTCTGGGATTTTTAAATGTATAGTTTTAAAGAAAACAAATGTTGTGAGTGTTTGTTAGAGTCATCTTATTAAGGCGACTCTAACAAATGCCCACACGTTTTGATACAAAAAAGTTATCGTCAGTAAACTCTTTCATTCTTATTCGTTCGTTCTCTACTATTCATTCACTATTTCATGTCTGTCTTTTTTTCTGGTCTAGTAGATATTTGGTTGGATAAGTTAGTTTTGTCTGTTAACATGTCTGTCCCTAGATGAGAAGAGATTTTCACAGCCTTGCTTTAAACAATGTTCTTTCGTCATGTTACAGTTGTACATTGAAATGTTACTTTTTTTCTTTTTGACATTTTGTAATATCAAAGGTGCCAGCTGCGTAGATGGGTCGTCCCGTATATTCTGTATTAGAATTTATCATCTGCCTCCTATATTAATTGCATTGTTACACCTCGACTTGATAAAAATATGCTATGTCAGGACAAGTCAGTTTTATCAGGTCAACATGACATTGCCTTTCTTGAACTGAACTACTGAAAAATTCGCAAAATTGTAAGAGTATTAACTGATAAGAGATATTAACTGATAAGAGAATACCAGATTCGTATCCTTTGGTATCAATTTTAATAGACTCGACTTTGAGAACGCAAGTAGAATCGCTTGGCGAGCCTCGCGATTCTACAAGCGTCCTCAAAGTCGAGTCTTTTATAATAGGTTCTTCCGTCGTGGTTTATTTTTGTTATGTTTGGTCTTTATGTGTTTGTGTCCCTTATACTATATTATTTTGGATAGCCTATTGACCATACTGTCCTTTTGGCTTTCCGCTATTGATGTTTCCATTTGGGTCTGTTGTTTCATGTTTGTGTTTCTTTCCCTTTGGTGTCTCTGATGGGAGCTGTGGGTTGTTTGTATCGATTCCTGATTATTGCCTCCACTTCTATCTTGCCTTGTAAACTTGATATCAAAAGAAATAAACCTGGCATTCTCTATATATGGCATCTCATATGGAATACCCAACTACGCGACAGGGACCTTTGGTTACAATAGAAACAGAGAAAGATATGTTAACTGACAGACATGGGGATTACATTATTCAACTTTTTTTCTCTTGCAGGTCAAAAGGCTCCTTCCAAACAATGAAGTTATTCTTAAATACATGGAGAAGACGGATATGCAAGGAGAGATATTTTAACGTTGGCCATTTTTTTATGACATTTCACAGGAACGTGTAGACTCCTTTTTTTTAAAAAAAAAAATCAGTGATCCAGTTCTGGTGGAAGAAAAGAGCTCTACCAGAATTTAAATTTACAGCTTTGTCTCATATTAGAAGTCTGAAACTGTTACAGCCTTGTGTTATGAACATTCTGTAATTTCATGAGTGGTAAAATGGTACATGTCTGTCCTGTTACGTGATAAGCATTAGGTGAAGATGCTTTTAAATGTTGAAGCAGTGACACATTAGGTTCATTTTACTGTTTTCTGTGCACACAGATATACTGCTGAAGGGTTCTTATTTGGTTCTTTGTTTAAGTGTTGATGGTGCAGTGAAGTTAAACTGTTCAGAAAAAAAAAGTTTAAAAAAAAATCAGGTTGATGAAATGCTGTTAAGAAGTTTCAAATGTCCCTTTTGAAGTTTTCTTGATCTCAATGCTATGAGCGATGTATTTCCTTGTTTTGAGAAGTAGAGGAGTTAATAATTGTAACACAAACAATTACATGTGTTCCTGATATATACACCACTGATTTTCTCTTGAATGAATTTGATTGATTAAACATGTCTGTCCTGTTACGTGAGTTTGGACAGGTGTATTCAACACTGAAAAAAATATAACTCAACGCTGTTGTTTTATCTCCAGTATATATTTTATTGATAATATAGATGTGTTCCTTTGGGATAGAAACAATAAAAATCATCTATTTCCATTTTAATTTTTTTTCCACATTGTCCACCATTTTTACCCATAAAGCAAATTATGAGTCAATTATGTTGTATAGTCAAAACTATTGGACAAGCTGATGTACTGTTGCCCTTGGCCTTAGGCAATACTTCTGATTATACTCCAAGCTGCATGACATAACTGTATACTATTTAACCACATAATTACGTTGTATAGTCAAAACTATTTGACAAGCTGATGTAGGCCTTAGGCAATAGTTCTGAACTTCTGATTATACTCCAAACTGCCATGAAATACTAATTCACCACATATGTTGTGGGTACATGTGTACTTGTTAGAATTAAACCCTTATCCTTCTGAATAATTAATTCTGCCACATCCATTTCGGACTGTCAGCCAATCAAAATACTTGATATGATGTTTCATTCAAAATTTACAAACTAGTTGAAAAACATCTCATCTGAATCGAAACAGTTTGCATAGGTATGGGTTGTCATGTTCCAACTTCAGCGGGATAAGGGTTAACCTTTAACCTGCTGAATATTTAACTTAGCCACACCTTTTTTTGATTTTCAGCCAATCAGATTACATGATATAATGAGTTCGTTCAAATTCACAATCTGAATGACAAACAGTGTAGATCCTGATCAGATGGCTTCTTCAGAAGCCATCTGATCTGGATCTACACTGTTTGCACAGATAGGGCTTGTCGCCTACAGCAGGGTAAAGGTTAATGAAATGGCTACTTACAATATTTGGAGAAATATCACAAGCCATCTCATTGCCATAGATCCACCATGGATATGACCCTGTGCCACCATTTGAACACCGCTTCCGAATCTGTCCAAACATGTTTCTTGCATCTTCCATGGAGAAATTACAAACAACACTGCCATACCGTGAATCTGGCTCACGTGATGGTCTGTTTCCATGGCGACCAAAACTGACTGCCAAATAATCCTTCATTCCATCAGTCCCAAGATAAGCAGCTGTTGCGAGAGTGTAGTTAACACTATTACGATGACAAATCAAGGGAACCTCTATGTAAGTCCAATAATAATCATCCTCTAGACAGAATTCGATTAGTTTTGTCACATAATTAGTCTTGGCTACATCTCTCTCTAATGGCTGAATGGCAACGTAATAACCATATCCATTATGTTCAAAGCCATATAGGTAATGAACTTTAAACCCTTTTCTTATCAAGGATGATACTGTCAAATAACTGTTATAATTTGGTGAAATGTCTTCCTTCAAGTACTCTATTCGACTATCTCCACCATTTTTTACTATTATACGTGTGGATATAGAATGAGGTGCAAACTCTTCTTTGGTTCTGCTGTATGTACTAACTGCAGCATACAGTCTAATAGACTTAGTACCAACATTCTTCTGCAGTCCAAAGAATGCTACAGATGATGTTTTACTCCCTAAAAAAGTAGCGTGATTTGTCGCATTCAAAGTCATCCCATTCTTTACATCAGACAGTGGATGTAAACTACATAGCCCTTGCCAAACCGACCCACACACCAGTGCGTATTTATGAACACTATTTATTTCTAAAACCATCACGGTATTATCATTATAACCTTTTGCTTGTGAGCAGGGCGCTGGCTCCCCAAAACAGTCTTCACTGTCAAACTGAGGCCCAAAATCTGTCTTCATTACCACATTTTTCAAATCAGCATCAAAGGAAGCCACTAAGTTCACTCCTCCAGCAATGACCTGGCCATCTATTGTGTCTACAGCCACATGTGTCAAATTAGAGGAAGCTGTGTACTGCTTTAAACTAAGGGCAATAACTCTTGGCCAAACTAAAATCAGAACTAATCCAAATGATAGCATTGTCAATGAAGATTCCATCTTAATCTTTTCAGTTTTCCTGAATTAATCACAACCATATAAAGCAAGAGATCATCTGATGAGGTACTGAAAGTTCTTCTATCTTCTATTACACTGCACTTTTTCTGTCTGTTGGAGAGTTTTGTTGGTAGCTGAAATGAGCATTAAGGGGAATTAATACACTGCAATTATTTCCCCATGTTTTTACAAGGGAGACAACTTTTGGATTTCCTGTTTGTTCTCTTATGAACTGAGTGCGTGAAACAAAGGGGGATGGGTACACCTGGCAGATTTTTTCCACCATTTTTCAAAGGGAGACAACTTTCAGGACTTCCTGTTCACTTTTCTATAAACTCTGTTCACAGATAAAGGGGTCTACTCTTAAAGGAAAGAATTTGCTCCTCTGGAGCAAATTCTTTCCTTCAAGTGTTGATCCCTACAGACATACCAGACAGAAATACTTTTGCAGGTGTTGCCTCCCCTGAAAGTGTATTCATTCCGCTTTAAGGAAACAATTTGTTAGTCTGCATGACAAAGTGTAGATCCTGATCAGATGGCTCCTTCAGGAGTCATCTGATCTGGATCTACACTGTTTGCTAAGATAGGCGTTGATAAGGGATAATGAAGTTGAACAAACTCAGGAAAAAAAGGTTTTGCTGTTTTGCAACTTTTCACACCCATGTACATGTAAGATAAGTTCAGACAACCCCTTCTTTTCTGCCTCAAATACAATTTTTCTAATGAACCCTGATAATTTTGGGTCGACTGATAACCAATCATCCCAAAGTTACTAACTACAGGAGCTTCTTGCCTGTTATTACAGGAATGAATTTCATTTTTAGCTCGCCTGTACGAAGTACATGGAGAGCTATTGTTGTCACCTTGGTTGGCGTGCACGTGTGCGTTTGCGTTCCCGTCAGACTGCGTTAAAGTTTTTCAAATGCTTATATCTCAACAGTCACTCATCACAGACCACTCATATTTGGAACTTAAGTACCTGGGAGGGTCCTCTGCTGTTCAAAGAGAACAGACCCCTGCGTTCATGTCCCGGGGTGGGGCTAGGGGTAAAAAACTAGAACACCTTTGTAATTCTGTGTTAAAAGTTTTTGAAATGCTTATATCTCAACTGTCACTCACCACAAAGCATTCATATTTACAACTTGGATACCTGGTAGTGTCTTCTGAGATGCCAAGACAACATACCCCTGGGTTCATGCCTCGGAGTGGGGAGGGGTGGGGCTAGGGGTCAAAATCCTGGATACCTTTGTAATTTGTTGTATACCTTTCCATTTTACTGACAAGTTATAGACACAATTGGTTCTACATCAGCCAATCAAGTGATATTGGTTCAAGTGTAAAAGGGTGAATGTCATGGTGACCTACATTTCATGGTCCAGTGATTTTGCCTTATATCTTGAAGTCTATTTGTTGGAGAAATGTCATACCTAGGATATTAGTTCCATGTGACTCCACAATTGATCTCAAAATATATCTTGGTCACTGTGACCTATATTTCATGGTTCAGCAATATTGCCTATTATCTCGAATACTATTTGATGGAGAAATGTCATACCTGGACTATTAGTTCCATGTGACCCGATAATTGACCGCAAAATATATCTTGGTCATGGTGACCTACATTTTACAGTCCAGTGATTTTGTCTATTATCTTGAATACTATTTGATGGAGAAATGTTATACCTGGGTTATTAGTTTGTCATACCTGGACTATTAGTTCCATGTGACCCGATAATTGACCGCAAAATATATCTTGGTCATGGTGACCTACATTTTACAGTCCAGTGATTTTGTCTATTATCTTGAATACTATTTGATGGAGAAATGTTATACCTGGGTTATTAGTTGCATGTGACCCAATTATTGACCTCAAAATATATCTAGGTCAGTATGACCTATATTTCATGGTTCAGTAATTTTGCCTATTATCTTAATACTATTTGATAGAGAAATGTCATACCTGGATTATTAGTTCCATGTGACCCGATAATTGACTGCAAAATATATCCAGGTCAGTGTGACCTACATGTACATGTATATTTCATGGTTCAGTGACTTTGCCTATTATCTTGAACACTATTTGATGGAGAAATGTCATACCTGGATTATTTATTCCATGTGACCCAATGACTGAGCTTGAATTATATCTAGGTCAGTTTTTGTTTGATTTGAGGTTTAACTATTGCCTTATAAGTCAAACACAATTTGATTCTGAAATGTAATATCTGGAATATATGTTCCATGCGACCTGATTATTGATCTCAAATTTATCTAGGTGAGTGTAACCTATATTTCAAGGTTCATAAATTTTACTTATATCTCGAAGTCGTGAATCTGGTGAGCTATGCTGTCATGCAACAGCTCTTGTTGTGGATTGTGTGCAGATCCTAATCAGATGCCTACAAAATGGAAATGCTAATCAGACTGCGCAAACAGAAAGGCAGATCTGCTCTGGTTAGGCAGGATTTGCAGGCTTATCTGAGTCTTTGCAGGTCGTGCAAGTTGTGACCGATGCTAGGCACTAGGTCTGATGGGTTTAAGTGACGTTCAAGAGACTGATCAGTCATGACTGTTCAGTTCCTAATCCAAGTTTTTGTTTGATTTGAGGTTTAACGTCCCCATCAAATAGGTTATTTTGGAGACGTTGCTTCCAATTTTCATGGGACTTTTACCTGACATTGAGATGAAATGACACCTCAAGCCCTGTCGCCCAATGGAACCAATAGGGTTTATAAGCATGGACAGTCCAACTCGCACTGCTTTGCCTGGGCAGGCTTAGATTCTCTAAGCGGTTTACCAGTACACATGTGCGGCTGGTTCCCATTTATTATTACCCTTTTATTACTTATACCAAGTAAATAATTGTGCTGTCTGTGATATGAGCAAAACATATTGTTGATAATGCATTTTGCTTTTACAACCATTTTGATATAATAATATGAATAAAAACATATTTTTGGGGGTAAATTAAAAACGGGAAATTACTCGGAGTATTTCACTTGACATTCAAGGGTTCTACATTAACCCAGGACAGATGGACTTTGTCTACTGAAAAGCTGGTCAGGTCTAGTAAGGTTAGGGGCTGGCTGGTCCGAATGGTCCAGTTGAAAATCTGCTGCCACATTTATTAAAATCAATATTTTTAAGTTTTTAACCCATATACCATAAATGTTTGTTTTCAGTTTGTTGCTCAAGTTTTATTATGTAAATAAATAATAACAGAAATAATCTAATGACTGTAGAACTAACATATCACTTAAGTATGATTTTATCATTTCCTCGGTCCAGTTGAACGCAGATCAGGTCCAGTTACAGGACCATCTAGTCTGGTCATTTAAAAAGTTAATGTTGAACCCTGCGTTTGGAGTATAAGCCTGAGGCATTATCGACCAAAACTTACTTGATATTTCGCGGAGTGTTTGGGAGGGTTTTGTCGTCATTCTGAGTGTTTCGATGAAAAATTTGCGGAGTGTTTTAGAGTATTTGAAAATTGCATTCCGAGTGAAAAAATAAAATGGTTGTTATGCGTGACCTGTACATTATATAAAACTAGCCTCCTTGTACCACATCTCGAATGGTACCAATTCTCTAACCAAATTGAAGATAAATCACATTTTTTTTCTCACGAGAAAGAAATTTTATGTTTACTTTTGCAACATATAATACACTTATACAAACGCAATCTCTGTTGACAGTTGTCAACTTCAGGCCTTGTTCTGAAATGTATGCGCAGGCTGCAGAAATACATTACACAAGTTAAATTTCGGGAGATTCGTCAGAAAAAGCTACAACGTTACCTTAACCTGTGACATTAGGTTTTTTCTATTAAATACACCTGTTCTACTGGTACTTGTTGAAGAAAAAATTTAGTGCTGTCAAATTGTGTGCAATGAATGAAGTAAGATTTATTACCCATACCCCCTGATTTCTCCAATATTCAAGGAGCTCAGGGCTGTCTGACTGGAACCTTGAATATTTTTATTGATGTCTATAACCTGCAATGCATTGTAAATTCAATGTGTACAATGTCAAATGGCAGCGTCATAATACCGAAAAGAAATCAAATGTAGGAGAGAGGGTGATCACAATGTTTTCTGGAGCTGAAAAAGTGTGAAAACTTTGAGTATACGGAAGCCAGCTTCTGTCTGAGATATGACACAATTATCTGAATATATCCTCACTATTGTGGATAATAAGATAAAGAAGGTGGATTTTCATTGAAGTATGGTTACCTTCTTGTCCGTAAATGGTGAAATCCTAGTGGATCGAGAATTGGTTCCCTTAAGTCCTTTGGGACATTGTTTCACAGTAGATTGAGCACGAGCTACTTACGTGCCGATGTATGATGTAATGAAAAAACAATTATTGATTTGTTCTTGTCGAAGTCCAGCCTATAAACTGAAATGGAGACAAATTTCAAAGCTCCACCCTTTAACTTTTAAATAGAAATTTACGGCCAAAAGACAAAAATTGTATCATGTTGAATTCATGTACAGTACAGTCATGGAAATCTTAATATCCCCCACGTTCGTGCGCGAACTAGAAAAGGATTATGCTTCGCGCACAACCCTCGCAAAACCCACGCTATTTCCACGTTTGATCCATGCTTATTTCACGTTCGTTTTCCGCAACCATCGTGAGCCAAAGGAAGCCTTCCTGCAAAACGCTTAAGTCCACGTTTGTTCACACTAGTCCCACGCTTCAGTTTTTCTAACCATTAAAATTGGTTTTCTAGTTTTGTAGTTTTATTATGCAATCTCATAACAACGCCATTATTATCCCCACGTTTTTCAACGAAAAAGTGGGGAAATTGTTATCGCCTCCGTCCGTCCGTCTGTCCGGCTATCTCCTCCTAAACCGTTAGCCGGAATTCAACCAAATTTGGTATGCGAGTTGCTTACATGAATGGCTTGCACAAGAGCACATTTTTTTGTCCCCGCCCCCAGGGGCCCTGGGGAGGGGTCAAAAGGTCAAATTTTGACCTACTGTGGAGAAAACGTGGGGATTTGCGATGGCTTGCCACCGACTGCGCGCTCTAGATGATTAATGTAAAAAAAACAACAACATGCATAGTTTAATAAATTACGGTCAATTGTCCCGATGAAACAAAGCATGAAATAATTAGAATCAGGTTTCAAATGGTCCGGGACGATGATGAAAGAGATCCTTAATTGGCAATCAAACGCATACAGACCAGCCAGCAGTAAAATTCCAATCTTTATTTTCTTCATGGAAAAAGGTCGTTTTCTCAGAGAAAAAGTGAGAAATTTCTCCGAGAAGTAAAAACGTTGTGTTGCAATGCGGTCAAATTTCTCAGTGAATCGCTGCGAAATTTCTCCGCAAAAATCACTTTTTCTCGGAAAAGAAAAACGTACAGGTGAACCTGTTCACGGTGTTTCTCGAGAGCATGAATGTTGAAAGCGTATGACCTTTTTCGTCTTTGTTCAAAGAGATACGTGAGAATGCAGACAATGACATCATGAACAAATTTTTGCATGTGTGTGTAGCTAAGTCCTGTTTAACCCCCTTATAAATGCGGATGGCCTTTGCTTTGCGCTAAATAACACATTGTGAACAGTAACGACTCAAATCACATTGCACAAATGCACAGGCTTATCTGAGTGTTTCCTATACACACATGAACATTCAGTGCCCCATAAAATAACAGCTGGACAGTCCGATCCCAGCACTCATTAGCTAGAAACGTGGGACTCAGAAATGTGCATCTAGGCAATGCGGACATATTCTTCGATATATCCCAGAGGCCATAGAAGGCTCGTACAAACAATGAATCTGACTGTGAGTCTTCACCCGGTCAGAGCCTCATATACAAGAGGTAAAACCGCATTCTACTGCCGTCGGCGGAGAGCAAAGAAAACTTTATCAGATCAGCCTGTGCATCTAATCATTGTGGTCATACTCTGCACTTGCTGCTCTTTGACTATCCCAGGTCATAGATGGCTCGTACAAACAGCGAATGCTATTATCAGACTGCACAGGCTGGTCAGCCTCGTGTAGCAAGACCTCGCAATGACGTAAATTTGGTAAAAGGCTGAAAAACTTCACAAAGTGCAACGCTGCACATGATAAAATGACGTACTGTGGTTCGTACTCAATCTGAGACGCCGCATGGGAAAAGGCTGTCACATATAAACACAATCAGCTCACAAGAAGATCTGACTTAGACCTCGTCCCCCTACCTTTACCCTTGTCAAGGGCGACCTAAAAAAGAATGAAGCTCTCCCCCAGACGTTCACTGCAGAGAAGCCACACAAGCTGGCCGTCCATCGTAAGGTCTACTTTCATCTTGCTGAATTAAGTACTTCAGACAATCTGTATAACGGTCCCCCCTCTACATTGCTTAGATCTGTCTCTGTCGAGAACGAAAAGTGCGGAGCTGGTAGAACTCAATCATTTCCTGTCTTACAGTACAAGAGGTTGTCGTCGGGGCCTATTCCACAGCTAACCGTCTCACTTAGAGATAGCAACTGGGAGATGTTACCATTCGAGTATATGAGCGCAACCCTACATATAAGGAATGGTTGACGCAAGCGGCCCCGGTGGGGCTCAGAAAATGCCCTGGGGTGGCTTTGGCCGATCTTGGTGACCCTGAGGGGTTCGATAAGGACGGGAAGGAAGATTGATTGTACGCCTTCCAGCTCTCTGATGGGGTCTACAAAAGAAAAGAGGTTGCCCAAGCGGGGTCATTGGCATTCGGTGATCTCAGCGACGTAGATACCTCACATGCCGTTCCAAAGCGGGTTCATACACTGGCCTTCACTGGGAGCAAGTGGGGCTTTTTTTTGCAGACCTCGTCCAACAAACGGGGTGGCTTATTGACATACAAATCTCGTCTCCGTACGTTGTGATTGGAAAGGAGCACAAAGTTAGGAAGGTAGTGAATAGTGGCACTCGACTGTGCTCGTATATCCCCGGGACGAAGAACATTGTCGTTTCCGAAGATAACGTGCTGAAGACAAGCAACAACCGGCAGGGAATCCTGAAAATAGTCTTCGAATTCCCCCCAGCGGGAATCATTGGTATGTACTTGCCAACATCATCGATCATCCTTGATCTAATTCTCGGAGAAATTGAAAGCAAAGTCTCCAAAATGACCTATACAGTGTTGACGGGGATGTTAAACATCAAACGACTTTGTTGATGTGTTACCCGGCTTCAAGCTCAAGTGGAGTCAAGCAAATGCTAATAAAGAAGTTGGGATTTATATACAAGTACAAGAAACGCCTCGAGTGCAGTACACTCTTGAAGGAATCCAACACCCAAGTTGATTACCGTCATTTAGACCTACATAATATTTTATAGGCCCAGCGTCTCTCAAAAGGCTGCTATTTACGCCCGGTGCGCTCACACCAGACCAAGCTATAGTCATTATTAGCCAGTAAGTCTATTTAAACCCACCAAGCTCGATGTAGTACACGATGGGTCTCTACCCAGGTCTTGAAGCCGGAGACAAACACCGCCTTCAGCACGTGGCCGAGGTCGAATTCCTTCTCGAAAAAGAACGATACTTCAGAGCCTTGCTGTATAAGAAATACAGACCTGGGGCTAATGTTGTTGATGAGATTGATACCGCGCTTACTACGACTAGCGTAGGGCTGGCTGGTTCTGGCGTCGGGCTCTTGTCAACTATCATCGTGACGCCTGTGGCCATTGGCCCTGGAGCTGGGGCGATTGTGTGTGGGTTGCTGGGCGTTGGCGGGAAATGTATTGGACGAAAACTCCAAAAAAAGCCAAAAAACACGACGAGATTTGTATCTTGGCTGGGTCGAAGCTAAACTCTATCGCCGACCGCATTTCTATCGCGCTGAACGATGATAATATATCTGAAACGGAATTTCACCTGATTCTGTGTGAAATCGACAAGTTCAATCAGATGAAAGAAGAAATTCGTCAGCGCCAGAAACTAACTTGGTTTGTTGGAGGAGGAAAAAAAGAAGTTGTTTCAACGTGCGAAAGACGAGGCGTTAATGACGGCCCGTACCATGCTGTTGAAAGAGTTGGACAAATCTGGTCACAGTGGCACCTGAATATTTCTTGCTGGCAAGCTTAAAAGAGTGCAGGCTGCCTAGACAAGCAGTTGTTTCCGTTAGAGACTTAATGCAACAATAAATACATGGAATGGCGCCTTGCGGATATTTATTACAACCCTAAGGGTTACTGGAGGGGTCTTGAGGCCCCATAAAGAAGCTGGCTTCTGCGGCTAAGACCTCAGAAGATGTGGCCCGAGCTTGGTTGAAGAAGCAGGCCATCTGGCAGATCTACCTCGCCGCCCCGCAGCACGTTCCACTACCCAAATTCGACCTCACCAAACCGAACGAGGTCCATCAAGCTGACCTGTTCTTTCTACCACACGACCGTGTTCGCAAGCGCACATACAAATACGCCTTGGTTGATGTAGCCTCACGCTTCAAAGACCCTGAGCCTCTGGCCACTAAAGAAGCCAAAGAGGTTGCTGAAGCTTTGTCTCGCATCTACAGGCGAGGTCCGTTGAGGTGGCCCAAATTGCTCCAGGTCGACCCCGGTCGTGAGTTCATGGGCTCTGTCAGCCAGCTGTTGGCAAAGCACTCTGGGTTTGGCGCAGTCGGGTTGACATCCATCGGGACCAAGGCATCGTATAAGGCTGGAACCGGACCCTCGCAGAGCGGCTCTTCGGACACCAATACGCTCAAGAGATGCGACTCACTTCTGGTCAGCTGTCTTCAGAGTGGGTGAAAAGGTTGCCTGCCGTTGTGACAGCCTTGAATGGTGAGGTCACCCGACTGACCGGCAAAAAGCCCTCTGAGGCCATAAGGGCGTGCTCGGTGGCATAAAAGCCTTCCTCTGTATTTCCTGGTCGTCCTATTGGTCTCGAGGAGACAATAATCCCCTCCGGCGTCGGCGTTCGTTATTTGTACCAGCCTGGCAAACTTGAAGGGGGGCGATGATCCCATATGGTCCCTGGATGTGCACTGGCTCGGGCGCACAGTCACCAAGTCTGATGAGCCCGTGGTGTATTACTTGCAGGATGGACCTCAGCGCGCTTTGTGTGCGAAGAACTTCTTTTGTTGTGCCTCGCCACACTCAGCTTCCTCCGGATGGGGTCCTTAGCCGCTGAGGACCGCACAACCTCTTTTTCTGTTGCACTCCAGGCATGTCAGCGAACATTGTCACGGGTGTGGCCTTGGGTATTGTCCAGCCGGTCAACACTGAACTGCTGGGTGTCCTTTGGCTGGTAAGCCCATAGGAGCTCAATATCGCACGCGGCACAGCGATTGTTGTGCCTCCTTGAGTTCAAGGATTTGACCAACCTTCAGGTTAAACCTAAGCCCCTTGGCTTGGTCCTGTCGCTTGTGAGCCACAAGCTTCTTCGCAATAACCTTGCGGAGCTGCTGCTCGGTGAGTATGGGTGGCCCTTCAGAAAGCTCCTCTGGGGGACAGACTACCCTTTCGAGCTGGTGCATGTACACCACCCTTGAAACTGCCAAACATGTAAGATTGGACCACTGCAGGAAGTCATCAATAATCCAGATTTTTTGGGGGTCTGCGATGGTGAGACCTTGGCTTGAGTGGACTGTGATGGCATACCCAAGAGCCCAGTCCTGGCCCCATATACCGTTGAGGACCTCATGGGCAGTTTGCAAGGAAACCTCGACAACGTCGTTCAGAACCAGCTCCTGCTGGTCTTGCTCACCATCCAGCACCAAGGCCCCAGGGATGGTGACCATTATGTTTTGCCGCCGAGTATCCTTGGGACGATATAGCAGAGGAACGGGGAGGTTAGGAAAATTCTTCTCATGACTCTCGAACAGCCGAATCTGGGCCCTGTCGCGAACCTTCTGCCTCGAGGTCAGGATCAAGTCCCCCGGCTTCCAAGCTTCCACGAATCTATCCCATCCAAGGCAGGCTGGTAACGCTTGTCTCATAGCCCGACACTGTACTCGGTCTGGTTGGAGACGGATCTCCCTTTTAAGAGCTTTCAGAGCCGGTTCTTTTGCCCTGTGGTCGGTCAGGACCTCTTCATAGTAATCGGCTCTCCGCCGCAGCCAGTTGTGCGGCATTTCTCCGGCGATTGGGGGTGGCTGCCCCTGGGCACCACAACAGACAACCTGGAAACCCTGACAATCGAGCCAGTCGAGGAAGGTTTCCAGAGTGGGGCGGGGCACTGTGCAAATCTCATCCCAGATTATCACGCGGGGAATTAACTTCTGTCCCATCCTTTCGGGTGTCCAGTTGGTCTGGCCACTCCAGCGTAAGAAGCTGTGATAGGTCTGGGCCTGGACGCCCCTGGCCCGCATCTCTTTGGCCAGGCGATGATTTGGGGTGAAGACGAGGGGGTTCTTGTCGCGGAGGAGCTCAATCGCCCGGGTGGTCTTGCCGCTGCCCCTGCCACCATTTAGATAGCTCAACTGATGTCGGGTCAGGGGATCGTCATAAAGTGGCCCGGACAGGTTTTTGATGTTTGCTATATATTCAGGGTTGGGGGCGTAGACCGCGTGCCACAATGGTATGTAGAGTTGTTCACCCTTGTCACGCCACTGGGCTGGGGCAATCACGTCTCGTGGTGGCATCAGTGTCTCCGCCTCGTGGCGGGTGTAACAGATACGACATTTTCCTTTTGGGTGGGTTTCATGAGGTTTGAAGACACCAACACCGTAGAGTGCCGTTTTCTTTACATAAATAGAATCGGTTGCCACTCGGACCATCTCAATGGGTTCAAACCTCGAAAGCATGGAGAGGAGGTTGATGTGGGCGTAGGCCAGCATGCTTGCCCTTAGATGGGTGTACTGTGGTTGGGAGCCGTCGTAGTACGTGAGAATATAACCCAGGGGACATCTTTCGGGAGCTCCGACCAAGGTGCCGCTTTTACGGGTATCTCGCACGAGATAGTCGAGTTCTCCCTGGTCAGTCACAAGCCTTGGTGTCAGTCATTTGCCACCAGTTTCGTCGGTAGCAGCTTTAGCGCCCTGGGTGAATTTACCGATGACACTACAACCTTGGTTGTGGTCTTCTGTGAACCACATATCAGTTTGTTTCTTAAAGAAGATGATGGCTTCCCGAACCTTGAGACTCTTCAACAAACCAGACTCTGTGAGATAGGCAAGGAGCTGTGTCGGGGCCCAACCATCGGAGGAAAAATGCTTCCCGAACCAGGCAGGGATGGCAGGTTGCATCAAACTCCCATTCTTGAATCTCGGCGAAGCCTGTACCTATGTCTTTGGGGAGAGCGCCATTGATGGCTACACGGACCATCCGGTGGGTTGGGTGTCCAAACCGCTCGAAATAGGGTTTGGCTTCACCTATGCCCCGGAAGGATGCCGGATAGCAGGCCTTCATGTCGATGCTGACGACTTCCCTCGTGTCATAATTCATAGAGTTCAAGAGGCCGTCGTGACCGTGCTCCACACAGGCCTTCTCGACGTCTGGAAGGAGGTTGACTGGGGTTGGCTTCCAACCGTTCCTTTCCTTTGCCACAATACTGGCCGTGTGATTTTCGCCGAAGGCTCTTTCAGCGAATTCAGGGTTGCCCAGCTTGGCGCAGACTGCTTGTAGTCACTCTTGGGCCTCCCGCGTCCTGTAAGTGCAGCCGTCCTAGACACGAACTGGTCGACTGAGAGTTGTCGGCCTACATTCATGTCTTGGCCGCCCAGGAGCCAGACCGCAATCGGCTCCCAACGGGTTGCTTCCTGAATAGCCTGTCAGACGTCCCCCTCGTAGATGTGGACCTCTCTACTCTGGGGGAAGTGGAGGTCTTTGGACCAAGCGTGGCCGTTGTGGCAGATGAGTTCCACAGATATATGGCCGCCATTCCCACCTCTACCATATTTGCCACTGTTGAAAATGTCCTCACCAGCAATGTCCCTCAGGATGATTGCTCTTTTGAGTATCTTTTCCAGTTCGGCCACGTCGCGAACAGTCGCTCCACCGCTGTGGACTCTCATCTCCCATTCTTGTATTTTTTGGCGACGCATTGGTGTCAAACCCTGACCCCTCAGGGCGCCTTCAAAGTGCTCAACAACTCTCTGGGCCACACAGTTAAGGTCGCCATCTCTTAGTTGGGCGAGGTTGGCCAGATCTGGTTCTCTGATTGCGTAGAAGCCGTAGGCAACTGCAGTGACGGGATAGGCGTTCTGGTAGAAGACTTTATCCATTCCAGTCAACACGCCAGGTTTTGTGTCCCATGAGATGTCGACGACAGCCTGTCCCTTCCTTCTCTCCGCACGGACTGGGTCGAATTTGTCTTCAACGACCCAGTCGCCATCCTGTAGCTAATGGAGAAATTTGAGTTTCAGAAGAAACCCTCCCTCCGGAAGGCTACCAAGCAGCCTTGCCGCTCTCTCGTCTGTCATACTGGCATCCACAGCCATTATGCCCGCTCTGACATCAAAGGGGTCTTCTTCTTCCACCCTCCATGTAGAGAAGACCGCAGCGGCACCATCAACTTCGAATTCTTCTTTGGCGTCGATAAGAATCTCAACCCACAGGTCAGCTGGAAGCCCACCGAATGAGGGACCTGACCATCCAGGTCGGTATATTGTTGACCCTGTGGGACTGGGTCGGGTATTTCTGCAAGAATCTCATTGATCAGTTCATCCGTAATTGCGGATAGGTATACTAGTTATCAAATTATTCTCTAATTTAAAAAAAATTATTCTCTAATTGGGTATTGGGAAAATCACTATTCTCTAAGTGGTAACGTCGATGGCCGCAAGAAATTCCTTCTGCACCGCTATGGTTGCCTGGGACTGGGTCGGGCTCTGCAAGGATTTGATTGATCAGTTCTTCCATAGTTGCGGATAGGTATACCAGTTATCAAATTATTCTGAATCTCTAATTGGAAATATCGATATCAGACAAACGCTTAAATTCCTTCTTCACCACTATGGTTGCACGGCTCCACGCTTTTGCATACCCATGCGACCAACAAAGTCGGTCTTTGTTTGTAACCCCAACCCCACAAACCTCGCATGGGCGCGTGCATGAACCCTTGCGGAGACGCATGCGGTGGGTTTTACAGTACTCTTCCATACAACTCTTTCCACAGGACTCAACCGAGCCCAAAGTCAACCACTAACAATTGTTGTGTCCCTTAGGCATGATGAACGTTAAAACCGGTATGTCTTTTGCAACTACATGTCTAAATAGGTTACTTCCTTATCCCGGAGGCCGAACTCGGCCCCAAACTCCTCCGCCAGCCACAGGAACACATCGAGCCCTGCGCGCTGGGCGTCCGGAAGGGGCTTGAGACCCACCAGTTCGGTCCACTGGGAGTTGACCAGTACCGAAAGATATTTGCTGATAACCCGGAGGGACTCAGAAATCTCGAGACCCCAGGATATTGACCTTCCCGGGGTAAAAGATGTTGACTCGGACCTTTTTTGTTTTGGCCTCCCCGGTGGTGCACAGGAACTTGAACGAAAGGTTCTGACCATCCTGGGGGGCCTTGATTTCACGGATCGGGTACGGTCCCCTCCTTTCTTCTTTGGCGCGCCCCAGGTGTTCGACGATGCGCGCCAGGTTGAAGACGACTCGCTCGCTCTGGCAGTTCAGATGGAACTTGAAGTTCAGCATGATCGGCCGCGACCAGACCACTGCGACCGGGCTGGCAGGATCTGTCCCCACCCCTACCACCGTCAAGAAGCGAGCCCACAGGGCCGCAACAAAAACGCCGTCTGAGAAGTCGGAGCAAATAACTTGTACATGCCCTGTCGTTGGGAAAGATTTGACGGCGTAATACTTTCCGGGAATCTCTTTGAGGAGGGTTCTGACCAGGGCGGGGGGCACATCCTCAAGGCCGGGGACGATCGTCGGCTTGAGGGCGGAGTTGAAGCAGGTCGCGTCGCCCTGGTTTTCCGTTGGTGGTCGCTGACAGCCGGCCGCTGGCCGGCCTGGGCCGGGGCCTTCAAGAACTGCTCGAAGCCGGGGGCGCAAAAGTGGCCATAGTAGCTGTTTAAGGCCTTGACGGCCCCTCCCAGGCCCGCGGCAATCCGAGAGCCGAGGATGTCTCATTGTGGGGGGGGGGGGCGACCGATGTTGCTGATCAGGGCTTCGAAGGTGCATGTGAACATCGTCAGGGGCGTGAAGGGCTCGGTGGGCCGCCCGGGGGAGCGGGCGCCGCTGGGGCAGAGATGGGCCATCGTTTAGTGCACGGCTTTGACGCCTTCAGTTTGCGTCTAAATTACCTGTATGTCTTTTGCAACTACTCATCTAAATAGGTTACTTCCTTTTCCCAGACCCGATCCCCAAGGCCGGCGAGGGTGGTGGGCCGCCCCCTGGGGCTCTGGGGTTTTGCCTATACGAGGCACTTGCCGAGTGCCCCTGGTATGTCGCAGCCAGTTGGGGTGGAAATTCTTTTGGGGTTGGGAGGTTTAATTTGTCAAATGGAAAATATTGATGTTTGGGTTTGGAGGCTTAATTTACCAAAAAGAGAATATATTTGGGTCAAAATGAGGTGGGAAGCTTAATGGGTTAAATGGGGCTTTCATGGCTGAAACAAAAAGTCCATTCACCCCACCCCCTCCCTGCTGCTCAACAGATTGTTGAGAAGGTTCTGATTGTATTGTTAAGCGATTTGGCAAAGTAATGAGTGAGTGTTTGAGTTTTACGTCCCACCAACAGCTAAGGTCATACGGAGACGGGACCTCGGTTTAAAGACTCATCCGAAAGTCTATTTGGCAAAGTAATGCACACTCTAAATCTCCATCTACTCCCACACGCTTCTTTTTCCAGCTTCATACATGTAACCATGTGCCCAGGGATTTTCCTACCCTTCAGAATCAGGGTCCAGGGGCTGCTGGGTTTGGGAAAAACAGCTCGCTAATTTTATAGTTGGGAATTTAAATCAGTTGTAACTTTGTCAATTTTGGTTCAATTTTCATGAAACTTTATCAAAATGTAGAACAACATCAGAAATTGGGAAATTTGTTATAAAATTTGGGAATATCTGTCTCTAAATTGGGAAAAATAGGGGCGGATTACTGGCCCCAAAGTTGCACTAGGAAAATCCCTGGTAACTATTGATACACAATCTTGCATGTTCTGTTCGTCAAACTGCTGATAATGATATGTTACTTATTTCCTGTATGCCACCTGCGTGTGGCCTGGGATGTATTCCAAAATAAAGTTGTGTTCTGTTAAGTTTTTTTTTGTTTCAGTTTTAAAACCCTTTCAGGATTATTTCACCCATATCGAGCCGACCATTAATCAGAGGTGGGCAAAAAACCCTGAGAAAAACTACCTGACCTTCCGTTGCAGAACTTGGCATCTCACATGTGACCCAAGCCAGGCTCGAACCCACAGTGGTGAGAGACCTAACGTTTAAGAGTCAACGCTCTTATCCACTAGGCCACAGAGGCTCGTTACATTCGTTACAATAAGAGCTTTCATCGCATTAATCAGTGTGTGTGTGTGTGTGTGAATTCGGGTTTAATGTCGCTTTCAACAATTTTTCAGTCATATCACGACGGTGTCTGGTTGTGACAGGGAGCTCAATGCTCACGTTTATAGTGCAGCCTCACTGAAGTATCATGTCCCAGACACATTACATGATACCACACCCAGTCACATTATCCTGACACTGGATCGACCAGTCCTAGCTCTACCCCGTAAATCTGAGTGCCAAGCGAGGAGCAGCTAGTACCATTTTTAACGACTTTGGTATGTCGCAGCCCGGGATCGAACCCGAGACCTCCCGTTCCCCGGAGCAGACACTCTACCAACTGAGCTATCGGGGCCGGTCGCATTAATCAGGGTCTAGGGTTCAATCACAGGCTTCTCCAGACTTTCAAATTATGAGTCTTTACACTGAGGTCCCGTCTTTGCATGACCACATCTCACTTTTATCTAATCTACTATCTCTTTTATCTCTTTTTAGGAGACGACATAAAATGACCCACAAGGGTTTATGTGTCGTTACACTCAAAACAATCAATCAATCAAAACTAAAGCATGCATCGGGGCTTGAAGAAATAGATGGGCTGCATGATGCTTTCATGCAGAGCTGAAAGTGACCGCACAAGAGTATTGATAAACCACTTAGAGAATCTAAGCCTGTCTAGGCTTATAAACGCTGTTGGTTTCATTGGACAACAAGGCTTGAGATGTCATTTCATCTCAATGTCGGTTAAAAGTCCCACAAAATTCGAAGCAACGTCTCCAAAATGACCTATGCAGTGTTGACGGGGAAGTGAAATCTTAACTCAAACAAACAATGCACCGCATTCAGTTACATTTCCATGTACATGAGCCAGTGCATGGCAAAGGTTTTTTTCTACTGTATAAGTTGTGCAGTCTGTGCACGTGCACCAAGAGAACGTGGCCAGACTCCGCTTGTTGCGCTTTGAATAGCCCAGTTACGACGAACAACAAAGCACTGATTAGACTGTGCTAATGTGCAGGCTGATTTGAGTCTTAACTGGTCACATGTCTTATCATATTACGTGTTTCCAAAAATGTTCATCTACCCATTTAGGCCAAAGTCTTCATTAGTTGCTCTTTGAATAGCCCAGAGATCAGAATGCTCACAGCAAATGCTTTGATCAGACTGCACAAATCTGTTATCAAATGAGCGATAACACATTTATGTTTGTGATTCCTGTAAGTGCCTTTTCACACACAACAACCACACGTGCTCAATTCTATGACGCAGAGTAATAAAACCCGAGAAATATAACAGCACATGCAAAAGTGACGTACTGCAGTTAGTGAGCCGGAGACGGAATATTGCAACGGAGTCGGGTCGCTGAATAAGCGAAGGCACAGCTCAGCCGGCGAATCCATGCAATCTGATCAGTATTTGGCCATCATCTGTAGCCGGAGTTTAACCCAAAGTGAGAAGAGCAAACACATTTACATTTTTATGCCCCTCCGAAATTTTGAGTGTCTGTCTGTCCGTCCGACAGCACCTGATAGTTTCGTGTCCGCTCCATATAAACATTGATACCATTTGAGATATGTTCACGAAACTTCAAACACATGTGGAGCACCATTGGACGAACATATAACCGGAACTCTGATTGTCCTACTTTTGGAGTTATTGCACAAATCTGTTATCAAATGAGCGATAACACATTTATGTTTGTGATTCCTGTAAGTGCCTTTTCACACACAACAACCACACGTGCTCAATTCTATGACGCAGAGTAATAAAACCCGAGAAATATAACAGCACATGCAAAAGTGACGTACTGCAGTTAGTGAGCTGGAGACGGAATATTGCAACAGAGTCGGGTCGCTGAATAAGCGAAGGCACAGCTCAGCCGGCGAATCCATGCAATCTGATCAGTATTTGGCCATCATCTGTAGCCGGAGTTTAACCCAAAGTGAGAAGAGCAAACACATTTACATTTTTATGCCCCTCCGAAATTTTTAGTGTCTGTCTGTCCGTCCGATAGCACCTGATAGTTTCGTGTCCGCTCCATATAAACGTTGATACCATTTGAGATATGTTCACGAAACTTCAAACACAGGTGGAGCACCATTGGACGAACATATAACCGGAACTCTGATTGTCCTACTTTTGGAGTTATTGCACAAATCTGTTATCAAATGAGCGATAACACATTTATGTTTGTGATTCCTGTAAGTGCCTTTTCACACACAACAACCACACGTGCTCAATTCTATGACGCAGAGTAATAAAACCCGAGAAATATAACAGCACATGCAAAAGTGACGTACTGCAGTTAGTGAGTCGGAGACGGAATATTGCAACAGAGTCGGGTCGCTGAATAAGCGAAGGCACAGCTCAGCCGGCGAATCCATGCAATCTGATCAGTATTTGGCCATCATCTGTAGCCGGAGTTTAACCCAAAGTGAGAAGAGCAAACACATTTACATTTTTATGCCCCTCCGAAATTTTGAGTGTCTGTCTGTCCGTCCGACAGCACCTGATAGTTTCGTGTCCGCTCCATATAAACGTTGATACCATTTGAGATATGTTCACGAAACTTCAAACACATGTGGAGCACCATTGGACGAACATATAACCGGAACTCTGATTGTCCTACTTTTGGAGTTATTGCCCTTTGAATATAGTCATTTCTAATGTAGTTTTGTGTCCGCTCCATAACTGATACCCATGATTTGAGATATTGTGAGAAAACTTCACAGATTTGTAGAGCACTATGAGACAACATGTAGAACATGTGAACCATAACTCTGATTTATAGCCTAATACTGGAGTTATGGCCCTTTGAACTTAGTAAACATTGAAAATAGCCATTTCTACCAATAGTTTACTTGTTTGCTGTGTAAGTTGTAAACCATTCCATGTATTTTGATGAAACTTCACACATGATTTGAGGTCCAGAACACAAGAACCACAACTCTGGCTAATCTACTTCTGAAGTTACGGCCCTTTGAACATTGAATAAAATTTATTTTTGACTCCTCTGTATTTGAAAACTATTAAGGGAAAGACTAATGCACCTTCACTTTGAATTCATGTTTGACAGTTTATGGCGTCGGCAACATTCCTGAATGGAGATTGATAATGAATTCTTTCTTACGGTCATTATATCCGCACTTTTAGAAGAAAATTCGGACATACTGTAATCGGTCCAGTCCGTCAGTGCACATTTCCTCGTAACGCGAACTCCTCCTACACGGGTCGTCGGATGGTGTTCATATTTGACAGGATGATTGCCTGGGATGTGTAGATTACACATAAGATTTCGGATGCTAGCTGTGACCTCCGGGGTCAAATGTCAAGGTCAAAAGGTCAATTTCACAAAAGTGTGGATATCTGCGATTGGCCCCCAATCAACTTGCTCTAGTTTTCTCCCTTCCGCCGATTCATGATGGGCTTTTGTCAGTTTCTGGCGAAAGAATGTGCACTGTTCTGGTTAAGCGTTTATGTATAAAGTGTAGATAGGCAAACTGACTGGCTCAAAAGTGACCTAAAATAAAGGTGACTGAGCCATTAAATTCCAATTCAAACAAACAGTGTTATGGCACTTCCTTCATTTAAGAGTATTGGCGGGGCATGCAATGCTTGCAGCGCTTTTATTATGGTTCAGTTTTGTAGAGCGCCAGCTCATATACCATCAGTAATGCTGGTTTAAGGGGGATACATGTATATCGACAACAGAATTAATGCTTGCTGAACATGACGCCGGCATTTTGCATTACACATCACATTAGCAAGTCTGTGTAATGAGCACCCCTCTTCATCCCACTTTATAAACAGAAAACCAGGCTTTACAGAGGTATACAATGCTTTTAGCTCACCTGTCACGTAGTGACAAGGTGAATTTTTGGGATCACATTTTGTCCGTCGTCAGTGCGTGCATCCGTGCATAAACTTTTTCTTCAAAAGACATGGTCATCTCCTCCTAAACCAGAGAATGGATTTTGATATAATTTCACAGGAATGTTCCTTGGGTGACCCTCTTTCAAAATTACCTAAGTCATTCCACTCCGTTAAACAAAATGGCCACCAGAGCTAAAAATAGAAAAACCTTTAAATGACACCTCCTCCCAGGCAAATGGCCGATTTGCAAATAATTTCACAGGAAAGTTCCTTGAGTGACCCTCTTTCAAAATTGCCTAAATCGTTCCGCTCTGTTAAACGAATGGCCCCCAGTGCTAAAAATAGATAAACCTTTAAATGACATCTCCTAGGCAAATGGTCCGATTTAAAAATAATTTCACAGGAATATTCCTTGAGTGACCTTCTTTCAAAATTGCCTAAATCGTTCTGCTCCGTTAAACAAAATGGCCACCAGAGCTAAAAATAGCAAAACCTTTTAATGAAATCTTCTACTAGGCAAATGGCCCGATTTGAAAAGAATTTCACAGGAATGTTCCTGGAGTGACACTCTTTCAAAACTGCCTAAATCGTTCTGTTCTGTTAAACAAAATGGCCACCAGAGTCCAGAGCTAAAAATAGAAAAACTTTTAAATGACATCTCCTCCTAGGCAAATGGCCCGATTTGAAAATAATTTCACAGGAATGTTCCTTGAGTGACCCTCTTTCAAAATTGCATAAATCGTTCCGCTCCATTAAATAAAATGGCCACCAGAGCTAAATATTGGAAAAACCTTTAAATGTCATCTCCTCCTAGGCAATGACCCCCGCCCATAGGGGCTTGAAGAAATATATGGGCTGCATGATGCTTCCACGCAGAGCTGAATCCGGCCCACACACTGGTACTGGTAAACCACTTAGAGGATCTAAGCCTGTCCAGGAACCGCAGTGCAAGGCGGACTGTCCATGCTAATAGACTGTATTGGTTTCATTGGGCGACAGGGCTTGAGATGTCATTTCATCTCAATGTTGGGTAAAAGTCCCGCACAATTGGAAGCAACGTCTCCAAAATGACCTTTACAGTGTTGACGGGGACGTTAAACCTCAAATCAAACAAATCCTCCTAGGCAAATTGCCATATTTGAAAATGATTTCACAGGAATGTTCCTTGAGTGATCCTCTTTCAAAATTGTTTAGGCCGCCAGAGCTAAAAATACAAAAACCTTTAAATGACATCTCCTCCTGGGCAAATGGCCTGATTTGAAAATGGTATCACAGGAATATTCCTTGAGTGACCCTCTTTCAAAATTGCCTAAATCGTTCCGCTCCATTAAACAAAATGGCCACCAGAGCTAAAAATAGAAAAACTTTTAAATGACATCTCTTTCTAGGCAAATGGCCCGATTTGAAAAGAATTTCACAGGAATGTTCCTAGAGTGACCCTCTTTCAAAATTGCCTAAATTGTTCTGCTCCGTTAAACAAAATGGCCACCAGAGCTAAAAATATAAAAAACCTTTCAATGACATCTCCTCCTAGGCGAATGGCCTGATTTGAAAATAATTTCCCAGGAATGTTCCTTGAGTGACCCTCTTTCAAAATTGCCTAAATGGTTCCGCTTAGTTAAACAAAATGGCCACCAGAGCTAAAAATAGAACAAGAGGACCATGATGGTCCTATATCGCTCACCTGAGCTAAGAGCTTTGCACGTGCCCCAGTGTCCTGTTTGAGACAATACTTTAAAGGTTTTTCCCTAATATGTCTATGTAAAGTGAGTGGGCCCCGGCGCAGGGCCATTTTTGGTCCCAGGGCTATAATTTGAATAATCTTGGTAGAGGTCAACTAGATGAAGCTTCATACTAAATATCAAAGACCTGTGCCTTCTGTGTTCGGACAAGAAGATTTTTAAAGATTTCCCTATCATAGCCTGCATTAAACCAGTGGGCCCCGGCACGAGGGCATTTTTAGCCGCAGGGCTATAATTTGAACAATCTTTGTAGAGGTCAACTGGATGAAGCTTCATATCAAATATCAAAGATCTGGGCCTTCCTGTTTTAGACAAGAAGATTTTAAAGATTTTCGATCCCTCTATAACCCTATGTAAAACCAGTGGGCCCCCGTGTGAGGCCATTTTTGGCCCCACAGCTATAATTTCAGCAATCTTAATAGCGGTCCACTAGATGAAGCTTCATATAAAATATCAAAAGCCTGGGCCTTCTGGTTTCAGACAAGAAGATTTTCAAAGGATTTCCCTATATAAGCCTATGTAAAACCAGTGGGCCCCGGCGCAGGGGCATTTTTGGCCCCAGGGCTATAATTTGAACAATCTTGGTAGAGATCAACTAGATGAAGCTTCACACTAAATATCAAAGACCTGGGCCTTCTGGTTTCAGACAAGAAGATTTTTAAAGGTTTTCCCTATCATAAGCCTGCATAAAACAAATGCACACCAGCGCAGGGCATTTTTGGCCCCAGGGCTATAATTTGAACAACCTTGGTAGAGGTCCTCTAGATGAAGCTTCATACCAAATATCAAAGACCTGGGCCTTCTGGTTTCAGATAAGATTTTTAAAGGTTTTCCGTATATAAGCCTATGTAAAACAGTGGGCACCGGTGTGGGACCATTTTTTGCCCCAGGGCTATAATTTGAACACTCTTCGTAGTGGTCCACTAGATGAAGCATCATACCAAATATCAAAGACCTGGGCCTCCTGTTTTCAGACAAGAAGATTTTCAAATGATTTCCCTATATAAGCCTATGTAAAACCAGTGGGCCCCGGCACGAGGCATTTTTGGCCCCAGGGCTATCATTTGAACCATCTTGGTAGAGATCAACTAGATGAAGCTTCATACTAAATATCAAAGACCTGGGCCTTCTGGTTTCAGACAAGAAGATTTTTAAAGGTTTTCCCTATCTCAAGCCTGCATAAAACCATTGGGCCCCCGTGTGGGGCCATTTTTGGCTCCAGGGCTATAATTTGAACAATCTTCGTAGCGGTCCACTAGATGAAGCTTCATACCAAATATCAAAGACCTGGCCCTCCTGGTTTCAGACAAGAAGATTTTCAAAGGATTTCCCTATATAAGCCTATGTAAAATGGGTAAACCATTGGGCCCCACGCGGGGGCATTTTTGGCCCCAGGGCTATAATTTGAACAATCTTGGTAGAGGTCCACTAGACCAAGCTCTAGAGGAAGCTTCATATCAAATATCAAAGACATGGGCCTTCTGGTTTCAGACAAGAAGATTTTTAAATGTTTTCCCTATATAAGCTTATGTAAAACAAGTGGGCGCCGGCGCGGGGGCATTTTTGGCCCCAGAGCTAGAATTTGAACAATCTTGGTAGAGGTCCACTAGATGAAGCTTCATACCAAATATCAAAGACCTTGGCCTTCTGGTTTCAGACAAGAAGATTTAAAAAGGTTTTCCCTATATAAGTCTTTGTAAAACCAATGGGCCGCGTGTGCGACCATTTTTGGTCCCAGGGTTGTTATTTGATTAATCTTCATAGCGGTCCACTAGATGAAGCTTCATACCAAATATCAAAGAACTGGGCCTGCTGGTTTCAGACAAGAAGATTTTCAAAGGATTTCCCTATATAAGCCTATGTAAAACCAGTTGGCCCTGGCGCAAGGACATTTTTGGTCGGCCGGCTATAATTTGAACAATCTTGGTAGAGGTCCACTAGATGAAGCTTCAGACCAAATATCAAAGACCTGGGCCTTCTGGTTTCAGACAAGAAGATTTTAAAAGGTTTTCCCTATATAAGCCTTTGTAAAACCAGTGTGCCCCGTGTGCGACCATTTTTGGTCCGTGGTTTGTTATTTGATTAATCTTCATAGCGGTCCACTAGATGAAGCTTCATACCAAATATCAAAGAACTGGGCCTGCTGGTTTCAGACAAGAAGATTTTCAAAGGATTTCCCTATATAAGCCTATCTAAAACCAGTGGGCCCCGGCACGAGGCATTTTTGGCCCCAGGGCTATAATTTGAACAATCTTGGTAGAGGTCCACTAGATGAAGCTTCATACCAAATATCAAAGACCTGGGCCTTGTGTTTCAGAGAAGAAGATTTTTTGTAAGATTTTCCCTATATAAGCCTATGTAAAACCAAAGGGTTCCGGGGCCGGGCATTTTCGGTCGCAGGGCTATAATTTGAACAATCTTGGTAGAGGTCCACTAGATGAAGCTTCATACCAAATATCAAAGACCTGGGCCTTCTGGTTTCAGACAAGAAGATTTTTAAAGGCTTTCCCTATATAAGCCTATGTAAAACCAGTGGGCTCCGGGGCGGGACCATTTTTGGCCTCAAGGCAATAATTTGAACAATCTTGGTAGAGGTCCACTAGATGAAGCTTCATTCCAAATATCAAAGACCGGGGGCCTTCTGGTTTCAGATAAGAAGATTTTTAAAGGTTTTCCGTATATTAGCCTGCATAAAACCAGTGTGCACCTGCGTGGGGCATTTTTGGCCCCAAGGCTAGAACTTGAACAACCTTGGTAGAGGTCCTCTAGATGAAGCTTCATACCAAATATCAAAGACCTGGGCCTTACGGTTTCAGATAAGAAGATTTTTAAAGGTTTTTCATACATGTGTATATAAGCCTATGTAAAACCAGTGGGCCCCCGTGTGAGGCCATTTTTGGCCCCAGGGGTGGGGCCATTTTTGGCCTCAAGGCAATATTTTGAACAATCTGGGTAGAGGTCCACTAGATGAAGCTTCATACCAAATATCAAAGACCTGGGCCTTGCGGTTTCAGAGAAGATTTTTAAAGATTTTCCATGTATAAGCCTATGTAAAACCAAAGGGCCCTGGGGCAGGGGCATTTTGGGCTCCAGGGCTATAATTTGAACAATCTTGGTAGAGGTCCACTAGATGAAGCTTCATACCAAATATCAAAGACCTTGGCCTTCTGGTTTCAGACAAGAAGATTTTCAAAGGATTTCCCTATATAAGCCTATGTAAAACCAGTGGGCCCTGGCACGGGGACATTTTTGGCCCCAGGGCTTAAATTTGAACAATCCTGGTAGAGGTTCACTAAATGAAGGTTCATATAAAATATCAAAGACCTGGGCCTTCTGGTTTCAGAGAAGAAGATTTTTAAAGATTTTCCCTATATAAGCCTATGTAAAACCAAAAGGGCCCAAGGGCGGGGGCATTTTCGGCCCCAGGGCTATAATTTGAACAATCTTGGTAGAGGTCCACTTGATGAAGCTTCATACCAAATATCAAAAACCTGGGCCTTCTGCTTTCAGACAAGAAGATTTTTAAAGGTTTTCCCTATATAAGCCTATGTAAAACCCGTACGCCCCGGGGCGGGGCGGGGCCATTTTTGGCCCCAGGGCAATAATTTGAATAATCTTGGTAGAGGTCCACTAGATGAAGCTTCATATCAAATATCAATGACCTGGGCCTTGTGGTTTCAGACAAAAAGATTTTTAAAGGTTTTTCTTATTTTCCCCTTTTGTTGCCATGGCAACCAGAGTTCTGCATGGAATGGAATTCTTTGAACAACTTTGAGAGAGGACCACCCAAAGATCATTTCTGCCAAGTTTGGTCAAAATCTGTTCAGTGGTTTAGGAGGAGATGTCGTTTAAAGGAACTGTGGACGGACATCCGGACGGACGAATGACCTATCACAATAGCTCCCCCGGAGCCTTTGGCTCAGGTGAGCTAAAAACCTTTAACCCTTGTCCTGCTGAATATTCATATATGCCACACCTACTACCGATTATCAACCAATCAGATTACCTGTAGCAAATTATTACAACAAAATCACAATCTGAATGACAAACAATGTAGATCCTGATCAGATGGCTTCTTCAGAAGCCATCTGATCTGGATCTACATTGTTTCAAAGAAAAGGCATATCTGGGCTCAGCAGAACAAGGGTTAAAAGACATCTAGGCAAATTGCCCTATTTGAAAATAATTTCACAGGAATGTCATTGAGTGAACCTCTTTCAAAATTGCCTAAATCCTTCCACTGTGTTAAACAAAATGGACACCAGAAATAAACAAGAGGACCCAATGGCCCTATATCGCTCACCTGTGTACCAGAAAATCATTAGTGTAGGAGACCACTTGACATTGCTACATACTAAATATCTAACCGCAGGCAAAGCGGTGTCCATGCTTATAAACCCTATTGGTTTCATATGGCGACAGGGCTTGAGATGTAATTTCATCTCAATGTCGGGTAAAAGTCCCACAGAATTGGAAGAAACATCTCCAAAATGACCTATACAGTGTTGACAGGGATGTAAAACCTCAAATCAAACAAAATCTGTGCCTTATGGTTTTGGAAAAGAAGATTTTTTTTTAAGTTTTTTTTTCCAATATAAGTCTATAGAAGCTAATGAGCCCTGGGTCTTGGCCAATTTTGACCCAAAGGGCATGGTTGGCAGGATTAATGTAGGCGACCATTTTGTGTTGCTATATACTAAATATCTAAGGTCTGTATTTCATGGTTTTAAAGAAGATGTTTGAAGCTTTTTTCCATCATAAGTTTGTTGGAGTTAAGGGGCCACAGGATTTGGCCAATTGGGACTAAATATCTAAGTTCTGTGCTTCACAGTTTCTGAGAAGAAGATTTTTTAAGCTTTCTTCCATTATGAGTCTATGGGAGCTAAGGGGCACCGGGGCGTGGCCCATTTGGACCCCAGGGGCATGATTAGCAGGAAATATGTAGGTGATCACTTGCCGTTGCTACATGCTAAATATCTAAGCTTTGGGCCCTGTGGTTTCAGAGAAGATTTTTTAGGCTTTTCTCCATTATGAGTCTATGGGAGCTAAGGGGGTCCCAGGGTGTGGCCCATTTGGACCCCAGGGGCATGATTGGCAGGATTTATGTAGGTGACCACTTGTCATTGCCACATGCTAAATATCTAAGCTCTGGGCCCTGTGGTTTCAGAGAAGGAGATTTTTTAAGCTTTTTTTCCATTATGAGTCTAGGGGAGCTAAGGGGCCCCAGAGCGTGGCCCATTTGGACCCCAGGGGCATGATTGGCAGGATTTATGTAGGTGACCACTTGCCATTGCTACGTGCTAATTATCTAAGCTCTGGGTCCTGTGGTTTCAGAGAAAAAGATTTTTGAAGCTTTTTTTCCATTATGAGAAGGAGCTAAGGGGCCCCGGGGCTTGGCTGGTTTGGACCACAGGGGCATGATTGGCAGGAATTATGTAGGTGACTACTTGCTGTTGCTACATGATAAATATCTAAGCTCAGGGTCCTGTGGTTTCAGAGAAGAAGATTTTTGAAGCTTTTTTCCATTATGAGTCAATGAGAGCTAAGGGGTCTCAGGGCGTGGCCAATTTGGACCCCAGGGGCATGATTGGCAGGAATTATGTAGATGACCATTTGCCGTTGCTACATGCTAAATACCTAAGCTTTGGGCCCTGTGGTTTCAGAGAAGAAGATTTTTTAAGCTTTTTTCCATTATGAGTCTATAGGAGCTAAGGGGCCCAAGGGCGTGGCCCGTTTGGACCCCAGGGGCATAATTGGAAGGAAATATATAGGTGACCACTTGCCGTTGCTACATGCTAAATTTCTAAGCTCTGGGCTCTGTGGTTTCAGAGAAAAAGATTTTTTTAAGCTTTTTTTTCCATTATGAGTCTATGGGAGCTAAGGGGCCCCGGGCTGTGGCCCATTTGGAACCCAGGGGCATGATTGGCAGGAATTATGTAGGTGACCACTTGCCGTTGCTACATGCTAAATATCTTAGCTCTGGGCTCTATGGTTTCAGAGAAGAAGATTTTTGAAGCTTTTTTCCATTATGAGTATATAGGAGCTAAGGGGCCCCGGGGTGTGGCCAATTTGGACCCCAGGGGCATGATTGGCAGGAATTATGTAGGTGACCAATTGCCTTTCCTACATGCTAAATATCTAAGCTCTGGGCAAGGTGGTTTCAGAGAAGAAGATTTTTGAAGCTTTTTTTCCATTATGAGTCTAGGGGAGCTAAGGGACCCCGGGTCATGGCGAATTTGGATCCCAGGGACATGATTGGCAGGATTTATGTAGGTGACCACTTGCCCTTCCTACATGCTAAATATCTAAGCTCTGGGCTCTGTGCTTTCAGAGAAGAAGATTTTTGAAGCTTTTTTTCCATTATCAGTCTATGGGAGCGAAGGAGCCCCGGGGCGTGGCCCATTTGAAACCCAGGGGCATGGTTGGCAGGAATTATGTAGGTGACCAATTGCCCTTCCTACATGCTAAAACTCTAAGCTCTGGGCCCTGTGGTTTCAGAAAAGAAGATTTTTGAAGCTTTTTTTCCATTATGAGTCTATAGAAGCTTAAGGGCCCCGGAACGTTGTCCCTTTGGAACCCAGGGGCATGATTGGCAGGAATTATGTAGGTGACCACTTGCCATTGCTACATGCTAAATATCTAAGCTCTGGGCCCTGTGGTTTCAGAGAAGAAGATTTCTGAAGCTTTTTTCCATTATGAGTCTATGGGAGCGAAGGGGCCCCGGGGCGTGGCCGATTTGGAACCCAGGGGCATGATTGGCAGGAATTATGTAGGTGACCACTTGCCATTGTTACATGCTACATATCTAAGCTCTGGGCCCTGTGGTTTCAGAGAAGGAGATTTTTTAAGCTTTTTTCCATTATGAGTCTATAGGAGCTAAGGGGCCCCAGGGCGTGGTCCGTTTGGAGCCCAAGGGCATGAATGGCAGGAATTATGTAGGTGATTACTTGCCCTTGCTACATGCTAAATATCTAAGCTCTGGGCCCTGTGGTTTCAGAGAAGAAGATTTTTGAAGCTTTTTTCCATTATGAGTCTATAGGAGCTAATGGGCCCCAGGGCGTGGTCGGTTTGGACCCCAGGGGCATGTTTGGCAGGAATTATGTAGGTGACCACTTACCCTTACTACATGCTAAATATATATGCTCTGGGCCCTGTGGTTTCAGAGAAGAAGATTTTTGAAGCTTTTTTTCCATTATGAGTCTATCGGGGCGAAGGGGCCCCGGGGTGTGGCCCATTTGGAACCCAGGGGCATGATTGGCATGAATTATGTAGGTGACCACTTGCCATTGCTACATGCTAAATATATAAGCTCTGGGTCCTGTGGTTTCAGAGAAGAAGATTTTGAAGCTTTTTTCCATTATGAGTCTACGGGAGCGAAGGGGCCCCGGGGTGTGTCCCATTTGGAACCCAGGGGCATGATTGGCAGGAATTATGTAGTTGACCACTTGCCCTTGCTACATGCTAAATATCTAACCCTTGGGCCCTGTGGTTTCAGAGAAGAAGATTTTTAAAATTTTTCCCTTTATAAGTCTATGGGAGCTATATGTTGCCATGGCAACCAGAATCCCAATCTGATCAGCCCAAAAACCTTATGCAGCCTTTCCCCCTACCTGATGATGCTTCACATGAAATTTGATCAAGATTGGCCATGGGGTATTAGAGATATACTTATTTGAAATTGTTTACGGACGCACGCACGCACGCACACACACACGGACGCACGCACGACGGACAAAAAGTGATCCCAAAAGCTCACCTCGTCACTACGTGCCAGGTGAGCTAAAAATAGAAAAACCTTCAAATTCCACTACAATGAAAAATAGCCTCCAAAGATAAAAGTCTTTGGTCCACATCTCCTTAAAGCAGTGAATCCTTCATTTCCATAAGCTTTGAAACATCTTGGATTCAGGGCCTTGAAACCGCAGGGCCCAGGTCTTTGATATGAAAGCTTCATCTAGTGGACCTCTACCAAGATTGTTGAAATTCTATCCCTGGAGCCAAAAATGCCCCTGCGCGGGGCCCACTGGTTTCACTACCGACTACAGTCAACCAAGCGACACCTGTACGAGAGGTCACCGACGTCTGCGCCAGCTACAGACAACCAAAGACGTGTACAAGTTTTCGTTCTAGCCTCGTACTTTCAGTGACTGGAATTGTCCATCTACCTCAGTCACCGATGTCCAGACTCTCCAGGAATTCAGGGACGGCCTCGCCAGCCAGCCTTCTCTACTCCTACGAACCTACTAGACCAACGCCAATATTTTTCTTTTTCTCCTATTACTGCTACTCGCTCACATCTGAGCATTACGAGCAGGATTTCCTGGGTGGTAACCAGTACTTAATATGTATAGTTTTAACCAGGGATGCGGGGTACTTTAACTGTTTTATTGGGCATTGCAGTTTTAAACAGGGTAACCAACATTCTATGAAGATTGCTACCCTTACCGAGGAAGACTATTTTGATTTTTTTTTGGATTTATTTGAAGCATCCTGGATGAGTTCTTTTGCTATTCTACTAAATGATACTTCTTTATTCGATAACTTCTTCTTTTTCAGGATTATTCATTGTCATTTAGGTAGTTTTGTATATTTGTAACTTGGTCATATTTGCCCTGGTATTTTCTACCCACGCACCGGAAGTAGTTTCCGTTCTGCATGGCGGAGAATGTAAACATTTATATAAACAAAAATAAGTAACAGACAGTGATTCATTGAAACTGCCCATCACAGGAGACTTTCCTAGACACTAATTGGTATTAGCCCTTCTTACCCAAGGAAGTCACAACTCCACTCAATCATGATAAGAGTTCACATTGTGTTTGACATCCTGTTTGGAGTGTGTTGCTTGCTTTTGGCAACACGCTTGAACAAACTTCTTAGCAGTAGAGAACCGGACCTACAGGAAATTCCAGCCAACTTCTTCCCAGTTTATGCAGACTTCAATGGAACAACAGCTAACCATCATAACCTTATGTTCCATGTGCCCCACTTGTGCACTGTTTCAATTTTAAAGAAATCTCTCTGGTTTAGGGAATTTCCCGGATCAAATAAAGTTCATTATTTGTACATATTTGCAGTCATTGTACGTAATGCATGGGATATCGAAACAAATCCTGGTCCGAATTCCCGGAATGACAGTACACATTTCCCTTGTGGGCTCTGTCTTAAAAGTGTTGGTTGGGGAGACCGAGGAATTTGCTGTGACACATGTAATGTCTGGTACCACATAAGCTGTCAAGGCATGTCATCAACTATGTACAGCCTTTATAATAAATCATCGAATATAAATGTAGCATGGGATTGTATGAAATGTGGAATGCCAAACTTTTCCACATCTCTGTTTGACACTTCATCTTCCATAGATACCTACAATCAGTTTGATCCTTTATTATCCCTGTCCGAGCCTGACAGCCCGATACCAGACAATATTGGCCCACCCACTGCAGCTTCTTCGCCCATCGTGAAGCAGTCTAAAGAAGCTAAACCAAAGACCAAAAAGGCGGTCCTTAACCATCCCCTTAGAATATGGATTATGAATTGTCAGTCAATAAAGAATAAAAAGGCTGAAATTCAAACAATTATCGACTCAGCAAAACCAGACATCATTTTGGGGAATGAGTCATGGTTAACCCCAGAGATTAAAAACTCGGAAAGTTTCCCAGACTCATTTGACGCAATCCGGAAGAACAGAGTTAGGAGGCACATGGTGGTGTCTTTGTAGCTTTTAAGCGAGACCTACTCTGCACTGAATCTCCGGAGTTGGACACCAACTGTGAATTTGTTTGGTGTAAATTGAACATTTTTGGATGTAGGACTCTGTACCTTGGTTCCTTTTACCGCCCACCAGATCAGATTGAGTCAGAATATCTTGAGGCGTTCAATTCATCTTTGTCTAGGATAATGTCAAATGCAAATGCTCAAATTTTGGTTGGAGGAGACTTCAATTGTGGAGATATAGAATGGGGCAACATGCAGGTAGCCCATGGGGTGCCTAAAAGGCAGACGCAGCAACAACTTTTGGACATAATTAAAGATCACTGCCTGACCCAAGTAGTAAACATACCCACCCGGCAAGATAAAACCCTTGATTTATTATTCACGAATTCTCCATCCCCTGTTAGTTGAGTTAAGGGGATGCCCCCGATTGGCAAGGCCGATCACGACATAGTCCTTGTAGAATACGATATAAAAGCTAAATGAATCAGACAAGCCCTGCGTAAAATATTTTTATACAAACGTGCGGATATGGATGGTCTGCGAGACCATATGGCGTGATTTAAGGATTCGTTCCTTTCCTCTGACCTGTCACGCATGTCTGTCAACGACATGTGGGTCAGTTTTAAGTCCAAATTCCAACAACAAGAGGGCCATGATGGCCCTGGATCGCTCACCTGATCCATAGGGTATCAAGTGGGCCCCAGGGAGAGCCATTATTGGCCCCGAGCTATAATATGATTAAATCTTGGTAGTGGTCTAAAAGGTGAAGCTTCACACCAAATATCAAAGAACTGGGCCTTGCGGTTTCAGGGAAGAAGATTTTTAAAGATTTTTCCCTATAGTCCATGCAAAACCAAAGGCCCCTGGGGCGGGGGCATTTTTGGCCCCAGGGCTATAATTTGAACAATCTTGGTAAAGGTCTACTAGATGAAGCTTCACACCAAATATCAAAGAACTGGGCCTTGCGGTTTCAGAGAAGAAGATTTTCCCTATATAAGTCTATGTAAAACCAAAGGCCCCCGGGGTGGGGGCATTTTTGGCCCCAGGGCTATAATTTGAACAATCTTGGTAAAGGTCCACTAGATGAAGCTTCATACCAAATAGTAAAGACCTGGGCCTTGTGGTTTAAGAGAAGAAGATTTTTAAATATTTTCCCTTTATAAGCCTATGTAAAACCACAGGGCCCCGGGGCAGGTTCATTTTTGGCCCTAGGGCTATAATTTGAACAATCTTGATCGAGGTCCACTAGATGAGGCTTCACATCAAATATCAAAGACTTGAGCCTTGTGGATTCAGAGAAGATTTTTAAAGATTTTCCCTACATAAGCCTATGTAAAACCAAAGGCCCCTGGGGCAGGGGCATTTATGGCCCCAGGGCTATAATTTGAACAATCTTGGTTGAGGTCCACTAGATGAAGCTTCATACCAAATATCAAAGACCTGGGCCTTGTGGTTTCAGAGAAGAAGATTTTTAAAGATTTCCTCTATATAAGCCTATGTAAAACCAAAGGCCCCCAGGGCGGGGGCATTTTTGGCCCCAGGGCTATAATTTGAACAATCTTGGTAGAGGTCCACTAGATGAGGTTTCATACCAAATATCAAAGACCTGGGCCTTGTGGTTTCAGAGAAGAAGATTTTTAAAGATTTTCCCTATATGAGTCTATGTAAAACCAAAAGCCCTCAGGACAGGGCCATTTTTGGCCCCAGGGCTATAATTTGAACAATCTTGATAGATGTCCACCAGATATAGCTTCACACCAAATATCAAAGACTTGGGCCATGCAATTTCAGAGAAGAAGATTTTTAAAGATTTTCCCTATGTAAGCCTATGTAAAACCAAAGGGCCCCGCGGCGGGGGCATTTTTGGCCCTAGGGCTATAATTTGAACATTCTTGATAGAGGCCCACTGGATGAAGCTTCACACCAAATATCAAAGACTTGGGCCTTGCGGTAAAAGAGAAGAAAATTTTTAAAGATTTTCCCTATATAAGCCTATGTAAAACCAAACGCCCCCAAGGCGGGGGCATTTTTGGCCCCAGGGCTATAATTTGAACAATCTTGGTAGAGGTCCACTAGATGAAGCTTCATACCAAATATCAAAGACCTGGGCCTTGCGGTTTCAGAGAAGAAGATTTTTAAAGATTTTCGGGAAAAAAATCTATTCTTAGCTCCTGTGACCTAGATGTGCAACAGACCGGAACCATTTGAACAACTTTGAAAGGGGACCACCTAAGGATCATTCCTGTGAAGTTTGGTCAAAATCAGATCAGTGGTTTAGGAGGAGATGTTGTTTGAAGAAAAAGTTTACGGACGCACGCACGGACGACGGACAAAAAGTGATCCCAAAAGCTCACCTTGTCACTGTTTGACAGGTGAGCTAAAAATGACCAAAACCAAGTATAGTGCACCATGGATTGATAACACGATCCAACACCTCATTAGAAGACGTAATAGGATGTATTTTCGTGCTCGCAAGTCTAGCAGACCTGACATTAAGAACCATTACAAAAGGTTCAGAGCACATGTACAAAAGGTAATTAGAGATGCATATTGGAAGCATGTTTCCAGCATATTTACCTTCGAAAATGACAATATAGATCCCGATAGCCCCCAGAAGAATAGTAAGGTTAAAAAGTTTTGGTCATTTGTAAAATCTCTGAAAAAGGATGCATTTGGGATCACTTCGCTAAGGGAAAACGGAATTTTGAAAACAGACTCGCGCGATAAGGCCAACATATGCAACAAACAGTTTCAATCTGCATTTACGCGAGAAACTGACGGTGAGTTACCATCTAAAGGTAATAGTCCGTTCCCTACTATGGGGGACATAACAGTTGACCCTAAGAGGGTCGCCAAACTGTTGGGTAAGCTCAAAATACATAAGGCATCTGGGCCAGATGACCTGAATGCCAGGGTGCTTAAGGAATGTAGTGCTGAAATTTCTCCTGTGCTGGCCTTTATTTTCAATGAATCACTTGCCCAGGGCATTGTACAAGATGATTGGCGACAAGCCAATGTTACCCCCGGTCTATAAAAAAGGTGAAAAATATGATGCAGCAAATTATAGACCAGTGTCGCTGACATGCATCTGTTGCAAAACCCTGGAGCATATATTAGTCAGCAGCATTAACAAGCACTTAGCCTTTGAGAGCATTCTTGCTGACTGTCAACATGGTTTCTGAAGTCAAAGGTCTTGCGAAACTCAACAAGTTCAATTCTTCCATGACATTGTGAGTAATCTGTTTGGGGCCATAAATCGTGGCCACAAACAGACTGACTTGAGCACAAGGTTGGCAAAATGCCTGCAAATATGAGTATTTTCCATGCCGGTGGCATTTACCGGTAGATACCGGCAAATACTGGAAAATACTGGCAAATGGAATTTTCCACCCTGGAATTAAAACAAAACCATATACTCAGCAGGTATATATTGGCAATTTCAATGATAGAGATTACATTTTATTAAAGTAGTTTAACTCTGGTATTTGTTACTATCTAATTTAATTAATAAAAAAGTAATTTAAGAAAAAAGGCCTTTTTTGAACCTGCCAGTAGCCACATACTTTACTAATTGTTTTAAGTCATATAAAACATGACATCCTTGAGTTTGTCCTTGCCCCTGGCTTACCTGTGCTCTCTTGAATAAACAAGTCTTGAGGGTTGTTGTTTCAGTAATATAGTCCATATGATCCACAGCTATTTACTGTGAAATTAAAGTTTTTGACAATAGTAAAATGCTGTAACTATCCCTAAGTTTGAAAACATGGTTATTCCCTACCAAAGTGTGTTTAAAAGATACAGATTTGCTCAGTCTGATCTTCATCTGATAAGGTTAGTCAATATAAAAACTTAGAATAATTGTTGCAAATGACAATATTAAACCAGGTGCACAGGGGAATTTCCACCTACATTTTTTTACTGTTGATTTAAAAAGGTACATGTACAATTTTCGGGTTTTAATAATTTCCAAATTTGAGTCTTAGATTCACTTTTTGCCTGGTTAAACATGTTTAAATTGAGAAATATTTTATTCTGTAGGTTGGTAGCCTCATATAGATGTTAACGTCAACATTCTTTTACTCATCTAGTTCCATTGTACTATTTTAATTCAAATTTGTAAAGTTTTCTGCAGTATTTTAAAGCAAAAAAATTCAATTTGCCAGTATTTGCCACTTGATTAGTATTTTCCAGACCGGTAAATACCGGGGGTGGAATTTGCCGCCCAACCTTGCTTGATCATCATGGATTTCGCCAAGGCCTTTGACAAGGTACCTCACAGAAAGCTATTGTACAAATTGGACTACTATGGGATAAGAGGATCCACACATAATTGGATTTACCGATTAGCTCATGGCTCTCCGGGCGCTTTCAACAAGTTGTACTTGATGGCCAAGCGTCTGATCCAGTCCCTGTTCTATCTGGTGTCCCGCAAGGTTCGGTCCTTGGACCGGTCCTCTTTTTGATATTCATCAATGATCTCCCTGATAACATCAGGTCATCTGTCCGTTTGTTTGCTGATGATTGTGTCCTGTATAGGGACATATATTCTCCTTCTGACTGTCACATTTTACAAGATGACCTAGATCGACTTGCACAATGGGAAGCAGACTGGCAGATGAAGTTCAATGTAGCCAAATGCCATTCAATGAGGGTGTCACGACACCTTCAGGACAAGCAAATTAAGTATGATCACACACTACACCGGCAAACTTTGGAGCAAGTTCACTCCGCCAAATATCTTGGTATCACCATCACTGACGATCTCGATTGGGGTCAACATATCTCTGAAATAACATCTAAAGCAACTAGGACCTTAGGATTCCTTAGACGTAATTTGGCTTTTCCACCTCGGTAGACAAAGGATGTTGCATATAAAACATTTGTTCGCCCTCAGCTTGAATATGCATCACCCATTTGGCATCCCTATGTTAAAACTCAGATTCAGCAGGTGAAGGTGCAGAGGACAGCTGCTCGATCCTGCAGACGATGGCGAAATAGAAGTAGCGCCGGTGACATGCTTGATGAGCTAGAGTGGCCATCCCTGGAGACCCGTCGTGAGCAGTCCTCCTTAACCTTCTTCTTGTTTGTTTGATTTGAGGTTTAACGTCCCCGTCAACACTGTAAAGGTCATTTTGGAGACGTTGCTTCCAATTTTGTGGAACTTTTACCCGACATTCTGGTACAGTATCAATTCACAAGGATAGGTATTTGACCCCTGCAACAGTGTCAACCCGGACAAGGGCATCAAGAACAAATAACTCACAGTATCGTAGGTACCAGTCCTATAGTGATGCCCTGAAAAACTCTTTCTTCCCTAGAGCTATTCCTCAGTGGAATAGTCTTCCATCTTCTGCGGTGAATGCCAAGACTGCAGGGGAGTTCAAAGCCCGCACAGTATAAGATTGAGACTCAGAGGTATGCGTTTTAGGATACTTCTGTGTTTGGATTGTAAATAGTTTGAAGGACTCATCCAGAGATGATTTTTTTTTGTGCTAAATTCTAAATTTAGCCACCCACCCAACTGAGGTAATGGCCAAATATGACTGACTCAGTACAAGAAGATAGATAGATAGATAAGAGGAAGAAATTGGCTGTTGGCAATCAGGGTCAATCGGATGCATTCAGTAATTATCAGATCATGGTTATGGCAAACATATGACAGCATACTGTATTACTGGTAGTCTGGTACTAAACATTACTGGGCATGATTTATGTATACGTTATAATGTATGCATTTTTGATAAAAAAATAACATTATCGAAATTGTTTTACGCCGAAATAAGGTTACATTTCTTGTGTAATGTGACGTTCTGTGAAGCTCTAATCAATCAATGAAGTGTGTGTTTTTTTACTCTGATAGCGCTGTTAGCAACATACAAAGAAAATAAGGCAAATTACACCTGGATTTACCTTACATAGTACCCTGTTTTGCGTAAAAAACAATATTTCAATCAGGTTGTTGACAATTTTCACTTCCGCCTTTTTCGGCTCCCATAGCTGAACCTAACGTTCTAAAATGACCCGACATGTCTAGAAATTGATAGGTGTAATACTTTGACCAAAGCACTCTGACCACTCTGACTTTGACGAGTCCAAGTAGTCCAACTTGGACCAACTGGGGTGTAAAACTCTAACAATTTACCTGTCTGACCATGATAGATAATGATATATAATCACCCTAAATAAACACTTTAATAGTCTTTTTTACAGGTAATTAACAGGTAATTATAAGCAATTTCACTTTAAGGAATTTAAATAAGAATTAACAAAAATTTAATTGCTTATCATCATTAATTATTTTAAAATTATAAAATTGGGCTTTAACGAACATAATAAATATAAAATGTATGTTATGTACACCTATCAATCAAGACTCAGTATGTGCTCGACTGATTTTAGAATTAAGCTTAACATTCTAAAAACATGACTATGCATTTCCAACCCCCTTAAACTCTCCTTTAATATAGTAAAAATCGGGTTTACAGGGTACACATGAAATTTCTGTTTGAAGACAAGGAGTGTTGATACTTGCTGATATAACCCATAATTACTCTTTTGAGAAAAAAAGGAAAATACCATTTTTTTCTTCTATCTTTTAAAATTGGTTCAGTTTTCAATATCTTTGTTTAGACATGTTTTCATTTAACCCATTTAGTACCAGAAACCCCAAAAACGGATATTTGGCAAGCAGTGCAGGCCCAGATCAGACGACACACATCGCGGCATCTGACCAGGGCCTACACTGTTTGCAAAAACAGTGTCATTTTCCTAATCAATTTTGAAGAAAACAAAACCTGACACCCCTTAATTTTGGAATGGACTCCTGCTATATATAAGGAGGAAGATTCCATTTGGTACAAAACGGGTTAATGAATAGCTTGATAATAAGTGAAAAGCTAATTTAAGGATAATAATGTAAAAGCTTGCAAGCATACCTTACTTTTCTCCATGAGCTAACTTTTCCATGCATGAACAAGGGCTCTGCACTGAATTTTGCATATGTTTTCTGTTTTACTGAAAATCATATGGAAACCCCTTTCAGAAAATAAAAAAGGTTCTGCTTTGTATCTTCTGACAAAGTTAACAATCACACATGAGCACTGGTAAACCACTGCGGGGGAAGCCTGCCCATGTAATTGCACGACCCGCAGAAAAAGCAACCGACTGAAGTCGGTTTTTTCTAAGAGTGCCCTAAAATCACCGTGACATTCTGTCATTCTGTCAGTCTGTCATTCTGTCAGTCTGTCATTCTGTCTGTCCGTCCGTAACCCGTTTGTGAATATTGGTGAAAGTGACTTAACCGCTTGGAATATTTAAACAATTTTTGGCATACTGATAGATATCAATGAGATCTAACCAATGAACTTACGAAATATTACATTCCATTTAGTATAGCCTCGCCGAGGCGAAAAATGTGAAAATTTTCGAACATTTTTGAACTGCTTCTCCTCGGAAACCGTTGGGCCGATTGAAGTCAAATTTCATATGGAGCCTCTATGGGATGGGGGAAACCAAAATTTGCTCATGGGGTCAAGGTCACATGACCAAAATGGCCGCCAAGCCATATATGGTTGGCTGTCTGTCCGTCCGTAACCCGTTTGTGAAAATTGGTGATAGTGACTGAACCGCTTGGAATGTTTTAACAATTTTTGGCATACTGATAGATATCAATGAGATCTAACCAATGAACTTGCGAAATATTACATTCCATTTAGTATAGCTTCGCCGAGGCGAAATATGTGAAAATTTTCGAACTGTTTCTCCTCGGAAACCGTTGGGCCGATTGAAATCAAATTTCATATGGAGCCTCTATGGGATGGGGGAAACCAAAAATTGCTCATGGGGTCCAGGACAGATGACCAAAATGGCCGCCAAGCCATATATGGTCTGTCTATCTGTCCGTCCGTAACCCGTTTGTGAAAATTGGTGATAGTGACTTAACCGCTTGGAATATTTAAACAATTTTTGGCATACTGATAAATATCAATGAGATCTTATCAATGAACTTGCGAAATATTACATTCCATTTAGTACAGCCTCGCCGAGGCGAAAAATGTGAAAAATTTTCGAACTGCTACTCCTCGGAAATCGTTGGGCCGATTGAAGTCAAATTTCATATGGAGCCTCTACGGGATGGGGGAAACCAAACTTTCCTCATGGGGTCCAGGTCACATGACCAAATTGGCCGCCAAGCAATATTTGGTAAAAACCCTTCAAAAATAGTCTTCTCCAGAACCACTGTGCAGATTTCAACGAAACTTAATAAATAGCATCTGGAACGTAGGCCCATCATAAATTGCTAAAATGGTGACCCTGGGTTGACCTTGACCTTCTTTGTGCCTAGGTCAAACTTTGACACATATGCTTTTGTGTTGGATTTTATTTTGCAAACGATTCAGAATACAGTACTAAAGTATAAGATATATTTTTGCTCCTTACGATAAGGCGCATTTATTGGGGGAACCGTTTTATGTCCAGGTCACATGACCAAAATGGCCGCCATACCCATATATGGTAACACTCATAAAGCTAAAAGCATCCGGCGGGTCGTGCACTTCAGCTGAAGCACTGGTTTTGATTTGAGTTGGACCATCTTTGCATATAAACCCTATTGTTGTCATTGGGCGGTAGGAATTGATATATCATTTCTTAAAAAAATAATGTACATCCGTTAAAAGTGGGGCTTAAGGGGTCAAAGTTATATAGGCATGTTTTCGTGATGGGAAGAAATGTCTTCAAAATGTCATAAATAGTGTTGACAGGGATGTTAAAACTCAAACCTCAAATTAAGTTGTGCCACCCCAAAAAAAAAAAAAAAAATGTACTGGAGTTAGTTAAAAGTATAAAATTTTGCAAATTTTTGCAAAACTGGGTCAATTTTAGAATTTCCTAAAACCACAAATCACTCTGACCACTCTGACTTTGACCAGTCCAAGAAAGTCCAACTTGGACCAACTGGGGTGTAAAACTCTGACCATTTACCTGTCTGACCATGATAGATTATGGTATATAATCACCCTGAATAAACACTTTATTAGCCTTTTTTTACAGGTAATAAACAGGTTAATTTTAGTAATTTCACTGTAAGGATTTTAAATAAGACTTAACAAAATTTAATATGCTTATTCTAATTATTTATTTTACAATTACAAAACTGGTGTTTAACAAACATAATAAATATAAAATATATGTTATGTAGATCTATCCACCTATCAATCAAGACTCAGTATGTGCTCGACTGAGTCTAGAATTTAGCTTAACATTATAAACACATGCCTATGTAATTTCAACCCCCTTAAACTCCTTTAATACAGTAAAAATCGGGTTTACAGGGGTACACATGATTTTTCTGTTTAAAGACAAGGAGTGATGATATTTGCTGATGCGGTACCCACAATCACTGTTTTGAGAAAAAAAGAGGAAAATACCGTTTTTTCTTCTTTCTATCTTTTAAAATTGGTTCAGTTTTCAGTATCTTTTCATTTAACCCGTTTAGAACCAGAAACCCCAAAACGAATATTAGGCAAACAGTGCAGGCCAAGATCAGACGCCACAGAACGCAGCATCTGATCAGGGTCTATACTGTTTGCAAAAAGTTCAGCTATTTTCCTAATCAATTTTGAAGAAAACCAAACCTGACACCCCTTAATTTTTTTGGAATGGACTCCTGGTATATATGATGAGAAAGATTCCATTTTGTATAAAAAGGGTTAATGAATAGCTTAATAAATAAAAATAATGTACACCCCTTTAAGATGGAGTTTAAGGGGTCAAAGTTATAAAGGCATGTTTTCGTGATGGGAAGAAATGTCTTCAAAATGTCATAAACAGTGTTGACAGGGATGTTAAACCTCAAATTAAGTTGTGCCACCAAAAAATGTACTTGAGTTAGTTAACAGTATAAAATTTTGCAAAACTTTACGAAAACACATCCATGTGTCATATCCCCAAATTGGTTTCATTTGTCTCATTTTTATGGCCCCGCCCATCGGGGCTTGAAGAAATATATGGCTGCATGATGCTTCCATGTACCGGTACTAGAGTACTGGTAAACTACTAAGAGGATTTAAGCCTGCCCAGGCAAAGTGGTGCAAGTCGGACGGTCAACGCATATAAACCCTATTGGTTTCATTGGGCGACAGGGCTTGAGAAGACATTCATCTCAATGTCGGGTAAAAGCCCCACAAAATTGGAAGCAACGTCTCCAAAATGACTTATACAGTGTCGATTGGGTCATTAAACCTCAAATCAAACAAACAAATTTTCCAACACTCATTATGTGAATGTCCAGTTCAAATGAGTACCCACAACATACATGTATGTGTTGCAGTATAAACCAAACAAAATGATGTGTCTTCTATATAATCACCAAATTATGAAACAAAGTTGGATTTTGATGGATGATCATTACCCAAACTTGTCAGCATGATGTAAAATTAACTGCTTCAAATTTATTTTAAGCTAGTTTATCCAGTGACAAAATTGAATACACAAGAACCTCTTTATAACAATATTCGTTATAAACAGATTTTAGATATAACATATATACATCCAAGCAAAGTATAGAAAAGACAATAAATATCTCTCAGCAGTTTTAACATCTCTATTTGGGAGGGCCAACTAACACTTGGTCTGCCTTGGACCCTAATAATGATGGACAAAGAAGTTTGGTGAATTTCAAGTATATAATTATGGTAAAGCATATTATAAATCAATTTCTATGGATAAAACATTTCATCACATTTAAATGTCAATCTTTTGTTCAGTGGAATTTGACGATTCACAGCTGCATACAAGTGAAACTCAACATACCCTGTCCAGATAAAGTGGTGCGAGTCGGTTTTATTGGTTTTATTGAGCAGCAGGGCTTGACATGTCATTTCATCTCAATGTCGGGTAAAAGTCCCACAAAACTGGAAGCAACGTCTCCAAAATGACCTATAGTGTTGACGGGGACATTAAACCTCAAATCAAACAAACAAACAAAATACCCTTATCCTGCTGAATAAATTAATTTAGCCATACATGTTTCTAGTTATTCACGTTTCAAATTACTAGATAATAGTATGAAGCTCCCAATTTACATACTGTATGACTGTGTCGATCGTGATCAGCTGTCTTTCTGAACTTGATCTACAGTTTCAACAGTAGAGTTTGTCATGTTCAGCAGGGTAAAGGTTGAGCAACCCAGTTATTATAATAACATGCTAGTATGGCTTTCATACACAAAAACGCTCCTTACAAAGCTAAAGAAACATTTACTTCTAACTGACAAGAAATTTTCTGTATTCTTTGTTAGAAACATAACATATGATAAATTATTAAGGACTTTAAGGTATTGTCTGGTGTGAATCAACAAGTACCCTGAGCATCTTCCCCTAATTCAAGTCTATGCAGTCAAGTATGTAACCTACTGTTACTCATTTCAAAATGTATACAATGGCAATCTGACCCAGATCAGATGATGCGAACCACAGCATCTGAAACAGGGCCTGCTACTCATTTGGTACTGGAAACCTCAAAATGGGTACCCTGGCAAACAGTGCAGGCCCTGATCAGACACCGCAGAACGTGGCATCTGATCAGGGCCTACACTGTTTGCAAAAAGTCCAGCCAGTTTCCCAATGTATTTTGGAGAACACAACCTGACACACCTAAAGTTTGAAATGGACTCCTGCTATATATAAGGAGGAAAATTTGTGCTAAAATAGATTGTGGGTACTCATTAGAACTTACTCGCCAAGGCGGCTCTAACAAGTTCCAATAATTAATTTGTTTTGAGCAGAAATACTAAAAATATCATAGTTTTTTATGGAGGCACATTGTTCAGCGTGTTTGAATAGGCATGTGTTCATAATGTATTGGGTCCTTACCAAAGGTAAACTTAACTGTATTATATTGAAACAGAATTTATAGAATACAATGTGGAGGAAAAAAGTATACCCATGTTAATAAACTTTTCTCTGTCAGAAGTGGGATTTACAAGGGTGTAAATTGTATAAAATAGCTTAACACCATTTTGAGAATAATTTCAGCTCGACACTTGCTGTGGATGATAGCTTTTTAAATCACACAGCTTGGGCATATGGAATGATTTTCTGTCACAGAGCTGTCTGTAGGTCCCACAACACAATGCTTGTGAAACCATGACAAACAAATTTCACACTGAATAAGATTATCCAGTCATTCTGGCATATTGCACATACAAAACAGGTTTATATCAAATGTTTTTGGTCCCTTTTTTCCTCTAAGATTTAATGATTTGTGTGTTTTAGGAAATTCTAAAATTGACCCAGTTTCCAAGCATGAAATTAAATGTTTTCTCATTTTTGTTGTATCAAAAATAACATGTGGACACACTCCTCCTTTTAAACAGAATTCAAACAAATGAGCTATTGAAAAAAGTCCACAGTCAATGCTGTTGTTTTGTCTTTGTGTTTCCGGGATAATAAGTGTTAGGTTTTTTTTATTTGTGCCAAATAAAATTGCAAGCTGTATTTGCAAAGCTGGTGGTAAAATGCATCTTTCAGGGCGTTCTGTTCCAAGACTATCAAACAAGTAAATTTTATCATCGGTATCTAGAAATGAAACTACCCAGTGATCAGTCTGCGTATGGAGGATCTGACATGCAGGTCCAGTTACAGGATCCATAACTGTACCAACATACCACCTTCCTTCCTTCTTTGATATACTTAGGCACCTTTTCTGTTAACTGCAATCCTTGTAATTGTGAAAACTGATGTCTGGCAATTATATTTACAGCCTCCATATGGCTTGAGTTGAGTTTTTTTTATTATTAATGAGGAGATTTTTATCTGTATTTGAGAGGAACAGAGCCTCAATCCACATTTGTTCTGATTTGTCCTTCTCATTTTCAAAGGAACGTGACAGCTCTAGCTCAACATCAACCAATAAATCATTTGTTACTGGCTTTTTGGCAGGGATGTGAAGCCTTTAATTTATCTTTGCATGGAAATTACAAGTGGAGTTTGTTCTGTCCTTTGTTTCAGAATTAGGTGCTATATTGGGATCCAAATCAATATTGATTTTAGGATTTGGTGAACATGAATTCTCAAATGTCATGGACTTTCTGCTTTCAGAATTGTTTGTGTTATTTTTTTTTAGAATTGATTTTGGTGTTTTCGGGGTAGGTCCATCATTCAGACACTTTGGGGTGGATTCTGTAAAATTATTAGCTACCGATGTACTGAATTCATCATCACTACTTTCTTCCCATGTTTTTAAAATTGAATCAGAGGCAGGAAAAAATATTGGAATTATCAATATCACCTGCTCGAGGTCTTTTTCTTCGGACTTTTTATCTGCCTTCTTTCGCGTTTTCCGCCTTAGGTTGTTTAAATTGTATTCCTTAATTTTATTATCTTCAGGGGGCAGATTGATGCTTTTTCTTGCCGCTACAATATGATAGCAACGAACTGTTGCTGGACACTGACATGTTTCTTTTGGAAATAACCTTACTGCGTATAATTTTCCATTTTCTCCCTTAACCATGAACCCTCCCAGTTCTGGTACGAATGCTATTCCTTTATCAAAAATCACTTTATTTGCATGGCTTTGCTGTGAAGATACATGACATTTTACTTCAGTTTGTTTATCGGGTGTTTTCAGTGTATCCAGGGCAGTCATTCTCTCCACTGAGGGCAAATCATCTGTTTTTGGATGGTCATTACAATCTGTCTGCATTTTATTTTCTGATAATAAATTTCCTTTTATTAGCTCCATTAATTTACTGGGGTGTAGAACAGAGTTTAATTGTACATCTGCAGGGTCTCTTTTCAATTTTTTTATTTTTTTTCTCAGTGTCAAATCACCTAGATCACAGAACCCTTTCATGACAGCATTAATATCATTTTGTTGCAGATACTGTAGAAAAAGAACCATTAAGTCTATTTGCTGTTCTTTAAACCCTGTCAGATGCTTGTACCGTGCATGATTGGACTCAGATGCATTGTTAGTTATACCAGAAAATGGGTTGTATACATCAGAGCTTTCTACAACCCATTTTCCAGCAGACTCCCTTATAATTTTGTCTAAATTTTTGTCAAAATAGTCAACAAACAGTTTCGTCCAGAACGATCTGAAGCCTGATGTTTTTTTTTTCTGGTCATTTTCATCACCCAAAAGTAAATTTTGATATTCCTCCAAAGAATGGCTTCCTAGCAGCTGTTTAATATGGTGATTATATGCAGCTATATTATCTGATGTTTCACCATTTTTTTTAAGCCATTCTTTAGTGTCTCTGAGGATATGCTTCCAGCAAATCAAAAGTCTTAAGTTTGGGAAAACTTTTCTAATTGCATTTATTATCCCATTTTCTCTGTCGGTTATTACGGCTGTGCTTTTGTTTCCTATTCTGGGAATTTTTTCTTTGATTGTTTCTAAAAAGACTTCATGACGTTTTTGGAATTTTCTTTCATGTATTAATATCGCTAATGGAATTACTGGAGGATTCTCAAACAGATAATGCTGGAATGATAATGTGGAAACATAGAAATCACCTAAATTGAAAGTAGTATCATACAATAAGGGAACTGACTCATCTGATTTAAACTACAAAAGCCGATCAAATTCTTCAAATATTCCTTTTAGTCCCAGTATAACATATAAATCGGGAGCAGTTTTTATATCTGAAATGTATCCATCTAAATGATAAAACAGTAAATGTAAATTATATAATGAATCAGGACCCAAACCATTTTCTAATCGCACATGTTTCTGGACATTTTTTACTTGCATTTTGTTGCGTATGTTTGAAAAACCTGTTTCTCTGCATTCTGCATTTATTTCTGAATTTATTTTGTGCATGACAGCAACTGGATTTCAAGGTTCTTGCTGTTTTATTTATTAATAACAGAGGGTTTTGTACGGACAACAGTTTTCTGACTGGTCTTGTTATTTCCATGATGCTGGCCCTTATATATTTTTTCATCCCCTGTATACTGAATTAATATAATATTTTTATTTTCATGGTCCCCCTCCAATTTCCATGCATGTTTTTTAATCTTTTGTCTTCTCCTTTTTCATTTATTAATTTAAAGTATAGTTTGTTTAAAACAAGCCCCTTTTCCTTAACTTTTACTTTTTTGGACCCATTTAACCAAAATGAATAAAATCAAAATTATCCATCACATTTCCAATCATCATCATTTTTTAGCTATTAACAGCATATGCATATATACTGCCCCCTTTTAGTCTAAAGTCTATTTCTTCAGCTATTCGGCTTACATCTATGCTATTCAGAATATCTAGGGCCTCCAAGGGATTAAGTTCTTTTTCCTTGATAAAATATAGATTATTCCCAGAGCTGGGTGGATTGTTTTCATTTGTTGTGCTCGAAAAAACATTTTGTTCGTTCTTGTTATCATCGTGATCACCTGCTGTTTCATCTCCTCCACCGCCGTATTGCTGTGACATTTTAAATTCAACATTATGGTGAGTCAGATCCAATGAAGACTGATTATTGATATGCCGGTTTGGTTTAACACTTCCATTTTCTCCCTTATAACCAGATACATGAACCTTACTTTTGTCTTTAGCAACAGAAGCAGAATTAATGTAATTCACAAGTTGATCTAATTCTTCATCATTCTTCAGCTGGTATTTGCTTTTCTTGATGTTGCAAGCCTTTTTCAATTTTCTGTCCTTTGTTTTTTTTGGTTTTCTTCATTCCTGCACTCAAGTACACTGGAACATTCATAATTTGTCAACAATTCAAACCTGTTCTGTGGCACTTCTGTTGGCAGACCATTTTTTTTTTTTGCATGTCCTTAACTACCATTGAATGCTTCCTCTCATTTTTTGGTTTACGTGCTACATGATTTGATCTTTGGTGTTTTCTTGGATGCATGATCACAGTTTTTGTGTTGTGCATTTGAACGTTTCTTGCAATTGGTTTATCCATTTTCCTTCCCGACACAGGCACCTTTTGTTTCTTCGCTGGAAAACACCTAACTAATAAAAATCAAAAATGAGTTCCTTTAAGAGCAATGAAAACATTCATAAGAAAGAAGATGGGCCATACTCCGTAGTTTCGGCTAATAAAGCCTCATCAGTGACCCTGTAATGATCCGACAACGAAAGCCAGAAGAAACATACTGCAATATTGCGAATTTCGAATAGGCAGTCGATTCAAAGACTGATATATATCAAAATGGGGTCCAAATAATTAAAAACCTGTCTAGAATATGAGTCTAAACCAATAATTTATTTCTGATTTCTCAGAATACCTAAGTCTGAATACCTGTATGGCCCAAAAACACATTCTGTTTTAGTGTCTTCTGTACATTCAGTGTTTGTTTATTCTGTACATTCAGTGTTTGTTTCTTCTGTACAAAGGTGTTTGTCATTGGTTTTCATCAGATTTTTTTTATATATCAGACTTATTGTTTGTCTCTGACAGTTTTGACACTACACTTTTTATTGATTCTATCACATAATGGGTACCAGTGAAACTCAGATGTAGCCCATCTCTACTAAGAAATTCACAACTCACTTGCCCATTATTTATAAATTCCGGAAATGGCAGATAATGTAGCTTTTCATCCCATAAAGGAATTAAAGGTAGGCATTTATATGTCTCTTCTGTAATCCGTTGGATTTCTCTCAGTCTATGTGAAGAAAATTGATTTCCACCAGGATAAGTATTCTGGATCCGTGGTAATAGTTCACATATGACAATATGACAGCTGAAAGGAGAGACATAAGAAATTAAACATTGAAGTCACTGAATGTGCCATAAGAACCAAGATTATATATGGTTAAGGGGTGGGGATCAGAACAATTTCTAAGATAAGAGGCCCTTTATGAGGTGAAGGGGTGGAGAAATACCACAACAGACCCTAGGGACCCCCATGTTCGTGTGACTGAATGCCACAAACATTATGGAACAAAAATACAGATACGGCCCCCGCCCACAGGGGCTTGAAGAAGTATATGGGCTGCATGATGCTTCCACGCAGAGCTGAATCCGGCCTGAACACTAGTACTGGTAAACCACTTGGAGGATCTAAGCCTGTCCAGGAACCGCGGTGCGAGGCGGACCGTCCATGCTAATAAACCATATTAGTTTCCTTGGGCGACAGGGCTTGAGATGTCATTTCATCTCAATGTCGGGTAAAAGTCCAACAAAATTGGAAGCAACGTCTCCAAAATGACATATACAGTGTTGACGGGGATGTTAAACCGCAAATCAAACAAACAAACAAAAATATAGAGGGTTTATGGAAACTACGTAGTATGACCCATCTTCTTTCTTATGAATGTTTTCATTGCTCTTAAAGGAACTCATTTTTGATTTTTATTTGCCTTCACTGCAGCTGGTGTTGTGCCGTGTGGCGGCCGTAAAACGTCTCCCCGTACATCAACCATAGTGCAGTTTATATTTTACTTTTGGTCCTTTGAGATCAGCGTGAATATTCTGAGTAATCAGAAATAAATTATTGGTTTAGACTTATATTCTAGACAGGTTTTTAATTATTTGGACCCCATTTTGATTTATATCAGTCTTTGAATCGACTGCCTGTTCGAAATTCGCAAAATTGCAGTATGTTTCCTCTGGCTTTCTTTGCCGGATCATTGCAGGGTCACTGATGAGGCTTTATTAGCCGAAACTACGTAGTATGACCCATCTTCTTTCTTATGAATGTTTTCATTGCTCTTAAAGGAACTCATTTTTGATTTTTATTTGCCTTCACTGCAGCTGGTGTTGTGCCGTGTGGCGGCCGTAAAACGTCTCCCCGTACATCAACCATAGTGCAGTGTATATTTTACTTTTGGTCCTTTGAGATCAGCGTGAATATTCTGAGTAATCAGAAATAAATTATTGGTTTAGACTTATATTCTAGACAGGTTTTTAATTATTTGGACCCCATTTTGATTTATATCAGTCTTTGAATCGACTGCCTATTCGAAATTCGCAAAATTGCAGTATGTTTCCTCTGGCTTTCTTTGCCGGATCATTGCAGGGTCACTGATGAGGCTTTATTAGCCGAAACTACGTAGTATGACCCATCTTCTTTCTTATGAATGTTTTCATTGCTCTTAAAGGAACTCATTTTTGATTTTTATTTATGGGTCAGGATCTGAATTGTTCTTGTGATTTATAGCCTCGTATAAAATTGAGGGATTGGGTATGGCCCCAGGGCACCATTGGGGACCACCAGGTTAATGTCATTGAATGCTTCTTATCATGAAGAACACAAATACATATGGTGAAGGGTGGGTATCTGAACAGTTAATGAGATATATGACCCTTTTATTAAGAAGTGGAGTGGGGTATGGTGCCTGCCCGCACTGGGGACACCAAGGTTTTGTCACTTAATGTGTTTTAACATAAAGCACATGAATATATATGGTATAGGGGTGGGGGTATATGAATGGTTTCGAGATTCATGGCTTTGCAAGAAGTATGACACCGTCACATCTAAAGTCTTGAGATGTAATTTCCTCTCAATATCGGTTAGAAGTAAATACAAAAAATTGAAAGCCATGTCTCCAAAATGACCTTTACAGTGTTGATGGGGATTCCAATTTTGTGGGACTTTTACCCGACATTGAGATGAAATGACTTCTCAAGCCCTGTCGCTCAATGCAACCACTAGGGTTTATACGCACGGACGGTCCTACTCATGCGCACCTCTTTGCCTGGGCAGGCTTAGATCCTCTAAGCGATTTACCAGGACTCGTGTGCGGGTCGGATTCAGCTCTTCAAGCCCCGATGGGCAGGGGCCAGACTGCTTCTAGACCTATATAGACCTATATCCCAATATTTTGGATCATTATTGTATTCAGTATTATGCTGTATATTGTCGGCTGCATGCTGAAGTTCTTAGGTTAACCTTGAATTTAACCCTTGTTCTGCTGTGTATTTTAATCTGCTACACCCACTACCGATTATCAACCAATCAGATTACTTGATGCAAATTATTGCAACAAAGGCAAACAATGTTTTGTTTGTTTGTTTGATTTGAGACTAAACATCCCTGTCAACACTATTGAGGCCATTTTGGAGACATTGTTTCCAATTTTGTGGGACTTTTACCCGATATTGAGATGAAATGATATCTCCAGCCCTGTCACCTAATGAAACCAATAGGGTTTATAAGTATGGACAGACCGACACGCAGCGCTTTGCCTCTAAACGGTCAAAGTATTACTCTCACCCCCTTTTTTGAGTTTTGAAAAATGCTCTTTATCACACGGTTTACACTTTATATTATATATTAGCTGCATATGCGACTGCATTTTACCCCGTTTTCTATAATAGCTGCATTATCTATGATTTCATTATTGGCTGCATTTTTCTACATTTTAATATGCTGCACTAAAGTGCTGCGTTTTACCCTGACCCCCCCAGAATCAGAATCAGAATCAGAATTGTTACTGGTGACACGACAAATGACATTCATACACCAGGACCTGTGATATGGGAAGTTAGTCCCTAGCTCTAACCAAAGAGGTAAACTTAGCTACACAATCCCCACCACCTTCAGCCGTCGAAATAATCGAATCGGGAAGGTCATTCCAATCTCTAATGGTTCGGGGTAAGAACGATTCTTTATAAATGTCAGTTCTTGTAGTAAGGGTCTGAAACGTCTTTGAATAGTACTTTCTACAGTGCCTAGCTGGGGGAACAAGGTCATCCACTGGAATGCTGGCAGCACCCTTTAGACTTTTGTATAAGAGTATGAGCCTACTGTCTCTTCTCCTTTTCTTGAGAGACTCCCATCTTAATTTTCCTAGAATTCCAGTCATGCTCCCAATTTCAAAGCAGTAATTGCTTGTTACAAATCTAGCAGCTCTGTTATGAACTTTTTCAATTTCTTCATTAATGACCACTCCACTTGGGTCCCAGATGCAACTACCATATTCCAAGACTGGGCGAACAAGTCCCCTATATGCTATCTCTTTCACATCATGAGGACACTGATGAAGATTTCGCCTCAGGAAACCAAGTGTTCTATTCGCCTTTGTACACATGTTGCTAATGTATGTATTTCATCTCAAATCGTGAGTGATTGTCACACCAAGGTATTTAATGGAATTCACATTTTCGAGGACCGTTCCCTCTAAGGTGTAAGAAGCCTCAATTTTATTTATTATCTTCCTAGTTATCTGCATAATATTGCATTTAACGGGTTGAAATCTCATGTCCAACATCCTAATCCTAATCTATCTACATCCTTCTGAAGTTTCATTGAGTCCTCGGTATCTCTGATTTCCCGATAGCAAACACAGTCGTCTGCGAACAGCCTTATTTCTTAGTCAATGTCAGTGGAAATATCATTGATGTACAGGGAGAATAGCAGCGGACCATGAATAGTCCCCTGGGGGACCCCAGATAAAACTGGCGCCCATACTGAAGATTCAACATTAACAACAACACGCTGTTTTCTGTAGAAAAGGAAGGAATCTATCCATCTGAGAGTCTTCCCTCCAATTCCATAACCAAATAATTTGGATTTAAGTAGTTCATGAGGAGGGGTGTCAAAAGCCTTCTCGAAATCCAGAATAAATGTGTCCACCTGCCCCACTTTGTCCAAGATTTTTGCCCAATCATTAATAACCGTGCTCACTGAGTTTCTCAACTATGTCTTTTCCGAAATGCATGTTGTCTGTCTGACAACAGTTTATGTTCATCCAAGTGGGCCATGATGTTTGAGCAGACTATGTGTTCAAGCAATTTACATAGAACACATGTCAGTGCCACCGGGCGATAATTACGAGCAAGAGCCCTGTCTCATTTTTTGAAAAGTGGACAGACGTTCGCTAGGAGCCATTCTTTCATTCTTTCTACTGATACTGCGTCGGTTATATTTACCATTACCGCAGGTGTACATTACATACACCCCATGTTTTGCCGGATAAAAGCCTACACAGTAATCATGTAATTACGGTAGGGATCTTTAACCTGCATAGGGGATGATTCTCCCTGCACTGGGGGCCTCCAGTTAACGTCCCGATCCGAAGGACGATGCACTTTATGACATTCATCCCTGCAAATGATGCCAATGGAGCGTGTTCGGACACCGCCGCTGCTAGGGATCGAACCCGGGACCTCTAGCATCAGGGGCAAGTGCACTAACCACTGAGCTATCACGCTCCATTCTTTGGTAATTCCACCCGTATCGAGAGATTGTTGGAAAAGATGAGCAAAACTGTACCTAACTCGTTTGCTAGTTCCTTCAGGACTCTAGGATGAAGCTCATCAGGCCCTAAAGCTTTAGACAGGTTCAAGCCTTTAAGTAACTTGATCACTCCCGCCGAGGATACAACAATATTTTCCATGAAGGGGGTCGATCTTCCAGTCGGTGGAATCTCGTTGAACTCAGTTTTATTAAATGCATCATTGAATTGACCAACCAATTCCTCTGCCCTTTCAGAGTCTGATTCCTTAACCCGTTCCATCCTCTTTTATTAAGGGGAGGGGGATACCTTGCCTATTTTTCTTCTGGCTAATGATATATCTGTAGAAGTCTCTGAGATTTGCCTTTGCATCACCAGGCGATGGCGGAACATCATTATTTACATACAGATTTCCTTCCTTCCTTCCTTCCTTCCTTCCTGCTGATACTGCTGATACTGCGTCGGTCACATTTGACCATTACCGCAGGTGTACATTACATACACTCCAGGTTTGCAGGATGAAAGCCTTCACAGTAATCATGTAATTACGGTGGGGATCTTTAACCTGCACAGGGGATGGTTCTCCCTGCACAGGGGGCCTCCAGTTAACGTCCCGATCCGAAGGACGGTGCACTTTGTGACATTCATCTCTGCAAATGATGCCAATGGAGCGTGTTCGGACACCGAAATCTTATCGCCGTTGCCGGGGATCGAACCCGGGACCTCTAGCATCAGAGGCAAGTGCACTAACCACTGAACTATCACGCCACAGATCATGCTGATTTTTGACGTCATTTTTAATTGCTCGTCTCAAGTTTTCAAAGTTTTCTCTGAGTTTACCACTTCCCAACTTTTTGCCTTAGCGGGTTAGCTCATGGCTCTCTGGACGCACACAACAAGTTGTACTTGACGGCAAAGCGTCGGATCCAGTCCCTGTTTTGTCCGGTGTCCCACAAGGTTCGGTACTTGGACCGGTCCTTTTCTTGATATTTATTAACGATCTTCCTGATGATATCAGGTCATCTGTTCGCTTGTTTGCTGATGATTGTGTTTTGTATAGGAACATATATACTACTTCTGACTGATTATCTTACAAGATGACCTGGATATCCTAGCACGTTGGGAGGCCGATTGGCAAATGAAGTTCAATGTGGCCAAATGTCATTCAATGAGGGTGTCACGGCACCCTCCAGACAAGCAGATTAAATTCAACTACTCATTACATCAGCATACTTTGGAACATGTCCAATCCGCAAAATATCTTGGTATCACCATTACTGATGATCTTGATTGGGGTCAACATATTTCTGAGATTACCTCTAAAGCAACTAGGACATTAGGGTTTCTTAGACGTAATTTGGCTTTTGCACCTAGGCAGACAAAGGGTGTTGCATACAAAACCTTGGTTAGACCTCAATTAGAGTATGCATCACCTGTTTGGCATCCCCATGTTAAAACTCAGGTTCAACAGGTTGAGAAGGTTCAGAGGACGGCTGCCCGATGGACCTGCAGGCGATGGCGGAACAGAAGCAGTGTTGGTGAAATGCTCGATGAGCTGGAGTGGCCATCCTTGGAGGCCCGTCTCGAGCAGTCCTCTTTAACCTTCTTTTATAAGATACACTCTGACACAGTGTCTCTTAATAAAGATAAATACTTGACCCCTGTGACTACTTCAACTCAAACAAGGGCATCAAAACTAAACAACAGTCAATATCGTAGGTACCAGGCCTATAGTGATGCCCTGAAGAATTCTTTCTTCCCTAGAACCATTCCTCAGTGGAATAGTCTTCCCTCCTCTGTGGTAAATGCCAAAACTGCAGAGGAGTTCAAAGCCCGCATGGTGTAGATTGGGATCCAGAGGTGTGCGTTTTAGTACACCTCTGAAAGCAGATTGTAAATAGTTTTAAGAACTCATCCAGTGGGTGTGTGTGGTTTTTTTTTTTTTTTTTTTTGCTAAATTCTAAATTTAGCGCACCACCCAACTGAGGTAATGGCCAAGTATGACTGACTCAGTATATGAAGATAGATAGATAGCATGAATCTTATTTCTCCTCCGAATTTTCGTTCTTTTTTTCTGGTGTGATTCAAGGAATTTCCTGAGGCGAAATCTTATCTATCTATCTATCTATCTATCTATCTATCTATCTATCTATCTATCTATCTATCTATCTATCTATCTATCTACTGATACTGCATCATCCCCTCGCGGGGATTATGTGCAGGTGTCTGGTGTGCTTCAGACCGGGGGTCAGTGCAGTGAATGGTTAAAAATAGAACAGAATGATAAAAACAGGTGAAGGTGAGATAAAGATGATAGGTTAAAATGTTAAAAGTCTGATGAAGACAAAGTGCAAAGATAAAAAGTTAAAAACAATGCTTCCGGTCTATGGCATGGAGTAGGACAGACTGCTGACTGCCAGTCTGAAAGATTCAAGATCTGGCAGTAATGCTACAGCTGGGGGCAGCCTGTTCCACTGGACAATGACGAGGGGAAAAAATGAGAACTTGTAGTAGTCAACAGCTGTGTGAATTTGGATAAATGCTAGAGGGTGTGAACTTGAACGTCGTGTAGTTACTCTTGGATGCACAACATATGGTGGCATTGGCACTGCAACAAGACCGTGCCCTATCTTGTAAAATAGGCATAACCGTGCATCTGTGCGCCTGTCCTCAGGGATCTCCATCCAAGCTGCCCAAGCATGCGGCTGACACTGTCATAAGTTGAATAGCGGCTAAGGGTCTAGCGAGCAGCACGCCTCTGAACCATTTCCACCTTATTGATTTGTGTTGTATGGTGGGGGGACCAGACGGGAGAAGAGTATTCTATGACAGGGCGCACTAGTGTTTTGTAAGCAACTTCTCTGATGCTAGGGTCTTTGGTGCGGATGTTTCGTCTGATGAAACCTAGTGTCTTGTTAGCAGAAGTAACAGTATTTTGGATGTGGTCATTCCAGGTAAGATGGTCATTGATCGTTACGCCTAGGTACTTGGAGCTAGTAACAGATTCTAGGACATGGCCATAAAGGGTATATTGGGATGGGACTGGATCATTGCTACGTGTCACATGTATAACTGTGCACTTACTGGGGTTGAATTCCATATCCCATTTTCGGGACCATGTCCCTAACCTGTCTAGGTCTTCTTGGAGCACCGTGGTATCTTTTAGGTTGGATACTGCAAGGTAGTCTGCAGTATCATCTGCAAACAATCTTACCTTTGAGCGTATGCTGTCAGGAAGGTCATTTATATACACTAGAAATAGTATAGGCCCCAATACCGAGCCCTGCGGCACTCCGGATGTAACTGCTACTTGGGAGGACTTTTCATTTTCTAAGACTACTGTCTGGAAGCGGTTTGAAAGAAAGGCTTTGATCCAGTGGAGGACATTTCCTCTAGGGGGTAGGGGAAGGGCCGTAACTAATGTTGGTAGAACTTGTGGCCCAACCCCATATGCTATCATGAAAGGCAATAAAATATGTTTAACTTATTTCCTCTAATGCCATACTGGTGGAGCTTAAGTAGCAACTTTTCATGACTGACCTTATCAAATGCCTTTCTAGTGTCCTCGGTGTGTGAAAGAGACAGCATAAAGGGGACTTGTTTGCCCAATCTTGGAATATGGTATTTGCAGTTGGGACCCAATTTGTCTTGATCACAAATCCGATGCGCTACCACTGCGCCAAAGCGCTCGTTGTTTCCAGTTTCCCCGTGTCGCGGGTCGTCAGCTGGTGGGGTCCCAGGGAAAACCAAAGCGCTCCACCGGAAAAGACAGTGTTATATGGGGAAAGTTCTCATATACAAATATCACTTTTCTCAAATTTCGTTTAAAATAAACAATAAAATCAAAACATATAGATCTACTTTCAAAAATATCTTCCGGTTCCTTTCGTACTTTATCTACACCGGGTCCGGTGCGGTGCCATTTCAAGTAGAGGTTCCGGTGTGTGAATTATCGCGGGAAGACGTCAGAACGTGTAAATATTTCACCAAAGTTTTTCGCATTTTTTGTCGCTTTTAATTTGCAATTGGGCCTGCAATTGTACTTCAAAATATATTATTAAAGACCTTTATCTTTTCTTTATATACTGTATACAGTCACATGAAAAAATATTTACAAATAGCAGACCTTTACCCTCAGCCCTGCTGTTTTCTCACCGCTGCTTACGTGCCATATGTTATGTTATGTTCCGTACAGTCAGAATGGTACAGCTACTATCTATCTTCTTATGGCAATATCCTTTTTTTTTGCACACCAGATAAGGAAATCCATAGTTTTAGCTTTGGATAGAAATTCTGTTCTAAGCCTGGTGTTCTTACCCAAAATAGAATATTCTCGCGTGTTTGATAAATGCACTGGTTGAATATGACCTCATAGGCGCTGTTGTAAGGTTGACGTCACAGTACATTATGAGACGTCACTAAACTTTCCTGTAGTGTCATCACAATATAGTTGACGTTGGTCACCTAAGTGACTGCAGCATTTAAAACCTCCGCTAAAAATGGAAGGTACAGTACGGCTCAGGTATAAGAACCTAAAAAACTCTATTCCGAATCTCGGCGTTTTGAGCACTTTCCAAACCACTTTGAATTGTTCCTATTAGATGTATATATTCGGCGGACACTCCTCGAAAACACTCGCAAGGTCCGCGCTAAGTATACGGTATGCGGAGTTTCGCGAAATTATTCTAGTGGTAATATCGTACCTGGAGGCAATATTTTCTCGCGAAGTTATGCGGAAGTACTCGGGAGGAATTAGACGAAATACCTGGGCATTTTTTTTTGTTTATTTAATGTTCTTTTACCATAATATATATTTATATATAATTATTCCGTATTCCTATCTTGCGGTAAGATAATGTATAGCACTGATAGTTATTATAATGTAAACGATGTCAAAAGTCAACAAAGAGGTAATCACTAATTACCCAAGGTGTGAAACTGTACAGTGATTTCAAACAAGGGTATCAGTTGGGCATGACGAGTACATACAACTCTTTCAAGTCCGTAATTGAAAGCATGTTGAACATTATGCAATTATGGTTAAATTTGATGTAATTACCTTAGAAATGTTAATTAGGTAATTGTAAGATTCCCCGTGATAACTAGCAGGGCGTCAAGTGATATTAGGAGTCAAAAATATAGGTAAGGTCCAGAAATATAGGTATCTAGCGGCCAGAAATATAGGATATTATAGGTTGCCTACACTGAAGAAAACAAGCCAGAATTGTATTTTTCCACCACCACCTACCAGCTCTCTCTTTTATTAATAATACAACATATAGAAATAGATAAGGTGGTCAGCTGGTTATAATTAAGGAAAAGATCTTTAATAAATCTCCATAAAAATCAGTCCTTAGTAGATGATTCTAATGCCCTCAATGTATTTTTTATACAGAACTGAGTGATCTACATAAATATCATCAGATAACCACCTTATCTGTTTCTTGGAACAAGAGATAACAAAACCCAACTGTGTCTATCTGACAATTTAGGCAGAGTCAAAACATGGGACATTCTTCTCTTTAAACAAGGGGGCCTTTGATGGCCCTGGATTGCTCAAGTGATCCATAGTGTAACAAGCAGGCCCTGTGGAGGGTTCATTTTTGGTCCCAGGGCTAGAATTTGCACAATCTTGGTCAAGGTCAACTATACAAAGCCTCATACCAAATATCAAAGCCTGGGCCTTCAGAAGATTTTTTAAGGTTTTCCCTACATAAGCTTATGTAAAACCAGTGGGCCCTGGGGCAGAGCCAGTTTTGGTCCTAGGGCTATACATGTAATTTGAACAATCTTGGTAGAGACCCACTAGATGAAGCTTCATACCAAATATCAAAGACCTGGGCCTTCTGGTTTCAAACAAGAAGATTTTTAAAGGTTTTTTTCTTATTTTCCCCTATTTTTGTTTGCCTTGGCAATCACCCGAAAAAATTAGGACACAATTTCACAAGGAGTCTTTGTGGACAGTAACAGAAATCATGGTGGAACTTTTTTTTTCTTTCTGACTCTAGCAGTACACGGAATTTGGTTACAGATTCCACAAGGAAAATTGCCAGATCGTAACAGAAATTATGCATGAAAATATCAACCAAATTTCTGTTTAAAAGTCTGGCATGAAAACAGAGCATAATCACTTTCTGAAACAGTGATTTTTTTACCCCTGTGTCCTGCGTCCAGGACGCACAAATAGGACTGAGGACGCACGATCATAAAATATGTGCGTCCGTCGGACGCAAATATTTCATGGGCGAAAAATGCAACTTTCGTTTTCACTGCCGTAAATATCGGCGGAAGTGATAAAATACCGCACTTTTACCGAACCTTCAACTGCCCAACGAGTCACCGAAAAATCGATACAGGTTCAATTTAATGATCCAACCAAAAGACGAGAATCCCCTACATCCAAAATGAGCCCAAACTTTCACACAAGCACGTTCAATGCGAACATCAAAGTTTTCCGCTATCCAAATCGCCGCCCACAAACCAACTCTACCAGTTGTCTGCATGTGATCGGTAAATGTGTCAATGACGTCATCCGATGCCAGCAACCCCGCACGTGTTTAATGCCATTGTTTTATTTTAATGAGCTGTATCCAGTTCTTAAAAAATGTTTGGAACCGGTAAAAAATATTTTCTCGATAGCTAAACGGTTGTGAATGGAGGTGGATAGAAAACGGCGCTTTGCACAGCCCCAGAATTATCCCCAGCAGCTCCAACAACAGCTTTCGACTTTTCCCGCCAAGCCGAGCGTCTGCTATTTGGCGCCAAAACATAACCATTCACGATCCGTTTTTATAATGCATACATGTACCGTTTGATGTAGCTAATTGTCTGAGGTGCGAGTAAATCATTTTCACATTGATTGTGGATTAAATTTTATGATTGGGGAATAAACGCAAATTAGAGACTTAACTTGACCATATTTTCACACCTCGTTCAAGTTGGCTTATCGCCAGAAATGAAAGACACGCACCGCAAGGCAATCAAGCTTACTTGGCAATTATATGACAGGGATTAACATTAGTGTCATAATTGAACTGTTATAAATACACAGACAGTTTGACTCTGAATTGTCGACAAAGCCGGACAGTGCAGCACAATTATTGTGATTTACTTACTCTAGTTTTACTGTATTTAAGGACTCAAAAGACCGGGCGTCCTAAGGTCAAAGTGCACCTGCCCAGCGCGATTTGGGACTTGTACCTGGCGGCCGGGCAATGGGTTTGTCAGCCCCTGAACCTAGATAGCTGGTTTCCCAATCAGGGGAGGAAACGTTTGTCGACAATGGTTCGGAATATTATCTCCATTGTGCATGAAGTAAATTTCACGCACATGTTGCGGTGCGCATTTATCGAAAACGAAAGAAGAAAACATTACGGAAAATAGACTAAAAAACGTACACTTTAGCAGGATCACTTTGGGCTAGTAAACAACACAAGTTGTTGATTGATTCTGTTCATTGCAAATAATAGATACTAGACCGCATTATTTTTAACTAAGAATCAATGATTTTTTTACCCCTGCGTCCTGCGTACAGGACGCACAAATAGGACTGAGGACGCACGATCATAAAATATGTGCGTCCGTCGGACGCAAATATTTCATGGGCGAAAAATCCAACTTTCGTTTTCACTGCTGTAAATATCAGCAGAAGTGATAAAATACTGCACTTTTACCGAACCTTCAACTGCCCAACGAGTCACCGAAAAATCGATACAGGTACAATTTAATGATCCAACCAAAAGACGAGAATCCCCTACATCCAAAATGAGCCCAAACTTTCACACAAGCAAGTTCAATGCGAACATCAAAGTTTTCCGCCATCCTAATCGCGGCCCACAAACCAACTCTACCATTTTTCTGCATGTGATCGGTAAATGTGTCAAATGACGTCATCCGATGCCAGGAACCCCGCACGTGTTTAATGCCATTGTTTTATGTTAATGGGCTGTATCCCGTTCTTAAAAAAATTGTTGGAACCGGTACAAAAATATTTTCTCGATAGCTAAACGGCTGTGAATGGAGGTGGATAGAAAACAGCGCTTTGCACAGCCCCCGAATTATCCCCAGCGGCTCCAACAACAGCGTTCGACTTTTCCCGCCAAGCCGAGTGTCTGCTATTTGGCGCCAAAACATAACCATTCACGATCCGTTTTTATAATGCATACATCTACCGTTAGATGTAGCTAATTGTCTGAGGTGCGAGTAAATCATTTTCACATTGATTGTGGATTAAATTTTATGATTGGGGAATAAACGCAAATTAGAGACATAACTTGACCATATTTTCACACCTCGTTCAAGTTGGCTTATCGCCAGAAATGAAAGACACGCACCGCAGGGCAATCATGTTTACTTGGCAATTATATGACAGGGATTAACAATAGTGTCATAATTGAACTGTTATAAATACACAGACGGTTTGTCTCTGAATTGTCGACAAAGCAGGAGAGTGCAGCACCATTATTGTGATTTACTTACTGTAGTTTTACTGTATTTAAGGACTCAAAAGACTGACAGCTGTAGACGATTTTTTTTTGCACTTGCCTGACCGGGCGTCCTAAGGTCAATGTGCACCTGCCCGGCGCGTTTTCGGACGTGTGCGGCCGGGTAATGGATTTGTAAGCCCCTGAACCTAGATAGCTGGTGTCTCAATCAGGGGAGGAAACGTTTGTCCATAATGGTTCGGAATATTATCTCCATTGTGCATGAAGTAAATTTCACGCACATGTTGCGGTGCGTATTTATCGAAAACGAAAGTAGAAATTATTACGGAAAATAGACTAAAAAACGTACACTTTAGCAGGATTTCTTTGGGCTTGTAAACAACACAAGTTGATGATTGATTCTGTTCATTGCAAATAATAGATACTAGACCGCATTATTTTTAACTATGAATAATGGCATTTTATACTGAACCGATCTTTTTGTACTTCCTTTTTTTCCCTCCAAATATTGGGACTCATACTTTCAGATTTGGGACGCACAGTTTTTTGGTTGAGCGAGTCCCAGGACGCATAGTTGAAAATTTGTAAAAAAATCACTGAAGAATAATGGCATTTTATACTGAACCGATCTTTTTTGTACTTTCTTTTTTCCCTCCAAATATTGGGACTCATACTTTCGGATTTGGGACGCACAGTTTTTTGGTTAAGCGAGTCCCAGGACGCATAGTTGAAAATTTGTAAAAAAATCACTGCTGAAACATAATATTTTGTTGGGAGCACCCCTATAACACATTCAAAGGCATCAGTGATGATGGCTACCTTTGTCTGTTGCTTTACAACTTTACAAGTATAAAGCTGTTCTAAGGATTTGCAACTATAATTTGGAAGACACTGTGAGTTACTTTTAGTATTTTAGATTAACAGTGTTTTAAATTGATTAAATGCTTAGCTAGTGGGGTGTCAAAAGTTTTATGTTTGCAAACTGCAAAGATTGCACCCCATCCACATATTTATGTATGTGTTGGCAGACTGAAGTTATTAGATCACAATGAATCTTTGGAAAGCCAAGGATTCAAATTCAATAGTTACATGAAATTGATATGTAAGTAGAATGCAAGGTTTTTGTATGTTCTTTTCCAGCACAAGTATATTCCTTCCTTATTGTGTATAGATAAAAACTCAAAATTTTTAAAATGTATGTTAAGATGATTGTGTTATGTTAATGAAACTGGACCAAATATTTAAATTAGCAGGAATATACAGACGGTAATACTGTCAAAAGTTCAGGCAGAAATCCTGTAAATAATTTATTCAGGAATCCTGCCAATAATTCATGCAGAATCCATGAAGGAATCCTGCCAGTAATTTATACAGGAATCCTGTCTGTTTTTTTTTTCTACAGGATTCCTGCATCAATTTTCCTGCTAATTTAAATATTTCACACGCTTTTCTACATTGATTACCACCTTAATCCCGCCTCAAAGACAAAATTTAAGTGAAAATTCTTTGTGGAAATTCTATTTGAAAATTTTTCATACAGGTTTCATGTCAGAATCCTGCCACAATATTTCTGCAGAAATACTGCAACTTAATTTCATACAGGCCTGTGAGAATTCACCATGGACTGAAATTCGTTGAACAACTTTGAGAGAGAACCACTCAAAGATGATTTCTGTCAAGTTTGGTCAAAATCTATTCAGTGGTTTAGGAGATGTCATTTAAAAGAATTGTGGAGGGACAGACGGATGCACAGATGGGGGACGAGGGCGGATGGTGACTAATCACAATAGCTCCCCTGCTAAAAAAAAAACGGCAAAACTTTTTTAATATTTGTAAAAACAAAATCAAAATGGCACATTTTAAATTTAAAAAATAGCAGAACTTCCACTAGCTAAAGTTTTCCAAAAAAGCTGGGCTGGACTGTGTTGCTACACCAAAAAGGAATACAAATTCCTGAAAGGAAACAGCTTATTAAGCTCAAATATTATAGAAAACATCTACTGTCAGAGTTTTTAGAAACTTTGTAATCCTTGCTTACACACAATTCCAAATTATAGGTATTTATAGGTATTTTGCTAAAATATAGGATTTTATAGGTTATTATAGGTAATGATCTGAAATATAGGAAAATATAGGTAAATATAGGTAACTTGACGCCATCCAGTAGGAGTGTAAAGATGCATCGGACCATCGATGCATTGCGATAGGCACTGGGCCGATAGTACTGCATCGATGGTAAAGTCAAACATCGGTGACTATTGCCGATAGTGTTTGGAACTATCGATAGTTTCGATAGTTTTCTATATCACAAGTTTTTCAGATAATTCTCGAAGTTGTTTTCATTCTCAATTTAATACAACCTGGGTCTTGAACCCGGTCAAGCATCAAATGTATATTGTCCTAATTGTAATCCAATAATCTCCTGTGCCAGTGGGAGCCAGCGTCTGCTTGCAACGGCTGCTTGTCGCGAGATAAGGGCAATAAAATTACAGCCGTGTAGCTTACAGGTACACAGTGTTATGTATCATATTTGTTATTCATTATCCACTTAACACCCAATGTCGGTATAGAGTCAGTACGCTGAATATTTCTTCATTCAACTGGTAAATTTGCAGCTTTCTGAAGCACATTTTAACAGTTAACACTTTAATGTTAATTGAGTTTGGAATAATTGACGCGGACAACCAAGCATATTTTGATTACGCTAATCTGTGTCTGTAAGTCAGTGATATGAAAAGCAATAATTAATGCATGTTTACACAATGGTATTTATTGTTAAAGGGTGCCGCCCGCATTAGCACTTGAAGCATGGAAAGTCCGAACGTGTCATTACCGCTTCAAAAGGTGCAACGAAAATGAAATATGTGTCGTTCTTCAATTTGGGCAGCCAGATATGTCTATACAGCTGATGAATTAATTTTAAATCTTGGACATCGTGTACAGGAAAATACAGCACTAGAAAACAATTAAAGAAAATAAAAACGTGGTACGTTTTTCTGTTTATTTGTATTGCTTAACGATTTTACCAAACAACAAAAGATACATAGAAATCATTCACAATGAAAATGATGGGCAATCGGATAAGTTGGCAGATGCAAGAATGTTGGGGATGACATTGTAAGGCATGTTCGGCACGTTATTGATGACGTCATCGGTCGGCCGGGTCGATTTTAGATTTAAAAAACTTCTTAGCCCTGATTTCAATGGTGTTCCGTTTAACAAACGCATGCGATCGATTGTGTACCGAAACACTGAGACTTTTATTAAAATTTCACCAGATTTTCGATCAGAAGATTCAAATCTAACTTCCCATATAACAGGTCCTGGTGTATGAATGTCATTTGACGTGTCACCGGTAACAATTCTGATACTGAATCATGTGCATTGCCGACAAAGTTTCTCAGCTATCTACTACTATTTTTAATGTGGCATATTTCTTTCATAAAAAAGTGTTTGTAACCGGTACAAAATATTTTCTCGATAGATAAACAGTTGTGGATAGAGGTGGATAGAGAACAGAACTTTGCACAATTCCCGACCTATTCTTGGATGTATTTACACAAATTAAAGCGTTCGACTTTTCCAGCCAAGCGTCTTTTATATATATAGTTATATATTATGTTTGCTATGGTGAACAGAAAAATAAATATGTTTAAACGAAGCGTCTTCTATTTTGGGGCCAAAAGATAACCATGCACGAAATAGTAGAATTTATATGCATACATCTACCGTTAGATGTAGCCAATCCACTTAGGCCCTGAGCGATTTGATTGTGGGTTAATTTTATGATTGAGGGATAAATGCAAATTAGAGACATGACCTGATCTTAGTTTTACACCTTGTCATACGAAACATTGTAGGCTTAACGATAGCGACGGAGGCTTGTGTTTACAGTGTAATAGTAGAATAGACTGATCCGTGCCAAATAAGGTCTGCGTTTATAACTTGATTCGGTTAACAAACACGGTTGGTTGGACCAGAAGTTCCGTGTTATAACGAGGTTGAGGTGTATTTTGTCACTTTATCATGTCTGAAGTTTTTTGAAGACAAGCAAAGATTTCATTGCCTTTGTGAAGAGCTAACATTTATTTTGATTAAGAAACTGATGTTACATGTACATTCTCATTGTGCTTGGCTACTTCTAATAAAAAATGAGTTTCCCGGCTCTTCCAGGAGGATTTACACTTAAAGAAAAAAAAGATGCTCCTGGGGAGCTGTTTCCTCTTGTAGGGCAGACAGGAAAGCAAACAGGAGTTTACAACAGTTATCCCTCGGTGTAAATTATCTTGTTTATTTCTTTTATGCATATAAAACATACAGAAAAACGGTTTGAAGGTTTCAATAGTTTTTATTTCCATCTTAAACAAGAAAATATGTTTCCGGCAATAGTATCGCAATAGTATTGCAATAGTAGTCACCAATAGTAATAGTATCGCAATGGTCATTTTCGGACTATCGTTACATCCCTAGTGATAACGTTGTATCGCGTAATATGTGGTCGCTGTCTGGCGCAGTTAGAGTTGTCTCTCTTAGTAAACTGTCAATCAACCGGCAAGCTTCCCTTCAGACAATAGTGCAAAATCGGTCATTTTGAACTCAAAATTTCTCCATGTAATTTTGATATTTTCAAAAAAAAAGAAAATTATTTTGATATAAAATTATCATTTGTCTTTCATTCTTTAATAATTTTAATGTGAAGTATAATCGGACAAATGAGAAACAAATAATCAAAGGTGATAACTGTCAGCGAAATTTTAACGGGTTTCAGACGCCATTATTTGCTTCTTTTAAACTCAGAATTTCTCCATGTAATTTTGATATTTTCAAAAAAAAAGAAAATTATTTTGATATAATATAATCATTTGTCTTTCATAATTTTAATGTGAAGTATTATTGGACAATTGAGAAACAAATAATCAAAGGTGATAACTGTCAGCTAAATTTTGACGGGTTTTGTCCGCCATTATGTCTGATACAGAGAAAAAAATGACCATCCCATTGTCAAAGTTTATTTAAATCAGAGCTCTCACTAGGATTTTGAAAACAGGATTCCAGGAATCCTTCCTTGTAAAAAGTTGGATTCACAGATAAAAAGATGGATTCCCACATTAAAAAGTTGGAGTTCTGATCTTGATTGCGCATAGAACATGGACAAAAACTTCTTATTATCAGGTTACACGTCCATATGAAAAACTGTATACTTTCATGGCTCCCAAACTCTTTTTTTCTGATAAATGCATTTAATAACTTAATTCCAAACATGTAGATTTTGGGTACTAGTTAGAAATATTTGACTGATGTGTCTATCCCCCCACCCCCAATGCAGTTGCTCAGATTTATTCTCACACTTCTAGTCAAATAATGCCACATAAAAATATGGTAGTACATGTATTAGGATAACAGCAGATATAATGTAAACCCAGATCAGAAAAGCAACATTCTATTTAGCTATATTTGTGCTTTCAAATTCGGACGTATATGTACGTGACAGTAGCTCAATTATTTTTAATTGGTGAAAACAAATACGTAGGGGAAGCATCCTAACCACGTCTGACTTCCTTTAATTGTTAAAAATGATTGTATTTTGAAGATTTACATACATTTTTGTCACCAGTAAACGTCGAAACACACTTTGACCGAGCGATAAAAAGTACGATCGTGTAGTCGCGAAAATACATGACATTGGTAATTCGTCAATTATACCGTCTTTGCCGTAACCCTGGTTTAACTAAACGTGATATTTTCCCGACTCATGCTAATCCGTTGATGATATGAGCTTACATCAATTAGTAAACTAATTAATTGTAATCCGTAATAACACGGATATTAGCGCGGCAAGATTTAACAGGTACAATCATTTTTAACACATGCTGCAAACCGACCACTTTCTAATATCGTCTCTCCCACTGACAGGTGCAAAAATACCTGTCAATATAGGTCACGCCTACTGGTTTGTGGCACGTGCGCTTTCAACATAAAAAGCGGGGCCGCATTTGATCTTTTATTGGTATTGCATAAGCGACCTAAATAAGCTTCTGAATTTACCGCTTCTGTAATTTTGGACGCATGTCGCAATAAAAACATGCGTACACAAGAATCGCCGGTTGTGAATTTTACGCGTACAACGGCAAAAGTTGGCGTAAAATACGCAGAATCCTGCGTTTCCGAGAGCTCTGTAAATTAATCACCACTCGCAAATACTCGGAAACACTCCGAATATCACAGGTAAGCTCTGAGGTCCGCGGAATTTCCTTGGAATATCAAGCGCATAACTTGGCGTAAAATATTTTCACTCGGAGTGGTTTACTTCAAACCATTTGGCGGAAAAACGCGGATTTAAAAAGTTGTCCGTGGAATGAAAAAGAAAACGGTTCAAATACCTGAACCCTACTGTATGCTTTTGTTTGTTTGATTTGAGGTTTAACATCCCAGTCAACACTGTAAAGGTCATTTTGGAGACGTTGCTTCCTATTTTGTGGGACTTTTACCCGACATTGACGCCCAATGAAACCAATAGGGTTTATAAGCATGGACAGTCCGACTTGCACTGCTTTGCCTGGGCAGGCCTAGATCCTCTTAAGCGGTTTACCAGTACTTGTGTGCGGGTCGGTTTCAGCTCTGCGTGGGTGGGGGGGGGGGAACCGTACTGTATGCAAGAAAAAGAATCCTATATGGATGTGAAGGGTGGATGGAAAAATCCGTCCCTCAGTATCACTGTCCAGCATCACGAGGCTTGCGAAGTTACCCTCGGGACGGATTTTTCCATCCACCCCTCACTCCCATATTAGAGTCTTATAATCTTCCTCGCCGGGAACATTCTTTCTAAACTTTGAATAATAGACCAGAATAACCACCAGAATAGTGTTTCTGTATGTCTTTATGCACTAGTCATCCACCCCTCACTCCCATATTAGATTCTTATAATCTTCCTCGCGGGGAACATTCTTTCTAAACTTTGAATAATAGACCAGAATAACCACCAGAATAGTGGGTCTGTATGTCTTTATGCACTAGTCATTTGTAACCCTTACTCTTGCTCCAGTTGTTAACTTCAACAGTAGAAAACACTGCAATGTCATTAGTTTTTGCGGCTTTGAAAACAGACATTTTTCTGCTTTTTTTAGCTCACCTGAGCACGAAGTGCTCAAGGTGAGCTTTTGGGATCGGTCTTTGTCCGTCGTCCGTCGTCCGTCGTCCGTGCGTGCGTCCGTCCGTCGTCAACTTTTGCTTTAAACAACTTCTTCTACAAAACTGCTGGACAGATTTTGATCTAATTTCACAGGAATGCTCCTTGGGTGATCCTCTACCAAAATTGCTCAAACTGTTCTGCTCGGGTGAACAAGATGGCCGCCAGAGCTAAAAATAGAAAAACCTTTAAACGACTTCTCCTGCTTAACCAGTGGATGAATTTTGAATTTATTTCACAGGAATGTTCCTTGGATGACCTTCTACCAAAATTGCTCAAACAGTTCCGCTCCGGTGAACAAAATGGCCGCCACAGCTAAAAATAGAAAAACCTTTAAACGACTTCTTCTTCTTAACCAGTGGATGGATTTTGAAATTATTGCACAGGAATGTTCCTTGGGTGCCCCTCTACTAAAATTGCTCAAACCGTTCCGCTCGGGTGAACAAAATGGCCGCCAGAGCTAAAAATAGAAAAACCTTTAAACGACTTCTTCTCCTTAACCAGTGGATGGATTTTGAAATTATTGCACAGGAATGTTCCTTAGGAGCCCCTCTACTAAAATTGCTCAAACCGTTCCGCTCGGGTGAACAAAATGGCCGCCAGAGCTAAAAATAGAAAAACCTTTAAACGACTTCTTCTCCTTAACCAGTGGATGGATTTTGAAATTATTGCACAGGAATGTTCCTTGGGTGCCCCTCTACTGAAATTGCTCAAACCGTTCCGCTCGGGAGAACAAAATGGCCGCCAGAGCTAAAAATAGAAAAACCTTTAAACAACTTCTTCTCTTTAACCAGTGGATGGATTTTGAAATTATTGCACAGGAATGTTCCTTGGGAGCCCCTCTACTAAAATTGCTCAAACCGTTCCGCTCGGGTGAACAAAATGGCCGCCAGAGTTAAAAATAGAAAAAACGTTAAAGGACTTCTTCTCCTTAATCAGTGGATGGATTTCGAAATTACTTCACAGGAATGTTCCTTGGGTGACCCTCTACCAAAATTGCTCAAACTGTTCCGTTCGGGTGAACAAAATGGCCGCCAGAGCTAAAAATAGAAAAACCTTTAAAGGACTTCTTCTCCTTAACCAGTGGATGGATTTCGAAATTGCTTCACAGGGTGACCCTCTGCGAAAATTGCTCTTACCATTCCGCTCCAGTGAACAAGATGGCCACCAGAGCTAAAAATAGAAAAACCTTTAAACGACTTCTACTCCTTAACTAGTGGATGGATTTTGAAATTACTTCACAGGAATGTTCCTTGGGTGACCCTCTACCAAAATTGCTCAAACGGTTCCGCTCGGGTGAACAAGATGGCCACCAGAGCTAAAAATAGAATAACGTTTAAACGGCTTTTTCTCCTTAACCAGTGGATGGATTTTGAAATTATTTCAAAGGAATGTTCCTTGTGTGACCCTCTACCAGAATTGCTCAAACCGTTCTGCTCGGGTGAACAAAATGGCCGCCAGAGCTAAAAATAGAAAAACTTTTAAACGATTTCTTCTCCTTAACCAGTGGATGGATTTTGAAATTATTTCACAGGAATGTTCGTTTGGTGTCCCTCTACCAAAATTGCTCATACTGTTCAGCTCGTGGGAACAAAATGGCCACCAGAGCTTCTCCTGCTTAACCAGTGGATGGATTATAAGCCCTTGGGCAAAAAATGGCCCCGCCCCGGGGCCCACTGGTTTTACATAGGCTTATATAGGGAAAACCTTTAAAAATCTTCTTGTCTGAAACCAGAAGGCCCAGGTCTTTGATATTTGGTATTTAGCTTTGTCTAGTTGATTGCTACCAAGATTGTTCAAATTATAGCCCTGGTGCCAAAAACAGCCCCACCCCGGGGCCCACTGGTTTTACATAGGCTTATATATGGAAAACCTTTAAAAATCTTCTTGTCTGAAACCAGAAGACCCAGGTCTTTGATATTTGGTATGAAGCTTCTTCTAGTGGACCTCTACCAAGATTGTTCAAATTATAGCCCTGGGGCCAAAACTGGCCCCGCCCCGGGGCCCACTGGTTTTACATAGGCTTATATTGGGAAAACCTTTAAAAATCTTCTTGTCTGAAATCAGAAGGCCCAGCTAGGTCTTTGATATTTGGTAAGTAGCTTCGTCAAGTGGACCGTTACCAAGATTGTTCAAATTATAGCCCTTGGGCCAAAAAATGCCCCCGGGCCAGGGCCCACTGGTTTTACACAGGCTTTTATAGGGAAACCTTTAAAAATCTTCTCGTCTGAAACCAGAAGGCCCAGGTCTTTGATATTTGGTATGAAGCGTCATCTAGTGGACCTCTACCAAGATTGTTGAAATTATAGCCCTGGGGCCAAAAATGTCGCCGCCCAGAGACCCTTTGGTTTTACATAGACTTATAAAGGGAAATTTTTAAAAATCTTCTTCTCTGAAACTGCAAGGCCCAGGTCTTTGATATTTGGTATGGAGCTTCATCTAGTGGACCTCTACCAAGTTGTTAAAATTATAGCCCGTGGGCCACAAATGCCCCCCACTCCGGGGCCCTTTGGTTTTACAGAGACTTATATAGCCTGGTGCATAGACTTATGTAGGGAATATCTTTATAAAAATCTTCTTCTCTGAAACAGCAAGGCCCAGGTCTTTGATATTTGGTGTGTAGCGTCATCTAGTGGACCTTTGCCAAGATTGTTCAAATTATAGCCTTTGTTTTTGTTTGGTATGAAGCTTCACCTTTAAGACCTCCCTCAACATTATGCACATTAAAGCCCTTCGGCCAGTAATGGCCCTCCCTGGGGCCCACTTGTTACACTATGGATCAGGTGAGCGATCCAGGGCCATCATGGCCCTCTTGTTTTCAATTTCTGGTTGGGAACTTTTTCCATCCAATTCGGGAAAAAATGATACCTTTTTCCATTGGGAATGGGGCCAAATTTGGGCCCTAAATTATTCAGATCAAGAGCCCTGGTGGGGAATAGCGGGTCTAATATGCGGGGTAGTTACCGGTTAATGCAGGGGTTTTGATATTATGCAAACATACCCCAGTGGAATTAACTATTATAAACAGCGGGGTTCAGATTGTCCCCGCAGTGCAGGGCTGTGAAAAGTCATTGTCCCCCGCTATTTCCTGTAGTGGTTACAAATGACTGGTGCATAAGTTGATCTGGTTCATTTGACACTTGGTTCTAAGAATAGATCTATAAGGTTGTGAAATGTAACTCTTAAGTTGGTGCAACCCTTGAGCCAATAAATCGCATTCACACAAAAAATCTGCAATTTATTCCGTAAATACTTAAATAAATAGATGTCTTATTGAATAATTGGCATGTCATTCTATATTGCATGTATGAATGGCACTCAAAATTTCTTGTTTAATGATGAGATTTATTCCGTAAACAGTCCATAAATAGATGTCTTACGGAATAAATGGCATGTCCTTATGTATTGCACATTTCATTTCTTGTGTATAAATGACAAAAACTTTCTTGTGTAATGATGGTTATTTAAGCCGTAAAGAGCCTATAAATGGATACCTTACGGAATAAATGCATGTCATTCTGTATTGCACATTTCATTTCTTGTGTATGAATGTGACACACAAACTTTCTTGTTTAATGATGCGATTTATTCTGTAAATAGCATACTTAAATAAATGGATATCTTACAGAATAAATTGTATGTCATTCTGTATAGCACATTTCATTTCTTGTGTATGAATGACACATAAAAAATGTATGCGTAGTTCTTGCGTAATGATGCTAGTTATTCCGTAAACACTTAAATAAAAATGGATGTCTTAGGGAATAAAAGGCATGTGATTCTGTATTTAACTTTTCATTTATTGTGTATGAATGAGACACAAAAAAGGTGGACGGGTTTCTTGTGTAATGATGCGATTTATTCTGTTAATACATAAATAAATGGATGTCTTAAAGAATAAATGGCATGTCATTCTGTACTGCATTTCATTTCTTGTGTATGAAGGACACACAGAGGGGAAAATAACGAGAGTATAATTTATATAGAGACCGAGCAATCAAAAGTAGATGCCACCTAAATACTATTTCCTGCGAAGAAGGATTCCTTTGCAAAACTCATTAAACGCCCTGTTTCTAAAAATGAATATGATAGAAAAAATTAAACTCAACAACTATTACAATTTATTCCGTAAATGTATTATTACAGTTCCATTCCATCATACGTATATTTGATTAAATAGTGTCGGTAGTTTTGTCGCTATATATAATCCTGTTAACTTCCCCGTTGAAGATATCTTCCATTGATTCTTACATTGAGTTTGAATGAAAGCTACATGTAAGAATCATACCTGGGGAAGATTCTTTCTAACAGTGCAGTAGACAATTTATTTTAAGACATTTCCCTCAAAAGATTTCCGAGCCCCATTTCTGAATGAGATCCCCCAAGAAAACCCTCTTCACGAGAAAACTTCCCTTGAGTGGATTGATACATTGTTGATAGGTTCTACTTTGAACAAAATCTAATTAAATTTAATCTAGCAGATAAAAACTCTTAAAATAAATACCGTCCGTTTCAGTATTTTACTGTAGTTTGGTCCGGTATTTAGCGTAAGCCATGCTCTTTTGTACGGGGTATACCGCGTGAAAGAATCAAGTACAGACCGCTCAAAACATGGTCACATCCGGGGTAAACAATAAATCGATATGCTCGTAAAAAAAACTAGATTGTTATGGGTAAAACAAATAAAACATTTTTACCATGCAATATCAATCCAGACTGGTCACATTCGTCAACTTTACATATTTTCGAGACACCAAAATCAAACAGTGATCGTGGCAATATTTTTGGATTTTTATAAATTATTTTTGTCATTTCACACTACTAGTGAACACCTGTTGTATTTACTCATTATAGCCCTGCTTTGAAAAAGTGGGGGCTATATTGGATTTACCTTGTCCTTCTATGATTCCTTACTTCCGTAATTCCGTTATTCATGATAACTCAAAAAAAGTTTTAGGTATTTTCATGAAACCTCACACAGATGTAAAGCACTATGAGACGATGTGCAGAGCGCAATTAGTGCATGAACCATAACTCTGGATTGCCTACTTTTGGAGTTATTGCCCTTTGTACACTGAAAAATGGCAACCGTTATTCTGTTATTCATGATAACTCAAAAACCGTTCGAGGTATTTTCATGAAACTTCACACAAATGTAGAGCACTATGAGATGATGGGCAGAGCGCATGAACCATAACTCTGGATTGCCTACTTTTGGAGTTATTGCCCTTTGTACACTGAAAAATGGCAACCGTTATTCTGTTATTCATGATAACTCAAAAACCGTTCGAGGTATTTTCATGAAACTTCACACAAATGTAGAGCACTATGAGATGATGGGCAGAGCGCATGAACCATAACTCTGGATTGCCTACTTTTGGAGTTATTGTCCTTTGAAAATTGAAAAATGGCAATTTTAACATTGTCCGCCCCATAACGCAAAAACCTCTTGAGATATTTTCATGAAACTTCACACAAATGTAAAGCACCATGAGATGATGTGCAGCGCACATGAACCATAACTCTGGATTGCCTTTTTACCACCTTTAATTAGATGCTGAAAGCTGAAAACATTTTTTTCTTATACTTTTCTTTTCTGGTAGCGCTATAGTGGGGCTATAGTCAGATCCTCTGACAGTTCTAGTTTAAACAATTGAAAGAAAAAAAAGTGCGTATCTATCTTTGAAACTTTTGTCACACTTTGCAGTCTTTAACTGTCTCACTACCAAACACCTAAATTTCGAACCTCTGATTAAAACAGTAACAAGTTTACCAGATTAAAAATACACTTATCGTCAATGAGATAATTACTTTATCCTCAACTGCTTATTCGTTTATTATATGCAAACACCGAGCAATCATCTCAACATGTTTTTCACACAACGGTTACGATCAAAGGCCATGTGCGGCCGCACGTGATTCTGGCTGTCAAAATGATACCACGCAAGTGGAAAATGGGACATCCTTAGTACTCAATAAACACAGAAAGCGGTTTCAGATAAGAAGGCGGAGCAAACTTTTGACAAACCGCTTAAAGTGGGTGGGTTTATATGCACAGGTTTGGACGTCTCGGTAATGATTTTTGGCCGTACAGAGAAATTTTCGGAAGTTTCTCGGGATGTTTAATTTGGGCGTCCAGAAGCGATTTCAGGTTGTAATATATGCCGTACGTCCACCTAACAGAAACCCTAAATGGGATTTACAGGGGAGAGCATTATACTGGCCTCGTCTGTCATCCAGCCACACTCACTTATCCCTAGACTCCGCAACTTCTCCCCATTCCCGCAGGAGTAACTTCTCCCCATTCCCGCAGGAGTCACTTCTCCCAAATCTTTTGGGCCATTTTAGGCCCTGAGATTAGAAGTATTTGTGCTCAAAGTTATAGGTTGTGGGTACTGACTCTTGAACTGCCTCAGTGAGGCAGCTCAATTAGCACCCACAGCATAATGGTTCAAGCATAAATTAGAGTAATATCTCAGTTTTATCTAAAAGCAGCTTGAACAGAAATAATTCAGAATTAAGATGGGCTGCATGTTGCTTCCACGCAGAGCTGAAACTGACTCACACACAAGTACTGGTAAACCGCTTAGAGGATCTAGGCCTGCCAAGGCAAAGCCATGTGAGTCTGACCGTCCATGCTTATAAACCTTATTTGTTTCATTGGGCGACAAGGCTTGAGATGTCATTTCAACTCAATGTTGGGTGAAAGTCCCACTAAATTGGAAGCAAAGTCTCCAAAATGACCTATACAGTGTTGATGGGGACGTTAAACCTCAAGTCAAACGAACAAACAAATAATTCAGAATTAAGTTCAAAGGCAAACATAATTACCTCACATAATAAGTGCTTCTAAAGTACCTCAATGGTAAATTTTCACCAAAAATAAGATCTCTTTTAACTGCAGAAAAATCTCCCTATTTGAGACCCCAATCTCCCTATCACCTTAATTGGGTCCGAGAAAATATCACATGTATGGAGTTGTGTCTCTTTTAACAAGACAAAGAAGTAAAAATTCGTTTCGTCATGTTCTTCAAACATCTGCAACAAGATTCATGCTCTTGAAATGTGTAAAATTTAAATGCATGAGAAATACGTACACCCAGACCTCGTAATAGCACAATTTGTTACAGCACAAATTTTGATATAGCACGGTTTTGATTTGGACCCCATATTTCCCATCCAACATTTATATATACAATCCAAGCTTTCAAGCACAATAACTTTGTTTTCCTCCAACTTTTAACTGTGACTTTTAACTGCGATAATAGGGTAGCTAACATGGCTATCTATAACGGTACTTTTTGATGTTTATTGCAGTGTCCAAACATATAATGCCTTATCCAATAAGCAAATAAGTATATATACACTCATTTAGCTTAACACACATGATAAGCATGAAATGCCATCCGGTCGGCACACTCAGAAGATCAAAAGTGTTGACATAGTGAGATAAAGAGATTAAAGAATGCAGTTTAGTTTACGCAACCGGAAAATAAAACTGCTTTTCTAGAGCCACATATAAAAGAAAGTCAGATTTATTCCAGCTTAAAAAGCGTCGGATAAATAGAGGATCTTCCATGAGTGTTCATGTATTATTGAATTTATTAAACGAGTTGAGGAAAAGGGATAAAATGCGAGGCTTGCCGAGCATTTAATCCCTTTTTCTCAACGAGTTTAATAAATTCAATAATACATGAGCACGAATGCAAGATTCTATTTATCATATGACATTTAAACGCATTTTATTCATGATTTGTTTACAGAAAATCTCAATATTCCGCCGTTAGAAAACGCGACGTCGTTAAGGACGTTGTACATGTAACGTTACGGGACGTATCTAGCTAATTTGCATATTTAATCCACTAGTGGATTATCGAAAAATAATACATGACGTTATTACACTCTCAGACGCGACGTCATATGATAAAAACATATTCATGATCAATTTTCTTGGTAAAAATCATTCAAAGGCCATGTGTGCCATAAATGGCTAAAATATTAAGGTAAGAAATTCCAAGGGAAGTACAGTCAAACCTGTCTACAAAGCCCACTCAAGGTAAAGAAAAAATATGGTCTTTGTCCACAGGTGGTCTTTATTCAGAGGGTCAGTTTTGCATCAACTGCTCTACCTCTTTAGATGAAAAGGATTATATCACATTTATGCAGATATGTATTGGATAATCCTAGTTACACCTGAATGATTCACTGATTACATCCCCTAAAGGTAAAGTTATGTAAGGTTTTAATAATGAATCACTAAAAAAATAATTTGGCTCATTAAAGGATGTCCTCAAATAATTAACTGCTCAATTAAAACTTTGGTCAATGCTACGAGGACTGTTCAAATATGAATGCAAATAGAACATTTTCTCATGCACTAATGCGAAAATCACCTGGAAATAAATATCACAGCGTAGAAAAACATTTTACCTATACATTGATACCAAACCTGTTAAAATCCGTCCACTTTAGTCATGTATATCTTTCGATAAACACTGTCTACTCTTGTATACTTATACAAAACATGGTTGGAAGAAGGTCAGAGTACGCCGTTGAAATACGGTCCTATATTAAGGATCGTTGTATTCTTGGTATACGGTGCAAAGACATTTTTGATGAAATATGTTCGGTTTATGGGCATAATGAAATGTCTTTTCCGACAGTTTTTCGTTGGTGTAAGAAATTCAGCTGTGGGCTAGGCTCAACAGAAGATGCACCACATGATCGTCGGCCGAAAAGAGCAATATCTGCCAAGATGGTTGCTAGAGTGAAAGAAATAGTTGCTACCGATGCACGATACACCACAAGGCAAATAGCTAGTATGGTTGGCATCTCATTAGGAGCAGCTCATACAATTCTGAAACGGGATTTGAAAATGAGAAAGATCTGTGCTACCCATCTGTTGACAGATGAGCAGAAAAGGACACGGGTTCAGTGCGCCAAGAAGTTGCTTAAAAAGTTTCTAAATTACAATGCACGGTCTTTCGCTAATGTCGTCACAGGTGACGAGACATGGGTTCACTTTTTTTAGCCAAAATGAAAGATTCAGAACAAAATATGGGCAACAAAGTATTGCAAAAGACCATGCATTGCAAAGCGGACCATGAGTATCAAGAAGGTAATGTATGCCATATTCTTTTCAAATCAGGGCCCTGCTTTTCAGGTTGCTGTGCCTAAAGGCAAATCTGTAAATGCGAAGTTTTACAAGAATAAAGTTCTTCGAAAATTGAAGAAATATTTCAAAGAACGAAGACCCACAACTGGTTTGGCCAATGTCAGATTGCTACATGACAATGCGTCATCGCACAAGGCGTTCATTGTGCTAGACTATCTGAAGCAGGAAAAGGTTGTTGAACTCCCTCCCCCCGTATTCCCCTGACCTTGCCCCGTGTGACATTTTTTGTTCCCGCGGCTGAAAAAATACCTTTCTGGTCGAAAATTTGTACAGCGCAACACCTCGGTTCTGCAATATTCCAGTGCCTTCATAGTATACCTCGAACAGACTACCAAAATGCATTCAATGATTGGATCAGAAGACTGAAAGTTTGTATATCTGTTAAAGGGGAATACTTTGAGGGGACAAAATAAGTTTTTCAGCGAAATCTATCACGGAATCATTTTTATGTGCTTAGTTGCATTCATATTTGAACAGTCCTTGTATTCAAAGCACAAAGTGTCTTTGTTCAGGGTAAAATATGCATTTAGGAAGGATTTTGACTGTCCTCTGGTCCTAGTGCACAGGTGGTCTCTGTTGACAGGTGCATTATAGAGTCTAATTGGATGGGAGGAATTGGAAGTGGTCTTGGTAGACGGGTGGTCTTTGTTCACAGGTGGTCTTTAAGACAGGTTTGACTGTATTTTGAATTTCCTTGTATGCAATGAGTCGATGACCATTTCCAAACCCTAACTCGGTAATTTTACCATTGAAATCTATTATTGATAGTACTGTAGTTCGGTGCGTTCCCAGACGCTCATTTACACTACAGGTCTCGCATAAAAGCCAGTTTTCTTTTTCACTCCGAATGCAATTTTCACAGTACTCCAAACCACTCCGCATATTTTCATCAAAACACTCGGAATGAGGAAACAAACCACTCCCAAACACTCCGCGAAATATCGAGTATACTCGGGAGTTTTCCGAACGACTATACAGGTAATGTTTGGTCAATAATGCCCGGGGCTAATATTCCGAATGTCGGTAGAAATACTCCGAGTGGTTCAAGTTTATATTTATTCATATGATATTGGTTGTATATTAATTGTTATTATTATTATTATTATTTTACTGACAATTTTTCATTAGGTCGTTTTTCCTTCCCCTATCAAAATTTCACCTTTCTAACATGCCTCGCCAACTTTCGCGCAGCCTAACATGTATCATTTGACCCAATCTTTTTTCATGCCGGTTGGATTTTCAATTTGCACGTGCAACTAATATACCCCAGCACGGAAACGGGACCATTATGGTAAAATGCCTTACTTGAAGTTGTAATAAACAGGCATATATTGAGTATAAGGTACTCCTCGTGATATGTTCCCAAATGCAATATATATATTTATATATTTTTTTAGCTCACCTGACCGAAGGTCATGGTGAGCTTTTGTGACAGTAAGATGTCCGGCGTCGTCGTGCGTCGTCCGTCGTCCGTCGTCCGTCGTGCGTAAACTTTTTCTTGTGAACACACTAGAGGCCACAGTTTTGGTCCAATTATCATCAAACTTGCTCAGAATGATAATCATGACAATATCTCGGTCAAGTTCGAATTTGGGTCATGTCGGGTAAAAAAGTAGGTCAGTAGGTCAAATCATAGAAAAACCTTGTGAACACTCGAGAGGCCACAATTTTGGTCCAATCATCATCAAACTTGCTCAGAATGATCATTGTGACAATATTTTAGTGAAGTTTGAATATGGATCATGTCGGCTTAAAAAGTAGGTCAGCGGGTCAAATCATAGAAAAACCTTGTGAACACCCTAGAGGCCACAATTTTGGTCCAATCATAATCAAACTTGCTCAGAATGATCATCATGACAATATCTTGGTCAAGTTCGAATATGGGTCATGTCCGGTCAAAAAGTAGGTCAGTAGGTCAAATCATAGAAAAACCTTGTGAACACTCTGAAGGCCACTGTTTTGGTCCAATTATCATGACCAGAATGACCAGAATGACCATTGTGACAATATTTCAGTCCAGTTCGAATATGGGTCATATCGGGTTAAAAAGTAGGTCAGCGGGTCAAATCATATAAAAACCTTGTGAACACCCTAGGGGCCACAATTTTGGTCCAATCTTAATCAAACTTGTTCAGAATGATCATCATGACAATATCTCGGTCAAGTTTGAATATGGGTCAAATGGTTCCGGTCCGTTGCACATCTAGGTCACAGGAGCCAAAAACAGATTTTTTTCACCAAAAACTTAAAAAATCTTCTTCTCTGAAACCACAAGGCCCAGGTCTTTGTTATTTGGTATGAAGCTTCATCTAGTGGACCCCTACCAAGATTGTTCAAATTATAGTGCTGGGGCCAAAAATGCCCCCGCACGGGGGCCCTTTGGTTTTACATAGGCTTATATAGGGAAAATCTTTAAAAATCTTCTTCTCTGAAACCACAAGGCCCAGGACTTTGATATTTGGTATGAAGCTTCATCTAGTGGACCCCTACCAAGATTGTTCAAATTTGAGTGCTGGGACGAAAAATGCCCCCGCCACGGGGCCCTTTGGTTTTACATTGGCTTATATAGGGAAAATCTTTAAAAATCTTCTTCTCTGAAACCACAAGGCCCAGGTCTTTGATATTTGGTATGAAGCTTCATCTAGTGGACCCCTACCAAGATTGTTCAAATTATAGTGCTGGGGCCAAAAATGCCCCCGCCCCAGGGCCCTTTGGTTTTACATAGGCTTATATAGGGAAAATCTTCAAAAATCTTCTACTCTGAAACCACAAGGCCCAGGACTTTGATATTTGGTATGAAGCTTCATCTAGTGGACCCCTACCAAGACTGTTCAAATTATAGTGCTGGGACAAAAAATGCCCCCGCCACGGGGCCCTTTGGTTTTACATTGGCTTATATAGGGAAAATCTTTAAAAATCTTCTTCTCTGAAACCACAAGGCCCAGGTCTTTGATATTTGGTATGAAGCTTCATCTAGTTGACCCCTACCAAGATTGTTCAAATTACAGTGCTGGGGCCAAAAATGCCCCCGCCCCGGGGCCCTTTGGTTTTACATAGGCTTATATAGGGAAAATCTTAAAAAATCTTCTTCTCTGAAACCACAAGGCCCAGGTCTTTGATATTTGGTATGAAGCTTCATCTAGTGGACCCCTACCAAGATTGTTCAAATTTTAGTGCTGGGACAAAAAATGCCCCCGCCACGGGGCCCTTTGGTTTTACATGGGCTTATATAGGGAAAATCTTTAAAAATTTTCTTTTCTGAAACCACAAGGCCCAGGACTTTGATATTTGGTATGAAGCTTCATCTAGTGGACCCCTACCAAGATTGTTCAAATTTTAGTGCTGGGACAAAAATGCCCCCGCCACGGGGCCCTTTGCTTTTACATTGGCTTATATAGGGAAAATTTTTAAAAATCTTCTTCTCTGAAACCACAAGGCCCAGGTCTTATATATTTGGTATGAAGCTTCATCTAGTGGACCCCTACCAAGATTGTTCAAATTATAGTGCTGGGGCCAAAAATGCCCCCGCCACGGGGCCCTTTGGTTTTACATAGGCTTATATAGGGAAAATCTTTAAAAATTTTCTTCTCTAAAACCACAAGGCCCAGGACTTTGATATTTGGTATGAAGCTTCATCTAGTGGACCCCTACCAAGATTGTTCCAATTTTAGTGCTGGGGCCAAAAATGCCCCTGCCCCGGGGCCCTTTGGTTTTACATAGGCTTATATAGGGAAAATCTTTAAAAATCTTCTTCTCTGAAACCACAAGGCCCAGGACTTTGATATTTGGTATGAAGCTTCGTCTAGTGGACCCCTACCAAGATTGTTCAAATTATAGTGCTGGGACAAAAAATCCCCCCCTGCCACGGGGCCCTTTGGTTTTACATAGGCTTATATAGGGAAAATCTTTAAAAATCTTCTTCTCTGAAACCACAAGGCCCAGAACTTTGATATTTGGTATGAAGCTTCATCTAGTGGACCCCTACCAAGATTGTTCAAACTATAGTGCTGGGGCAAAAAATGCCCCTGTCCCGGGGCCCTTTGATTTTACATAGGCTTATATAGGCAAAATCTTTAAAAATCTTCTTCTCTGAAACCGCTAGGCCCAGGTCTTTGATATTTGATGTGTAGCTTCATCTAGTGGACCTTTGACAAGATTGTTCAAATTTTAGCCTTTGTTGATGTTTGGTATGAAGCTTCACCTTTAAGACCTCCCTCAACATTATGTACATTAAAGCCCTGGGGCCAATAATGGCCCTCTCTGGGGCCCACTTGTTACACTATGGATCAGGTGAGCGATCCAGGGCCATCATGGCCCTCTTGTTCTTTTTTTGGTTTAATGTTCTGTTGAAGAATTCACTTCTTTCGACCAGATCGTTGTTTTAAAGGCTGGCGGAATCCAAATTTCAAGGAGAGGAAGGGAAAAAGGAAAGCATCCGAATCAGCATCTACAGCAACCGTAGCCGAGCACGTGTCCGTCAGGTGGACAGGTCCGTGAGATGAACACCTAGCTTATATAAAGCAGTGGGGCTTACGAGGATTGGGGATATTCATTAGTTCTCTTATTTTTAGACAGAAGCTTACATGTACCGATTTATGGATCTCGTAAGGATCGGCTAATTGTGGCTGTTCTTACGAGCACCAGTAGTTTACATTTGAACTAGATTTGTAAAAACATTACGGAAGCACGCCTATTCAAATATATAGGATAATTTTACCACCAAATTGAAATTTTTCAGTGTAAAAACGTGATAGTTTTCTTATTTCTGCTCAAAATATGGATTATGGATACACATTGGAACCGCCTGATCGAGGCGGTTCTTACGAGTACCACTGGCTGTGTTATAGAGCAGAATAAAGAAAATAACGTTTACCCCTCTAAACCCCAGTTTTACTGTATAAAAGTGGGGTTAAAGGGGGTCAGAATTATTTAGACATGTTTTCGCGATGATACCGAACTATGTCATCTTAAAAAAAAAAAAAAACGTTAGTTCTAGAGATAAGGAAGACGATGAGAGCCTCCCCTGCAAGAGCAATGATTTGGTCTCTCACCGCTGTTGGGTCTCACTCGGGCATGTAAAAAAACAACGGCTATCAGGTTCTTATCTGGGTACTCCAGTTTTCGCCCATCTCAGATTAGCATTTTGATAGAAATAAATGAAATAATCTTGAGAGGGACGCGAAACACTCCCACCCCTTAGCTCACAGTCTTGTTATCGTCAAGACAAGTTATATGAGAAATGACTCTATTTTATCATATTCTATGTGGTTTGTTGAGTAATAAATCACAGTTTGGAGGCATTTGTAAAGAAGACTAAACCACGATTGGTTTATCTACTTTAAAGTAACCGGCAGCTTGAACTGTGATATTTTTTTTGCAATGGTTCACAAACTGGAGCTGATCTATTTGGATTCTAACAAACTCATATTCGACAATACCATCAAATTCTCCCAACTTTTCGACTGTTTCTTCCTTTTCTTTCTACTAATACTGCGATCGGTCACATCTTACCATAGCTCGCAGATGTACATTACATACACACCAGTTTTGCAGGATGAAAGCCAACACAGTAATCATGTAATTACGGTAGGGGTCTTCAACCTGCATAGGGCATGACTCTCCCTGCACAGGGGGCCTCCAGATAGCGTCCCGATCCGAAGGACGATGCCCTTTATGACATTCATCCCTGCAAATGATGTCAATGGAGCGTGTTCGGACATCGAAATTTTATCGCCGCTGCCGGGGATCGAACCTGGGACCTCTAGCATCAAATGCAAGTGCACTAACCACCGAGCTATCAAGGCACATTATATGTTAAAAGGAATCCCGGCAAATTAAGTGATTCAGGGGGATGCGGATTCAATACCTGCCAGGAGTCGGTAGCTTTCTGTCGTGGAAATCGATCATTACAACTTTTCTACAGTCATTCTCTCCATTCCGCTGACGGCCCCCGCCATCGGGGCTTGAAGAAATAGATGGGCTGCAAGGTGCTTCCACGCAGAACTGAAACCAACCGCACACTAGTACTGGTTGACTGCTTAGAGGATCTAAGCCTGCCCAGGCAAAGCAGTGCGAGTCGGACCGTCCATGCTTGTAAACCGTATTGGTTTCATTGGCCGACAGGGCTTGAGATGTCATTTCATCTCAATGTCGGGTAAAAGTCCCACAAAATTGGTAGCAACGTCTCCAAAATGACCTATAGAGTGTTAACGGGGCCGTAAACATCAAATCAAACAAACAAACAAATCCATTCCGCTGAGTCAAGGGCACTTGCCAGTTTCTGGTGAAAGAATTTGCACACTGCAGCCTATTAGTTAAATGCTTACGTAGCCAATAGGTCTGCACAGGAAGTGTTGACAGCTAAAAGAATGACCTAAAATAGTATTGACTGGACCGTCAAACTCTTATACAAAAAAAAAAAAAAGGAGTGACGTTCTACAACTGCGGATGTTCGGTCACGCTCTTCTTCGCTGAGATTTATTGCACAATAACACACTCCATTTGAATTGCCGTTATGGGCGTCAATTTTTAACTGATCAGTTTACCCATCAGCACTATTCCTGGGCAGTCTTTTACGGTAACGGTTAACCAGCACAGTGCGTATTCTTTCGCCAGAGAATGACAACTGCCCTTCTTGATAACAGCGGAAAGGAGAGAAAGGCCAGAACAAATTTCATGATCAGTCTCCACAACAGAATGTTGCCGACCCCGGCAAGTATCGGACCCACGTTCTCCTGATCCCAAGTCAGACGCGCATCCGAATGAGATACCGAGGCTGGCAATGGGCGTGATGTACTAGAATAAAATGATTATAGAAGAAATTGTGTTTGTTGGTTTTGAACATTCCAGGATGAGCAACGTAGCCATCAAAAATGTATGACCGGAAAGCCATACGGTGTAGTAACCTTCCAATGTGACCTTGACCTGGTGTCAGCAAGATTCATTTATGAACTCTGCACATGAGCTCACTGAGGGGGATAATTGATCAAAGTTTAATGAAATTCCTTTGAGGGGTCTAGGAGATATGGAACGGACACAAAATTCAATGTTTCAAAGTCGTGACCTTCAAATGTGACCTTGACCTTGTGTCGGCATGGTTAATTTATTGGTTCTGCACATAAGCTCACTGAGGTAAAAGAATGGGGTAAAAGAGATATGGAACGGACACAAAAATCAAAGTTTCAAACTCTTGACCTTCAGCTATGACCTTGACCTTGAGTCGGCATGGTTCATTTATGGGTTCTGCACATGAGCTCACTCAAAAGAATATTTGACCAAAGTTTAATGAAACTCGTTCCAAGGGTAAAGGAGTTATAAAACGGACAAAATACCAAGTTTCAAACTCATGACCTTCAACTGTGACCTTGACCTTGAGTCGGCATGGTTCGTTATGGGTTCTGAACATCAGCTCACTGAGACTAACACTTGACCAAAGTTTAATTAAAATCTATCAAAGGGTAAAGGAGATATGGGGCGGACAAGAAAGTGTTACGGACAGACAGACGGACGGACATTCCTATTATCCCGCCGCGAAGGACGGATAGACGAAAGACATTCCTATAATCCCCGCTCCGCTTCGCGGCGGGGGATTAAAAATTGTTGATTTCACAAATCCTGGTATTGATAGCCGCGCTATTCTAATCGCTGTGAGGTCAGAGTGTTGCGCAAATGGGTTAATTATCTCTAGAATCTGGACTGGAATCCTGTTGTCGGGTTTGAAGACCCAGATCAGACGCCGCATGAAATTGGAAGTAAAGAAATTTAAAATAATAATGATTTGCCACTAATACATACCTTTATCTGTAGTCAGTTAACGGACCCCTAACATGAACTCTGTCATTGAGGAATAAATTATAATAGCCGGTGTATAGTTGTTACGTTACTCGCCTCATAAACCAGGGATTGTCGGATCAATCCCGGGCCTCTCCAGACTTTCGGATGCGTCTTTTAACCGAGGACCCGGCTCTGTATGACATTAGCTGTTGGTGGGACGAAAAACTAAAACAGACACATATGTAGACCGCATTCTTATACATTTTCCTTGTACATGAGCCGGCGCACGACAAAGACTTTTTTCTACTACAGAAGTATCGGATCAGCATTTGCATCTAGACAACATGTCCAGTCTTCGCTTGTTGCTCTTTGAATAGCCCACATAGTAGGCTTATTCGAACAGCAAAGGCTCTGATCAGACTGCACGGGTGCGCAGGCTGATCTGAGTCTTCAATGGTTACACGTCTTATCGAATTACGTGTTCCCCAGTCTATGCATCCACTTTGGTCAAAGTCTTCACTTGTTGCTCTTTGAATAGCCCAGAGATCAGAATGCTCACAAGAACAGCAAATGCTCTGATCAGACTGCACAGATCAATTCTCAAACGAGCAATTATGTTTCCTGTAAGTGCCTTTTCACACGCAATAACTGTGCGCGTGCTCACTAGTATGACGTAGTATGGTTAATCTGCACGTGCTTACATGACGAACTACGGTAAATCGTGGGAAGCATGTGCTCAGTCGGAGACAGCGCATGGAAAAAAGCAATCTGTCACACTGGTTGTTCACGAGAAGCGAGAGATGTTTAACCCTTTTTGTACCAAATGGAATCTTCCAGCTTATATATGGCAGGAGTCCATTTGAAAATTTAGGGGCGTCAGGTTGTGTTTTCTTCAAAATTGATTAGGAAAAGGGCTGAACCTTTTGCAAACAGTGTAGGCCCTGATCAGACGCCGCATTCTTCGGCGTCTGATCTGGGCCTGCACTGTTTGCCAGGGTACCCGCTTAGGGGTTTCCAGTCTGAAATGGGTTAATGGAGAAATAATGAAAACAGCATTACAATAAGATGGTTTAATCGAGGCATTGATGATTTGGGAAAATGGCCCTGGATGGGAGCTCAGACATTCGTTCGTTAATCCCTTAAATGCCTTAACTCTAAACAATGCAGACTCAAATCAGAGGCCCTTTATTTGGCTTCTGACCGGGATCTACCATGTTTGCCATTTCCAGACCAGATCGATTCTACAGGTAAACCTTTACACACTACTCTGGCCTCACTGATACGAACAGCGCGGCTTTAATAAACCGCTACCTGGATTTCATACAAATAAGTGACACTCATTTAGAATTAGTATCGTAAAGCTACTGCACTTCGTAAGTTTTGGTCGACTGTCAATCTACCGAAAACTTTCTATGGTGCTGTGTAATAATAAAAACCTTTTCCGAGATGGTATGCTACTCTTGAATTGGCCCCCGCCCATAGGGGCTTGAAGAAATATATGGGCTGCATGATGCTTTCACGCAGAGCTGAATCCGGCCCGCACACTAGTACTGGTAAACCGCTTAGAGGATCTAAGCCTGTCCAGGAACCGCGGTGCGAGGCGGACCGTCAATGCTAATAAACCCTATTGGTTTCATTGGGCGACAGGGCTTGAGATGTCATTTCATCTCAATGTCGGGTAAAAGTCCCACAAAATTTTAAGCAATGTCTCCAAAATGACCTTTACAGTGTTGACGGGAACGTTAAACCACAAATCAATCAATCAATCAATCAATGCTACTCTTGAAGGAAAGAATTTGCTCCCGAAAGGCAAGTATTTTTTTTTACTTTACGCACATGCGTAATATGTCTGATGAGCCTTTCGCCTATGAATACACTGGAAGTCGCTGGAATAACACACGCACCCACCTTTCATGGACGGGTTTTCCAAGTTGGCGTGCGCATCCATGCAGTCTGATCAATATTCAGCCATCACAAGTGGTCGCAGTTCTACCCATGGTGAAATGATACACTTACCTTTGACAGTTATGTTATTCTGGGTTTTTGTTTTGTTTGTTAGTTTGATTGAGGTTTAACGTACCCGTCAACACTGTAAAGGTCATTTTGGAGACGTCGCTTCAAATTTTGTGGGACTTTTTGTCTTTTACCCGACAATGAGATGAAATGACATCTCAAGCCCTGTTGCCCAATGAAACCAATAGGGTTTATATGCATGGACGGGCCGGCTCGAACCGCTTTGCATGGGCAGGCTTAGATCCTCTAAGCGGTTTACCAGTACTCGTGTGCGGGTCGGTTTCAGCTCTGCGTGGAAGCATCCTGCAGCCCATATATTTCTTCAAGCCCCGATGGGCGGGGGCCGTCTCGGTCTTTGTAGTAGCACGGGTTTTATGTCGAGCGCTAACTAATGTACGATCTCAGTGTTTTGTTACATGCTGAACATGAGGCCGGCTGCGAATTTATTTTCAGTAAAAGGGTATACAATTCCTTGGTCGAGTCTACTGATTAAAATAGGGGTGTGTTGTTGATTTTAATATACCCGTTTTTTTTTTTTTTTTGAAGAAAAAAAACATGGACATATTATTTTCGTCATTGTTGTTCGTCCGTCCGTCATAAGTGGCCGCAGTTCTATCCATGGTGAAATGAGCGAAAACACTTACCTTTGACAGTGCATGATATTCTAGGTCTTTGTTCATGCCGAGCGCTAGCTAATGTACGATCTCAACGGTTTGTTTTAAAACATGCTGAACATGAGACCGACGGTCAAAACCAGTCAGCTTCGGCTACGACATTTTATTTTTCAGCTAAAGGGTATACAATTCATTGGGTGGTGTCACTGGTTATTGTTTTTTGGGGGTATATTATTTTTGTCACTGGTGTTCGTCCGTCCGTCCGTCCGTCCTTCCAACTGTCACAAACATTGTGAATGCAACTACTTTTTTATTCATCACGCAAACATGCCTATATAGTTTTGACCCCCTTCAACCCCACTTTTATATAGCGAAGCTGGGGTTTACAGGGGTTAATCTTTATGTTCCCTATATAGATTGTGGGTAACCGTTACAACCGCCTCGTCGAGATTGTGCTAACGAGTACCCACAATCTATGTTTTGAGTAGAAATACGAAAAATTATCAGAATTTTTATCTGAAAAAATTCCATTTTTGGAGGTAAAATTTTGCCGATGTATTTCAATAGGCGTGTTTTCGTAATGTCTTAGCCTATGGTGACCAAACTGGACTGTAAAACTCGCACGAACTGCAAAGACTCGGGACTTGTAGACCGGAAAAAAACCTGCGCGCTCATATTTCAAATGCCTCGGTGAGTCGATAAAGTAAGCCGTGTAGTGAGAAAGCTTCTGACTGATCAGTGTTTGTAAATCCGACCAAGTACCTAGCGCCGGCCAAAGCCTGTACGCTCCTTTTGAAACGCCTCGGTGAGGTGATAGAGATAGCTGTGTAGCCAGAAAAGTTGTGACTGATCAGTCTATGAAAACCTCATCAGGTACTCGGATAAGGAACTGAACTGTTTACGCAAATAACAAAAATTATGTATGTTTTGTTTGTTTGATGTAAGGGTTAACGTCCCCGTCAACACTGTATAGGTCATGTTGGAGACGTTGCTTCCAATTTTGTGGGACTCTTACCCGACATTGAGATGAAATGATATCTCAAGCCCTGGCGCCCAATGAAACCATTAGGGTTTATAATCATGGACGGTCCTACTAGCACTGCTTTGCCTGGGCAGGCTTAGATCCTCTAAGCAGTTTACCAGTACCCGTGTGCGGTCGGATACAGCTCTGGGTGGAAGCATCATGCATCCCATTTATTTTTTCCAACCCTGATTGGCGGGGGCCAAGAGGTTGTGGTGTATATACATGTAGATATCTAGAGCTTTGGGAACAATTCGCTATGTGCTCAAGAGCGATTTTGATTTGGCCATTATAAACAAGCAAGTACTCGTGTGCGGTCGGTTTCAGCTCTGCGTAGCCCATCTATTTCTTCAAGCCCCGATGGGCGGGGCGTAATTATGTATGCTAAAGTCATGACTGATCATTCTTGTGAATGTCACTTTAACCCATCAAACCCAGTGCTTGCACGATCTGCAAAAACTCAAGATTAACCTGCAAATCCTGCCTAACCAGCGAAGATCAGCCTTTCCGTATGCGCAGTTTGATTAGCATTTCCGTTTTGTAGGCATCTGATCATGATCTACACGGTTTCAAAAAAAAAAAAAAAAAAAAAAACACGCACACACACAAACAGGAGTTATTACAAGTTATGCTATATATATAAATGTCATGATTTTTATTATAAATAATGGAATCGCCTCGTTAAACACGAAGCTAAGTTCGAGCGAGCGCCAGCCAAATACAATAAGATTCACATGACCGGTAAAGACGTAGATTGGAGCCTGACTAGAGTTGATCAGCCTGCACAACCGCGAGGTCTGATTAGAGACAATCATCGGGCATTCAGATTGGGATAACGCTGGTCATGTCATAGATACGTTTACATGTATCGCAACGACGAATAAACACTACAAAAAATGGAATCGCCTCGCTAACTGTAGTTTGAGCCATTAAGTCCTGAACGAGCAGTAAAGACCTCACAGCCTGTGCACCCGCTCAGCCTCATCTGGACCAACCTGCGCATTCGCGCAGTCTCATCTGCAGCATCTGAGGAATGAAAAGAGGGAAGTGAAAACATGCTAAGTTCTGCACCGAAAGGTCAAGCGGATTTTCTCCGGGTAAGCCGAGTTTCGCCCACCTTTGATTAACGATCGACATCTTGAAAGAGCCATATTACCACACTACACCTACCAAAAAAGATGGGTCAATTTAGGAGTGTTTACGAGATGCAATCTTGCATTTTCTAAACTCTATCTGTCTGTCTGTCCATTGGTCTATCTTGTCTGTCTGTGCCTATCTGTTTGTCTGTCGGTCGGTCGACCAATGTCCAAGACGGATGTCCGAATTTTGATCGAAAGGCAAAAAAACATGGAAACTTCAAAACATCTAATGCGACATCAAATAGAAACATCAAACAACACGCGACCAAACATCGGAAGACAAAACATCTTGAATGTCACACACGCAGACACACACACATACACAAAGACAAAACATCGAAAAAAATCGTCTTTTTTTTTGTATACAGAAAACGGACCGGGAAAACACATGAGCATATAAAAGATAAATTCTTCAACACTGATACACTGCGCCATTCAACCGTGTTTGTTTTAAACCTTTTCCCTTTTTCATTTCCAATAACTTTCGTTATTTTTTTTTTGTTCTTCTTCTTTTTTTTCATAATTAATTATCAGTTGTACACACAGGTAATAATTAAATACACTCCGCGTAACTTTCGCATGGATTTCGCGGCAAAGATAGCCTGCGGCAAAGAGGTAAAGCTTATGAAACACTCGGAATATGCTCCGCGAATCGCGAACGACGACGGTTCGCGGAGCGTTTGCGAGTACAACACTCCGAATAATTTTCAGATTCGGAATGTTTTAGAGGGCCAAAAGAATCATGCGAAATGAAGAAATTCGGAATAAAGAGTCTTTCGGCTGTTCTGCGCGACCTGTACTGTACATCAAAGTTAGCCAGGAACCAGCTATCAAAAATGGCATCTTATAGCTGTCAGATCGGAGGACTTCTGGATTTAAACATGGTTTATCAATTGATGTCGATAGAAATGACTTGTTTGACTGGATGGGCCATGGTATATACTCCCATTGATCAGTTCTAAATACATTTTAGTTTGGAAATATGGTTATTTACCGGACCATATGTCATCTTGCATGGAAAACTAATGGTCACCTAGTGTCAATGGCTGATCTGTGACAAATACGGTCGATATCGATACGGTCGGTTTATAACACAGATCGGTTAACTAACACTGTCTGTTGGTTGGAAGTTCTGTGTTATAACGAGGTTGAGGTGTATACCTGATAGCGCATAGCAATTTTGGCCTAGAAACACCAGGAACAGCTTCGACTGTACTAATTTTTCTTTCTGTGGCAAATAGTGATTTTTGTGGAGAAATTTCATTGCATTTCTTGCTTGTTCTCTGTGAAAAAACGGCCTATTTCCAGGGAGAAAAAATAAAATTGGTTTTTACCCTTGGCTGCTGTGTACATACTAGTTACTAGTTTACTCTGGTACTATCAAGTGGAAAATCCACTGCTCCATCAGCTTGCAATATTTGAGGATGGGATGCCTTTGACTGGGCTAATGTTCATTCAGGGCTTGAAATTTACACTTGTCCGCTGGTATTTACAAGTAGTTTGTCGGTAATGACGAGTGAAAATTGTTACTGGCGTACCCTGCAGGACGAGTGAGTTTCCCGCCATAAAATGTCTAATCATGCCATTCAGCAAAAGCCTTTTCCAAAACTAACAGTTAAACACATTACAGCAAAAAGTGTTTAATGTGAAGCAAAATGCATGAATTATGAATATTTTCTGCATCATTTCGAAAACTGGAAATAGAGATTGTAAATAAATTATTGCGTCTGCGCAGAGATCATCAACCCGAGGCAGATTCATTCTGATACAGTTTTGTTCTAGTTATTTCCACTCAATAACTGCATGATAACAAAAGCAACTCAGTTGCAAATGTAGTTGTATGGGGCATTATTCTCATGTCCTGTCTTGAATGAAGCCGGAAAAGCTAACAAATTTGAAATGGGACAAAATCGTCATTACCTCTGGAAAGTACTGGAAATGAGTGAAAATAAAAGTGAAAGTAAAGATTTGACCGCAAGAAGCATTAATTTTGTGTCTGGTCTTGTAATATCTTATCTTTTATTATTGTCTTTGGCCATAATAAGGGAGATGTAAAGAATATATAGGGGAATTCTCAGTTCAAATAAGGGAGACTCCAAAATTTTAATAAAATTTAGCATAAATTGGGCAAAAATTAGCATCAAAATGAGGGAGTCTCCCCCTGATGAGGGAGGTATCACAGGTATGCCCATTTTCATTTACATGTTTTGCTAATTTTCTGTATCAATCATTGATTTATTTTATTTTTTTTTTTTCATTTTCACTCCAGAGAAGATGGCAAGTTAATTTTTCGTAAGGACGAGTGAATTTTTGGGAGCACTTGCCCTGCAGGACAAGTTTGTCTGAAAGAAAATTTCGATCCCAGTCATTAACTGAGAGATACTTTAGGGTCCGATCTAGTTATGCTGATAGTCTAATTACATGTATCACTGACCAGTACCCATTCACTTTCCTATTTACCAGTCTTCTCCAATGATCCTTTTGCATTGGACTATTCAAAAGGTCCCAACATGAGGGTAAGTCATATTTCACAATGATTTTCTTCATCTCTAGTCTATATGCTTTGTTTGTTTGTTTGATTTGAGGTTGAACATCCCAGTCAACAATGTAAAGGTCATTTTGGAGATGTTGCTTCCAATTTTGTGGGACTTTTACCCGACATTGAGATGAAATGACATCTCAAGCCCTGTCGCCAATGAAACCAATAGGGTTTATTAGCATGGACGGTCCGCCTCGAACCGCGGTTCCTGGACAGGCTTAGATCCTCTAAGCGGTTTACCAGTACTAGTGTGCGGGCCGGATTCAGCTCTGCGTGGAAGCATCATGCAGCCCATATATTTCTTCAAGCCCCTATGGGCGGGGGCTGCTAGTATATATGCTATTCATCATGAGTGGATGTGTTATGCACAAGACCCAGGTTGCTACATCCATGGTCAAGGTCATACTTAGAGGTCAAAGGTAAAGAAAAATGTCTTTTTCTTGTGTCGGCTCAATATCTTTGTTATCCTGGATGGATTTGGAAATTACTTGGCAAAGATGTTAGACATCACGAGACCCAGGTCTGTACCTGTAACTTCAAGGTCATACTTAGTGGTCAAAGGTCAAATACTAACATCATATTTTCAGGCAGGTGCATCCGTGTCCTGTGGACGCATTTCTAGTCTTTATCATATGACATCGTGTCTGAGAGTGTAATAACGCCATGTAATATTTTCGATAATTCACTAGTGGATTAAATTTGCAAATTAGCTAGATACGTCCCGTAACAGTATATGTACGATGTCCTTAAGGACGTCCCATTTACTAATGGCGGAATATTGACATTTTTGTTAACAATCGCGAATAAAATGCATTTTAAATGTCATATGATAAACAGAATCTTGCATTTGTGCTCATGTATTATTGAATTTATTAAACTTGTTTCAGGAAAAGGAATAAAATGCTCGGCACAGCCTCGCATTTTATCCCTTTTCCTCAACTCATTTAATAAATTCAATAATACATGAACACTCATGTAAGATCCTCTATATCCTGCATGGGCAGTCATGATGGGTTCTTTTATTTCACTGACAGGGCGACCATGGAGAAGAATAAAGTTAACAGTTCAGAGGTCAACAACAATGAACTACCGAAGAGTGTGAAGGAGATGAGTAAAGAAGAACTAGAGTCGTATCGTCACACGCCAGAGACAGAGTTATCAGTCCTTGTGTGTAAGGCAGCAGAAACAGAGTGTTACGCTGATTTGAAAGATTTTCTTGAGGTATTGATCGTCTCAATCAAATTCTTTAGCTACACCCATTTCTGACTATTCGCAAATCAAATTACTTGATATAATGTATTTGTTCAGTTCACAAACTGCATTACAAACAGTGTAGATCCTGATCAGATGGCTTCTACAGAAGCCATCTGATCTGGATCTACACTGTTTGCAAAGGTAGGGTTTGTCATGAACAGCAGGAGGAAGGTTAAATAAGTTCTAGAAAGGATTATCCTTTGGAAGCAAGGAATAGACCAGAACTGGAAAATATGGAGTGTACATGTTTTTCTGGGCCAGACTAGCTAGTTTTGGCCAATATCAGTGACCCTCAAATATTTTCAAAATTCAGCAATGGAATCATTGATCCCAATAAACAAGAAAATATAAACTACACTATGAAGTAGGGCAGGGAGACTTTTTACGGCCGCCACACATTCCCAGACACCAGCTGTAGTGATGTTAAATAAGTTCTAGAAAGGGTTATCCTTTGGAAGCAAGGAATAGACCAGAACTGGAAAATATGGAGTGTACATGTTTTTCTGGGCCAGACTTGCTAGTTTCGGCCAATTAGGCCTTATCAGTGACCCTCAAATATTTTCAAAATTCAGCAATGGAATCATTGATCCCAAAGAACAAGAAAATACAAACTTCACTTTGATGTACTGCCGAGAGACTTTTTACGGCCGCCACACATTCCCAGACCCCAGCTGAAGTGATGTTAAATAAGTTCTAGAAAGGGTTATCCTTTGGAAGCAAGGAATACACCACAGAACTGGAAAATATTGAGTGTACATGTTTTTCTGGGCCAGACTAGCTAGTTTCGGTCACTTAGGCCTCATCAGTGACCCTCAAATATTTTCAACAATGGAATCAATGATCCCAAAGGACAAGAAAATATAAACTACACTATGATGTAGGGCAGGGAGACTTTTTACGGCCGCCAAAATCGGGTCTTTTAGGCATGGAAAAGCTTGGTCAGTATGAGACCGGTCTGTATTTCTTGTTAGAAACATACATGTATGTTGTTCGTACTTGTTAGAATTCCCTTTCTGACACCAGTATGAAGTTTCATATATTGTCATCAGGGCTTTAGATAATTTTTTTTTCCAAAACGCTACAGTACTTGTTCGTTTAGAAAAAAGCAGTAATGAGAAATTTTAAGGAGTACTGATAAAGAAAACAAAAACCTTTATTTTGCAGTCTCAACACATTGTTTTATTGGGCTACTTTGTGGCCAAGCTTACTGCTTGTTTTCTTTTTATGCCCCCGGAATCAAAGATTCGGTGGCATATAGTTTTTGGTCTGTCTGTCTGTCCATCTGTTTGTATGTCCGCAAAAACCTTGACATTGGGCATAACTTTTGAATGGTAAGTAATAGGGCTTTCATATTTCACATGTGCATTCCTTGTTACAAGACCTTTCCAGTGGTACCATAATTTTTGACCTCATCACCTTGACTTTGACGTTTGACCGAATTTTTAAAAACTTCAACATTGGCCACAATATTTCCTATGCCCTGTCTGTGGGCATCAGTGTTTCACAAACACATCTTGTAGACATAGTGATTTGATTAAGAAAGCCATATACAATAAACAGTCTGTTCTAAGCATTTTTAGCTCACCTGAGCCGAAGGCTCATGTGAGGTATTAGTATACCACGAGCCGGTGTCCGTCGTCGTCCGTCGTCCACACTTTCAAAGAAGTATATCTCCAGAACCAGTGGGCCAATCTTGATCAAATTTCATGTGAAGCATTATCAGGTAGGGGAAAAGGCTGCATACTGTTTTCGGGCAGATCGGATTGGAACTCTGGTTGCCATGGCAACAAATAGCTCCCATAGACTTAACATAGGAAAAAGTTTGTCATCACTCTAGCTCCGTCAATTTTTAGCTCACCTGGGCCGAAGGCTCCAGGGGAGCTTATAGTATAGTGGGTCCTCCGTCGTCCGTCCGTCGTCCGTCCACACTTTTGAGCAGCTATATCTCTGTATCCTGCAGGCTGATCTCAATCATTTCTAATCTGTAGCATGCCTCTGGTGGGGCATTGATGACATAAACGTTTTTTTGAAATTGCTCTAAAACTTTGTTTCCTATGGCAACCACAAGGTCCCATAGACTTACTATGGGAAAATGCTTGTCATCACCGTAGCGCCTTCAGTTTTGATCTGATCTTCCTGAAACTTATATGTAAGGTGACTGGGGATAAAAACTCGGATGAGTTTGAAAACCGGCCAAGTCGGCCCATTTATCATAGAGTTACGTCCCTTTGATTGCTGAAAATGCCCATTTTCGACCTTGTCATCACCGTAGCCCCTTCAGTTTTGATCAGATCTTTCTGAAACTTATATGTAATGTGGCTGGGGATAAAACCTCGGATGAGTTCGAAAACCGGCCAAGTCCGCCAATTTATCGTAGAGTTACGTCCCTTTGATTGCTAAAAATGCTGATTTTTGACCTTGTCATCACCGTAGCCACTTCAGTTTTGATCGGATCTTTCAGAAACTTATATGTAATGTGGCTGAGGATAAAGCCTCGGATGAGTTTGAAAACCTGCCAAGTCTGCCAATTTATCGTAGAGTTACGTCCCTTTGATTGCTGAAAACTCCGATTTTTGACCTTGTCATCACCGTAGCCCCTTCAGTTTTGATCGGATCTTTCTGAAACTTATACCTAAGGTGGCTGGGGATAAAATCTTGGATGAGTACGAAAACCAGCCAAGTTGGTCCATTTATCACAGAGTTACGTCCCTTTGATTGCTGAAAATGCCCATTTTCGACCTTGTCATCACCGTTGCCCCTTCAGTTTTGATCGGATCTTTCTGAAACTTATATGTAATGTGGCTGGGGATAAAACCTCGGATGAGTTTGAAAACCGGCCAAGTCCGCCGATTTATCGTAGAGTTACGTCCCTTTGATTGCTGAAAATGCCGATTTTTGACCTTGTCATCACCGTAGCCCCTTCAGTTTTGATCGAATCTTTCTGAAACTTATACGTAAGGTGGCTGGGGATAAAATCTTGGATGAGTTCGAAAACCAGCCAAGTTGGTCCATTTATCACAGAGTAACGTCCCTTTGATTGCTGAAAATGCCGATTTTTGAACTTGTCATCACCGTAGCCCTTTCAGTTTTGATAAAATCTTTCTGAAACTTATATGCAAGGTGGCTGGGGATAAAACCTCGGATGAGTTCGCATACCGGCAAAGGTGGCCTATTTATCATAGAGTTAGGTCCCTTTGATTGCTGAAAATGTTGATTTTTTACCTTGTCATCACTGTAGCCCCTTCAGTTTTGATCGGATCTTTCTGAAACTTATATGTAAGGTGGTTGGGGATAAAACCTCGGATGAGTTCGAAAACCGGCCAAGTTGCCCCATTTACTATATAGTTATGTCCCTTTGATGGGTGAAAATGTCGATTTTTTACCTTGTCATCACCGTAGCCCCTTCAGTTTTGATCGAATCTTTCTGAAACTTATATGTAAGGTGACTGGAGATAAATCCTAGGATGAGTTCGAATACCGGCCAAGTTGGCCCATTTATCATAGATTTACGTCCCTTTGATTGCTTAAAATGCCGATTTTTGACCTTGTCATCACCATAGCCCCTTCAGTTTTGATCGGATCTTTCTGAAACTTATATGTAAGGTGGCTGGGGATAAAATCTTGGATGAGTTCGAAAACAGGCCAAGTCAGCCCATTTATCGTAGAGTTATGTCCCTTTGATGGCTGAAAATGTTGATTTTTGACCTAGTCATTACCGTAGCCCCTTCAGTTTGATTGAATTTTTCTGAAACTTATATGCAAGGTGGCTGGGGATGAAACCTCGGATGAGTTTGAAAACTGGCCAAGTCGGCTCATTTATTTTAGAGTAACATCCCTTTGATTACTAAAAATGCCAAATTTTGACCTTGTCATCACCTTAGGTTTTGATCAGATCTTTCTGAAACTTATTATACCCCCGGCATACGAAGTATGCAATGGGGGTATATAGTTTTTGTCTTTTCCATCTGTCTGTCTGTGTGTCCGTAAACAATTATTTTGTGTCAAAGATATCTCAGGAACTGCTTCACATAGAAACTTGAAATTTTGCACACATGATCAGTATGACTACTTGTATTGTGGGAAAGAAAATAAGGGCCAAGGGGTCAGGCCTTTTAGAGTTATTTCCCTTTGTAGTTCTTGCTGTTTAATAGTGTATATTTTTATTTTGTGTCAAAGATTTCTCAATAACTACTGTACATAGAAACTTGAAATTTTGCAAACATGATCAGTATGACTAGTTGTATTGTGGGAAAGAAAATAAAGGCCAAGGGGTCAGGCCTTTTAGAGTTATTTCCCTTTGTAGTTCTTGTTTCAGCTGAGGTGATGGCACTGGCCGGGGGTATACGTGCCCTACTGGGCACTTTTGTCTAGTATGTGAGGTGGCTGGGAATGAAATCTTGGATGAGTTTGAATACTGGCCAAGTCGGCACATTTGTCATAGAGTTATGTGCCTTTGATTGCTTAAAAATGCCTATTTTCGACCTTGTTAGCACTGCTGCCCCTTCAGTTTTGATCTGATCTTCATGAAACTTACAAACAAATAAGTCAGGCAGAAAAGCTCGGAGGAGTTTGAAAACTTGTGAGGTTTGCCTATTTGTCACAGAGTAACATCCCTTTGATTGCAGCAGTTAATTGCTTATTATACCCCCGGCATACGAAGTATGCAATGGGGGTATATAGTTTTTGTCTTTTCCGTCTGTCTGTCTGTCTGTCTGTCTGTGTGTCCGTAAACAATTATTTTGTGTCAAAGATGAGTGAGTTTTAGTTTTACGTCCCACCAACAGCTAAGGTCATACAAAGACAGGACCTCGGTTTAAAGAATTTGTGTCAATCTCAGGAACTGCTTCACATAGAAACTTGAAATTTTGCACACATGATCAGTATGACTACTTGTATTGTGGGAAAGAAAATAAGGGCCAAGGGGTCAGGCCTTTTAGAGTTATTTCCCTTTGTAGTTCTTGCTGTTTAATAGTGTATATTTTTATTTTGTGTCAAAGATTTCTCAATAACTACTGTACATAGAAACTTGAAATTTCGCTAACATGATCAGGATGACTAGTTGTATTGTGGGAAAGAAAATAAGGGCAAAGGGGTCAGGACTTTTAGAGTTATATCCCTTTGTAGTTCTTGCTGTTTAATAGTGTATATTTTTATTATTTTGTGTCAAAGATTTCTCAATAACTACTGTACATGGAGACTTAAAATTTGGTAGCAACAACCAGTATGACTACTTGTATGGAATGTGGCCTGTATATGCAAAGAACCTTTTGCTATTGCCATTTTCAACTCAGGCGATGGCACTGGCCGTGGGTATACGTGCCCCACTGGGCACTTTGTCTAGTTTTTGAACTTGTCATCACCATAGCCCCATCAGTTTATATCGGATCTTCTTAGCAAGTCAGGAATAAAAGCTTGAATGAGTGAAAACTGGTGAGGTCAGCCTATTTATCATGGAGTTACATTCTACTTGATTTGCAGAAATTGCTTACCCTGTCATCACCATGTCCTTCCATTAATCCTTCAGTAAAGGTTGGCACTTCCTGAAACTTTGAATCTGTTATTTTGAAATTGTACGAAAACTTTGGTTGCTGTGGCAATCACAAGGTCCCATAGACTTACAATGGGAAAATGCTTGTCATCACCGTAGCCCCTTCAGTTTTGATCGGATCTTTCTGAAACTTATAAGTATGGTGGCTGGGGATAAAATCTTGGATGAGTTCAAAAACCTGCCAAGTCGGTCCATTTTTCATAGAGTTACGTCTCTTTGATTGCTGAAAATGTCAATTTTTGACCTTGTCATCACCGTAGCCTCTTATGTTTTGATCGGATCTTTCTGAAACGTATGTGTTGTAAGATTGCTTGGGATTAAACTTCGGATGAGTTCAAAAACCAGCCAAGTTGGCCCATTTTTCATAGAGTAACATCCCTTTGATTACTGAAAATGCCAAATTATGACCTTGTAATCACCGTAGCCCCTTCAGTTTTTATCGGATCTTTCTGAAACTTACATTTAAGGTGGCTGGGAATAAAACCTCAGATGAGTTCGAATACCGGCCAAGTCAGCACATTTATCATAGAGTGACGTGCCTTTGATTGCTGAAAATGCCTATTTTTGACATTGTCATCACTGCTGCCCCTTCAGTTTTGAACGGATCTTCATGAAACTTACAAACAAGGAAGTCAGGCAGAAAGCTTGGAGGAGTTTGAAAACTCTTGTTTTTGAACTTGTCATCACCATAGCCACTTCAGTTTATATTGGATCTTCTTAGCAAGTCAGGAATAAAAGCTTGAATGGGTTTGAAAACCGGTGAGGTCAGCCTGTTTATCATAGAGTTACATTCTACTTGATTTGCAGAAAATGCTTACCCTGTCATCACCATGTCCTCCCATAAAGCCTTCAGTAAAGGTTGGCACTTCCTTAAACTTTGAATCTGTTAGCTCAGGTGAGCGATACAGGACCAAGCTAGCTTGGTCCTCTTGTTTCTGATTGTCTTCATTCTTGCAGATAACGAGGACAGGCATGAAATCTCGATCAAGTTCGATTTTGGGCTGAATCGGATTATTCACTCAGGAGTTACGTGCCCTTGAGCGTTCAAAAAATTGCCTATTGACTTAACATGGGGAGAATGTTGTCATCACAGTAGCTGCTTCAGTTATTTTCAGATTGGCTTTATTCTTGCAGATAACCAGCACAGCCATGAAATCTCGGTCAAGTTTGATGACTGGCAGAATCGGATCTTTCACTTAGGAGTTACCTGCCCTTGTGTGTTTTTGCATTAGGGTTAATGGGAATTAGGAAAAAGCTTGTCAGCACTCTAGCTCCGTCAATTTTTTTCTGATCGACTTCATTCTTGCAGATAACGAGGACAGGCATGAAATCTCATTCAAGTTCGATTTTGGGCTGAATCGGATTATTCACTCAGGAGTTACGTGCCCTTGAGCGTTGAAAAAATTGCCTATTGACTTAACATGGGGAGAATGTTGTCATCACCGTAGCTGCTTCAATTATTTTCAGATTGGCTTTATTCTTGCAGATAACCAGCACAGCCATGAAATCTGGGTCAAGTTCTATAACTGGCAGAATCGGATCATTCACTTAGGAGTTACCTGCCCTTGTGTGTTTTTGCATTAGGGTTAATGGGAATTTCAAAAATGTATATCTTAAAGACTTCTTGGCCAACTTTGATCAAATTTCATGTGTCGCATTATTGGGCAAGTGGAAAGGCTTCATTAGGTTTTCAGGCAGATCTGAGTGGAACTCTGGTTGCCATGGCAACATCTAGCTCCCATAGACTTCACATAGGAAAAAGCTTGTCATCACTCTAGCTCCGTCAATTTTTAGCTCACCTGAGCCGAAGGCTCATGTGAGGTATTAGTATACCACGAGCCGGCGTCCGTCGTCCACACTTTCAACGAAGTATATCTCTGGAACCAGTGGGCCGGCCTTGATCAAATTTCCTATGAACCATCATCAGGTAGGGGGAAAGGCTGTATTAGGTTTTCGTGCAGATCGGATGAGAACTCTGGTTGCCACAGCAACAAAGAGCTCCCATAGGCTTAACATAGGAAAAAGCTTCTCATCACTCTAGCTCCGTCAATTTTTTTCTGATCGACTTCATTCTTGCAGATAACGAGGACAGGCATGAAATCTCGATCAAGTTCGATTTTGGGCTGAATCGGATTATTCACTCAGGAGTTACGTGCCCTTGAGTGTTGAAAAAATTGCCTATTGACTTAACATGGGGAGAATGTTGTCATCACCGTAGCTGCTTCAATTATTTTCAGATTGGCTTTATTCTTGCAGATAACCAGCACAGCCATGAAATCTCGGTCAAGTTCGATAACTGGCAGAATCGGATCATTCACTTAGGAGTTACATGCCCTTGTGTGTTTTTGCATTAGGGTTAATGGGAATTTCAAAAATGTATATCTTAAAGACTACTTGGCCAACTTTGATCAAATTTCATGTGTCGCATTATTGGGCAAGTGGAAAGGCTTTATTAGGTTTTCAGGCAGATCTGAGTGGAACTCTGGTTGCCATGGCAACATCTAGCTCCCATAGACTTCACATAGGAAAAAGCTTGTCATCACTCTAGCTCCGTCAATTTTTAGCTCACCTGAGCCGAAGGCTCATGTGAGGTATTAGTATACCACGAGCCGGCGTCCGTCGTCCACACTTTCAACGAAGTATATCTCTGGAACCAGTGGGCCGGCCTTGATCAAATTTCCTATGAACCATCATCAGGTAGGGGGAAAGGCTGTATTAGGTTTTCGTGCAGATCGGATGAGAACTCTGGTTGCCACAGCAACAAAGAGCTCCCATAGGCTTAACATAGGAAAAAGCTTGTCATCACTCTAGCTCCGTCAATTTTTTTCTGATCGACTTCATTCTTGCAGATAACGAGGACAGGCATGAAATCTCGATCAAGTTCGATTTTGGGCTGAATCGGATTATTCACTCAGGAGTTACGTGCCCTTGAGTGTTGAAAAAATTGCCTATTGACTTAACATGGGGAGAATGTTGTCATCACCGTAGCTGCTTCAATTATTTTCAGATTGGCTTTATTCTTGCAGATAACCAGCACAGCCATGAAATCTCGGTCAAGTTCGATAACTGGCAGAATCGGATCATTCACTTAGGAGTTACATGCCCTTGTGTGTTTTTGCATTAGGGTTAATGGGAATTTCAAAAATGTATATCTTAAAGACTACTTGGCCAACTTTGATCAAATTTCATGTGTCGCATTATTGGGCAAGTGGAAAGGCTTCATTAGGTTTTCAGGCAGATCTGAGTGGAACTCTGGTTGCCATGGCAACATCTAGCTTCCATAGACTTCACATAGGGAAAAGCTTGTCATCACTCTAGCTCCGTCAATTTTTTTCTGATCGACTTCATTCTTGCAGATAACCAGTACAGGCATAAAATCTTGGTCAAGTTCGATTTTGGGCCGAATCGGATTATTTGCCTTGGAGTTACCTGCCCTTGAGCATAAAAAAATACGTTGTGACCACGATAGCAACTTTATTTTTATTCAGATCAGCTTCAAACTTCTCGACTTCATTCTTGCAGATAATAAGGACAGGCATAAAATCTCGGTTAAGTTCGATTTTGGGCAGAATCGGAATATTGACCTCGGAGTTACGTGACCTTGAGCGACAAAAAATTTGCCCATAGACTTAACATAGGGAAAATGTTGTGACTACGATAGCGACTTGAATTTTTTAGCTCACCGTCACGTAGTGACGAGGTGAGCTTTTGGGATCACTTTTCGTCCGTCGTGCGTCCGTCCGTGCGTCCGTCCGTCCGTAAACAATTCTTTAAACGACATCTCCTCCTAAACCACTGATCAGATTTTGACCAAACTTCACAGGAATGATCCTTAGGTGGTCCCCTTTCAAAGTTGTTCAAATGGTTTTGGTCCGTTGCACATCTAGGTCATAGGAGCCAAAAAGAGATTTTTTTCACCAAAAACTTAAAAAATCTTCTTCTCTGAAACCACAAGGCCCAGGTCTTTGATATTTGGTATGAAGCTTCATCTGGTGGACCCCTACCAAGATTGTTCAAATTATAGTGCTGGGGCCAAAAATGCCCCCGCTCTGGGGCCCTTTGGTTTTACATGGGCTTATATAGGGAAAATCTTTAAAAATCTTCTTCTCTGAAACCGTAAGGCCCAGGTCTTTGATATTTGGTATGAAGCTTCATCTAGTGGACCCCTACCAAGATTGTTCAAATTATAGTGCTGGGGCCAAAAATGCCCCCGCTCCGGGGCCCTTTGGTTTTACATGGGCTTATATAGGGAAAATCTTTAAAAATCTTCTTCTCTGAAACCGCAAGGCCCAGGTCTTTGATATTTGGTATGAAGCTTCATCTAGTGGACCCCTACTAAGATTGTTCAAATTATAGTGCTGGGGCCAAAAATGTCCCCGCTCCAGGGCCCTTTGGTTTTACATGGGCTTATATAGGGAAGAGCTTTAAAAATCTTCTTCTCTGAAACCGTAAGGCCCAGGTCTTTGATATTTGGTATGGAGCTTCATCTAGGGGACCCCTACCAAGATTGTTCAAATTATAGTGCTGGGGTCAAATATGCCCCTGCTCCGGGGCCCTTTGGTTTTACATGGGCTTATATAGGGAAAATCTTTAAAAAATTTCTTCTCTGAAACCGTAAGGCCCATGTCTTTGATATTTGGTATGAAGCTTCATCCCACAAGGCCATGGTCCTTCTTCCCCCCCCCCCCCACCACTCCGGGGCCCTTTGGTTTTAAATGGGCTTATATAGGGAAAATCTTTAAAAATCTTCTTCTCTGAAACCGCAAGGCCCAGGTCTTTGCTATTTGGTATGAAGCTTCATCTAGTGGACTCCAACCAAGATTGTTCAAATTATAGTGCTTGGGCTAAAAATAAAAATGCCACCGCCCCGGGGCCCTATGGTTTTACATGAGCTTATATGGGGAAACTCTTTAAAAATCTTCTTCTTGGAAACCCCAAGGGCCAGGTCTTTGCTATTTGGTATGAAGCTTCATCTAGTGGACCCCTACCAAGATTGTTCAAATTATAGTGCTAGGGCCAAAACTGCCCCCGACCTGGGGCCCTTTGGTTTTACATAGACTTATTTAGAGATATTCCTTAAAAATCTTCTTCTGAAACAGCAAGGCCATGGTCTTTGATATTTGGTGTGAAGCTTCCTCTAGTGGACCTCTATCAAGATGGTTTAAATCATAGCCCTGAGGCCAAAAATGCTCCCGCCCCAGAGCCATTTGGTTTTTCATAGGCTTATGTAGGGAATATCTTTAATAAAAATCTTCTTCTCTGAAACCGTTAGGCCCAGGTCTTTGATATTTGGTACGTAGCATATCTAGTGGACCTTTGCCAAGATTGTTCAAATTATAGCCTTTGTTGATATTTGGTATGAAGCTTCACCTTTTTAGACGTCTCTGAACATTATGCACATTATAGCCCTGGGGTTAATAATGGCCCTCCCCGGGTCCCACTTGTTACTCTATGGATCAGGTGAGCGATCCAGGGCCATCATGGCCCTCTTGTTTCAGATCAGCTTCAAACTTGCAGGTAACGAGGACAGACATAAAATCACGGTTAAGTTCGATTTTGGGCCAAATCGGATTATTTGCCTTGGAGTTACCTGCCCTTGAGCATGAAAAAATATGTTGTGACCACGATAGCAACTTTATTTTTATTCAGATCAGCTTCAAACTTGCAGGTAACGAGGACAGGCATAAAATCTCGGTTAAGTTAGATTTTGGGCAGAATCGGAATATTGACCTCGGAGTTACGTGACCTTGAGCGACAAAAAATTTGCCCATAGACTTAACATAGGGAAAATGTTGTGACTACGATAGCGACTTGAATTTTTTTCAGATCAGCTTCAAACTTGCAGGTAACGAGGACAGACATAAAATCACGGTTAAATTCGATTTTGGGCCAAATCGGATTATTTGCCTTGGAGTTACCTGCCCTTGAGCATGAAAAAATATGTTGTGACCACGATAGCAACTTTATTTTTATTCATATCAGCTTCAAACTTGCAGGTAACGAGGACAGGCATAAAATCTCGGTTAAGTTCAATTTTGGGCCGAATCGGAATATTGACCTCGGAGTTACGTGACCTTGAGCGCTAAAAAATTTGCCCATAGACTTAACATAGGGAAAATGTTGTGACTACGATAGCCACTTGAATTTTTTTCAGATCAGCTTCAAACTTGCAGGTAACGAGGACAGACATAAAATCTCGGTTAAGTTCGATTTTGGGCCGAATCAGATTATTTGCCTTGGAGTTACCTGCCCTTGAGCATAAAAAAATACGTTGTGACCATGATAGCAACTTTATTTTTATTCAGATCAGCTTCAAACTTGCAGGTAACGTGGACAGGCATAAAATCTCAGTTAAGTTCGAATCGGAATATTGACCTCGGAGTTACATGACCTTGAGCGACAAAAAATTTGCCCATAGACTTAACATAGGGAAAATGTTGTGACTACGATAGCGACTTGAATTTTTTTTCAGATCAGCTTCAAACTTGCAGGTAACGAGGACAGACATAAAATCTCGGTTAAGTTCGATTTTGGGCCGAATCGGATTATTTGCCTTGGAGTTACCTGCCCTTGAGCATAAAAAAATACGTTGTGACCACGATAGCAACTTTATTTTTATTCATATCAGCTTCAAACTTGCAGGTAACGAGGACAGGCATAAAATCTCGGTTAAGTTCAATTTTGGGCCGAATCAGAATATTGACCTCGGAGTTACGTGACCTTGAGCGACAAAAAATTTGCCCATAGACGTAATTAGGGAAAATGTTGCGACTACGATAGCTACTTGAATTTTTTTTCAGATCAGCTTCAAACTTGCAGGTAACGAGGACAGACATAAAATCTCGGTTAAGTTCGATTTTGGGCCGAATCGGAATATTTGCCTTGGAGTTACCTGCCCTTGAGCATAAAAAAATACGTTGTGACCACGATAGCAACTTTATTTTTATTCATATCAGCTTCAAACTTGCAGGTAACGAGGACAGGCATAAAATCTCGGTTAAGTTTGATTTTGGGCCGAATCGGAATATTGACCTCGGAGTTACCTGACCTTGAGAGACAAAAAAATTTGCCCATAGACTTAACGTAGGGAAAATGTTGTGACAGAAATAGCGACTTGAATTTTTAGCTCACCTGAGCCAAAGGCTCCAGTGAGCTGATAGTATACCAAGGCTCCGGAGTCCGTCGTCTGTCGTCCGTCCATCCGTCGTCCACACTTTCAATGAAGCATATCTCAGAAGGCAGTCGACCAATCTTGTTTAAATTTTATGTGTAGCACCATTGGGCAAAGGCTGCATTAGGTTTTGGAGCTAGTCTGGTTCATTTGTTCCTTCATTCTTCTTTCTCTCCATATAGAGATAATAGACCAATGTTAAATTTTTAATCAAAGATTTCTCAGGAACTATAAAAGCTAGAAGCATCAAATTTGGTATTCAATAGAATAATGATGACTTATTTTGTGTAAGAGACATTGGGCTTTCTCAGCTTATTTGTTCATCTGTTCTTTCATTCTTCTTTCTCTCCATTTTGACCAATGTTAAATTTTCGTCAAAGATTTCTCAGGAACTATAGAAGCTAGAAGTCTCAAACTTGGAATGCAATGCAATAATGATGACTTATATCCTGTAAGGGTCAATGGGCTGGATTCTATTAGCAGATTTAGTAGTCAAGTCTGTGAATTGTTAAAACTTAAGTTCCTCAGGTGAGCGGTTTAGGCTCATTGAGCCTCTTGTATTGACAGAGAAATCTTAACTGTTTGGGTCCTTCTTCTCTTGACAGATAGTAGGACTTTACTGTGTGATTTTTTTTGTGGTCAAAGAGGTTTGGAAGTGAAAAAAAAAAAAGAATAATGTTCAACTATATTGCCCAAGATACTGTATGATTATTATGAGAACATAAGGTTGGTATTTTATGACAATTAACCCTTATCTTGCTGAATATTCATTGAAGCCACACCCATTTCTGTCTGTCAACCAATCAAATTACTTGATTTAATTTATTGCTACAAATTCATAAACTGAATTCCAAACAGTGTAGATCCTGATCAGATGGCTTCTTCAGAAGCCATCTGATCTGGATCTACACTGTTTGCAAAGAGAGGGGTTGTTGTGAACAGCAAGATAAGGGTTAAGTGCTGACTTGTCTATTTGATTCTCCATGAAAGCACCTATTGTGATTTCTCACACAGACCACATTGCCAAGCAGTTAAAAGCAACACTTCTACATGTATCTGCCAATGTCAACAATCTTATATACACAAATTATCTAGCTGCTGAACAATTGTATGAACCTGACGGGTGGAATTTTCAGCAGACTTTCAGACATTAAACTGTTACTGGTGACACGTCAAATGACATTCATACCCAAGGACATGTGATATGGGAAGTAAGTCACTTCGGCAGTTAACTGTAATAAACTTCCATTGCTTCCAGCACTACTTGTTGCAGACTGTTTCAGAGATCATCCTCGTCACATCATGCTTTCTCGAGCTACTTTTGGTTTAGAATTAGGGGATAACTGTATTCAAAATGGTCATTTGGGGAGGTAAATCAGAGGTTTTATGGTCGGAAATTTTGTTTTATGGTGACCAACGCTTTACCTCACAAAATGACCATTTTCAGTTCTAATGCACTTACTTGTGTGTTTTGTTAAAAATTGTACTATTTTGCAAAAAGCGCCTAGCGCTGTGAGCTGTGTAAAACCGAATGCCAGCCAATGAAAAGCGACGTTATGTGATGACGTCGGATTTCCGACAGTATATCGCACAATATACTTCTCATATTTTTGACGCTCTCCAATCAGGCATCGCGTTACATGTGCAAGTGCATTACAGTTGGTTATAACGATTCTAATCGAGGTCGTTGACGCCATTTTCGAAAGTCATACTATGGACACGAAGAGGATTATGCCGTTTTCTGGTGATTGTGCTTCAACGAATAGATTTTCGGTGCGGTTCACTCATTGACCAAAAACAAAGGGAAGTCACTCATTTCTGTTGGATATCCTCTACCATTATCCCGTCAGTGTAAACAATGAGCAAAATAAAAACAATACACTTTAGAAAAAAATTAAATGCACAATGCTATTTTTGCTAATTTTGTTTTTCATACCTGATAATTTATGTGCCAGATTTGAAAAAATGGTGTACCTTGCCCAATATTTTTTATTTAGCTCACCTGTCATGTAGTGACGAGGTGAGCTTTTGGGATAACTTTTTGTCCGTCGTGCGTATTTGCGTGTGTGCGTAAACTTTATCTTCAAATGACATCTCCTCCTAAACCACTGATCCGATTTTGATCAAACTTCACAGGAATGATCCTTAGGTGGTCCCCTTTCAAAGTTGTTCAAATGGTTCCGGTCCATTGCACATCTAGGTCACAGGAGCTAAAAAAAGATTTTTTAAGCGAAAACTTTAAAAATCTTCTTCTCTGAAACAGCAAGGCCCAGGTCTTCGATATTTGGTATGAAGCTTCTTCTAGTGGACCTCTACCAAGATTGTTCAAATTATAGCCCTGGGGGCCAAACCACAAGGCCCAGGTCTTTAATATTTGGAGTGAAGCCTCTACTAAGATTGTTCAAATTATAGACTTGGAGACAAAAATGCCCTCGCCCCGGGGGCCTTTGGTTTTACATACAGCCTTTGGTTTTGAACTACAGCTGGTGTGTGGGAATGTGTGGCGGCGGTAAAACGTCTCCCTGCCCTACATCATAGTGTAGATTATATTTTCTTGTCCTTTGGGATCATTGATTCCATTGTGGAATTTGAAAATATCTGAGGGTCACTGATGAGGCCTAATTGGCCGAAACTAGCTAGTCTGGCCCAGAAAACATGTACAATCCATATTTTTCAGTTCTGTGGTGTATTCCTTGCTTCCAAAGGATAACCCTTTTATAGAACTTATATGAGGAAAATCTTTAAAAATCTTCTTCTCTGAAACCGCAAGGCCCAGATCTTTGATATTTGGCGTGAAGCTTCATCTAGTGGACCTCTACAAAGATTGTTCAAATTATAGCCCTGGGGACCAAAATGCCCCGCCCCGGGAGCCTATGGTTTTACATAAATAAGCTTATATAGGGAAAATCATTAAAAAATCTTCTTCTCTGAAACCACAAGGCCCAGGTCTTTAATATTTGCTGTGAAGCTTTACCTTGTGGACCTCTACTAAGATTGTTCAAATTATAGCCTTGGGGCAAAAAATGCCCCCACCCCGGGGGCCTTTGGCTTTATATAGGCTTATACAGGGAAAATCTTTAAAAATCTTCTTCTCTGAAACCGCAAGGCCGAGATCTTTGATATTTGGTTTGAAGCTTCATTTAATGGACCTTTACCAAGATTGTTCAAATAATAGCCCTGGGGGCCAAAATGCCCCCGCCCCGGGGGGGCCTATGGTTTCACATAGGTTTATAGAGAGAAATTCATTAAAAAATCTTCTTCTCTGAAACCACAAGGCCCACGTCTTTAATATTTTGTATGAAGCTTTACCTGGTGGACCTCTTCTAAGATTGTTCAAATTATAGCCTTGGGGCCAAAAATGCCCCCGCCCAGGGGGCCTTTGGTTTTACATAGGCTTATACAGGGAAATTTTTTAAAAATCTTCTCCTCTGTAACCACAAGGCCCAGATCTTTGATATTTGGTGTGAAGCTTCATCTAGTGGACCACTACTAAGATTGTTCAAATTATAGCCCTGGGGGCGAAAATGCCCCCGCCCCGGGGGCCTATGGTTTTACATAGGCTTATATAGGGAAAATCATTAAAAAATCTTCTTCTCTGAAACCACAAGGCCCAGGTCTTTAATATTTGGTGTGAAGCTTTACCTGGTGGACCTTTACTAAGATTGTTCAAAAATGAAAAAAATGCCCCCGCCCAGGGGGCCTTTGGTTTTACCCAAGCTTATGATGGGGAAATCTTTAAAACTTTTCTTCTCTGAAACCGCAAGGCCCAGGTCATTGATATTTGGTGTGAAGCTTAATCTAATGGACCTCTACCAAGATTATTCAAATTATAGCCCTGGGGCTAAAAATGCCCCCCCCCCCCCAAATAAATTTTGACGAAAAGACCACCTGACACCCATAAATCTTGAAGTGGACTCCTGCTATATATAAAGAGGACCTGGAAGATTCAGTTTGTTACAAAAAGGGTTAACAAAGCATTTTGTTGACAGGGAAATCTAGCTGTTTAGGTTCTTCTTCTCTTGATGGATAGTAGGGCTTTATTGTGTGATTTTTGTGGTCAAAGAGGTTTGGAAGTGATAAAAAAAATATATATGTAGTTTCACTATATCGCCCAAGATACTGAATGATTATTATGAGAACATAAGGTGGGTGTTTGATGACAATTAACCCTTATCTTGCTGAATATTCATTTAAAGGTGCATTATTGAGCTATCTGGAAAAAATGCTTCCAAAAATAAAATACATATAGCCGGTATTTTTCTTTAAAACAATACAAATGAATGCATTTTATGCAAAAATGCAAACTATTATGATGACAGGTAAATGAGTTTGAGAGGGATTCCCTAACTAGGTTTCGAACACTAGTTAGATCTATTTTTAGTTCGTGACAAAAATAGAATCCCCATACATGACGTTATGCGACGTTCATTTTTGGCCTTGTTTGCTTACGCCATGCCTGAATCGGAAAAAATATGACGCTGAATACCATGCCATAAGTAACGACACTCAGAGACGATACTGTCGCCATGTATGTGTAAAATGACAAATTTATTTTTAGAACAGAAATTCCGAACACATGTTCAGAACGAAGGGTAAACACGAATGAAAACGACCACTTTCACAAAGTTCTGAAGCTGTATTTGTCTCCAAAAGTGTACACATGATTTTGTTTTTCATACCTGATATGTGCCAGATTTGAAAAAATGGTGTACCTTGCCCAATATTTTTTTATTTAGCACACCTGTCATGTAGTGACGAGGTGAGCTTTTGGGATCACTTTTTGTCCGTCGTGCGTATTTGCGTGTGTGCGTAAACTTTATCTTCAAATGTCATCTCCTCCTAAACCACTGATCCGATTTTGATCAAACTTCACAGGAATGATCCTTAGGTGGTCCCCTTTCAAAGTTGTTCAAATGGAGGGGGCCCACCCCCCCCCCCACCCCCCACCCCACGGGGGGGCTTTGGTTATACATAGGCTTATATAGGGAAAATCTTAAAAAAAAACTTCTTCCCAGAAACTGAAAGGCCAAGGTCTTAAATATTTGGTGTTAAGCTTCATCTATTGGACCTCTATCGAGATTGTTCAAATTATAGCCCTAGGACCAAAAATGCCCCCACCCCCGGACCCTTTGGTTTTTCATAGGCTTAATTAGTGAAAATATTTAAAATTCTTCTTCTCTGATACCACAAGGCCCTGCTCTATGCTATTTGATATGAAGCTTCAAATAGTGGACCTCTACCAAGATTGTTCAAATTATAGCCCTGGGGCCAAAAATGCCCCCACCCCTGGGACCTTTGGTTTTACATAGGCTTATACATGGAAAATCTTTAAAAATCTTCTTCTCTGAATCCGCAAGGCCCAGATCTTTGGTATTTGGTGTGAAACTTCATCTAGTGGACCTCTTTCAAGATTGTTCAAATTATAGCCCTGGGGCCAAAAATGCCCCCACCCGGGACCCATTGGTTTTTCATAGGCTTATATAGGGAAAACTTTTAAAAATCTTCTTGTCTGAAACCAGAAGGCCCAGGTCTTTGATATTTGGTATGAAGCTTCATCTAGTGGACCATTACCAAGTTTGTTCAAATTATAGCCCTTGGGCCTAGAATGTACTGGAGACACTAATTCTCAGGTGAGCTATTCAGGGCCCTCTGGGCCCTCTTGTTTATTTACGCTGTGCGGTACGCAGCTTTATCTAAAGCCCTGTGTCTTACATACAGTACACATATGGCTTTTGTATTCTACTTCCAGGGTATTTCTAAAACAGACTCCAAGAAGCTCCATGCAACAGACAGAGCAGGGATGTCCGCTTTACATTGTGCAGTAGCTTGTGGTAGTGTAAGTATATTACCGTGTTCACCCGTCTGACACCTCAACTCCTAACCCTTTTTGTACCAAATGGAATCTTCCTCCTTACATATAGCAGGAGTCCATTTCAAAGTTAAGGGGTGACAGGTTGTGTATTCATCAAAATTTATTTGGAAAATGAGGGCTTGAGATGTCATTTCATCTCAGTGTCGGGTAAAAGTCCCACAAAATTGGAAGCAAAGTCTCCAAAATGATCTTTACAGTGTTGATGGGGACGTTAAACCTCAAATCAAACAAACAAAAAAAAAAAAACTGAACTTTTAGCAAACAGTGTAGGCCCTGATTAGACGCCGCATTCTGTGGCGTCTCATCTTGGCCTGCACTGTTTGCCAAGGTACCTCTTTTGGGATTTCTGGTACAAAATGGGTTAACCATACTAGTTCTAAAATTTGGTGACACAGTGTAGACCTTGATGAGACACTGCATTTTGTGGCATCTCATCTAGGTTCAAGTTGCACTATTTGCTCAGGTCTGTCTTTCTTTCCTTTCTGTCTTCCATTTTGCCTTAACCCCAGAAGGGGACACAGGCGGTGTATATTATATACACTCCAAGTTTGCAGGATGAAAGCCTACACAGTAATCATGTAATTACGGTAGGGGTCTTTAACCTGCCCAGCGGATGACTCTCCCTGCACAGGGGGCCTCCAGTTAACGTCCTGATCCGAAGGATGGTGCACTTAATGACATTCATCTCTGCAAATGATGCCAATGGAGCGTGTTTGGACCGAAATTTTATCGCCGCTGCCAGGGATCGAACCGGAGGCCTCTAGCGTCAGAGGCAAGTGCACTAACCACTGAGCGATCACGCTTCAAAACTGATTGTCTGGATACATACAGTAAACACAGTAGCTATGTGTTGAATCCCTTCTTATGCCTTTTTAAGCCCTTCCACTCATATCATGTTATACCCACCAAAATTTTGGGTGTCCATCCATCCGCCAGCGCTTCACAGTTTCGTGTCTGCTACATAATTCCTACACTGTTTGAGATATTTTCACGAAACTTCACAGATATGTCAAGCACTGTAATATGACGAGATATGTTAAGCAACAGGAGAGGATGTGCAGAACATATGGTCCGTAACTCTGATTTTCCTATTTTTGGAGTTATTGCCCTTTGAACATTGCCATTTCTGTCATATAGTCTTGTCCGCTCCATAACTCTGATACCGTGTGAGATGTATGATGTCCCGTTTGAGAATGTAATAATGCCATGTATTAAATTCGGTAATCCACCAGTGGATTAAATATTCAAATTAGTTACGTTAGACGTAAGAAGTCCTCAATGACGTTGCTTTTACCAATGGTGGAATATTGACATTTTTGGAGAAAAAAAAAATTGTGAATAAAATGTGTTTTAAATGTTATATGATAAATAGAACCTTGCATTCATGTTCATGTATTACTAAATGACTTGTTGAGGAAAAGGGATAAAATGCTTAGCCAAGCCTCGCATTTTTCCAGCAAAAATGTTTTCCATAATGTCAACTGATAATTTTTCCAAAAATTTGAAGCTTCAATTTGTTTGTTAATTAAATATATTCGCGGACCCAATATACATTTGGGTCCAAGTTATATTAGAACTAAATATGGTATCTATTTAACTTTTATAATAAAACATGTTTGTATTGTATCTTTTTAATTAAAAAAAAACAAAAACAAAAATTTTGACTAAATTGTTCTGTTTGTCTATTGAAACCAATCACGGAATGTGTCTGTTGTTACCTGAGTGAGATAACAAGTTTAGCTTCAAATAGATATGAGCTGTCAATCACTTATGTCAGTCATTGTGATTTCAGAACAGCTCTAAATTTAGAGCCAATCAGATTAAAAGAATTGATGTTGACCCTTCAGAGGTCAGACAAAGAATGACCCAGGTTTTCCTGTGCACCCTTTAATAGTCCAGTCCTGTCTTGTACAAAATCCTTATCTGATGTTCGGCAATGGCAGACCACAGAGAGTTGTTAGATTTTGATGTCTTCGTTTATTTTCAGCTCCCAGCAGTGATTTTGTTGTTGAGATACGGAGCAAGTGTTGATGCAAGAGACATGTTGGGTTTTACACCCCTGTTCCTAGCTACAGGTAACACAAGCTTTAACTTTAGCAAAAGAAGTCAATATGGTATAATCTTTAATCCCACCTTTTTAAAGAATCCATCTGATCTGGATCTACACTGTTCGTCTTTCAGTTTGCAATGAATATACTACATCAAGTAATTTGATAGGTTGATACCACAGTTGGAAATGGGTGTGGTAAAATTAATTTATTCAGCAGGACAAAGGTGGTCTCTTGTCTTGTCATCTATGAATGAAAGCAGTGGATTAAGTGAAGGGGATATGCCTTAAGAGAATTGACCTTTGTTGCCTGGTAGGTCTCTCCCCAGTAAGGTTGAGCCACACTCTGGTCATTTGTGAAATGCCAATTTCTGCAATCGAAGGCCAGGGGCCAGTTTTCAAAAACGTATCGTTAAAACTTTGATCATTAAATATGGCAAATATGCTAAAAATTTTGCTTAAAAAATGTGAGCATCTTTTGCTGATGCAAAAGCTGCTCACATTTTTCAGCAAAAATACCAAAAATTTAAGTATTAAACTTGCTAGAACAGTTAACAATATGACCACTAACGAGCTCGTTAAGCTAACGATGCTTTGAACAACTGGCCCCAGGTGTTTTTATTCTGCTGCCATTATCAATGGGGGAGCATATGCATCACGGCTGACCATTTGCTTGTCCCATCTATCCATACATACAAAAAATGGTTTTCTTAAGATACCTTTTGGAAAGCTTAGTATATTGGATTCATGTTTGATACACGGGTATATAATTATAAAATACAGGTCAAGTTCAATTTAGGGTAAATCTGTCAATTATTATGGGAGTTATTTCCAGCTTCATTTAAATGCAAGCATCCATATTTGACGTTGACCTATATTTCATGGTTCACTGACTTTGTAAAATATTGCGACCACCCTAGCGTTCACCCTAATGGTCAAGTTTATTTCTCAAGAACTATAAGAGCTACATTAATGATATTTGGTACAAACTTGTATCTGTGGACGGCAACTTAAATGCAAGCGTCCATATTTGACCTTGACCAACATTTCATGGTTCACCGACATTGTAAAATATTGCGACCACCCTAGTGTTCACCCTAATGGTTAAGTTCATTTCTCAAGAATAATTAGAGCTTAATGATACTTAGTTCAAGCCTGCATTTAAGAATGGAAACTTTTGTGCAAGCATCTTTGACCTTGACCTACATATCATGGTTGGGTGACTTTGCGCCCCACAGGCGCGACATAGCCTTCGGCGGAATTCTTGTTTTTCTGTTTTATGGATGTTTCCAGGTGAGGATGGCCCCTGCGCAGGGCATTGTCTAGGTCCAAATGGCATTTTGAAAGGGTAAGCAAGAAGTTTTTTTTTTAAAAAAACTAATTGGAAGTCTATTTCATTGACAATTTGTATTGTTTTGGTCTGTTATCCTTGCAATAATAATACAGGTCTAAAATGATCCATTATTGGCTTGTCAAGCTGGTAATGTTTGTGGCACTGTTAACCCATTTTGTACCAGAAACCCCAAAACAGGTATTTGGCAAACAGTGCAGGCCTAGATCAGACTCTGCAGAATGCAGCATCTGATCAGGGCCTACACTGTTTGCAAAAAATTCAGCTGTTTTCCAAATAAAGGAGGAAGATTCCATTTGATACAAAAAGGGTTAAAGGTAGCAATGTTTTGCTGCCAATAATTTAAGTACAAGGTTTTGCTACCAATTAGTTGAGTACAAGGTTTTGCTACCAATTAGTTGAGTAGGTAGCAAACCAAGCGATCAGGTTGTAAATTAACTACTTGCTAGTGTTTACCCTACAGTATGTCATGCCTCTGTCACACATATATTTTGCAGGTCGTTACCCTAACACAGACATAGCAGCCTACCTTATCAACAGTGCTCACTCCAGTGTGGCTGCATCCACACAAACTGGGGCCACTGCTCTTCATGGCTCAGCTCTGCAGGGAAACACAGGTCTGTACTAGTTTCTCATAAGCTTCAGAAAATGTGGAGTGATGGAAATGATGAAGAAACCATAGCAATAGATTAGGTATTTTGTGATAATTGAAGGATAGTTTTTGTTAATTCTCTGTAAAAACCTATGTTGTGGGTATTCATTAGAACCGCCTCACTGAGGCGGTTCTAATGCTTACCCACAACATAGGTTTAGATGGAGAAATAAGGAAAACTATCCTTTTATTATCACAAAATACTTACCATATCTGTTGGTATGAGAAGCAGTTTTTCACATTTTTAAGAAGCATAAAATGTGGTTTCTTATTAACTCATAATAAACATAAGGAGTAACATTTTGGGACAAATTTTCTTATTTCTTCATTAAACCATATGTTGTGGGTACTATTAGAATTGCCTTGTTGAGGCGGAGTATCTTGTTTTTGATGAAATGGTCCCATATCGGGGCTGCATAATCCATCTGGGACCCTATGACGGTGTTATAGGCAGGCTTGTTCACCTTGGATAGCTTTGTTATTATGTTCCTTCTGAGGAATCCTAGGGTTGGGTAATTCTTTCTATGTGGGAGTTATAAGACAGGCCACCAGAGATGTGGTGACCACCAACAGATCCTGTCCGTGCAAATGGTACAAAGTATTTTATTGAGCTCCTAGAGACGTTCACCTTCACAACCTGGTTCTTTGAGGGATTAAGCTCAATGTTCCATTTGGACTACCACACAGTCTGACTATTGAGGTCATTGTGTAGCACTTTGCCACTATCCTTACCTTCTATAGTAAGATAAACAGTCATGTGTCATCAGTAAATAGTCGGATGTGAGAGACCAGCTGTTCAGGTAGGTGGTTGATATAAATAAGGAACAGGATCGGGCCCAAGATGGAGCCCTTAGGCACTCCTTATGTGACTGGGACTTTCCCTATTCCTCGCCACCAAGGAGTACTGACTGTGACCGATTACGTAAGAAGGTATGAATCCAGCCCCATGCTTTGCCTCTGATACCATACTGGTGAAGCATCCAAAGCTGCTTTCAGCGTTGACTTTGTCAAAGGCCTTTGAAAAATCTAATAGAACCACATCTGGCCTGCAGAAGCATTCTGTGTAAGGTCCTCTACAAGCATGGAGAGCTGTTATAGAGATGAAATGACATCTCAAGCCATGCCGCCCAATGAAACCAGAAGGCTTAAATGCATTGAACGATCTGACTCACACCTCGCACCGCTTTGCTTGGGCAGGCTTAGTCCTTCTAAGCGGTTTACCAGTGATCGTGTATGGTCAGATTCAGCTCTGCGTGGAAGCATCATGCAGCCCAATCTATTTCTCCAAGCCCCAGTGGGCGGGGGTGAGCCCTTCTTGAATCAGCGGAAGGGAGAGAATGACCGTATACAAAAAGATTTCATGATCAATCTCCACGAAAGAATGTTGCCGACCCCGGCAGGTATCGAGCCTGCGTCCTCCTGGTCACCTGTCAGACGCGCATCTGATTGAGCTACTAAGGCCGGCGTTTGCCTGTATGCAAAAGTATTTTTAAAAAAGTTAAAAGAAGATGCGGCAAACAATATAAACAGATTTCTGCCATTTTTCAAAGGGAGATAACTTTTGGAACTTCCTGTTCACTGTTCTATAAGCCCTGCCCCACTGAAAAAGGGGTCTACTGTTAAAGAAAAGAATTTGCTCCTCAGGAGCAAATTCTTTCCTTTAAGAGTTGACCCCTATTGACATGGGAGACAAAAATACTTTTGCAGGAGTTGCCTCCCCAGAAGGTGTATCCACTCCCCTTAAGGGTAAACATCTGCAAAAAAAATTTCAGACTGTGTGAAATTGTTGTTGGCGAATGGTGCTGATCCGAGAACAGAAGATAATGAGGGCACAACAGCATTTGACCTTGCGAAAGATGATGAGATAAGACGTATATTACATGAAGCCATGATTGAAAGAGATACGAAAGAAGAATCTTCAGGTCAGTTATGGGTTCAGTTGATCACCCCTTAGTAAGGCTGACACGATTAATCATACAATCGATTAATCGATCAATAAATTCCACAAAAATGATTATCATTTCTGATTTGCTTTTAATCGATTACTTGATAGGTACAATTTACTACCCAAAGTTATGCCTAAAATAGCTGGATGAGTGGCAAACAGTGCAGACCCTGATGAGACACCGCATTCTGCAGCGTCTCATCTGGGTCTACACTGTTTGCTCAGGCCTGTCTGTTCAAATATATATATGATAAAGTGCAACATATGGTAAGAGTCATGCTCAGACAGAAAGGAAGCAGGCAGGTAAAATTATGACATAAAACCTCAGCGATTACTAATCGATTATCAATCGCAATGACAGGACTGATAATCGATTATCTTTTCAGCTCCGCTTAGCCAGCCCTACCCCTTAGTTTCTGAACTGGAATCGGTCACTTTACATAACGGCACTTCCTGGGCAGGCTTACACCAGTACAGTGCATATTCCAGGGCTTGATTTTTTTTCTCAAACTTTCACTTGTCCTGCATGGCCAAGGGCATGTAGATTCTGAAAAATGTCATAGGGAAAAGACAAAAATTTTACTCGTCCTTCAAATTTTTACTGGTCATCGCGAGGGGATGAGTGGAATTTTCAAGCCATGCATTCTTTCACCAGAAACTGACAACTGCCCTTCTTGAATCAGTGGAAGTGAGAGAATTACAATTTAAAAGATTTCATGATCAATCTCTACAAAAGAATACAGCCAACCCCGGCAGGTATCGAACCCACAACCTCATGATTACCAAGTAGACGTGCCTCCAACTGAGCTACAGAGGCTGGCGAAGAAATAAATGAGGCTTGATTGATAATCATAGGAACTGAGGCATACAAATCAAGATTCATGATTGAAAACACAGGTGGGGCTAACAGAGCAGGAGACAATTGTTAGTCATAGGAATTGAGGCTTACAAATCAAGATTGATGATTGAAAACACAGAAGGTGGAGCTAACAGAGCAGGAGACAATTGTTAGTCATAGGAATTGAGGCTTACAAATCAAGATTTATGATTGAAAACACAGAAGGTGGGGCTAACAGAGCAGAAGACAATTGTTTGTCATAGGAATTGAGGCTTACAAATCAAGATTGATGATTGAAAACACAGAAGGTGGGGCCAACAGGCAGGAGACAATTGTTAGTCATAGGAATTGAGGCTTACAAATCAAGATTGATGATTGAAAACACAGAAGGTGGGGCCAACAGGCAGAAGACAATTGTTAGTCATAGGAATTGAGGCTTACAAATCAAGATTTATGATTGAAAACACAGAAGGTGGGGCTAACAGAGCAGAAGACAATTGTTAGTCATAGGAATTGAGGCTTACAAATCAAGATTTATGATTGAAAACGCAGAAGGTGGGGCTTTTGGTTTTTTTTTTGGTTTGGGTTTTACGGCCCTTTCAAGATTATTTCACTCATATCAAGCCGATCGTTAATCAGAGGTGGGCGAAAACCGGAGTACCCGGAGAAAAACCACCTGACCTTCCGTTGCAGAACTTGGCGTCTCACACGTGGCCCGAGCGAGGCTCGAACCTACGGCGGTGAGAGACCTAATGACTAAGAGTCGGCGCTCTTATCCACTAGGCCACGGAGGCCCGTAGAAGGTGGGGCTAACAGAGAAGGAGACAGTTGTTAGTCATAGGAATTTAGGCTTACAAATCAAGGTTTAAGTTTGAAAACACAGGTGATGGGGCTAACAGAGCAGGAAATATTGTTAGTCATAGGAATTGAGGCTTACAAATCAAGATTTATGATTGAAAACACAGAAGGTGGGGCTAACAGAGCAGAAGACAATTGTTAGTCATAGGAATTTAAGCTTACATATCAAGGTTTATGATTGAAAACACAGGTGGGGTTAACACAGCAGAAGACAATTGTTAGTCATATGAATTGTGGCTTACAAATAAAGATTCATGATTGAAAACACCGAAGGTGGGGTTAACATAGCAGAAGACAATTGTTAGTCATAGGAATTGAGCTTACAAATCAAGATTGATGATTGAAAACACAGAAGGTGGTGCTAACAGAGCCGGAGACAGTTGATAGTCATAAGAATTGAGGCTTACAAATCAAGGTTTATGATTGAAAACACAGAAGGTGGGGCTAACAGAGCCGGAGACAATTGTTGATAGTCATAGGAATTGAGGCTTACAAATCAAGATTTATGATTGAAATCATGGAAGGTGGGGCTAACAGAGCAGAAGACAATTGTTAGTCATAGGAATTGAGGCTTACAAATCAAGATTTATGATTGAAACACAGATGGGGCTAACAGGCAGGAGACAATTGTTAGTCATAGGAATTGAGGCTTACAAATCAAGATTGATGATTGAAAACACACACGGTGGGGCTAACAGAGCAGAAGACAATTGTTAGTCATAGGAATTGTGGCTTACAAATCAAGATTGATGATTGAAAACACAGAAGGTGGGGTCAACATAGCAGAAGACAATTGTTAGTCATAGGAATTGTGGCTTACAAATCAAGATTCATGATTGAACAAAACACAGAAGGTGGGGCCAACAGAGCAGAAGACAATTGGCAGTCATAGGAATTGAGGCTTACAAATCAAGATTTATGATTGAAAACACAGAAGGTCGGGCCAACAGGCAGGAGACAACTGTTAGTCATAGGAATTTAGGCTTACAAACCAAGATTTATGATTGAAAACACACACGTCGGGGCTAACAGAGCAGAAGACAATTGTAAGTCATAGGAATTGTGGCTTACAAATCAAGACTGATGATTGAAAACACAGAAGGTGGGGCTAACAGAGCAGAAGACAATTGGCAGTGATAGGAATTGAGGCTTACAAATCAAGATTTATGATTGAAAACACAGAAGGTGGGACCAACAGGCAGGAGACAATTGTTAGTCATAGGAATTTAGGCTTACAAATCAAGATTGATGATTGACAACACAGAAGGTGGGGGCCAACAGGCAGGAGACAATTGTTAGTCATAGGAATTGTGGCTTACAAATCAAGATTCATGATTGAACAAAACACAGAAGGTGGGGCCAACAGAGCAGGAGACAATTGTTAGTCATAGGAATTGAGGCTTACAAATCAAGATTTATGATTGAAAACACACACGGTGGGGCTAACAGAGCAGAAGACAATTGTTAGTCATAGGAATTGTGGCTTACAAATCAAGATTGATGATTGAAAACACAGAAGGTGGGGCTAACAGAGCAGAAGACAATTGGCAGTCATAGGAATTGAGGCTTACAAATCAAGATTTATGATTGAAAACACAGAAGATGGGGCCAACAGGCAGGAGACAATTGTTAGTCATAGGAATTTAGGCTTACAAATCAAGATTTATGATTGAAAACACAGAAGGTGGGGCTAACAGAGCAGAAGACAATTGTTAGTCATAGGAATTGAGGCTTACAAATCAAGATTGATGATTGACAACACAGAAGGTGGGGTCAGCAGAGCAGAAGACAATTGTGAGTCATAGGAATTGTGGCTTACAAATCAAGATTGATGATTGAAAACACAGAAGGTGGGGCTAACAGAGCAGAAGACAATTGTTAGTCATAGGAATTGAGGCTTACAAATCAAGATTCATGATTGAACAAAACACAGAAGGTGGGGCCAACAGAGCAGAAGATAATTGGTAGTCCTAGGAATTGAGGCTTGAAGGATTTGGTTCATAATTGGTATGATGGTAACTAAAGGTCTAAAGGTTTTTGCAATAGCCCCACCTATGACCTCAAGGACACTTCTAGGCAAGCTATGACTAGAGGTATTGCACTATTAAATCGGTAAACACAAAGGCACTGCTTAGACCACAAAATCGCAGGCTGATTGGCACCATTATTGTTTGCATATGACAAAAATAGTTTTTCTCATAATGTGGGTCATATTGCATAAGGCTTTCAAAGCAAGATGCTTGTTTTGTTTGAATTGAGTTTTAACATCCCCATCAACACTATTTAGATCATTTTGAAGATGTTTCTTCCAATTTTGTGGCACTTTTACCCGATATTGAAATGACATGGCGTTTCAAGCCCTGCCACCCAATGAAACCAATAGGGTTTTTATGCATGGCTGATCCGACTCGCACCACTTTGCTTGGACAGGCTTAGACCCTCTAAGCAGTTTACCAGTACTCATGTGCGGTCGATTCCAGCTCTGCCTGGAAGCAACATACAGCTCACTCTATTTCTCGAAGCCCCCATGGCCGGGGGCCTTCAATTATGATACAACCAAAACCTCTTTTTAACACTGTTCATAGATGGTCATTTATCCATTTTCGTTGGATAATTGGATAAATCATGGTTGTTAAAACCTTAAGATGCCGAGAAAAACTACATCTGAAAATGTCTTCTGCTTATGTCTTCTGCTGAATTTTTTTGCCAACGTTTTAAAGAATATTTTTGCATACATGCGAACAGTATGGACCCAAATCAGACTGCTTCTAGAGGAGCAGTCCAATCCGGGTCAGCAACTGATTGTAAAAATGACTCGGTAACCGGCAGATGACAAAAGTAGACAACAATTGTCGTGATTGGCATTTTTTGGGTTAAGTAACATGGTGTCAGATTTGGACCAACAGTACAATAGTGTTTTAACCCTTATCTTGCTGAATATTCATTTAAGCCACACCCATTTCTGTCTATCGACCAATCAAATTACTTGATGTAATTTATTGCTACAAATTCATTAATTGAATGTTAAACAGTGCAGATCCTGATCAGATGGCTTCTTCAGAAGCCATCTGATCTGGATCTACACTGTTTCCAAAGATAGGGGTTGTCGTGAACAGCAAGATAAGGGTTAAAGAGGTTATGGTATATTTTGTAGATATAGTTAGAACATTATGGTGATTAATACTGTTTTCAGAAGTTGTATGTGCCCAGTGTAGGAAATGCCCGACAGAAGGTGAGCTGAAACGATGTTCTCAGTGTCATGTGACCTTATACTGTAGCCGGGAGTGCCAGGCAAAACACTGGAAAACTGGCGGACACAAGACAAATTGTCAAGGTAGGTTTGGTAATAACCATCTCCAGATGACCTTAGTTCCCGTCTCCATATGACATTAGTTTCCATCTTCATATGACCTTAGTTTCCATCTCCATATGACCTTAGGTCCTGTCTTTATATTATGACCTTAGTTTCCATCTCCATATGACCTTAGGTCCTGTCTTTATATGACCTTAGGCCCTGTCTTCATATGACCTTAGGTCCTGTCTTTATATTATGACCTTAGTTTCCATCTCCATATGACCATAGTTTCCATCTACATATGACCTTAGTTTCCATCTCCATATCACCTTAGGTCCCGTCTTTATATTATGACCTTAGTTTCCATCTCCATATGACCTTAGGTCCTGTCTTTATATGACCTTAGGCCCTGTCTTCATATGACCTTAGGTCCTGTCTTTATATGACCTTAGGTACTGTCTCCAGTCTCCATATGACCATATACTGGACATCGTGAGGTGCAATTTTAGGGATTTCATACTACGTTAATGAGGCGATTCTAATGAGTACACACAACGTATCATAATTTTATAGAAGAAAAAAAAAAACAAAAAAAAAACAACAACTTAAATTATGCCTTTTGACCAGGCTTTCAAACAGTCACTGTCATGAACAAATTTCTGTAGTCTCAAAGGGTGTTGAAGCATTTTTAAATTTGACTGTATTCATCTGGTTTTCAGGTTTTGTGATAGCTCGGCCACTGCTGGACAATGGCAATTTAGGAGGTATACAGACTTCATTCTACCACGTAATGGGGTCAAACAAGAAGAAGGTCAAGGTCTACACACGGCAAGCTGATGAGGCTCCTGGAAGAATGGAGTTTCTTAGAAACAAGAGATTTGTTGTTAAAGTTCAAATACCAATACCAGGTTAGAATATAAGAATCTTATATGGTTATGAGGGGTGGATAGAAAAATCTGTCCCGAGGGTCACTTTCTGGCATCACGAGGCTTGTCGAGTGATGCCGGACAGTGATCCCGAGGGACGGATTTTTCTATCCACCCTTCACACCCATATTGGATTCTTTTTCTTGCATACCTTCAATTTCTATTGCGAATTTTTAATGCTGCTGTCACTTCGGTTACCGACGTCCGCCATTTTGTGATGACACAACAAGAATGTTCAGTGACGTCACGCATGACGCCGCCGCACATGAGGTTGTAATCAACCAGTGCATTTATCAAACAAGCGATTATATTCGATTTGGGTCGGAACACCAGGGTCAGAACATAAATTTCTATCCCAGGGTAAAATCACGGATTTCCTTGTCTGGTGTTTAAGAATTTTCTTTTCCAGTTTTACAGTTCCATAAGGTGCTTTTTTGTCTGAAAAGAACTGATATTTTTCTATTTTCTGCACGAAAACATTTGTTGTGAGTTTTCATTAGAAGCACCTCGGTGAGTCACTGGTCAAGGTCTACACATAGCAAGCTGATGAGACTCCTGGAAAAAAACTCTTAGAGATCTGTTGTTAAAGTTCAATTACCATACCCGGTTGGAAGTTTTGTTTTCGAGTTTTACAGTCCATAAGGTGCTTTTATTCATCCCAAAAGTACTGATATTTTTTCTTATTTCTGCATGAAAACATATGTTGTTGGTATTCTATAGAAGCATGCTGCTTCTAATGAGTACCCACGACATACGTTTTCGTGCAGAAACAAGAAAAATATATGGATACCCCGTCTTATCTGGGAGTATGGTCCATGCAGTCAGACTTGCTAATATCTACACTAAGTGTTGGTGGATGGATTGCATCATGTGAACAAGTCCGTGAAATGAAGACCCCCTAAACCCCACTTTATATAGAGAAAACTGGGGTTTAAGAGGGTATACATTATTTTCCTTATTTCTGCTCCAAGACATAGGTTGTGGGTACTCGTTAGAACCGCCTCAATGAGCCGGTTCTAACGAGCACCCACGACCTATGTTTGCAGTATTTATAAGAAAAATTTCAGGGATTTTCATTAGAAAAGTAGCCATTTTGGAGAGGAGAAAAATGCACTATATCGCACGGGTGTGTTATCGTAATGGTCTCGGAGGGTGGGCTAGGAAAGTGGGCCTGAATCGGGACAGCATCTGATCACGGTGTTAGATAAATTTAGTCTGAGTCTTGCAGATAATCTCTTTAGCCCATTTTGTACCGGAAACCCCCCAAAAAGGGTAGTTGGCAAATGGTGCAGGCCCAGATCAGATGCCGCACAATGCTGCATCTGATCTGGGCCTACACTGTTTGCAAAATTTTCAGCCAATTTCCAAATAGTTCTTGAAAAGAACACAAAATGACACCCCTAAATTTTGAAATGGGCTCCAGGTTTTGTACTGGAAACCCCAAAATGGGTAGTTGGCAAACAGTGCAGGCCCAGATCAGATGCTGCATTCTGCGGCATCTGATCAGGGCCTACACTGTTTGCAAAATTTTCAGCCAATTTCCAAATAGTTCTTGAAAAGAACACCAACTGACACCCCTCAATTTTATAAGGTGGAAGATTCCATTTGGTACAAAAAGGGTTAGACAGCACTTTTATGTCACAGTGACAAGAATTGAATGGCTATAAATAACAGTTAATCACCACTTGTGCAATTTAACTTCATTGGTCAGTGATAGTCATACTGACAATATCGGTATATGCCCCCGGCCATTGAGGCTTGGAAAAATAGATTGGGCCGCATAGTGCTTCGGCTGAACATTTGAGAGTTGGTAAACAGCTTTATATAGAAGGTATAAGCCTGCCCAGGCACAATGGTGCAAGTCAGACCATCCCTGCTTATAAACCCTAGGGGTTTCTTTGGGCCGTGGGGTTTAGATGTCATTTCATCTCAATGTAAGGCCCACAAAATTGGAAGCAATGTCACCTAAATAGTGTTGACAGGGACGTAAAACCTCAAAACAACAATTACAGTAGCAATATAAAATTTATCAGTAACTTTGGGTCTATTGACATTCAACCCAAAAAATTGAAAAGATACATTAAGGGGAATGGATACACCTTCAGGGGAGGCAACTTCTGGAAAAGTTTTTTTTGTCTCTCATGTCAATAGGGGTAAACTCTTAAAGGAAAAAAATTTGCTCCTGAGGAGCAAATTCTTTCCTTTTGGAGTAGATCCCTTTTCCGTATTACAGAGTTTATAGAAAAGTGAACAGGAATTCCCGAAAGTTGTCTTCCTTTGGAAAATGGTGGCAAAACTGCTAGGTCTATCCATTCCCCCATAAATGAAAGTATATGAGCAGCATCATGCAGAAAGGGTATGGTGTAGTGTCTGTTGAAACAGCCGCCCTGGGAAAAATCAAAACTGGCTGCTTGAAGGAGATAGCTGATGAGCAGAAAGAAATGTCTGAGAAGATGTATTGCCTTATATAACGGTAGACTGACAAAAATGAGTGACATTGAAGACTGCTTAACATGGGATTTATAAAAAAAGTCAGGCCAGTTGTTCAAAACTAACAACATCATTAGTTAACAAATCATTAAAATTTTGATCATTTAATATGGCAAATATACTGATATTTTTTCCTGAATAAATGTGAGAAGCTGCTCACATTTTTTTCAGCAAAAATAATATTTTAGGTATTAAACTTGCTAGAATAGTTAACAATTTGACCACCAACGAGCTCGTTAAGCTAATGAGGCTTTGAACAATTGGGCCCAGATGAGTTATACACAGCATACATATCCAATATAAAAGAAATAGAAGTGAAGGCAACGATCAGGGGCCAGTTGTTCAAAGCATCGTTAGCTTAACGAGCTCGTTAGTGGTCATATTGTTAACTCTTCTAGCAAGTACAATATCGTAAATTTTGGTATTTTTGCTGGAAAAAGGTGAGCAGCTTTTGCATCAGCAAAAGCTGCTCACATTTTTTCAGCAAAAATTTCAGCATATTTGCCATATTTAATGCTCAAAGTTTTAACAATACGTTAACTAACGACGTCGTTAGTTTTGAACAACTGGCCCCTGGAATTGACACAATTAACCCATAGCTCCTATCAGAGACACCAAAGGGAATGAAACAGAAACATGAAACAACTAGACCCCAATGGAAACATCAATAGCAGAAAGCCAAAAGGACAGTTACTTTCCACAAAATGGCCAGTTAGCTATCCAAAAATAATGCAAGCGATATACACACTCAAAGACCAATCATAACAAAAATAAAACGCGACAGAAGAACTGCTTGAAACGAATTCCGCTGGGGGGCTTAAATCGATTTTACTTGGCCACTTACTTCCGTCGCGATTTAGACAAATTATTTGTTCAGTCCATATGAAGGCCTCCTAACTCATCAGTGCAAAATCTCCGTGAACGCAAAAATCAAACAGCCACAGGGTTGAAACAAAGGTGAGGACTCGACAGCAAGAAACCACTGAAATGCTGGAACAAAAGAAGACCAACAGTAAGACTCCGATTGAAAAAAAAATATAAAAGAAAACCTATTAATATAAAAGAAAACCTATTTTGTATTTGGAGGAATTCCTTGCGGACTATAGAACGGGCCCGACTCATCAACGGTAAATGAGCCCTGGGAGTGCGAGCTATTGAAGTCCTACTGTATTTGCAAATCCCACAGGTAGATATTGTCATGTTCCGGCTCAGATTATAAGAATCTTATATGGGTGTGAGGGGTGGATGGAAAAATCCGTCCTGAGGGTCACTGTCCGGCATCACGAGGCGACGGATTTTTCTATCCACCCCTCACACCCATATAGGATTCTTTTTCTTGCATACCTTCCATTTTTAGCGCGGATTTTTAATGCTGCAGTCACTTCGGTTACCAACGTCTGCCATATTGTGATGACACTATAGGAATGTTTAGTGATGTCACGTAACGTGAATGATGTCAACCTTAACGACGGCGCATACGAGGTCGTATTCAGACAGTACATTTATCAACCACGCGATTTTATTCGATTTGGGGTCGGAACCTCAGGATCAGAACATAAATTTCTACCCCAGGGTGAAATCACGGATTTCCTTGTCTGGTGTGCAAGAATGTTTGATGTAAAACATTATCTGCTCTTGGCTTCAGTTCCCGGCCAGAATAATGTCCCAGACTTTGGTAGTGATCAGATGATGGTATATAATGCTGATAGAACTGTTGATGGATTTGTCTACGGCTCAGAAAAAGGTAATGACCACTTCATATCTTGAGTTTCAGCCACTAATTGCCTACAGTCTCTTAATCACTAGGTATCTCACCGCTGTGGATTCGAGCCTCGCTTGGGTCAGTTGTGAGACGCCAAATTCTGCAATGGAGGTTCAGCTGGCTGGTTACTCCGGTTTTTGCCCACTTTAAAATTTACAGTCAGTTTTAAATACCGTATTCGCCCTAATTACCGCACCGTGCGCTTAGTTTTTTCAAAATCGTGTCAACAAATCATGGTGAAAAATCTACCTAATTAGCTCACACTCGATGCGAAAACACTAGCTTTCGAGATGATGCATACTGATATTTAATGGGATGGAAAAGGATACTAAAGCATTGCCTTCACTGTTGAAGAAATAACGTTAGGTTTTTTTAGCTCACCGTCACGTAGTGACGAGGTGAGCTTATGGGATCACTTTTCGTCCGTCGTCCGTCGTGCGTCAGTGCGGACATTCTAACAAATCCGGTTTATGGGCTTTTCCCATTATAAACTCCCATAGAGAAATTAAGCTCCTAAGCCGAAAAATAGCCCCTAAGCAGTATGGTTTATGAGTTTATAGTGTTAATTTAACGGAATAAACCCATAAGGTTGGACAAAATATAACCCCTAACAAATCCGGTTTATGGGCTTTTCCCATTATAAACTCCCATAGAGAAATTAAGCTCCTAAGCCGAAAAATAGCCCCTAAGCAGTATGGTTTATGAGTTTATAGTGTTAATTTAACGGAATAAACCCATAAGGTTGGACAAAATATAACCCCTAACACTTATATGTTTGTCCGGACGTGCGTCAGTGCGTCCGTAAACAATTTCTTTAAACGACATCTCCTCCTAAACCACTGATCGGATTTTGACCAAACTTCACAGGAATGATCCTTAGGTGGTCCCCTTTCAAAGTTGTTCAAATGGTTCCGGTCCGTTGCACATATAGGTTTTTGGGGCCAAAAATAGATTTTTTTCACCAAAAACTTAAAAAATCTTCTTCTCTGAAACCACAAGGCCAAGGTCTTTGATATATGGTATGAAGCTTCATCTAGTGGACCCGTACCAAGATTGTTCAAATTATAGTGCTGGGGCCAAAAATGCCCCCGCTCCGGGGCCCTTTGGTTTTACATGGGCTTATATAGGGAAAATCTTTAAAAATCTCCTTCTCTGAAACCGTAAGGCCCAGGTCTTTGATATTTGGTCTGAAGCTTCATCTAGTGGACCCCTACCAAGATTGTTCAAATTATAGTGCTGGGGCCAAAAATGCCCCCGCCCCGGGCCCCTTTGATTTTACATGGGCTAATATAGGGAAAATCTTTAAAAATCTTCTTCTCTGAAACCATAAGGCCCAGGTCTTCTGTTATTTGGTATGAAGCTTCAACTAGTGGACCCCTACCAAGATTGTTCAAATTATAGTGCTGGGGCCAAAAATGCCCCCGCTCCGGGGCCCTTTGGTTTTACATGGGCTTATATAGGGAAAATCTTAAAAAATCTTCTTCTCTGAAACCGCAAGGTCCAGGTCTTTGATATTTGGTATGAAGCTTCATCTAGTGGACCCCTACCAAGATTGTTCGAATTAAAGTGCTGGGGCCAAAAATGCCCCCGCTCCGGGGCCCTTTGGTTTAACATGGGCTTACATAGGGAAAATCTTTTAAAATTTTCTTCTCTGAAACCGCAAGGCCCAGGTCTTTGATATTTGGTATGAAGCTTCATCTAGTGGACCCCTACCAAGATTGTTCAAATTATAGTGCTGGGGCCAAAAATGCCCCCGCTCCGGGGCCCTTTGGTTTTACATGGGCTTATATAGGAAAAATCTTTAAAAATCTTCTTCTCTGAAACCGTAAGGCCCAGGTCTTTGATATTTGGTCTGAAGCTTCATCTAGTGGATCCCTACCAAGATTGTTCTAATTATAGTGCTGGGGCCAAAAATGTCCCCGCTCCGGGGCCCTTTGGTTTTACATGGGCTTATATAGGGAAAATCTTTAAAAATCTTCTTCTCTGAAACCGTAAGGCCCAGGTCTTTGATATTTGGTCTGAAGCTACATCTAGTGGACCCCTACCAAGATTGTTCAAATTATAGTGCTGGGGCCAAAAATGCCCCCGCCCCGGGCCCCTTTGATTTTACATGGGCTAATATATGGAAAATCTTTAAAAATCTTTTTCTCTGAAACTGCAAGGCCCAGGTCTTTGATATTTGGTATGAAGCTTTATCTAGTGGACCCCCACCAAGATTGTTCAAATTATAGTGCTGGGGCAAAAAATGCCCCCGCTGCAGGGCCCTTGGGTTTTACATGGGCTTATATATGGAAGATCTTTAAAAATCTTCTTCTCTGAAACCGTAAAGCCCAGGTCTTTGATATTTGGTATGAAGCTTGATCTAGTGGACCCCTACCAAGATTGTTCAAATTATAGTGCTGGGGCCAAATATGCCCCCGCCCTGGGGCCCTTTGGTTTAACATGGGCTTATATAGGGAAAATCTTAAAAAATCTTCTTCTCTGAAACCGTAAGACCCAGGTCTTTGATATTTGGTGTGAAGCTTCATCTAGTGGACCCCTACCAAGATTGTTCAAATTATAGTGCTGGGGCCAAAAATGCCCCCGCTCCGGGGCCCTTTGGTTTTACATGGGCTTACATAGGGAAAATCTTTTAAATTTTTCTTCTCTGAAACTGCAAGGCCCAGGTCTTTGATATTTGGTATGAAGCTTCACCTAATGGACCCCTAGCAAGATTGTTCAAATTATAGCCCTGGGGCCAAAAATGCCCCCTGCCCCGGGGCCCTTTGATTTTACATGGGCTTATATAGGGAAAATCTTTAAAAATCTTCTTCTCTAAAACCGCTAGGCCCAGGTCTTTGATATTTGGTATGAAGCTTCACCTAGTGGACCCCTACCAAGATTGTTCAAATTATAGTGCTGGGGCAAAAAATGACCCCACTCTGGGGCCCTTTGGTTTTACATGGGCTTATATAGGGAAAATATTTTAAAATTTTCTTCTCTGAAACCCTAAGGCCCATGTCTTTGATATTTGGTATGACTTCACCCCACAAGGCCCAGGTCCCCCCCCCCTCCCCCCCCCCCCCCCCCCCCCCCCACCCATGATTGTTCAAATTATAGTGCTGGGGCCAAAAATGCCCCCGCTCCGGGGCCCTTTGGTTTTACATGGGCTTATATAGGAAAAATCTTTAAAAATCTTCTTCTCTGAAACCGTAAGGCCCAGGTCTTTGATATTTGGTCTGAAGCTTCATCTAGTGGATCCCTACCAAGATTGTTCTAATTATAGTGCTGGGGCCAAAAATGTCCCCGCTCCGGGGCCCTTTGGTTTTACATGGGCTTATATAGGGAAAATCTTTAAAAATCTTCTTCTCTGAAACCGTAAGGCCCAGGTCTTTGATATTTGGTCTGAAGCTACATCTAGTGGACCCCTACCAAGATTGTTCAAATTATAGTGCTGGGGCCAAAAATCCCCCCGCCCCGGGCCCCCTTGATTTTACATGGGCTAATATATGGAAAATCTTTAAAAATCTTTTTCTCTGAAACTGCAAGGCCCAGGTCTTTGATATTTGGTATGAAGCTTCAACTATTGGACCCCTGCCAAGATTGTTCAAATTATAGTGCTGGGGCCAAAAATGCTCCCGCTGCAGGGCCCTTTGGTTTTACATGGTCTTATAAAGGGAAGATCTTTAAAAATCTTCTTCTCTGAAACCCTAAGGCCCAGGTCTTTGATATTTGGTATGAAGCTTCATCTAGTGGACCCCTACCAAGATTGTTCAAATTATAGTGCTGGGGCCAAAAATGCCCCCGCCCAGGGGCCCTTTGGTTTTACATAGGCTTATATAGGGAAAATCTTTAAAAATCTTCTTCTCTGAAACCGCAAGGCCTAGGTCTTTGATATTTGGTATGAAGCTTCATCTAGCGGACCCCTACGAAGATTGTTCAAATTATAGTGCTGGGGCCAAAAATGCCCCCGCCCCGGGGCCCTTTGGTTTTACATGGGTTTATATAGGAAAAATCTTCTTCTCTGAAACCACAAGGCCTAGGTCTTTGATATTTGGTATGAAGCTTCATCTAGTAGACCCCTACCAAGGTTGTTCAAATTATAGTGCTGGGGCCAAAAATGCCCCAGCCCCAGGGCCCTTTGGTTTTACATAGGCTTATATAGAGAAACTCTGTAAAAATCTTCTTCTCTGAAACTGCATGGCCCAGATCTTTGCTATTTGGTATGAAGCTTCATCTAGTGGACCCCTACCAAGATTGTTCAAATTATAGTGCATGGGCCAAAAATTCCCCCACCCCCAGGCCCTGTGGTTTTACATGGGCATATATAGGGAAAATCTTTAAAAAATCTTCTTCTCTGAAACAGCAAGGCCCAGGTCTTTGATATTTGGTATGAAGCTTCATCTAGTGTACCCCTACCAAGATTGTTCAAATTATAGTGCTGGGGCCAAAAATGCTCCCGCCCCAGGGCCCTTTGGTTTTACATGGGCTTATATAGAGAAACTCTGTAAAAATCTTCTCTGAAACCGCATGGCCCAGATCTTTGATATTTGGTTTGAAGCTTTATCTTGTGGACCTCTTCCAAGATTGTTCAAATTATAGCCCTGGGGCCATAAATGCCCCCCCCCCCCCCCCCCCCCCCTTACATAGACTTATATAGGGAAAATCTTGAAAAATCTTTTTCTCTGAAACTGTCAGGCCCATGTCTTTGATATTTAGTATGGAGCTTCATCTAGTGGACCTCTACAAAGATTGTTCAAATTATAGCCCTCGGGCCACAAATGCCCCAACCCCGGGGCCCTTTGGTTTTACATAGACTTATATAAAGATAATCTTTGAAAATCTTTTTCTCTGAAACAGCAAGGCCCAGGTCTTTGGTATTTGGTGTGAAGCTTCATCTAGTGGACCTCTATCAAGATTTTTTAAGTTATAGCCCTGAGGCCAAAAACACCCTAGCCCCATGGCCATTTGGTTTTACATAGGCTTATGTAGGGAATATCTTTAAAAAAACTACTTCTCGGAAACCGCAAGGCCCAGGTCTTTGATATTTGGTGTTTAGCTTCATCTAGTGGACCTTTGTTCAAATTATAGCCTTTGTTGATATTTGGTATGAAGCTTCACCTATTTAGACCTCCCTCAACATTATGCACATTATAGAACTGGGTCAATAATGGCCCTCTCCGAGGCCCACTTGTTACTCTATGGATCAGGTGAGCGATCCAGGGCCATCATGGCCCTCTTGTTTTATATATATATATATTTGCTGTGAGGGTGTCTAGGGGGAGGTTACTGTAAAGTGGGCGCTTATGTATTTCCTTTTCAAAAATAGCTTTGGTGTGCGCTTATAGGAGCATGTGCGGTAATTAGGGTGAATACGGTAGGTGAAATATCTTGAAAGAGCTTAACCCCACCCAACCATCCCCCACAAAAAAGCTTACTGGAAGACACATTTGCCTGAAATTTCAGTCTGGATAACCTATTCAGATAGCAGCCCTCTGTAGCTCAGTCTGATGCACGTCTGACTGGTAATCAGAAGATCGCAGCTTCGATACCTGTCGAGATCAGCAATATTCTTTCATGTTGATTGATCATGAAATCTTTCCTATGGTCATTCTCTCTCTTCCTCAAACTCAAATTCAAGATGTGCATAGGGGCTTGAAGAAATATATGGGCTGCATGATGCTCCCACGCAGAGCTGAATCCGGCCTGCACACTAGTACTGGTAAACGCTTAGAGGATCTAAGCCTGTCCAGGAACTGCGGTGCGAGGCTGTCCGTCCATGCTAATCAACCCTATTGGTTTCATTGGCCGACAGGGCTTGAGATGTCATTGCATCTCAAGGTCGGGTAAAAGTCCCACAAAATTGGAAGCAACATCTCCAAAATGACCTTTACAGTGTTGACGGGGACGTAAAACCTCAAATCAAACAAAACAAACAAGATGTGCAGTTGTCAGTTTCTGGCAAAAGAATTTGCACTGTACTGGTTAACAGCTTATGCTTTAACCTGGCCAGTAAGTGTGATTAAGTAAACTGACTGGCAGGATAGGACTTAAATGGTGTTGAATGGGCTGTAAAACTCCAAAACAAACAAAGCAAAACTTACTTTGTAAGTAACCAGTATCATTGAGATTTTGACACTGGAGAGCAGTTTTAGGCTTTCATTTTGAAAGAAATAAAAGAGTGATGAGCAAATTCTTTCTGTTAAGAGTAGACTTCTATTGACATAGAAAGACACAAATACTTTTGCAGGAGTCACCTCCCATGCAGGTTTATAAGAATCTTATATGGGATTCGGTTGTAGATGAGCGTTTCCAACCCGAGGGATGACCATGCTGAGCGGAACCGAGGCTACGCCGAGGTTCCGCTCAGCACGGTCATCCCGAGGGTTGGAAACGCCCATCTACAACAGAATCCCATATTGGATTCTTTTTCTTGCACAATACCTCGGGTTAGTTTTGACAGCTCGCACATGTATATTGTTTACAAAATAAAAGTAGTGCGGAAGTAGTTCCGACAGTTGAATAGAATTGAAGCGCATTTATGTTAGTTGCCTGGGTTGGAACATCAGGGTCAGAACATAAATTTCTATCCCAGGGTAAAATCACGGATTTCCTTGTCTGGTGTGCAAGAATATCTGTTCTAATTCACAGCTAATTTTCTACTTTTATCTCCAACCAGGTTACAGGGCACTTGCTGAAAGAATCAGAAAGGAAGGCTACATGGGAGTGAAAGCCTTCTTTTGGGCAGAGTTGACGGACAAACAAGATGGTACTTTTAAAATCTTCCATGGCAAAACAGCACCTTTCCAGCCATGGTGATACCTCAGAACACTGAATCATGAAGCTTCTGTTGGGTAAAATGTGCATTTGGTTGGGACCGAAAATTTGTGGCAACTTTCACTTTTTACCCATGCAGAGCTTTGATAGTTTCAGGTTTTTAAAAAAATTGAGTGGTCTCGGGAACAGATATCAGGCAATTTCATAAGTGATGCATGAGTGATCTGACAATATCAGAAGTGATCTGACTATATCATAAGTGATCTGGCAATATCATAAGTGATCTGACAATATCATGAATGATCTGGCAACATCATATTAGTAATCTGGCAGTATCGTAATGAGTCATTGCTCTTTCATGTTAGGAACTGTTGAATAATGGTTGGATGAAATCATTCAGAATTCCCTTGTGGACATTTGGTGATCATTCAAGATTCATAAGCAAGAATGTTTCATCATTAAAATCTGGATCATATCACTTACTCCTGATCAGCCAATCATATTTCTGATCTAGCAGTATTATGAGTGATTCTTATCTTTAGCATTGAATTATTGATGATTAACCCATATCCTGCTGAATAGATTAATTTAGCCACACCCGTCTCTGACTATTCTCCAGTCAAATTACTTGATGTAATTCAATTTACAGTAGAACTTCGATGGCTCGAACACCGATGGCTCGTTTACAATGGCTGTGTCGAACCCATTCTTGAGCCCCTAGCGAAATCCTCTACATAAGAAATAGTGGGGGATGATTAAGGAGATTTTAGTCTTTTATCTTGCAAATGTATGCTGTGTGTACTCATTAGAATCGCCTCGATGAGGCGATTCTAATGAGTACACACAGCATACATTTTCATTATAGAACACCGAAAAGATGTCTAAAAGTATCTCGTTATGCCTCCTGACAGTAACCTCAGTGGCTCGAACTACCCCTGTCTCGAACAGATTTTCGAGGTCCCAAAGGTGTTCGAGCCATCGAAGTTCTACTGTAGTTCAGTTCACAAACTGCACGACAAACTGTAGATCCTTTTCAGATGGCTTCTTCAGAAGCCCTCTGATCAGGATCTACGATGTTTGCAAAAGTAGGGGTTGGCGTGTTCAGCAGGATAAGGGTAAAGATGACAAGTGCTTCATGACTTCCAAAAAAGAATCATCTGTGAATAATTTGAACAGAACTATAATTTGTAAAGTGCTTTACTATTCAGAAGAGGTTTGGAGCTGTGAATCTCAAGGCAAAGAAATATTATGTAATTACAGAAGATGCTTGTTACAGGCCTCATATTTTTCAGGCATTTGCAGGATTTAAGGCTTTTAGAGCTTGATTTTTTGCTTGATTTCAGGCTTTCAGATTTTGATTTTTGTGCCTATAGTCTGTTTAAAAAATTATTTAACCCTTGTTCTGCTGAATAAATTCATTAACCCACACCCATTTCTGACCATAAGTCAACCACATTACTTGATATTTTCACAAACTGCATTATAAACAGTGTAGATCCAGATCAGATGGCTCAGAAGCCATCTGCTCTGGATCTACACTGTTTGTAAAGGTGATAGTTGTGTCTTGTTCAGCAGGATAAGGGTTGAAGCAGCAAAATCAGGCCTTTCAGGCATGGAAAAGCGTGGTCAGTATGAGGGCTGTTGTTATAATAACTGTATTTGTTCTCTATCATTTTGCGGTTGTAAAGAATTTGGTGCATTACACAATCACAATAAGGAGTACTATTGTGATGTTATTAAGTAATTTTGTATTGACCCAGTTACAGGTCCGAGGTCTGCTGTATTGGCCGAAGGCCGAAGCCTAGAGCTGGCTACTCGGAGCTGAAAAGATAATTGATTATCAGTCCTGTCATTGCGATCGATAATTGATTAGTAATTGCTGAGGTTTTTGTCATAATTTTACCTATCTTGCTTTCTGTCTGACCATGACTCTTACCATATGTTGCACTTTACCATATGTAGATTTGAACAGACAGGCCTGAGCAAACAGTGTAGACCCAGATGAGACGCCGCAGAATGTGGCGTCTCATCAGGGTTTGCACTGTTAGCCACTCGTCCACCTATTTTAGGCATAACTTTGGGTAGTAAATTGTACCTATCAAGTAATCGATTAAAAGCAAATCAGTAATGATGATCATTTTTGTGGAATTTATTGATCGAGTAATCGATTATATGATTAATCGTGTCAGCCTTACCGAAGCCAATTCAGCAGACCGAGGACCTGTAACTGGGACAATACGAAATTACTCGATTAATGACTATTATTAATTGTAACCATTAAAAAACATGATTTTTGACCTCAGTGCTAATACGGATGACCTTGGAACAATACAGGATGGTCAGTTAATGTAAATAGGTAATTAAAGGCCTTTTTGTTGTTCCTACTTAACCCTGATCCTGCTGAATAAATTAACTTACCCAACCATGTTGAATAGCAACTAATCAGACTACTTGATACAAAGTTTTTGTTCAGTTCACAAACTGCCTGACTAAAACAGAGTAAGCAGTCCTCGGTAGCTCAGTCGGATGCGTGTCTGACTGGTGATCGGGAGGACTTGGGTTCGATGCTTGTCAGGGCCGGCAACATTCTTTCGTGGAGGATGATCATGAATTCTTTTCTACAGTCATTCTCTCCCTTCTGCTGATTCAAGAAGGGCAGTTGTCAGTTTCTGGCGAAAGAATGTGCACTGTACTGGTAAACCTCTTATAAGCCTGCCCAGGAAAAGTGTAGCTAGGTAAACTGACAGGCTATAAAATGACCTTAATAGTATGTTGACTGGGCCATTAAACTCCAATACAAATAGAGTAAATCCTGATCAGATGGCTTCTGAAGAAGCCATCTGATCTGGATCTACACTGTTTGCAAAGATAGAGGTTGTCATGTTCAGCAAGATGAGGGTTAAAGCAATTCATGAGGTATCTGGTTTCCGGTCCCTTCTTTTGCCAATCTGTCAACGGCCAGTGGGTCACTGCAGTTTAGTCATCATAGCACTGCTGCAATGTATTTCTGTCATATTCAACAAGACATAGCTCTAGATGGTCACTGCAGTTAAGGCATCACGGCACAGCTGCTACAATGAATTTCTATCAAGCTATCACAGCACTGCTGCAATGAATTCCTCTTTTGCTAAAGACAAGAGATCTAGTTGATCACTGCAGTTAAGGTGTCAAAGCATTGCTGCAATGAACCCTGTCATGCAAAACAAGATAGAGCGCTAGTAAGGCATCAAAGGCATGGTACCAAAGCATTGCTGCTATGAACTGCTGGTCAGTTAAGGCCTCAAAGAACTCAGAACTGCTGCAATGAATTCCTGGCATGCTTAACACAGCAACCCTATTACAAAGGTATGGGCGGCCCCCGCCCATAGGGGCTTGAAGAAATATATGGGCTGCATGATGCTTCCAAGCAGAGCTGAAATCGGCCCGCACACTAGTACTGGATCTAAGCCTGTCCAGGAACCGTGGTGCGAGGCGGACTGTCCATGCTAATAAACCCTATTGGTTTCATTGGGCGACAGGGCTTGAGATGTCATTTCATCTCAATGTTGGGTAAAAGTCCCACAAAATTGGAAGCAATGTCTCCAAAATGACCTTTACAGTGTTGTTGGGGACATTAAACTTCAAATCAAACAAACAAAACAATACAAACAGAGTAAATCCTGCCATCTGATCTGAATCTACACTGTTTGCAAAGATAGGGGTTGTCGTGAACAGCATGATAATGGTTAAAGCAATTCATGATGTATCTGGTTTTCGGTCCCTTCTTTTGCCAATCTGTCAACATTTGCAGCAACCCTATTACAAAGGTATGGGTTGTCTTGTTCAGAAGGATGAGGGTTAAAGCAATTCATGATGTTTCTGGTTTTCGGTCCCTTCTTTTGCCAATCTGTCAACATTTGCAGCGACCCTATTACAAAGGTATGGGTTGTCTTGTTCAGAAGGATGAGGGTTAAAGCAATTCATGATGTTTCTGGTTTTCGGTCCCTTCTTTTGCCAATCTGTCAACATTTGCAGCGACCCTATTACAAAGGTATGGGTTGTCTTGTTCAGAAGGATGAGGGTTAAAGCAATTCATGATGTTTCTGGTTTTCGGTCCCTTCTTTTGCCAATCTGTCAACATTTGCAGCGACCCTATTACAAAGGTATGGGTTGTCTTGTTCAGAAGGATGAGGGTTAAAGCAATTCATGATGTTTCTGGTTTTCGGTCCCTTCTTTTGCCAATCTGTCAACATTTGCAGCGACCCTATTACAAAGGTATGGGTTGTCTTGTTCAGAAGGATGAGGGTTAAAGCAATTCATGATGTTTCTGGTTTTCGGTCCCTTCTTTTGCCAATCTGTCAACATTTGCAGCGACCCTATTACAAAGGTATGGGTTGTCTTGTTCAGAAGGATGAGGGTTAAAGCATGGCATGATGTAGAGTTTGATTTTCTATCCATTCCTTTGTCAATCTGTCAACATTTACATCAACCCTAGTGTGATCCCAAATGTTCAAATCCATTTCATGGCCCCCCGCCCATTGGGGCGTGGAGAAATAGATTGGGCTGCATGATGCTTCCATGCAGAGCTGAAACTGAACACACATGAGGCCTAAGCCTGCCAAAGCAAAGTGGTGTGAGTCGGACCGTCCAGTGCATATGAGCCCTACTGGTTTCATTGGGGGGCAGGGCTTGAGGTGTCATTTCATCTCAATGTCTGGTAAAAGTCCCAAGAAATTGGAAGCAACGTTGCCAAAATGATCTGAATAGTGTTTATGGGGCATTAAACCTCAACTCAAACAATAAAATCAAATCCATTTCTCAAGAACTACAATCAAAGGTGAGACATGGCCTTGGGTGGAATTCTTGTTCTCTGAAATATTCCAAAAAACAAATGTTGTGGACATTTGTTAGAAGAATCGACGCCAGGTGATTCTTCATGTCAGTTCTAACAAATATCCACAGCATTTATTTCTTGAAGTATTATAAACAATATTCTTGAAGATCTCTGTCTGATCATGTGCTAAGGACTGGTTCCACCAAAATCATTATAATTGGTTTTGTTGCTTTGTCAGATGTTATCAAACAGGTCTCATATTTCTCAGGCATTTGCAGGATTTCAGGCTTTTAGAGCTTGATTTTTCCTCCTTTATTCTGTTTAAAATGACAATTTAACCCTTTTAGTACCAAATGGAATCTTCCACCTTATATAAAGGAGTCCATTTCGAAATTTAGCGGTGTCAGGGTTGTGTTTTCTTGAAAATTTATTTTGAAAATGACTGAACTTTTTGCAAACAGTGGAGGCCCTGATCAGACGCCGCATTCTGCGGCGTCTGATCTGGGCCTGCACTGTTTGCTAGGGTGCTTGTTTTGGGGTTTCAGGTACAAAATGGGTTAATCTTTATCCTGCTGATTTAATTTATTTTGCCAAGCCCATTTCTGACGATCAGCCAAGCAAATTACTTTATATAATGTATTCATTCAGTTCACAAACTGCATGACTGTGTAGATCCTGATCAGATGGCTTCTTCACTGATCTTGATCTACACTTTTTGCAAAGGCAATGGTTTTGTTCAGGAGGTTAAGGGTTAAGACTGCAAAATGGGGTCTTTCAGGCACGGAAGAGCTAGGACAGTATGAAGCCTGTATAAAGGGTGGGGTGGGACGGGATGTGTGTGTGGGTTGGGTGTGTGTGTGTGGGGGGGGGGGGGGTGGGGGGGGGGAGGGGAGGGGAGAGGGTAACTGTACAGTAGTTTTGCTATACAGATAATTAAGCAAATGATTGTATTTGTCTTTGCTTGACTGTTGGTAACTGGGGCCAAGATGTTTTGTTCGTTTGATTTGAGGTTTAACGTCCCCATCAGCACTGTAAAGGTCATTTTGGAGACGTTGCTTCCAATTTTGTGGGACTTTTACCCGACATTGAGATGAAATGACTTCTCAAGCCCTGCCGCCCAATGAAACCAGTAGGGTTTATAAGCATGGACGGGCCAACTCGCACCGCTTTGCCTGGGCATGCTTAGATCCTCTAAGCGGTTTACCAGTACTCGTGTGCGGGTCAGTTTCAGCTCTGCGTGGAAGCATCATGCAGCCCATCTATTTCTTCAAGCCCCGATGGGCAGGGGCTGGAAGGGGCCAAGTTGTTAAAAAAAAATGACAGTTGTTCAAAACTAACAATGTCGTTAGTTATCGAATCGTTGAAACTTCGATCATTCAATATAGCAAATATGCAAGTATTTTTGCTGAAAAAATGTGAGCAGCTTTTGCAGATGCAAAAGCTGCTCACACTTTTTCAGCAAAAATACCAGAATTTTAGATATTACACTTGCTAGAACAGTTAACAATTTGACCACTAACAAACGTGTTAAGCTAATGATGCTTTGAACAACTGGACCATGGCATATGGTTAGTTAAAATATTGTTAAATCTTTGATAATAAAAATGGCATATACTGTAAAAATCCTAAAAATTCAGACACCTTGAGGACTTGCTGTAGTTCTCCTAAAATTTTAACAAATTTGTTTCATGATCCAGCAAGGAGTCCAAAAGGTGCATATGGAATGGCAAACAGTGTAGACCCTGATCAGACTGCTCCTTCAGGAGCAGTCTGATCTGGGTTTGCACTGTTTGCTTAGGCCTATCTGTCCCAATACTTAGGATCATTATGTACACTGATATTTTTTTTGCATATGCAAAATATAATCTTTGTTGTTTTTGGTGTTTTTTTTTTTTTGTTTTTTTTTTCAGCAAAAATACCAGAATATTTTGCTGATAAGCAAAAGCCATAATATTTTTCATTGTTGATGTTTGTATATGTGCACATATGGTTGTCAATTTACATAGTAGATTTAGAGTGCTTATTGTTTTAATTTGTATTTTGAGCTGGTCTGTGCATAGCTATATATAGTTGAACATCAATAATTCAAATACCTTTTGAACCATGAAAATTTGTTTGAGATGCGTATAGTTTGAAATACTGAGGCTAAGTCCTAGTGTAAGGTTATGAGGCACAATGGGATCACTTGTGGATATCTTCACGATTTATTATGAAATACAGGGCTGTTGTGTGTATTCATTAGAATCACCTCATCTAATATATCTTAGATAAAATAAGGAGAAACCCACCGAAATATCCAAATGTATGGATACCTGAAGCTGTTGGAAGAATGGAAATAATGCTATAATGGCATATAGTTGTATTTGGTCTCAAGAGCAAGTTCGAAATTATCCATGGTAAACGAGCTGTCCGTGTTCGAATTAGTTCTACTATGGAGATTTTTCTTTTCTTTTGGTTTGGAGCTTAACAGCCCAGTGGCTACTATTCAGGTCATGATGCTTGCTGACCCAGTCCGTTTACCTAACCACACATCTCCGGGGCAGGCTCATACATATACATAAGCAGGCTCATTCTTTCACCAGAAACTGACAACTGCCCCTTGGGAATCACTTATCAGCAGAAGGGTGAGAATGACCATAGAAAATATTTTATGATCAATCGCTATGAAAGAATGTTACTGCAAGCCAGTGGGGATGAAACCAGTGACGTTATTACCAGTCAGACGCCTGAGGCAATTCTAACAGATAACTACAAGATAATGATTCTATGAAGAAATAAGGAAAGTTATCTCTTAGTTATCCCTGTTACTTAGGGGATAACTACTGGTATCGAAAATTGTCATTTAGGGAGGTAAATCGGAGGTTTTACGGTTGCAAATTACATTTTACAGTAATTTAGCTAAATTCAGATGTAGTTCTTGGCAGCTTAAGGGTGCAGGACAACTGCCCATTGGACCTGACCAGGGCTCTAGAAATTTTGAAATCCCAATCGGTCCAGAAGGTGACCAAAAATTACGGAAATTGCCGATCGGTTTCGGTAATTTCCGTAAACGCCATTGGCGATTTGCGATTTCAAAATGTGTTATTAGCGCAAAGAATGACATACCGATGTTCCTCTTACACTTGTAAACGGATATGAGCACCAGTATCTCGATTATAAACAGCAATTATTGCTCACATCGTTAATATTTCATCTACTTTCATTTTCTACGCCAGATTTCATCTACTTTCATTTTCCCAATATCCGGGTCACTCCGAACCTGAAGACTACTAAAGGGAAACAACCTACATGGGGCAGTCAGAGACCAGTTCGATGGTCACTATATTTTTTTCCCTTTTTAAAACCTTTAAAATATTTCTCTTATTTCACACATTTTATTTTGCCCAAATTGCTTTGTTTACAAATGGCGACCGATATGGCAGCCACGTGGTCGGAAAATGAGGTCATACAGTTTCCGTTTACACAATACACATTAATGCAGTCAAGGACGTAACACACATACACCTGTTTTATGTCATTTATTTTAATAGAGCGTATTTCTAAAAAAAAACGTTTTGAACGGGTTAAAAAATCGAAAAAACATTTCTTTACTCTCAAACCAATACATGGCCGAACGAGAGTCATTGAAAATCTTACATGGCCGAACCAAGTTTTAAAGAATATAAATACATATTTTACGATTACACAAGCCTGAAATAAACAAATTATGTTTGATTGCCATTAGATCAAACACGATCAAGGCTTCTTTGATATCACAATCACGCACCGCTTAATCACGTTTTGGCTGACTGATGTCATTAGCCTTAATCCCGTGAGAGTCTGCGATACCTGGCGAGATCTCGAAAACGTGTTTACTGTCAAACTCAATTTCATCCCCGAGAGAGATAATTGGATTATATTACTGGCACAATAAACAGTTTGACACCTAACCAGGTATAATTTCTCTGTTTTTTCACTTCGATTTTAGCTTATTGGGGTTTTTTTTTTCAGACCGATTTTTCAGCAAAACTTTTCAGCAAAATCGGTTTTCATTTTCAAAAAACGGTCTGGACCGGTGAAAAATCGGACTTCTAGAGCCCTGGACCTGACTATCCCCATAGTTTTACATTTAACAGCAATTTAGTTTTACAGCCGCAAATTACGTTTTACGGCTCCGCTTATGCGTCGCCATAAAAGGAAATTTCTGACCGTAAAACCTCCGATTTATCTCCCCAAATGACAATTTTCAACACAGTTATTCCCATTCTAATGCACTTATTCTGTTGTTTTGTTAAAAAATTTTTTTACTACTTTGCACAACGCGGCGAGGGCTGTGAGCTGCGTAAAACCAAATGCCAGCCAATGAAAAGTGTCGCTACATGATTGCGTCAGGTTTCCGACAGTATATCTCAGAATATACTGTCACAAATTAACAAAAGACTCGTTACATACGCAAGTGCATTGTAATTCTCTTTATCAGGATATGGGGATAGTCGGGTCCAATGGGCAGTTGTCCTGCATCAGTCATCATTATCCCTTAAGCTGCCAAGAACTACATCTGAAAATGTAATCTGCTAATGCCGTCTGCTGAATCTTCTTGCAAACTTTTTAGAAATATTTTTGCACACAGGCAAACAGTGTGGATCCAGATTAGACTGAAAAAAGGCTTTTAAGATAATCGGCAGACGGCAAAACCCTTAAGCTGCCAAGAACTACATCTGAAAATGTAATCTGCTTATGTCGTCTGCTGAATCTTCTTGCAAACATTTTAGAAATATTTTTGCACACAGGCAAAAAGTGTGGGTCCAGATCAGACTGCTCCTACAGGAGCAGTCTGATCTGGGTCCACACTGTTTGGAAAAAAATGGCTTTTAAGATAACCGGCAGACGGCAAAGCAGACGACAACTGTCGTGATTTGCATGTTATGGGTTGATCCTTAACCCGTTTTAGACTGAATGGAATCTTCCACACTATGTATGACAGGTGTCTAATTTGAAATTCAGGGGTGTCAGGTCGAGTTTGTTTTAAAAATCTAGTAAGAAAATGGCTGAGCATTTTGCAAACAGTGGAGGCCCTGATCAAACACCGCAGAATAGCAGATACCCTATTCTGCGGCGTCTGATCCGTGCACTGTTTGCCAGGGAACCGGTAAAGGGGTTTCATTCCCGAAATGGGTTAAGGTGCCAAAAAAAAAAAAAACGCATCTGAAAATTCCGTCGGTTTTTTTTTTCTGAAAATATGGTCTGTTGCATATTCTTGTAAAATTTTCAAACCTACTTTTTGCATACAGGCAAACAGTGTAGACCTAGATGAGACTCCACAATGTTTGCAACAATGACTTTTTAGCTCACCTGAGCACGAAGTGCTAAAGGTGAGCTTTTGGGATCGGTCTTTGTCCGTCGTCCGTGCGTGCGTGCGTGCGTCCGTCCGTCGTCAACTTTTGCTTTAAACAACTTCTTCTCCAAAACTGCTGGACAGATTTTGATCTAATTTCACAGAAATGCTCCTTGGGTGATCCTCTACCAAAATTGCTCAAACTGTTCCGCTCGGGTGAACAAGATGGCCGCCAGAGCTAAAAATAGAAAAACCTTTAAACGACTTCTCCTGCTTAACCAGTGGATGGATTTTGAAATTATTTCACAGGAATGTTCCTTGGATGACCTTCTACCAAAATTGCTCAAACCGTTCCGCTCAGGTGAACAAAATGGCCGCCAGAGCTAAAAATAGAAAAACCTTTAAACAACTTCTTCTCCTTAACCAGTGGATGGATTTTGAAATTATTGCACAGGAATGTTCCTTGGGTGACCCTCTACCAAAATTGCTCAAACCGTTCCACTCAGGTGAACAAGATGGCCGCCAGAGCTAAAAATAGAAAAACCTTTAAACGACTTCTTCTCCTTAACCAGTGGATGGATTTTGATATTACTTCACAGGAATGTTCCTTGGATGACCTTCTACCAAAATTGCTCAAACCGTTCCGCTCGGATGAACAAAATGGCCGCCGGAGCTAAAAATAGAAAAACCTTTAAAACGACTTCTTCTCCTTAACCAGTGGCTGGATTTTGAAATTATTTTACAGGAATGTTCCTTTGGTGCCCGTCTCCTGAAATTGCTCAAACCGTTCCGCTCGGGTGAACAAAATGGCCGCCAGAACTAAAAATAGAAAAACCTTTAAATGACTTATTCTCCTTAACCAGTGGATGGATTTTGAAATTACTTCACAGGAATGTTCCTTGGGTGACCCTCTACCAAAATTGCTCAAACCGTTCAGCTCGGGTGAACAAGATGGCCGCCAGAGCTAAAAATAGAAAAACCTTTAAACGACTTCTTCTCCTTAACTAGTGGATGGATTTTGATATTACTTCACAGGAATGTTTCTAGGGTGACCCTCTACCAAAATTGCTCAAACCATTCCGCTCGGGTGAACAAGATGGCCGCCGGAGCTAAAAATAGAAAAACCTTTAAACGACTTTTTCTCCTTAACCAGTGGATGGATTTTGAAATTATTTCACTGGAATGTTCCTTGGGTGACCCTCTACCAAAATCGCTCAAACCGTTCCGCTCGGGTGAACAAAATGGCCGCCAGAGCTAAAAATAGACCCTGTGGTTTTACATAGACTTATAAAGGGAAATTTTTAAAAATCTTCTTCTCTGAAACTGCAAGTCCCAGGTCTTTGATATTTGGTATGGAGCTTCATCTAGTAGACCTCTACCAAGATTGTTCAAATTATAGCTCTGGGGCCACAAATGCCCCCCCACCCCGGGACCCTTTGGTTTTACATAGACTTATATAGCCCTGGTGCATAGGCTTATGTAGGGAATATCTTTATAAAAATCTTCTTCTCTGAAACCGCAAGGCCCAGGTCTTTGATATTTGGTGTGTAGCTTCATCTAGTGGACCTTTGCCAAGATTGTACAAATTAAAGCCTTTGTTTTTGTTTGGTATGAAGCTTCACCTTTAAGACCTCCCTCAACATTATGCACATTAAAGCCCTTGGGCCAATAATGGCCCTCCCTGGGGCCCACTTGTTACACTATGGATCAGGTGAGCGATCCAGGGCCATCATGGCCCTCTTGTTAAAGTAACTCGCAGAGGACAAAGCAGACGGCAATTGTTGTGATTGGTATCTTTCAGGTTTGTAAGGCATCTTTCAGGTTTGTAAGGCTGTTTTTTTTTTCAGAAGTGCCATTATTGTGGTGTCCCGGCTATTAGCGTGGCGCAATATAGGCGTCCGGTTTTTCGTTCCTTTAGTCTGTTTGTCAAGGCGTCAACATTTGCGACCACCCTAGCGTCCACCCTAATGGTCAACTGTCTTTCTCAAGAACTATAAGAGCTTCATTAATGACACTAGGCACAAACTTGAATCTGGAGAAGGTAACTTAAATGCAAGCATCCATATTTGACCTTGACCTACATTTCATGGGTCACTGACTTTGTTAAATAGTGCGACCACCCTAGCGTTCACCCTAACGGTCAAGTTTATTTCTCAAGAACTATAAGAGCTTCATTAATGACACTTGGCACAAACTTGTATCTGGGGAAGGCAACTTAAATGCAAGCATCCATATTTGACCTTGACCTACATTTCATGGGTTACTGACTTTGTAAAATATTGTTACCACCCTAGCGTTCACCCTAATGGTCAAGTTTATTTCTCAAGAACTTCAAGAGCTTTATTAATGATATTTGGTACAAACTTGAATCTGGGGATGGCAACTTATATGCAAGCATCCATATTTGACCTTGACCTAAATTTCATAGTTCACTGACTTTGTAAAATATTGTGACCAGCGTAGCGTTCACCCTAATGGCTAAGTTCATTTCTCAAGAATTATTAGAGCTTCATTAATGATACTTAGTACAAGCTTGCATTTAAGAATGGAAACTTTTATGCATGCATCTATGTTTGACCTTGAGCGACATAGCCTTCTGCGGAATTCTTGTCTTGGTCTGAGTTAATCCATCAATATTGAATTGGTTATACCTACGGTCCCTAAACTAGGACATTGAGCCAACAGTGTTGACCGAGATCAGATGCTGAAGAATGTGACACCTCCTCAGGGTCTACCCTGTTTGCTTAACCCATTTAGTACCAGAAACCCGGTGGCCCCCGCCCATCGGGGCTTGAAGAAATAGATGGGCTGCATGATGCTTCCACGCAGAGCTGAAACCGACTCACACACGAGTACTGGTAAACCTTCTTAGAGGATCTAAGCCTGCCCAGGCAAAGCGGTGCTAGTGTCCATGCTCATAAACCCTATTGGTTTCACTGCGTGGCAGGGCTTGAGATGTCATTTCATCTCAATGTCAGGTAAAAATCCCACAAAATTGGAAGCAATGCTCCAAAATGACCTTTACAGTGTTGACGGGGACGTTAAACCTAAAATCAAAGAAACAAAACCAGAAACCCCCAAACGGGTACCCTGGCAAACAGTGCAGGCCCAGATCAGATGCCACAGAACGCGGCGTCTGATCAGGGCCTCCACTGTTTGCTAAAAGTTCAGTCATTTTCCGAATAGATTTTGATGAAAACACAACCTGACACCCCTAAATTTTGAAATGAACTCCTACTATAAATTATATAAGGAGGAAGATTCCATTTGGTACAAAACGGGTTAATGTATGGTAATTTAAGGTATTTTCTAGCCTGTACACAGCCTGTGCTTTAATTTTTTTGGGCCAGTACACATTATTCTAGTCGTTTTTGTTTTTGTCATTTATTTGTACATGTATGTTAGTTGTATTAGTTTACAAATAGTGTTTTATAAAAAAAATAAAAAAAAAATGGCAGAAGTAGAGTGAAATTCCGCTATTAAGACCACCTAAAATTTCGACAAATTCTGCTATAAAAAGCTTATTTTGAAGTGTACACTTAATTTTTCTTGTGGTGTCTGCCTTCAATGTTCTCTGGTCAAGGACCACCTTTGGGACTGTTCAAAAGTGGTCTTAAAGACCACTTTTGAACAGTCCCAAAGGTGGTCTTAATATAGGAATTTTACTGTATCTGTCAAATTTATATAAATCCGTTCTTCTGACATAGGTTGGTCTCAAAAGGTGGTCTTAATGTAGGATGAATATTGGATTTCTACTTTATACAAGTATATTTCTGGGCAGTTTTCTGCTCAGTGACAAAAAGTGTAGACCCCGATCAAACTGCTCCTTGATCTGGATCGACACTGTTTGGTATTTAGGATGAAAGTGTTACTCCCCACCCCCATGAAAACATGTGGAAGGCACTATACCAAATCTTCTTGTGAACTCTGCGAATTTGACATATTAACAACACCTGAACTGCTCTACCCTGCCAATCTAATCTGCAACTATGTACCTGCTGTGATGCATAACATTCTTGGAGATTGATCACGAAATCTTTTTCTATGGTCATTCTCTCCCATTCACCAATTCAGGAAGTGCACTTGTCAGTTTCTGGCTAAAGATGTGCACTTATGTACAAGTACACAGCTGCGTAAATAGAAGTTTAGTATTTTGAAATCTCTTCGGTTCATTAAAATACAAATACATCTGACAAACACAATGAAACGCTGAACAAGTGACATGTTTGTCAAAATTACAAAAAAAACATAATAATCCATATTTATTTAGCATATTGAATACAGGTAAATTACGCTGCTCACAGAAAGTGGTGGGAGCTGGGGTTGAACTTAGTGATTGTCAAAAAATCTATGCCACTGCAATTCCACCTTCTTTATATTTGTGATGTTTATTAAAAAATGTTATTAACGTTATGTTAAATGTCTGAAAGTTTTGGCCAATCAACTGCAAAGGACTAGCTACGAAACGCAATGGTTCACCTGACGTTGTCAGTCATCTCAAATAGTACCTGTTCAGAAGCACATGATAGAATGTTCAACACTGTGACAAATATGTTCTAGAAAGGGTTATCCTTTGGAAGCAAGGAATACACCACAGAACCGGAAAATATGGATTGTACATGTTTTTCTGGGGCAGACTAGCTAGTTTCGGCCAATTAGGTCTCATCAGTGACCCTCAAATATTTTCAAAATTCAACAATGGAATCAATGATCCCAAAGAACAAGAAAATATAAACTACACTATGATGTAGGGCAGGGATACTTTTTACTGCCGACACCATCTGTAGTGACGTTAAATATGTTCTAGAAAGGGTTATCCTTTAGAAGCAAGGAATACACCATAGAACCGGAAAATATGGAATGTACATGTTTTCTGGGCCAGACTAGCTAGTTTGGGCCAATTAGGCCTCATCAGTGACCTCCGAATATTTTCAAAATTCAACAATGGAATCAATGATCCCAAATGACAAGAAAATACATGTATAAACTACACTAGGATGTAGGGCAGGGAGACTTTTTACGGCCGCCACACATTCCCAGACACCAGCTGTAGTGACGTACAAAAAAGCATTTGGCGTGTCTTTGATTTTCATAGCAAACACAATTAAACTTGACAGGAAGAAGTCTTATTACTAACAGCTGGTTGCTTGGTTGTAAGCCTGCCAGGGCAAAATGTGGTTAGGTAAACTGTGGCTGGATTGGCTCAATATGATCTAAATACATGTTTAGTTGGCTGGGCAATTAAACTACAAACAACAAAACACAAATATTGTTTCTCTTAAGAGAACAGTGTCTGATCAGAGTATTTGCTGTTTGCCATTATCCATTTCAAAGGCTGCTATGCTTACACGGGTTACACACAATATTTTATGTTCATGTATTTGAAGCATTGTTGTAGAATTATCTGTCCTTTTACTTGCGGATCTTGTGAACCACATTACTTCCAAATCTCAAGCTCAGATGAGCAAACCAGGGCCCCAGGCTATAAAACTATTTTCATGCTCAACTCATTTATCCTGCTCATAAATTTTAAAATGCCAACTTGTTGGCATTTTAAAATTTATGAACAGGATAAATGATGATCTGAGCCAGAAAATATTTAAATAATCTGATTTGTTTGTATCTTAATAGTTATGACCATTAAAAATCTTATAATCTCAGTCCAGGGCCACTATGCCCTACTTGTATGATATGCGGTATTTTTCTGAACGTTGTATTTTCAGCAAAAGTATTGTACATGTATTTACTATATTTAATAAAAATCATGTTATGTATTGGTTATGTTTTTGTGCCACGTCATTACATTGTTTGTAGACTGATTAAGACAGGGTGATTAGCAAGCCCAATTATTATTGCTGGATGAACACAGACTTTTTACTTTATAGGTTCATTAATTTGGTGGCAGCGAAAATGAAAATTTGGTTAACCCTTTTTGTACCAAATGGAATCTTCCTTCTTATATATAGCAGGAGTCCATTTCAAAGTTTAGGGTTGTCAGGTTGTGTTTTCAGGAAATTGTCTGAAAAGTTTGGAAACAGTGTAGGCCCTGATCAGACCCCCCGTTCTGCGGCGTCTGATCTGGGCCTGCACTGTTTGCCAACTACCTATTTTGGGGTTTCCGGTACAAAATGAGTTAAATTAATGATCATACATATAGCAGTTAATTTTGAGTGTTATTCAGCTTTAGCTTTTCGAATTATTGGCTCTGTATACCAACAGTTTTAATTTTGTATATATTGGAGGCTACAAAAATGTTAAAATCACAAAAATTATTATGTCCCCACACCGGAGGGGAAGGGGACATATTGTTTTTTGGTGCGGATCCCGTTTGTGTCTGCGTAGCCTGTTTGAACAATTATATCTTCGGAACCTATGGATGGATTTTGACCAAACTTGCATAGACACATCACTAGGATAAGGGAAGGAGGTCATGATGACCTTGACCTCATTTTCAAGGTCACAGCGACCCAAAAACAGTCATTTTTGGGCCAAAAAGGGATTGTTTGCATGTTATCTCAATGAATTGATTGATTTTAATCAAACTTGGTACAATATATCATTGCAACAAACCACAGATTTGTTTAGATTTTGGTGACCTTGACCTCATTTCCACGGTCACAGCTGCCCAAAAACAGTCATTTTTGGGCCAAAAATGGCTTTTCTGCACGTTATCTCATTAACGAATTGATTAATTTGAATAAAACTTGGTACAATATATCATTACGACAAGTTGCAGATTTGATTAGATTTTGGTGACCTTGACCTCATTTCCAAGGTCACAGCGACCCAAAAACAGTTATTTTGAGGGCCAAAAATGGCTTGTCTGTCTGCACTCTATCTCATTAACCAATTATTTAATTTTAGTCACACTTAGAACAATATATCAATACAACATACCGCAGATTTGATTTTAGATTTTGGTGACCTTGACCTCATTTTCAAGTCACAACGACCCAAAAACTAATTTTTGGGCCAAAAATGGCTTGTTTGCATTCTGTCTCATTAACGAATCGATTAATTTTTGTCAAACTTGGTACAATATATCAATACAACATACCGCAGATTTGGTTAGAAATTGGTGACCTTGAACTCATTTTCAAAGTCACAGCGACCCAAAAACAGCCATTTTTGGGCAAAAATGGCTTGTCTGCACTCTATCTCATTAACGAATTGTTTAATTTTCGTCAAATTTGGTACAATATATCATTACAACATACCACAGATATGATTAGAATTTGGTGACCTTGACCTCATTTTCAAGGTCACAGCAACCCCAAAACAGTCATTTTTGGGCCAAAAATGGCTTGTCTGCACTCATTAACGAATTGATTAATTTTCGTCAAACTTGGTACAATATATCATTACAAAAAAACGCAGATTTGATTAGATTTTGGTGACCTTGACCTCATTTTCAAGGTCACAGCGACCCAAAAACAGTCAATTTTGGGCGAAAAATGGCTTTTCTGCACTCTATCTCAAACGAATTGATTAATTTTCGTCAAACTTTGTACAGTATATCATTACAACAAACGGCAGATTTGGTTAGATTTTGGTGAGCTTGACCTTTTTACAAAGTCACAGCACCCCAAAGGCAGTCAATTTTGGGCGAAAAATGGCTTGTCTGCACTCTAATGCTAAGGTCTCCCGAAACCTGTTCTTTTGGGGCCAAAAAATGGCTTACCTGTTACCTATATCATTTAAGAATTTATGAATGTTATAAATTGGTACAATATTTAATTACAGCCTACCAAATTTGTCTGGTGATCTGAGCTTTTTAATGACTGTTTTTTAAGGTCACAGGTGCCTGAGAAAATTGTCAGTTTTTGGCCAAAAATGGCTTGTTTGCAGCTTACATTTTGGTGACTTTAACCTAGTTACTAAAGTCAAATGGGTGTTTTAAGATATACTTATGTTGGGGGACATTGTTTTCCTCTGAAAACATTTCTAGTTATCCATATTTTTCAGTGAAAAATATGCTAAAATAAACCCACGAAAATTACCATGTATATTTTATTAAAAGTGTTAATTTTGCTTGCAGTCTATCCATTTCACCTAACTGAACAAATAGCCAAGCTTCAATAACTCAGATACCTCCAAGATCATCAGAATTGTTCAGGATAGGGGTTGTATAAACTACTGAGGTTTAATCATAGCACCTCTGTGGTGTTGTAGTTATGCCACCTGCCTTGTAAACCAGGGGTCGCAGGATCAATCCCGGGCTTCTCCAGACTTTGGGATGAGTCTTTAAACCGAGGTCCCGTCTCTGTATGACCTTAGCTGTTTTGTTGTATATACTCATTAGAATCGCCTCAAGAGGTGAGTACACACAACACAACTTTTAAAGATAAAATCTTGAAAACCTCCCTTTACTATCCATTTACATAATGAGTACCCATAACATAGGTTTATATATAGAAATAAGGAAAACTATCCTTCAATTATCACAAAATACTTAGTGTATTTTGTGATAATTGAAGGATAGTTTTTGAAAATTCTCCATAAAAAGCTATGTTGTGGGTACTCATTAGAACCACCTCACAGAGGCAGTTCTAATGTGTACCCACAACATAGGTTTATATAGAGAACTAAGGAAAACTATTCTTCGATTAACACAAAATACTCACCATATTTTGTGATTGAAGGATAGTTTTTGTCCATTCTCCATAAAAAGCTATGTTATGGGTACTCATTAGAACCGCCTTGCCAAGGTAGTTCTAATGAGTACCCACAAAATAGGTTTATATGGAGAAATAAGGAACACTATCATTCAATTATCACAAAATACGCACCATATCTGTTGCTATGATTTATATGGATGTCTGGAGCGAGTGGAAGAATTCTTTAGGGACTTAAGAGCAAGTTTGAATTATCCAAAGTAAACAAGCAGTCTGCAAAGTAAACCAGCAGTCTGCAAAGTAAACAGCAGTCTGCAAAGTAAACCAGCAGTCTACAAAGTAAACCAGCAGTCTGCAAAGTAGCAAAGTAAACCAGCAGTCTGCAAAGTAAATGAGCAGTCTGCAAAGTAAACAAGCAGTCTGTGTTTGAGTTATTGAAGTTTCTCTTTACATTGTGTAATTATGTTTGATTTGAGGTTTACCGGACCTGACAACACTATTTAGGGCATTTTGGAGACGTTGCTTCCAATTTTGTTGGACTTTTACCTGACATTGAGATGAAATGGCACCTCAAGCCCTGCCGCCCAATGAAACCAAAAGGGTTTATATGCATGGAAGGTCAGACTCGTACCACTTTGCCTAGGCAAGCTTGGACCTTGTAAGCTGTTTACCAGTTCTTTTGCGCAGTTGGTTTCAGCTCTGTGTGGAAGCACCATTCAGCCCAATCTATTTCTCAAAGCCCTGATGGGCTGGGGCCATACATTGTGTAATTATAATGTTGATTGAAAATGAAACAGTTGCTGATAGTTTTTATCAGTGCTTGGGATTGTTAGTGCCAAAGAGGCTATTTTTGATACCAAAAGAAGTAAAAATTTACAAACTTTTATGTAGTTTTGTCTCAATTGTTGTTTCCTGTTTGAGCCAGCTCATGAGATATGGGTACCGGTACTTTTCATGACAATACCCTTGCCCTGTAGCCAAATTCTGAACTGGGCAAGGGAGTTGTTATTTTGCTTGTCCAGCCGGCCTCAGTAGGTCAGTCGGATGCGTGTCTGGTGATCAGGAAGGGAGACGGTGGGTGGGTTCAATACCTGCCAGGGTCTGCAACTTGCTTTGTGGAGATTGATCATGTAATATTTTTTACGGTCATTCTCTCTCTTCCGCTGATTCAAGAAAGGCAATTATTATTTTCTGGCGAAAGAATGTACACTGTACTGGTTAGCCGCTTATGTATAAGCCTGCCTGGGAAAAGTGTGGATAGGTAAACTGACCTGCTCATAAATGGTCTAAAATAGTGTTGACTGGGTCCTTAAACTGCAATACAAACAAACAAAAATTATGCTTGTCCAGAAAAATGATTAGAGTATATTGGGGAAATTACAGTTCTGAGGCATGCTTGAAATCTGAATTTGTCAGCCCCTGGGTACTTATCGCATAAGTGACCAGCAAAGCTTGCCCATAAGCCCAGTCTAACCAGAGCCTGTTCTTTTTGCAGACTTTGGTTTGTGTGTTTGGGTTTCATGTCCCACAAACATCTGGGACCTCGGTTTGAAGACTCATCCGAAAGTTTGGAGAAGCCCAGAATCGAACCCATGACCCCTGGTTTATGAGGCGAGTAGCTTAACCACGTAGGCTTCTACTCCCGGACTCCCAGAAGAGAGGGCTGATAGTTCCATTTCATAAACACTCCTAATTTTTCTTGTTTTGTATATGTTTCCTCTTACTCTTGGTGTCGAGAGTGGTCTGCGTCTTGTGATTGTGGCGCTCCCTGGGGTTTCTTTTAAATTTTTGTAGAGAAGGGTTTGCAGTTAGCCCTATTATTTGGCTGCAAAATCAGGTTAACAGGTCTGTGTAATGAACAGCCCTCTAAACACCACTTTATATAGAGGAAAGTGGGGTTTACAGGGGTATACACAAAATATTTTTTGCACAGAAAATGTGGGTATTTGTTAGAACGGCTTCAATGAGGCACACTGAATATAAGAGCCCTGGAGAAGAGGGAGCTGTTTCCCATGGGTAGATTCTTGTTTTATATCCAGGCTTCAGTTACTTCAGTCATACTGCTTATGTAGCTCCAAATAATAATGTTTGTTTGATTTAAAGTTTAACGTCCCCGTCAACACTGTATAGGTCATTTTGGAGACGTTGCTTCCAATTTTGTGGGACTTTTAACCAACATTGAGATGAAATGACATCTCAAGCCCTGTAGTCGCATGAAACCAATAGGGTTTAAAAGCATGGACGGTACGACTCGCACCGCTTTGCCTGGGCAGGCTTAGAGCCTCTAAGCGGTTTACCAGTTCTCATGTGCGGTCGGATTCAGCTCTGCGCGGAAGCATCATGCAGCCCATCTATTTCTTCAAGCCCCGATGGGCGGGGGCAGTAATAATATTTCTATAACAAAGCTAAATGGTCAAGATTATTTCACTTTATTGAGCCTGATATAAGTGAAATAATCCTGAAATGGCCAGAAGAAAATGAAATACAATAATAAAGGTCAACTGAGGACCATCATTTCACCAATTTTGTACCGGAAACCCCAAGGAGGGGTAATTAGCAAACAGTGCAGGCCCAGATCAGACGCTGCAGAATGGGGCATCTGATCAGGGCCTACACTTTTCGCAAAAATTACAGCCTTTTTTTCCAAATAAATTTTGAAGAAAACAAACTAACACCCCTAAATTTGGAAATGGATGTGTGCTTTATATAAGATTGCAGATTCAATTTGGTACAAAAAGGGTTAAGCAAACTAGGTAGACCCAGAGTCGCTAATGCCTTGGTTATACCAAGCTACATGGCTGCAGTCAGCTGTGTTAACCCTTCTCTTGCTGAATATTTATTTTAGCCACACCCATCTCTGAATTTGAACCAATCAGATTATTTGATGTAATTTATACCTACAAATTCATAAACTGAATGTCAAACAGTGTAGATCCAGATTAGATGGCTTCTGAAGAAGCCATCTGATCAGGATCTACACTGTTTGCAAAGATAGGGGTTGTCTTGAACAGCAAGATAAGGGTTAACAGACTAGAACTACATGTATTTGGGTAAACTGAAGTGTGATAGCTTTGTAGTTCGTGTACTTGCCTCTGAGGCTAGCGGTTCCAGGTTCATTCCTTTGCAGCGGTGATAAAATTTCAACATCCATGGTTCATTGGCATCATCTTGCAATGCCATAAGTGTGCCATCCTTTGAATCAGGACATTAAATGGTGGATCCCTGTGCAGGGAGTCTTTGTTTGTATTGGAGTGTAACGGCCCAGTCAACACTATTTAGGTCATATTTGAGTCGGTCAGTTTACCTATCCACACTTTTCTGGGCAGGCTTATACGTAAGCGGTTAACCAGTACAGTGCACATTCTTTTGCCAGAAACTGACTACTGCCCTTCTTGAATCAGCAGAAGGGAGAGAATGACCGTAGAAAAGATTTCATGATCAATCTCCACGAAAGAATGTTGCCGGCCCCAGCAGGTATTGAACCTGCATCCTCCTAATCACCAGTCAGATGCGCATCCGACTAAACTGCTGAGGCCGGCTGAGCAGGGAGTCATCCTCTGTGCTGCCTGTAACTAGGGGTTCTTATAAGAAAGACAGTAAAATTATACTTTTTATATTTTTATGAACATAGCACTTGTTGCAAAATATTTACAGTCATGTAAAATACATTGAACAAAATAACCTGGAATGTGTTTGTACAGAACTGTGCAAACAAAATAACCTGGAATGCGTTTGTACAGAACTGTGCAAACAAAATAACCTGGAATGTGTTTGTACAAAACTGTGAGATCCCTAACTTCCATATGTATTCACGGAGACTGGCATGAGCAGTGTAAAGGATGAGAAGCTGCAGAATGCAGGGTTTACTCCGCCACTCATCCAGCTACATGTCTTTTAAAACACAGCATCGGGTAGTAAATTGTACTATAGTAAGGATTTGAGGTGGTCAAATACTTAGGGTAAATTCACCATATTTGCATTATTTGCTGGCTACCAGCTTGCACATTGTCAATATTGGAAAAAAAAACGTAACCAGACAGCCCTGACCTTCAGCCCTGACCTTGAAAGGTCAGGGGGGTCTGGTTACATGTTTTTCCAACACTGATAACCTTCAGACTAGGAACCAGCAGATAATGCAAATAAGGTGAATACTGTTGACTGGCATTCAGGAACCTCTATGTCAGCTGGTTATCATTTAGACCACACACCAGTGTGACACAGTGTATTCTTTTATGGCTCCAAAATGGCATTTTCCTGAAGACAGTTTCTGATATTTTTCTTATTTCTGCAGAAAATACAGATTGCAGGTGCTCGTTAGAACAGCCTCAATGAAGGAGTACCCACAATCAATGATTTTGTGCAAAGATAAGGAAAACATTGTATTTCTTGTAAACCTCATTTCTGTATATCAGGTGGGGTTTGGTAGGGTGTTCATTACATGGACATTGTTAATGTGATAAAGCATACACAAAAATGAAATTGAAAAAAAATAATTGAACAAGATGTGTTTGTGAAACACGAACAAGTCCCTGGGCCAAGGCCAATTCTTTCTTTAAAGTAGGTCACAGGTTAAGTTCACAGATCAAAATGTATTATACGAGCTGGAAGCCCTTGTCACAAGGAACCTACATGCTAAATATGAAGACTCTATCTGAAATGGTTCAAAAGTTATGACCAATGTTAATTTTATCTTTAAAGTAGGTCACAGGTCAAAATTTTATGAGTGGGAAGCCCTTGTCACAAGGAACCTACCTGCCAAATATGAAGGCTGTATCTGAAAAGGTTAAAAAGTTATGACCAATATTAACTTTTTAAAGTAGGTCAAGGTCAAAATTTTTTGTGCAAGTGGGAAGCCCTTGTCATCACAAAACCTACATGCCAAATATGAAGGCTGGATCTGAAACGGTTCAAAACTTATGGCCAATGTCAAGTTCTTAAAGTAGGTCACAGGTCAAAGTCACAAGTCAAATTTTTTGGTATGATTGGGAAGCCCTTGTCACAGGGAACCTACATGCCAAATATGAAGGCTGGATCTGAAACGGTTCAAAAGTTAAGACCAATGTTAAAGTTGCCCAAAATAAACCATGGGCCTCACCCATCAGGCCTGGTTGGACAAACAGGTTGGGCTGCATGGTGCTTCCAGGCAGAGCTGAAACTGACCGCACACAGTCTAACGAATATATTGGTTTCATTGGGCGGCATCTCAATGTTGGGTAAAAGTCCCACAAAACTGGAAGCAATGTCGCTGAAATGACCTTAGTAGTGTTAACAGGGATGTTAAACCTCAATTAAACGAAACAGACAGACAGACAGACAGGGCAAAAAACTGTCCACGCTATCACTACCGGGAACATAAAAATGATGCCCCCAAAAACTACAAGAAGAAAAATCAAGTCCACTTTCCAAGAAACACATGTCAAACCCAAGCTTAACATTTGAATGAAATATGAAGACCTATTTCAAGAAAAATAATACTGAATAAAATGTGAAATCCTGCTTGTAAAAAAGTAATAGGAACTGCTCACAAATGGCTGTGGGAATGGCCCTTTCAACCCTGTAGACTTGTACAGACACCTATGTAAACAGTGCAGGTCCTGATGAGATGGCTCAGAATGAGCTATCTCATCAAGATCTACACTGTTTGCAATCCAGTTAATGATTTTGAATAAACCCCCTCTTTACAAGAATGGATGTGACCAAACTTATTTATGGACTAGTCTACTTCAGAAACTCTGGTGAAATGGTTAGCTTATAGCATTTAGCACCACTGTTCAAGGTCAACATGTAGACTGCTCCCACTGCTATTGTTCTGTTCCTCATTTGGTTCCCTGTTCTCATTGTCTGCATCTACGACTGTGCCCATGTTTAGTTCAAGCTGTATGCTCAACTTCATTCTCTTGGTACCATCTTCCTTGGAGTCATCACTGACGTCAAAAGCACGCTTTCTTTTATTCCTTGCAACTGATCCTGATGTTAAAGGTGGTTGTTTATGCATAGTTGTGATGCTCTCCTGTCCATAAGGTAATGATGTTGATGGCTCATTGGTTGAAACTGGCGATGGACACACAGGTGATGAGAATGATGAAAACTGACAAGCGCTGTAAGAGAGATTATTAATGTTGCCATGGATACCACTGTTGTTGCTAGGAGAACTACTTGCAGTGTTGCTATAGAAATCAGCTCTGCTGTCATGGAACCCAGCTGGTGACAACATCTTTCTTGGAAAAACCTGAGGGTAAGCTGGAGGCAAGAAAGTCTTCAGCATTATGGGAAATGTTGAAGCAGGAGTTGGCGATGAATATCTACACGGGCTGAAACTGACATCAGAGAATGTGGTGCTATGGTAACGGTTGTCCTTACTGCTAGTAGGAATGTGACTATGAAGATAGCTGGACTGGCTGTTCTTTGGTGTTGATGAAGGTCTTGTTTCTGGTGACGCACATGTACGTAGGTCCAACACTGCATTAAAGTCAACAGAGGGTGAATGCTGGATCTCAAAACTGAAACCAAAATACATTATACAGGGAAATTAAATACAGGCTATTAAGACAACCTAGAATTAAGACCAGTTATGCTTTTATAAGCATATTTAGAAGGTTACAGTTACATTTCCTTTATGTTTTCTGCATCCAGTGTTCCGGCCCCCGCCCATTTTTGGGGGCTTGAAGAAATAAATGGACTGCCTGATGCTTCATTGCAGAGCTGAAACCAACCATACACGAGTACTGCTAAACCGTTTTAGAGGATCTAAGCCTGCCCAGGTAAAGTGGTGTGAGTTGGACTGTCCCTATTTGTTTCATTGGGCGACAGAGCTTGAGATGCCATCTCAATGTGGGGTAAAAGAAATTTGAAGGAAACTACACCAAAATGACCTATACAGTGCTGACAGGGCCATTAAACCTCAAAACAAAGCATCCAGTGTTCTCCAGTGAAAGACCACCTTTGGGACTGTTCAAAAAGTGGTCTTAAAGACCACTTTTGAACAGTCCCAAATGTGGTCTTAATATAGGAATTGTACTGTATGTGAGCTTATCATGAGAAAACTTGTCTTTGGGGTTAAGCGACAAGGGCCCAGTTGTTCAAAGCATCGTTAGTTTACGAGCTTGTTAGTGGTCAATATATTAACTTTTCTGGCAAAATACCTTAAACTGGTATTTTTGCTGAAAAAATGTGAGCAGCTTTGGCATTTGCAAAAGCTGCTCACATTTTTTTCAGCAGAAATATCAGCATACTTGCCACATTTACCCATTTTGTACTGTAACCCGCCAAACAGGTACCCTGGCAAACAGTGCAGGCCAATATCAGACGCCGCAGAACGTGGCGTCTGATCAGGGCCTCCAATGCTTGCATAAAGTTCAGCCATTTTCCAATAAATTTTGAAGAAAACACAACCTGACATCCTTAAATTTTGAAATCGACTCCGGCTATATATAAGGCGGAAGATTCCATCTGGTACAAAAAGGGTTAAATAATCAATGTGTTATCGATAGTTAAACTAACACCATCGTTAGTTTGGAACAATTGGACCCAGGTTAAACACAAACCAGCCTGCTCAGCTACACAGACTAGGAAGATAGTGAAATTTTAGAAATAGAATCTAGAAGTATTCTACTATCCAAGTAGTGAACTCTATGGTGCTGAGTGTGTGTGAATTCGGGTTTAACGTCGCTTTCAACAATATCACGACAGTGTCTGGTGCTGCCTCACTGAAGTATCATGTCCCAGACACATTACATGATACCACACCCAGTCACATTATCCTGACACTGGGTCTTGCCCCCGCCCATAGGGGCATTAAGAAATATATGGGCTGCATGATGCTTCCACGCAGAGCTGAATCCGGCCCGCACACTAGCACAGGAAAACTGCTTAGAGGATCTAAGCCTGTCCAGGAACCGCGGTGCGAGGCGGACCGTCCATCAGAATAAACCCTATTGGTTTCATTGGGTGACAGGGCTTGAGATGTCATTTCATTTCAATGTCAGTTAAAAGTCCCACAAAATTGGAAGCGGCGTCTCCAAAATGACCTTTACAGTGTTGACGGGGACTTTAAATCTTAAATCAACCAACCAACCTGACACTGGGTCAACCAGTCCTAGCTCTACCCTGTAAATCTGAGTGCCAAGCATGGAACAGCTAATACCATTTTTAATGACTTTGGTATGTCGTGGCCCGGGATCGAACCCGTGACCTCCAGTTCCCCGGAACGGACACTCTACCAACTGAGCTATCGAGGCCGGTAATTGCAAAAGCAGGATTTTCTCATGAGTGCATGGGTGAATTATGTATATGGGGAAAGGCATTGTTTAAAATGGATTTGATTTTGGTTGACTTTGTTTGATTTGAGGTTTAACGTCCCCGTCAACACTGTAAAGGTCATTTTGGAGAGGTTGCTTCCAATTTTGTGGGACTTCTACCCAACATTGAGATGAAATGACATCTCAAGCCCTGCCGCCCAATGAAACCAATAGGGTTTATAAGCATGGACAGTCCAATTTGCACCGCTTTGCCTGGGCAGGCTTAGATCCTCTAAGCGGTTTACTAGTACTCGTGTGCGGGTCGGTTTCAGCTCTGGGTGGAAGCATTGTGCAGCCCATCTATTTCTTCAAGCCCCTATAGGCGGGGCTGCAAAATTGATTTGAAGAAATAGGAATAAAAGGGGGCTCTACTCTGAAAGGAAAGAATAAAACAGTAAAATTCCTATATTAAGACCACCTTTGTGACTGTTCAAAAGTGGTCTTTAATACCACTTTTGAACAGACCCAAAGGTGTATTCTGACCAGAGGACACTGTATGCAGTAAACACAAGGGACAATTAAAATTAAACTACTAAATAATCTTGTTAAAACAAAATCGGTCTTAATTTTAGGTGGTCTTAATAGCGGAATTTCACTGTAATTATTCTGGAAACAGATTTTCTTTAGCAGTCAGAGCAAATAGTAGCCATTGGAATCAAGACTATACATTTCACTCCTAGCAAGTGAGTGAGTGAGTGTTTGTGTTTTACGTCCCACCAACAGCTAAGGTCATACGGAGATGGGACCTCGGTTTGAAGACTCATCCGAAATCTCGAGAAGCCCGGGATCGATCCTGCGACTCCTGGTTTACAAGGCGAGTAGCGTAACCTTTGCACCATGGAGGCTTCGTGAACACCCTAATCACAACATAACACAGAACAATATGAACATAATAACTGATGTACAGAAATGACTGAATTTTGACGTCATAGACTGCATTCAAAGTATAATCTATTTACAGAAACTGAATTAACTGTCCATCTGCTTTTCAGGCAAACTTGTACCAAAATATCACTAATAAGTAATCATTTAAAATTTTAAATTTCTTGATTTAAACAATGTATTTTTTTTCCAAATACAAACATGTGCATGGATTTTTTTAAAAACAAACTGTACACAAATCTTAATGATGCTTCACTTTTTTCTGATTGTAAAAACTGGTTTTTGTTTGAGACTGTTAATCAGACATTTAAGATGACTGAAAAGCAATGAAAAATTAATCAAGTAGTGTATCATCTTTTAACCCTTTTTGTACCAAATGGAATCTTCCTCTTTATATATAGCCGGAGTCCATTTCTTAATTTAGGGGTGTCAGGTTGTGATATCTTCAAAATTGACTTGTAAAATGGCTGAACTTCCTGCAAATAGTGTAGGCCCTGATGAGACGCCACGTTCCGCGGCGTCTCATCTGGGCCTGCACTGATTGCCAAGGTACCCCTTTTGGGGTTTCCGGTACTAAATGGGATAACACATCATTCCTTTTGATAAACAAGAGTTTACTCATTTTGCCCAATTCTTGGAGAGATCAATATCAACAAATAATATGCCTCTAATACCTCTTTGGAACATAGATGCGAAAATACATTGCATTTGTATGAAAATTGCATTCCTAGAACCATTGAGTTATCATTAAGTCGGCATATAAGGACATGTATTTCATTTTTTGTATGTTTGTTAGAATTGGGGTTTTACATCCCCATCAACACTATTTTGGTCATTTTGAAGATGTTGCTTCCAACTTTGTGGGTCTTTTATCCAACATTGAGATGAAATGACATCTCAAGCCCTGCCGTCCAAACAAACCAAAAGGGTTTATATGTAGGGAAGGTCCAACTCCCACCACTTTGCCTGGGCAGGCTTTGGCCCTTTAAGCGGTTTACCAGTACGCATGTGCGGTCAGTTTCAGCTCTGCGTGGGAGCATCATGCAGCCCAATCTATTTCTCCCGCAGGAGCTTGAAGTCCTGTCAGAAATGTATGTCCAGACCCATACCGACTATCCTATACAGTGGGCCATCTCCTTCGGCTCGCTAAATAGGATAGTCGATTTGGGTTATTTTGACATGCATTTCTGAAAGAACTTTTCTCCAAGCCCTGATGGACAGGGCCCCACATATGGTTGTACCTGACCGAGGGCTTAACAGAAAGACTTTTTTAAGATTAGAATGTATGTCTAGTGAACTGTGAAAGGCAGCATATATATGTATACTTTACAACCATTTATCATATGACGTCGCGTCTGAGAGTGTAATAACGCCAGGCAATAAATTCGATATTCCACTAGTGGATTAAATATGCAAATTGGTTAGATACGCCCCATAACGTTACAGGGACGACATCCTTAACGACGTCGCGTTTTCTAATGGCGGAATATTGGCATTTTTGTAACCAAATCGCGGATAAAATGCGTTTTAAATGTCATATGGTAAATAAAATCTTGGTATCGTGCTCATGTATTATTGAATTTATTAAACTCGTTGACAAAATTGGATAAAATGCTCGGCAAAGCCTCGCATTTTATCCCTTTTCCTCAACTCGTTTAATAAATTCAATAATACATGAACACTCGTTCAAAGCCTCGCATTTTAACCCTTTTCCTCAACTCGTTTAATAAATTCAATAATACATGAACACTCATGTGAGATCCTCTATGACGACTGACAGCAAAAGCTTACTTTGCAGAAGTGTTTTCCCATTCAGCATCGCGTCTTCCATGCTGTTGAGTATCAGGTGGACTCAGCACGTGACATGAGCTTGTGAGCGATGGCAGGCGAGGGGTTCCAAATGGAAACAATGAACCTTTTCCATCTTCAGTATCAAAGATCTGTTTCCTCATCCACGTCACATGGTCTGTCTTTGACTCACGCTTGAACTTGGAACGTCGGTTCTGGAACCATATCTGGAGACAAACATGAAGGTATGAGTTTTAGACATTTCCCAGATTTTCTTTTGACTTACGCACCTAGGCTGGCTTTGAGTTACGCACCTTGGTCGGCCTCGGTAGCCCAGTCACTGGTAATCGGTACCTGCTGGACCGCCAGCATTGTTTTGTCGAGACTGATAATGGAATGTGATTCAAGAAGAGCAGTTGTCAGTTTCCGTCAAAACAATGTGCATTGTACATATTAACCGCTTATGTTTAAGCATGCCCTGTAAAAGTGTGGTTAAATAAGTGACCGGATCGGCACGAACCTTAATCGTGTTGACTGGACCATTAAACTTCAAAAACAAAACAAAACCCACCTATAGCCTTTCTGGAGTGTTGTATGTGAAGTTGGGAAAGGTCTTTGTGTAAGAAAGTCCTGTTTAACCCTTTTTGTACCAAATGGAATCTTCCTCCTTATATATAGGAGGAGTCCATTTAAAAAATTAGGGGTGTCAGGTTGTGATTTCTTCAAAATTTGTTTGGAAAATGGCTTAATTTTTTGTAAACAGTGTAGGCCCTGATCAGACGCCGCATTCTGCGGCGTCTGATCTGGGCCTGCACTGTTTGCCAGGGTACCCATTTTGGGGTTTCTGGTATACCATGTGGGTTAAGGACCGATTGTAGAAACTGAAGAACTGCAATGTAGTAAAGAAACAAAATCGTTTTTTTAAAGCAACAAATGCACTGCATTCTGTTGAAAGCAAAGCTAAATTTTGACCACATTGGCTCCAGCAATAACTGAAGGCTACAGATTTGTCTGTAACATTGCAATAAGATGTTTTGTTCTGGTTTACGACCCTTTCACGATTATTTCTCTTATTTCGAGCCGATCTTATATCAGACTGAATAACCAAGGATGGCTATTGGGACAGGATATTTTTGCGGACAGTTATAGCCGTTCAAAACGCAATGAGACGTGACTGCACTTTTAATTTTGGACTCGTCAATATTTTAGGTAAATCGCCTTTAATGGGTATTTTCACACTTGGCGATAGCTACCGTCCTATTCTTAATCTTATGTAACATAGAAGTATAGTCGAGAGGTTCTACTAACGCGTCTGCCAACATGGAGGTCTAGGGTTCAAGTCTTGGGGGAGGTTTTTATTTATGTATTATTACTTTTTCTTTTTTGCTTTTCCTAAACATTTTTCGTAAATGTGATCACGGGTTTACCGCGTAAATCATAAAATTGGGTCACACAAGATATTGGTTTGTTTGTTTGATTGGCGGTTTATCGTCCCCGACCATTTTGGAGACGTTGCTACCAATTCTGTGGGGTTCTACCCGACATTGAGATGACATCACAAAAACACGTCTTTATAATTTTTACATCACCAAACCCAACTTTCATGTGGAAAAACTTGGGTTTATAGAGGTAAACAATATTTTCTTTATACCTGCTCTATTAAATAGATTGTGGATACTCGTTAGAATTGCTTCGTCGAGGCGGTCTAACGAGTGCCCACAATCTATGTTTGGAACAAAAATAAGAAATAAATATTGTAAATTTTCATCAAAATTTTGCGTTCTTTTGGTAGTAAATATTTCCAATATTTTTGTATAGGCATGCTTTTGTAATGAAATGACATCTCAAACCCTGCCCTCCTAATGAAACCAAAAGGGGTTATATGAATGAACGGGCCAACTCACAACCCTTTGCCTGCCGGGCAGCATTAGATTTACTAAGCGATTTACCATTATTCGTGTGCGATCAATTTCAGCTGAGTTAAAAAGCATCGTGCAGCCCGATCTGTTTCTCAAAACCCCGATGGACGTGGGCCATCACACTAGATGTATATATTTGAAACGAGCGCAAGGGAATCGTTGTGGCTCGGATTCTAGTAAAATTATCAAAAATGTTACTAAGATGGATACCATCATGATATACTGTCAGTGAAGGTGAAGCTGCGTGTTTGAATGCTTTGTTGAAATGTATCTGAACATTATAAAATGAAATAAAATATACTTGTTTAAAATAAAAAGGGAACCAAAAGATAAGATATGAAAAATACAAATAAAGGAACTAACTATTAACACTAGAAAGTAAGCAAATAAAGATGAAAATTAAATAGAAAACAATAAAGAAAAAAATGTATGCCACTGGGACTCGAACCCTACTCGGCTAAAAGGTTCTAGTTTGACTCGCAGTGCTACGCATTACATGAAACCACTGAGCCAAGACGTTAACATAATGGCAATGTCAAAACATGTATCTATCTATCTAAAACCAAGTGTAAATGTTGTCCGAAACCTGCTTCCCCTAAAAAATGGAATAGTCTTGTCACGCTTAATCTTTGAACTCTCAAATGTCGTTGATGAACTATAGAATCGTGCAGTCGATGGCACGCCATCGCATATCCCCACGCTTCCGTTCGAGTTGATATGTTACACGAACATGCTCTGAAAACTCTGATTTTTGATCCCTGGGGCCAGCCCCCTGCCCCCCCCCCCCGGGGGGGGGAACAAAATTCCGAAAGAGTCATGCACTCCCTAGACCAAAGTTCTATCGGTTCCCAAGGTTTCGAGTTTCTATCTCTAGCGGTCAAAGAGAAGTTATCCGGTAATCGTAATGGAGTGGGTATGGTGTTTTTGTTGTTGTTTTTTACCTCTGGTGACCTCTACATTGACCCGAGGGATCAAATATTGATAATGTAGTCTACTCATCATAAGCCGTTCGATTTGATGTGTGTGTACACGACCATGTTCTGAAAACTTTTTGATACCTCCGCCCGCCCACCGGCCCCGATAGCTCAGTTGGTAGAGTGTCCGCTCCGGGGAACGGGAGGTCTCGGGTTCGATCCCGGGCCGCGACATACCAAAGTCGTTAAAAATGGTACTAGCTGCTCCTCGCTTGGCACTCAGTTTACGGGGTAGAGCTAGGACTGGTCGATCCAGTGTCAGGATAATGTGACTGGGTGTGGTATCATGTAATGTGTCTGGGACATGATACTTCAGTGAGGCAGCACTATAAACGTGAGCATTGAGCTCCCTGTCGCAACCAGACACCGTCGTGATATGACTGAAAAATTGTTGAAAGCGACGTTAAACCCGAATTCACACACACACACACACACACACCTCCGCCCGCCCAGGGGTGGGATCACAATTCCAAAAGTGTCATGCACTCGCCAGACCAAAGAACTGTCAGTTCCCAAGGTTTAAGGTTTCTATATCTAACGGTCTATGAGAAGTTATCCGGTAACCGTTATGGAGGGGGTATGTGGGGAGGTCTTGACCTCTAGTGACCTCCACATTGACACAAAGTTTGATTGCAATGCCATGCTATTGTCTACTTATCATGCCGTTCGATATGATATGTTACATGACCATTTTCTGAAAACTTTGATTTTTGACCCCCGGGGCCGGGCCCCGAGGGATGGGAACAAAATTCCGAAAGTGTCATGTACCCCACAGACTAAAGATCTATCAGTCCCCAAGGTTTCAAGTTTGTATCTCTAACGGTCTAAGAGGAGTTATCCGGTAAGACGGACAGGGGACGGATGTACGGACGGACGCAAGGCGAAAACGATTACAATATTCCCACTTTTTTCTTTAAAAACGTGACTGGTAAACTGACTGGCTAAAGATGATCTTAATAGTGTTAACTAGGCCATAACCTGTCCTCAGGGTTTAACCTGGCCTCAGGGTTATAAGCTGTTTCGTTCTCAACTCGCTTGAGTATGAAATTTATCATGCTCATAAACTTAAAATTCTGCTCATAAATTTAAAATGTCAACATACCATACCAGGACTATGAATGGCAGTAGAGGACAGCCATGAATTGTACATTGCAAAGGCACACGTGCGATGTGACGCATATTGAAAAGCTCTTTGAAACTGAGAAGCTCAAACTACCTTAAAGTTCTGTTTTATACGAGCCAAGCCATGAGAAAACCTGTTTTACCCGTATGCGAATAACATAGATGCATACCAGCCTGGTTGGATAGTACAATACTGAGTAGGGCGGTTCATGTCTCTCATCTGGCAGCAACCACGGAAGAAGAGGTTTGTGAACTAAAACAATCAAAGCACTGACAGCACTGGTGGTTCGATTGCCTCTAAGAGTAGGCTGGAAAAATGGTCCTGAGCAGGGACATAAGACCGTTTTGTCACAGGTTAACCCTAAAAATCCCGTACAGTAAGCATACTGCGTTCTGCGGCGTCTGATCTGGGTCTACACTGTTTGCCAAGCCCAACTCATGTTTCCAGTTCAGATTCTATACACAACACTGACCTAACACAGGGATAAGAATAGTGAGGTTTTTGTTACCTGGATTTCCTACAAATCCGTGCAAGTTAAAGGCATTTATTCTTGTAACAGTAGGACACACCGTGTGTCCATAATTGTTTTATTGCCCCTGTGGTATACTGTCTCTAGCAGATCAAAGGTGGCCCTAAATAGGATGATTAGTAGCTCTTGTTGAATACCCTGGCTGAGGCATTTAAGGGGAAGATCAATAATGTACACTCTAGTCAACAGTTAGTAAACTATTGATTTTCCCCAAGGAGACCCCTTACCTGTTGAAGACAGCGGACTTCTCTTCAGTCAGCACTGAGGGATAAATAATATTATGTAATCAAATGATAGTCCTCAATAATCGAGAATAAATGCCTTTAAGTGGACATTAGCACTAAAGAGCTTTTGTGCGTAGTAACTTTGAGTCCAATAACAAACAATCGCCCCAGAACTATCAACTACCGTACACTTACATGAATTCTCTCTACCCCGACTTCAAAGTCTGCCGCTAGCTGTTCCTGTGTCCGAGTGTCTGGGTAGTGGTTCTGGGCAAACGAATCCTCCAACTTCTTCAGCTGAAAGGGATAGGATCTATATCAAATAAAAGTTCTCATGACTCACCTGTATTGCAACCTCAGTAGGTTATAAAACTCGTTCATGCTCAACTCAACTAAGCATGAAAGTCCATGCATTTTTCTTGCTCAACAGCAAAGAATATGCTTTTCTGCTCATAAATTTTCATGATAAGACCAACAATTGTTGGCATTTTAAATTTTATGGACAGGACAAATTTTATGCTCAAGTGAGTTCAGTTAGCCCTCGCCCATCGGGGCTTGAATAAGTAGATGGGCTGCATGATGCTTCCACGCAGAGCTGAAACCGGCCCGCATACGAGTACTGGTAAACCGCTTAGAGGATCTAAGCCTTCCCAGGCAATGCGGTGTGAGTCGGCCCGTCCATGTTTATAAACCCTATTGGTTTCATTGGGCGGTCGGACTTGAGATGTCATTTCATCTCAATGCCGGGTAAAAGTGCCACAAAATTGGAAGCAACGTCTCCAAAATGACCCTTACAGTGTTGACGGGGACGTTAAACTTCAAATCAAACAAAGCAAACAAACAAGTGAGTTCAGCAGGTAGTTTAAATTGCTGTGTATCAGGTTACGGCCCATTTAACACTATTAAGGCCATGTTTAGCTAGTCAGCTTATCCTGGGTAGGTCTATATATAAGCAGCTCACCGGTACAGTGCATATTCTTTTGCTAGAAGACAACACCTGCCCTTATGTCCATAGAAAATATTTTATGATCAATCTCCAATGTTGCCGGACCGAGCACGGGTCTAACCCAAGACATATGGAGAGGCGGTTCTAACCAGGATCTATACCCTGTGTTTTGCGTACAGGGAAAAAATATCACAGATTTTCGTAAGAAAAAAGCCGTTTCGGAGATATGAAACAATGCAATATGTATATGTCACACGTAAGTGTTATTGTAGGTTGCACTACAGTAAATAATTGGTCTTTATGAAAGCTGCACTTGCTTTTGCACTTGCTTTGGGGAGAGCTTTCAGTACAGAATTGAATATTCTGCTGCTTCTGATTGGATTTGGTGCTAAGCCATTATTTTTCTGAGAAGTTTTATTGTTTATTAGAAGAAATATTAGTAGGTATTTGCTATTGTAAAATGCAGCTGATTTAAATTGAACCAGAAAATTGTGCTGACTGGCCACTGGAAATGCCTGGATTTATTCGCTGCGGTATGGGTTTGCTGACACTGGCTGCCAAAAAGGCTGAAATATGCCGCACAGCACCCATATTTTTTAGCTGTTTCTGGAAGGTAAATGGTCAGCCTGTCAAATTATATGCCTCATAATGGAAGCATTAGACTTGCTGAATTGTGGTAGAACATTGAATATGCCCCAATTTACATTGTGAGTAAGGGGATTTTTTTTACTGTAGTAGTATTATGGTGGTGCATCACGAAAACAAGCCTATATAATTTTGACCCCCTCGAACCCCACTTTTATATAGTAAAACTGGGGTCTGCAGGGGTGAACCTTATTTTTCTTATTTCTGCTCTAAAATATAGATTTTGGGTACTCGTTAGAACCGCCTCATGGAGGCGGTTCTAACAAGTACCAACAATCTATATTTTGAGCAGCAATAAGAAAAATATCACAATTTTTCATCTTAAATTTTTCATTTTTTTCAGCGATAAAGGTTGCAATGTATTTGTATAGGCGTGTTTTCGTAATGGATGGCATATTTAGTTTAGCTGCACAATGATGTACGAAGATACGTGCGCCCCAGCCCGGGGCTTGGCGAAACAGATTGGGCTACATGGTGCTTCCGCGCAGAGCTGATACCAGCCGAGCTTGAGTATTGGTAAACCGCTTACAAGGTTAAGCCTGCCCAGGAAAAGTGGTGCGAGTCGGACCGTTCCTTAAAACCTAGCGCCTTTTGTGAGGAGATGCCCTGTCATCTCGATGTCAGGTAAAAGTCTTACAAAATCGGAAGCAGCGTCTCCAAAATGACATAAACAGTGTTGACGGGGTATAAAAATCTCGATACAAACAAATAAGGAAACAGTTGCATGCTCTCGACTAAATTGAAAATTCTGGTGGCGTGGGCATTCATTCTATTTAGGGTATTCTAGTTTACCCCAAAACCATGGTAAAATTTAAAGAAAAACAGGGTGGATGCAAGTAAGTTCTACTTATCACTGTCTATTGTCAGAACTCAGGGATCGCCATATGAGTGCTGTTACGCCAAGATCCGCCGGCCTTGGTAGCTCTGTCGGGTGCGCATCGGACTAGTGATCAGGAGTACGCGGGTTCGATTCCTGCCGGGGTCGGCAAAATTCTTTCGTGGAGATTCATCATGAAATCTTTCCTACGGTCAGTCTCTCCTTTCCGCTGATTCAAAAAGGGCAGTTGTCAGTTTCTGGCGGAAGATTATGCACTTTACTGGTTAACCGCTTACGTATAAGCCTGCCCAGGAAAAGCGTGGCGGCTCAAAAATGACCTAAAATAGTGTTGACTGGGTCAACTCCAACACAGATAATCTACAAGATCCGTCTTCGGGGTTTGCGACCATAAGTCATAACTCACATAGACTAGCAAGTACAGTAGAAATCCGATGGCTCGAACACCGATGGCTCGTTTACCCTGGCTGAGTCGAACCTGTTTTCGAATCCCTAGGGAAATCCTCTGCATAAAAAATGGTGGGGGATAATTTAGGAGATTTTAGCCTTTATCTTGCAAATGCATGCTGTGTGCACTCATTAGAATCGCCTCGATGAGGCGATTCTAATGAGTACACACAGCATAGATTTTCATTATAGAACACTGAAAAGATGTCCAAAAGTATCTTGTTAGGCCTCCAGACGGTAACCCTTAGTGACTCGAACTACCCCTGTTTCGAACAGATTTTCGAGGTCCCAAAGGTGTTCGAGCCATTGAAGTTTGACTGTGTAAAAATCTTATATAATATGACGTCGCATCTGAGAGTGTAATAATGCCATGTAATAAATCCGATAATACACTAGTGGATCAAATATGCAAATTAGTTAGATACGCTCCGTAACGTTACGCTCGTACATGTACGACGTCCTTAACGACGTCGCGTTTACTTTTGGCGAAACAATGGCATTTAAAAAAAAATGGTGAATAAAATGCGTTTTAAATGGCATATGATTAATAGAATCTTGCATTCGAGCTCATGCATTACTGAATTTATTAAACTCGTTGAGGAAAATGGATAAAATGCTCGACGAAGCCTCGCATTTTATCCTTTTACCTCAACTCGTTTAATGAATTCAATAATACAGTAAAACCTGTCTTATTGGCCACTTCTTTTAAGCAAGCAACCTGTCTTGAGCAAGCAGACTTTCAGATCCCGAAAAAGTAAAATGTATTAAAATTCACCTCTGTCTTAAGCAAGCACTTTTTGATTATCCCATAAGTGCTTGCTTAATACATGTTGGACTGTACATGAACAATCATGTAAGATCTTCTGTAGACGCAACAAGTTATCTTGACGTAATGAGACTGATTTTTGTTTGTTTGATTTGAGGTTTAACGTCCCCGTCAACACTGTATAGATCATTTTGGAGACGTTGCTTCCAATTTTTCGGGACTTTTACCCGACATTGAGATGAAACGAAATCTCAAGCCCTGCCGCCCAATGAAACCAATAGGGTTTATATGCATGGACGGTCCAACTCGCACCACTTTTCCTGGGCATGCTTAGAACGTCTAAGTGGTTTACCAGTACTCACGTACGGTTGGTTTCAGCTCTGCGTGGAAGCATCATGCAGCCCATCTATTTCTTCAAGCCCCGATGGGCGGGGGCGGATCACGCGACTGACAAGATATGATAATGGTAAAAGGCTGTGTCCACGCACACGATCAATCTCTGTCGATTTCGACATGTCGTATATAAACATTATCGTCAAATTAAACTCAGGTATCCGTATCTATCAAAATGTCGAATTCAACTGTTCCATATCGATTTTGTGGAAAAATCTTATATTTTTTATTTACTTCTTTTCAATTACAGATATATAACAAGAATATAACATATAAGAAAAGATCAACAGGATTTGAAAACAAGCAAGGTTGCTTATAATAATCATCTGCTGGAAAAAAATCTTGAATAATCTGTTTTCGAATTCAACAAGACGGTGTGAAGCTAAATCAATGTTTCCTCTGCATGGCTACGACCAGCGAATGCCCTGGTCACCAGGCATTTCCTGTTCACTTTTATGGTAAGTTATCCGTTTTCACGGGCTTGCTCATTTGGCAGCCCTGCAGCGACATTTCTTAACATTGTTTAACCCTTATCTTGGTGTTCACGACAACCCCTATCTTTGCAAACAGTGTAGATCCAGATCAGATGGCTTCTGAAGAAGCCATCTGATCAGGATCTACACTTTTTGACATTCAGTTTATGCATTTGTAGGAATAAATTACATCAAGTAATCTGATTGCTTCAAAGTCAGAGATGGGTGTGGCTAAAATGAATATTCAACAAGAGAAGGGTCAAGTTAACAAAAGTTGTGTTTCTAGTCGATTAGTTTGTCTCTCTTTCTGTTATATTATGTCCATGTAACGAATATCTTTGTATATCCCACGTTGTATAAAAGAAAAATGGAGATTCTAATAAGGGTGTACATTATCTTCCCTTTTTCCATAAATTGTTGAAACGACAATCTATGTTTGAAGCAGAAATAAGGAATTCACATGTTTTCATAGGAAAAAAAATAGTCAGATGGAGAAATAGATTGGGCTGCAAGGTGCTTCCACGCAGAACTGAAACCGACCGCACATGAGTACTGGTAAACCGCTTAGAAGGTCCAAGCCTGCCCAGGCAAAGTGTTGCGAGTCGGACTGCCCTATTGGTTTCATTAGGCGGCAGGGCTTGAGATGTCATTTCATCTCCATGTCGGGTAAAAGTTCCAAAAAACTAAAAGAAACGTCTCCAAAATGACCTAGTGTTGACGGGGACATTAAACCTCAATTCAAACAAAACAAATCATTTGAATAATGTCAAGAGCAGGAATGTAGCGTCTTTACATACATGTATTTCTGTTTCATGATCACATGCGGTCTTTGATAAGCAATGGATAACGTCGTGTAATAAAAATAGCCATCGGAAGAGATGGCAAATCCCCCGACCAAAAGCCAATATGGCCTTCAGAAGATTGTTCACCAATAGAAAGTGCACCAGAATTAAACCAGCAATATATCACAAAAGTATTGCAGTTATGGCCATCACAAGATTATACTGTCAGGGGAGATAACTAAAAAACCAGGGCACTCAGAAATGTGGTTCTTGCCCATGACAGGCCTGCTTAAGCTCATGTATTTCTGTACAAAGTACCATCAATATGTCTCAAAAGGTATTGGAGATATGGTGATCACAAGCTGGTCATACTGTTATATTGGAAGGGTAGATAACTCAAATACCACAGCACCAACACTTGTGGTTCTTGCACATGACATCCCTTCTGTACCTTGTATACAATTGTGCCAAGTTCCTTCAATATATCTCAAAGGGTGTTGGAGTTACGGCCATCACAAGGTTATATTGCCAGGGGAGATAACCAAAAAACCAAAGCACCCAGAGTTGTAATTCTTGAGCATGACACACCTGCTTAACCTCATGTACATCTGCATCAAGTACCACAAATATGTCTCAAAGGGTATTGGAGGTAGGATGATCACAAGGTTGTCATACTGTTATATTGGAAGGGGAGATAACTCAAATATCATGGCACCCAGAGTTGTGGTTCTTAGGCATGAAGCGCCGTCTCAACGTTGTATACAATTGTGCCAAGTAGCATCAATATATCTCAAAGGGTATTGGAGTTATGGCCATCACAAAGTAGTCATACTATTTAATTAAAAGGGGAGATAACTAAAAAAGTATAGCATCCAGAGTTCTGGTTCTTGCGCATGACACGCCGTCTCAGCCTTGTGAACAACTGTGCCAGGTACCATCAATATATCTCAAAAGGGTATTAGAGCAATGGCCATCACAAAGTAGTCATGCTATTTTATTAAAAGGGGAGGTAACTAAAACAGTATGGTATCCAGAGTTCTGGTTCTTGCGCTTGACACGCCGTCTCAGCCTTGTGAACAATTGTGCCAAGAACCATCAATGAATCTCAAAGGGTATAGGAGTTATGGCCATCACAAGGTTGTCACTCAATTTTATTGGAAGGGGAGATAACTCCAAAACCATGGCAACCAGAGTTGTGGTTCTTGTGCATGACACGCCGTCTCAGCCTTGTGAACAACTGTGCCAGGTACCATCAATATATCTCAAAGGGTATTGGAGTTATGGCCATCACAAAGTAGTCATTCTATTTTATTAAAAGGGGAGAAAAAAGTATGGTATCCAGAGTTCTGGTTCTTGCGCATGACACGCCATCTCGGCCTTGTGAACAATTGTGCCAATAACCATCAATGAATCTCAAAGGGTATAGGAGTTATGGCCATCACAAGGTTGCGTCTACGGACGGACGGACGGACGGACGGACGGACAGACGGACGGACGCCAGGCTGATCGCTATATCCCCCGAACCTATTCGGTCGGGGGATAAAAATCACATGACCACACGTGTAATAACACTTTTGTGTGATTAAGTAACGTCATGAATACGTCCATGTCAACCATTCATTTTTTGTGGAGAATTTGTCAAATTTAAAGGCGATAAAATCCAATTTAAAGTGGTCATATGGTAAACAGAATCTTACACTCGTGACCATTTCATATGAAATTTATGAAACTCGCCGAAGGCTCGTTTCATACATTACATATGAAATGACCACGAGTGTAAGATCCTCTATTTGTAATATAACGTCGCTTGTATTCAGTGGATAACGTCACATCATAACAGTGTTATGAGCACACGTATACTAATGATAAGATTACTGGTGTGTAACGTCGTGACGCCACCCGTGACAGTCCTATATTAGCAAAGCCTTATGTAAACCTATAGAAAACAATGTAGTTCATACTTCCATGAACGCACAGAGCCAAAATGTCACGATTTTCAGTGACATCAAGTGATGTCAGTCTAAACCATGATTCTCTATGATCTGATTGGGCGTTGGCGACGTCAGCGCTGTTCCGCTCTTTGTAGAAAAACAGCGTGTAAATGTTTTCAGCTTTAAAAGTTTGCCCTATAAGTATTTTTTTTTCGCCCATTGCAGTGATGAGGAGCAAAGAATGTAAATATAAGAAATGAACTCAATTTTTCTGCTGTTCATGTGTGTGTGTGTTGAAGTTTACGTCCCACCAACAGTTAAAATCATATGGAGACGGGACCTCGGTTTAAAGACTCATCCGAAAGTTTGGAGAAGTCCGGAATCGAACTCAAGACCCCTGGTTTACAAGGTGAGTAGCTTTACCACTATACCACGGAGGCTTCTCTTCAGTTCATGACAGTATGAACCACAGCGAGTTGCTAGTGAAGTCTAGAAGGGGTTTAACTTTGCCGGCGACCCGCTGCGTTCATACTTTCATGAACAGCAGAAAATAAAATTCATTTTTAAATGTTTTCTATTGAAATACTTACAAACAACCTGGCAATAAAATCCAAATTAAAACGTTTATATGATTAACCGGCTCTTATACTGGTGGTCATTTTATATAGAGACCGTTACATGAGTGTTCATGTTAAACGAGTTGAGGAAAGGGATAAAATGCGAGGCCTCGCCAAGCATTTTATCCCCTTTTCTCAACGAGTTTATTAAATAATATTACGTGAGCACCAATGCAAAATTCTATTTATCATATGGCATTTAAAACGCATTTTATTCATGATTTAAAAAAAAAATGTCAATATTCGGCCATAAGTAAACGCGACGTCGTGAAGGACGTATCTAACTAATTTGCATATTTAATCCACCAGTGATTACTGAGTTTATTATATGGCGTTAATACATTCTCAGACGCGACGTCATATGGTAAATGAAACGTATGTAACTCATCCGTGGCTCGTTTCAGAGATGACATATGAAATGACCACGAGTGTAAGATCCTCTATACGTAAGCTATGTAAACTCACGTAGAAATCTCGCGAAGGTTTATTACGTGCGGTCCACTAGAACACAATTTCTGTAGAAGTCATTACCAGTTTCTGTGGAGAAAACATGAAAAACGGTATCATTTGATACCCAGCAGGCACTAAACGTAGGATCAAAGTTGCAACAACGTTGAAAACGTTGTTTTAACGTCGATTCAACGTTTAGTGTCAGCTGGGAAGAATCTCCATCCCGTGTCCATTTCATATAAAATTCATGAAATTCGCCGAAGGCTCAATTCAAATGGCCACGAGCGTGAAATACTCTACAGGATGAAACTCGCCGAAGGTTCGTTTCATCAATTTTATATGAAATGATCACGAGTGTGAGATCCTCTATATATGGTAAGAAACTCGCCGAAGGCTCGGTTCAAAAATTTCATTTGAAATGATCCTCTGTAACTCACATGGGTGTGTGATCGTAATGGCTCTGAACAAGTAGCATGGCTGTGATTTTGTAACACCTTTGCCCTACCTGGTCTTTTGTATATCTCATTCGTCTTCGTCTGACAATGTCCGCTCTGACAGTGGTGTCTTTTGTTGCCATAGTTTCTGAGTACGTGGCCAAGTATCTGGTAATCTGAAATTAATACATGCTAACATGCAAATGCTTGATATGGGATCCAATAACACATAATGAAAATACGACGTAATATGCAAAAGATGGTCCATTTAGAGTATAGAGAGCCGTTTCTTTCCATGTTTTAGGGTCCACTCTTAAAGGAAAGATTTTTTCCCACTTGGGAGCAATTTCGTTTCTTTGAGAGAAGCCCGACTTTTAAACAAAAGGCCAATAGGCCACAATGCTTACCAGAGCACAGGTTGTCACTACCCACTGGCAGCTATGTATTTTAACATGATAAGATTATAATCTATCGAGTATAAAGTCTCCCAAACAAACCCCATACCCAAATGAACACCCATGTGGACCCTGCATCTGAAATATTAGGCCTTTTACTTATGAAGTGGAGGGGTGGAGCATGAACCCAACGGCCCCGACGGACCACAGAAAAGCCCAAGTTTGTTGTTACTGAATGTGTATTATCATAAGGTACAAGAATATATATAGTTTAGGAGTGGGAATCTGAGCGGGTTCTGGGATAAGAGGCATTTTGATGAACTGGAGGGGAGATGAATGGCCCCTGCGGATCCACTGGGTTGGTGTGACTAAATTAGTGTGACTGGGTTGGTGCGGACCCGAGTTGGTGTGACTAAATACGTCTTATGATAAGGAACAAGAATATAAGAATATACATGTATATGATTAAGGGATGGGGACCTGAATTGCTATGACATATATCGCCTTGTATGAAGTTGGGGGGGGGGGGGGGGGGGCAACAGACCCCGGGAGTACCTAGGTTATCATAAGGAACAACAGCACCTATGGTTTAGGGGTGGGGATCTGAATGGTTTCTGAAATACATGGCCTTAAATGAAGTGCAGGGGTTGGGGCATGGCCCCAGAGCACCCTGGGAGACTCCCATATAAACGACGGAAAACTGCCTATCCTATAAGCTTCACCTGGTGAGCTATAAAGACATCCTATAAGAGTAAAGGCCTAGATAGTTCTGTTCTGGCCCCTGGGATGTGAGTATTATATTACCACATGACGTCGTTGATAAGCAGTGGATAACGTCGTATAATAAAAATCGTATGACCACACGTGTAATAACACTTTGGTGGGATTAAGTAACACCATGACGACGTCCATGTCAGCCATGCATATTTAGTGGAAAAAAGAGTCAAATTTAAAGGCGATAAACTCCAGTTTAAAGTGGTCATATGATAATCATAATCTTACACTCGTGGTCATTTCATATGGAATTTATGAATCTCGCCGAAGGCTCGTTTAATAAATTTCATATGAAATGACCACGAGTGTAAGATCCTCTATTTATCATATGCCGTCGCGTCTGAGAATGTAATAAGGTCATGCATTAAATTCGATAATGTTTTAAATGTTATATGATAAATAGAATCTTGCATTCGAGCTCATGTATTATTGAATTTATTAAACTCGTTGCAGAAAAGCGATAAAAGGCTCGGAAAAGCCTCGCATTTTATCCCTTTTCCTCAACCCGTTTAATAAATTCAATAATACATGAACACTCATGTAAGATCCTCTATGTATATGTATACATTAAAACTTCATTGGCTCGAACACCGATGGGTCGTTTACCACAGCTGTTTTAGCCCCCGCCCATCAGAATTTAGAGAAATAGATTGAGCTGTATGATGCTTCCACGCAGAGCTGAAACCGACCTCACATGAGTACTGGTAAACCGCTTAGAAGGTCTAAGCCGGTGCGAGTCAGACCGCCCATGTATATAAACCCTATTAGTTTCTTTGGGCGGTAGAGGTTGAGGTGTTATTTCATCTCAATGTCAGGTAAAAGTCTCACAAAATTGGAAGCGACGCCTCCAAAATGACCCCAAGTGTTGACGGGAACGTTAAACCTCTGCTCCATTGTTCGATCCATTGAAGTTCGACTGTACAACGGAGGGGCGTGTGTTCTGGAGTCAATTGTTCAAAACTTACGACGTCGTTAGTTAACGAATCGTTAAAACTTTGATCATTTAATATGGCAAATATACTTGTATTTTTGCCGTAAAAATGTCAGTAGCTTTTTGCAGCTACTCACATTTTTTCTGCAAAAATAGCAAAATTTTAGATATTGTACTTGCTAGAACAGTTAACAACTTGACCGCTAACAAGTTTGATAAGTTAACGATGGCCAAGATGTTTTACCCATTACGGCGCTACCAAAGTCTTGGAAAAATAATGGCGTTCAACATGGTGTCAGAAATGACATATTATTAGGTGAACATTGCGACATCTGTATTATTGATTTCGGGTGATCATTAGAGCCGCCTCATTGAAGCGGCTCTAATGAGCACACACAATCCATGTTTTTGAGCAAAAAGGCAAATATTGTGTACCAATATAAACCCCAGTTTTCTTTATATGGGCCCCGTCAAGCGATTTTGGTACTTATCGGCCTATGCGAGCAGCGAAGGTTCAGGCGAGCCTGCGCATCCGCGCAGTCTCGGCAGAACTACGCTGCTCGCTCATACAAGCAGTGAATCAAGAGGAACCTTCAGACAGAAAGCCTTATCCCTGGCCCCTCTGAATGGCTGGGCATGCGCAGTTAAAATTTGTCATGACGGAATGCTCGAAGACACAAATTCGCTTGGCGGGGCTCAATTATAAAGTAGGGTTTAGAGGGGTCTTCGGTACACCGACTTGTTACCGTGATTGTCCCAAACAAATCGCCCAGCAGACGGCTTTCTATTTTTGTGTTTTATTGATACGCATGACTTGACATTTCATGTTAATCGGTTGCTAGCAGCTACCAATCATTATGTTCTATGAAAAGAAAAAAGTGGTTTCGACATGTTGGCTAATTTATTCTTCTAAGGGTAATTAACCGATTGACGCTTATGACCCAAAAGAGGGTTGACGCGTCGTTAAACACGAAGTCATCATCATCATTGTAAGGGTTTCTGTTTCGCTTAAAGGGTTCTTTCAACCCTGAAGATGCCATTCATAACAATTGTCGTCTGCTTATAATGTCTGCCGTTTATTGTAAAAGTCATTGTTGTGAACAGTTTGGACACAGATCCGACTGCTCCTGCAGGAGGCCCACACTGTTTGCCTGCATGCCACAGAGCTGAAACTGACCACAAATGCACGAGTACTGGTAAACCGCTTAGAAGTACGAAGCCTTCTCAGGCAAAGCGGTGTGAGTCAGACCGTCCAGTGCATATAAACCTTCTGGTTTCATTGGCTGGTAGGGCTTGAAATGTCATTTCACCTCAATGTCGGGTAAAAATCCCAACAAAATTGGAAACAACGTCTCGAAAATGACCTAAATAGTGTTGATGGGGGCGTTAAACCGCAATTCAAGCAAACAAACAAAAGCATGCATAAATGTTTGAACAGTTCAGTTGCAAGAAAGCGAAGCATGCGACACAAAAAGGCAACATTTTGCAGAAGCAGTTAATCACTTAAGTTTTTGATGCGTTTTTGTTTGATTTGAGGTTCAACGTCCCCATCAACACTATTTATGTCATTTACGAGACGCTGCTTCCAATTTGTGGGACTTTTACCCGACACTGAGATGAACCCGGCCACCAAATGTATATACATGGGCGGTCCGACTTGTACCATTTTCCTGGGCATATGCAGACTCAGACCTTCTATATAAGCGGTTTGCCAGTACTCATGTGCGGCCTTCAGCCCAGCGTGAAAGCATCATGTAGCCCAGTCTATTTCTCTAAGCTCCGGTGGGCGGAGCCCCAACTTTTGTGAGGTCACTACTGATTTTGTTTGTTTGATTTGAGGTTTAACGTCCACGTCAACACAATATAGGTCATTTTGGAGACGTTGCTTCCAATTTTGTGGGACTTTTACCAGATATTGAGATGAAATGACATCTCAAGCCCTGTCGCCCAATGAAACCATTAGGGTTTATAAGCATGGACGGTCTGACTCGCACCGCTTTGCCTGGGCAGGCTTAGATCCTCTAAGCGGTTTACCAGTATTCTTGTGCGGTCGGTTTCAGCTCTGCGTGGAAGCATCGTGCAGCCCATCTATTTCTTCAAGCCCCGACGGGCGGGGGCCATTTGAGGTACTGCTTGCCTTCGCAGTCAAATGGAGAATAGTAAAAACTCTTCCTTGACATTTCATGTTAATCGTCTGCCAGCAGCTGCCAATCATTATGTTGGCATTATATGAAAAGCGCAATTATACAACTGATGTTTACCTGGCTCCGAAGTTATAAAACTTTTTTCATGCTCAACTCACTTGAACATGAAATTTCTCCTACTTATAATGGCATTTTTAAAATTTATAAGAAGTACAAATAGCATTCTGTGCTGATCTGAGCAGAAAAAATGCCTGATTTGTGTGTTTTTGATTAGTCCTCATGCAGCATTACACATTCCATACTTAGCTGAGCCTGTTGAGCATGAAAAGAGTTTTATTATCTCGGGGTCTAACTACATTATTTTGCTACTGACAAGTTAAGTTAAACCGCGCGCACAGATTAAAAATAAACAGAGCACAATAGATGTTTTGTTTGTTTGATTTGAGGTTTAACGTCCCCGTCAATACTGTAGAGGTCATTTTGGAGACGTTGCTTCCAATTTTGTGGGACTTTAACCCGACCTTGAGATGAAATGACAGCTCAAGCCCTATCGCCCAATGAAACCAATAGGGTTTATAAGCATGGACGGACCGACTCGCACCACATTGCCTGGGCAGGCTTAGATCCTCTAAGCGGGTTACCAGTACTCGTGTGTGGGTCGGTTTCAGGCCTGCGTGGAAGCATCATGCAGCCCATCTATTTCTTCGAGCACAGATGGACGGGGGCTTACAAAATGGATGTAATGGTCCCGCAAGTGCCTGGGTGTGTTTTTCATATATGACCCGTCAGGGAAAAAGGGACCTTATGGGTGCCTGAACGCGCTAACTTTTTAACCAAACCAGATACACGCACCATTCATATCATCGTAGACTGAATTTTTATGGCGACTTGTTATCAAACCATAACAAGAGGACCATGATGGTCCTATTTCGCTCACCTGAGTTAAGATATGTACATGCGTGTTCCAGGGTGGGGCAATGTTTGGGCCCAACTCTGTGATTTGAAAAATCTTGGTAGACCCCGGCGCTGGGGTATATTTAGCCCCAGGGCTATAATTTGAACAATCTTAAAAGAGGTTCACTAGGTGAAGCTTCATACCACATATCAAAGACCTGGGCCTTCTGATATCAGACAAGAAGATTTTTTAAGGTTTTCCCTATATAAGCCTATGTAAAACCAGTGGGCCCTGTGGCAGGGGCATTTTTGGCCCCGGGGGTACAATTTGAATAATCTTGGTAGAGGTCCACTAGATGAAGCTTCATACCAAATATCAAAGACCTGGGCCCTACAGTTTCAGAGAAGAAGATTTTTAAAGGATTTCCCTATACAAGCCCATGTATTTAACTGGTTGGCCCCAGTGCGGTCGTTTGAAGATTTTTTTTCTATTTTTAGCCCTGGTGGCCATCTTGTTTATCAGAGTGGAATGATTTTAACTATTTTGGTGGGCAGTCACCTGGGCAACATTCCTGTAAAGTTTGAAGCCAATTTACAATGTTTGTTTCTATTTTTAGCTCTGGTGGCCAGAGCAGAATCATTTTAGCTAATATGGTAGAGGGTCAACGACATAATATTCCTGTGAAGTTTGAATCAAATTGGCCCAAGGGATAAGGAGGAATTGTCGTTTGAAGAATTTTTCTTTTTTTAGCTCTGGCGGCCATCTTTTAGTCAGAGTGGAACAATTTTAGCTATTTTGGTAGGGAGTCAACGACATACTATTCCTGTGAAGTTTGAATCAAATTTACCCAAGGGGTAAGGAGGAGTTGTCGTTTGAAGATTTTTTCTATTTTTAGCTCTGGCGGCCATCTTGTTCGCCGCGTTGAACGATTTTAGCTATTTTGGTAGGGAGTCACCTAACTAACATTCCTGTGAAGTTAGAATCAAATTGGCCCAAGGGTTGAGGAGGAGTTCGCGTTTTCACGTAAATTTACAAAGTTTTTCTGTTTTTAGCTATGGCGGCCATTTTGCTCATCAGAGCGAATACGTTTTAGCTATTTTGGTAGTGGGTCATCTAAGCAACATTCCTATGACTTTTGAATGAAATTGGCCCAATGGTAAAGGAGGAGTAGTCGTTTGAAGCATTTTACTATTTTTAGCTCTGGCGGCCATCTTGTTAGTCAGAGCGGAATGATTTTAGCTATTTCTTTAGGGAGTCACCTACATAACATTCCTGTGAAGTTTGAATCAAATTGGCCCAAGGGTTAATATGGAGTTCGTGTTTGAAGCAAATTTACGATGTTTTTCTATTTTTTGCTATGGCGGCCATTTTGCTCATCAGAGCAGACTCTTTTCAGCTATTTTGGTAGATGGTCACCTAAGCAACATTCCTATGAAGTTTGAATAAAATTGGCCCAAGTGTACAGGAGGAATTGTCGTTTAAAAGATTTTTTTTTCTATTTTTAGCTCTGGCGGCCATCTTGTTTGTCAGAGCACAACAATTTTAGCTATTTTGGTAGGGAGTCATTTGGGCAACATTCCTGTGAAGTTTGAATCGAATTGGCCCAAGGGTTGAGGAGGAGTTTGTGTTTGAAGCAAATTTACGATGTTTTTCTATTTTTAGCTATGGCGGCAATTTTGCTCATCAGAGCAATACCATTTTAGCTATTTTAGTAGAGAGTCACCTAAGCAACATTCCTATGAAGTTTGAATTAATTTGGCCCAAGGGTACAGGAGGAGTTGTCGTTTAAAGAATTTTCTATTTTTAGCTCTGGCGGCCATTTTGTTCACCGGAGCGGAAACATTTTAGCTATTTTGGTAGAGGGTCACCTAAGCAACATTCCTATAAAGTTTGAATGAAATTGGCGTTAAGGTACAGGAGTAGTTGTCGTTTAAAGATTTTTCTATTTTTAGCTCTGGTGGCCATCTTGTTCAGCGGAGCGGAACAATTTTAGCTATTTTTGTAGAGGGTCACCTCAGCAATATTCCTATAAAGTTTTATTGAAATTGGCTCAAGGGTTTAGGATGAGTTAGCATTAAAAGCAAAGTGTTGACGCCGCACGACACACGATGCACGACGCATGATGGACGACGGACATTGACCGATCACAATAGCTCACCATGAGCACTTTGTGCTCAGGTGAGCTAAAAACCAAAGGGCCCCGGGCGGGGGCATTTGTAGCCTGAGGGCTATAATTTGTTCAATCTTGGTAGAGGTCCACTTGATGAAGCTCCATACCAAATATCAAAGACATGGCCTTGCAGTTTCAGAGAAGAAGATTTTTTTAAAGATTTCCCTATATAAGTCTATGTAAAACCAAAGGGTCTCGGGGCTGGGGCATTTTTGGCCCCAGGGCTATAATTTGAAAATCTTGATAGAGGTCCACTAGATGAAATTTCACACCAAATATAAAAGACCTAGGCCTTGTGGTTTCATAGAAGATTTTTCAAGATTCTCCCTATATAAGTCTATGTAAAACCAAAGGGCCCTGGGGCAGGGGAATTTTTGGCCCCAGCACTATTATTCGAACATTCTTGGTAGGGGTCCACTAGATGAAGTTTCATACCAAATAGCAAAGACCTGGGCCTTGACGTTTCAGAGAAGAAGATTTTTAAAGATTTTCCCTATATAAGCCAATGTAAAACCAAAGGGACCCGGGGCGGAGGCATTTTTGGCCCCAGCACTATAATTTGAACAATCTTGGTAGGGGTCCACTAGATGAAGCCTCGTACCAAATATCAAAGACCTGGGCCTTGCGGTTTCAGAGAAGAAGATTTTTAAAGATTTTCCCTGTATATGCCCATGTAAAACCAAAGGGCTCCGGGGTGGGGGCATTTTTGGCCCCAGCACTATAATTTGAACAATCTTGGTAGGGGTCCACTAGATGAAGCTCCATATCAAATATCAAAGACCTGGGCCTTGACGTTTCAGAGAAGAAGATTTTTAAAGATTTTCCCTATATAAACCCATGTAAAACCAAAGGGCCCCGGGGTGGAGGCACTTTTGGCCCCACCACTATAATTTGAACAACCTTGGTAGGGGTCCACTAGATGAAGTTTCATATCAAATATCAAAGACCTGGGCCTTGCGGTTTCAGAGAAAAAGATTTTTAAAGATTTTCCCTGTATAAGCCCATGTAAAACCAAAGGGCCCCGGGGTGGGGGCATTTTTGGCCCTAGCACTATAATTTGAACAATCTTGGTAGTGGTCCACTAGATGAAGCTTCATACCAAATATCAAAGACCTAGGCCTTGCGGTTTTAGAGAAGAAGATCTTTGAAGATTTTCCCTATATAAGCCCTTGTAAAACCAAAGGGCCCCGGGGCGGGGGCATTTTTGGCCCCAGCACTATAATTTGAACAATCTTGGTAGGGGTCCATTAGATGAAGCTACATACCAAATATCAAAGACCTGGGCTTTGCAGTTTCAGAGAAGAAGATTTTTAAAGTTGTCGGTGAAAAAAATCTATTTTTGGCTCCTGTGACCTATATGTGCAACGGACCGGGACCATTTGAACAACTTTGAAAGGGATCCACCTAAGGATCATTCCTGTGAAGTTTGGTTAAAATCTGATCAGTGGTTTAGGAGGAGATGTCGTTTGAAGAAATTGTTTACGCACGGATAACAGACAAAAAGTGATCCTAATATAAAACACAAGAGGGCCCAGAGGGCCCTGGTTCGCTCACCTGATCCAATGTATAACAAGTGGGCCCCGGGCAGTGTCAATTTTGGCCCCAGGGCTATAATTTGAACAATCTTGGAAGAGGTCCACAAGATGAAGCTTCATATCGAATATGAAAGACCTGGGCTTTGTGGTTTCAGAGAAGATTTTAAAGGTTTACCCTGCATATAGAAGTCTATGTAAAACAAGATTTCCCCTATATAAGTCTATGTTAAACCAAAGGGCCCCGGAGCGGGGGCATTTTTGGCCCCAGGGCTATAATTTGAACAATCTTGGTAGAGGTCCACTAGCTGAAGCTTCATAACAGATATCGAAGACCTAAGCCTTGTGTTTCAGAGAAGATGATTTTTAAAGATTTCCCTATATAAGTCTATGTAAAACCAAAGGGCCACATGGCGGGGGCATTTTTGGTCTCAGGGCTATAATTTGAACAATCTTTATAGAGGTCCACTAGCTTAAGCTTCATAACAAATATCGAAGACCTAAGCCTTGTGGTTTTAGAGAAAAAGATTTTTCAAGATTTTCCCTATATAAGTCTATGTGAAACCAAAGGACCCAAGTGCGGGGGCATTTTTGGCCCCAGCACTATAATTTGAACAATCTTGGTAGAGGTCCACAAGATGAAGCTTCATACCAAATATCAAAGACCTGGGTCTTGCAGTTTCAGAGAAGAAGATTTTTCAAGATTTTCCCTATACAGTCGAACTTCAATGGCTCGAACACCTTTGGGACCTCGAAAATCTGTTCGAGCCAGGGGTAGTTCGAGCCACTGAGGGCTATTGCCAGGAGGCATAACGAGATACCTTTATACATCTTTTCGCTGTTCTATAATGAAAATGTATGCTGTGTGTACTCATTTGAATCGCCTCATCGAGGCGATTCTAATGAGCACACACAGCATACATTTGCCAGATAAAAGACTAAAATCTCCATAATTACCCCCACTATTTCTTATGTAGAGGATTTCGCTAGGGGCTCAAGAACGGGTTCGACACATCCATGGTAAACGAGCCATCGGTGTTCGAGCCATCGAAGTTCTACTGTATAAGCCTATGTAAAACAAAAGGGCCCCGGTGCTGGGGCAATTTTGGCCCTAGCACTATAATTTGAACAATCTTGATAGGGGTCCACTAGATGAAGCTTCATACCAAATATCAAAGACCTGGGCCTTGCGGTGCAGAGAAGAAGATTTTTAAAGATTTTCCCTATATAAGCCCATGTAAAACCAAAGGGCCCCGTGGCGGAGGCATTTTTGGCCCCAGCACTATAATTTGAACAATCTTGGTAGGGGTCCACTAGATGAAGCCTCGTACCAAATATCAAAGACCTGGGCCTTGCGGTTTCAGAGAAGAAGATTTTTAAAGATTTTCCCTGTATAAGCCCATGTAAAACCAAAGGGCTCCGGGGTGGGGGAATTTTTGGCCCCAGCACTATAATTTGAACAATCTTGGTAGGGGTCCACTAGATGAAGCTCCATATCAAATATCAAAGACCTGGGCCTTGACGTTTCAGAGAAGAAGATTTTTAAAGATTTTCCCTATATAAACCCATGTAAAACCAAAGGGCCCCGGGGTGGAGGCACTTTTGGCCCCACCACTATAATTTGAACAATCTTGGTAGGGGTCCACTAGATGAAGTTTCATACCAAATATCAAAGACCTGGGCCTTGCGGTTTCAGAGAAGAAGATTTTTTAAAGATTTTCCCTGTATAAGCCCATGTAAAACCAAAGGGCTCCGGGGTGGGGGCATTTTTGGCCCCAGCACTATAATTTGAACAATCTTGGTAGGGGTCCACTAGATGAAGCTCCATATCAAATATCAAAGACCTGGGCCTTGACGTTTCAGAGAAGAAGATTTTTAAAGATTTTCCCTATTTAAACCCATGTAAAACCAAAGGGCCCCGGGGTGGAGGCACTTTTGGTCCCAGCACTATAATTTGAACAATCTTGGTAGGGGTCCACTAGATGAAGTTTCATACCAAATATCAAAGACCTGGGCCTTGCGGTTTCAGAGAAGAAGATTTTTAAAGATTTTCCCTGTATAAGCCCATGTAAAACCAAAGGGCCCCGGGGTGGGGGCATTTTTGGCCCTAGCACTATAATTTGAACAATCTTGGTAGGGGTCCACTAGATGAAGCTTCATACCAAATATCAAAGACCTAGGCCTTGCGGTTTTAGAGAAGAAGATCTTTGAAGATTTTCCCTATATAAGCCCTTGTAAAACCAAAGGGCCCCGGGGCGGGGGCATTTTTGGCCCCAGCACTATAATTTGAACAATCTTGGTAGGGGTCCATTAGATGAAGCTACATACCAAATATCAAAGACCTGGGCTTTGCAGTTTCAGAGAAGAAGATTTTTAAAGTTGTCGGTGAAAAAAAATCTATTTTTGGCTCCTGTGACCTATATGTGCAACGGACCGGGACCATTTGAACAACTTTGAAAGGGATCCACCTAAGGATCATTCCTGTGAAGTTTGGTTAAAATCTGATCAGTGGTTTAGGAGGAGATGTCGTTTGAAGAAATTGTTTACGCACGGATGACAGACAAAAAGTGATCCTAATATAAAACACAAGAGGGCCCAGAGGGCCCTGGTTCGCTCACCTGATCCAATGTATAACAAGTGGGCCCCGGGCAGTGTCAATTTTGGCCCCAGGGCTATAATTTGAACAATCTTGGAAGAGGTCCACAAGATGAAGCTTCATATCGAATATGAAAGACCTGGGCTTTGTGGTTTCAGAGAAGATTTTAAAGGTTTACCCTGCATATAGAAGTCTATGTAAAACAAGATTTCCCCTATATAAGTCTATGTTAAACCAAAGGGCCCCGGAGCGGGGGCATTTTTGGCCCCAGGGCTATAATTTGAACAATCTTGGTAGAGGTCCACTAGCTGAACCTTCATAACAAATATCGAAGACCTAAGCCTTGTGTTTCAGAGAAGATGATTTTTAAAGATTTTCCCTATATAAGTCTATGTAAAACCAAAGGGCCACATGGCGGGGGCATTTTTTGGTGTAAACACTATTTATTAACTTCTTTTGAATTACAAGAATACAATTACACGTTGTATGAAAAAAAAAGTTCCACAGGATTTGAAAACAAGCATAAATGCTTATACCAATCATCTCACGCAATAAAGGAGCAGGTATATCCGTTTCCGATAATCTGGAAGTAATAAATTACATTACTGGATACATATACGCTTGAATGATATCAAGGAGAGAGAGAGAGAGAGAGAGAGAGAGAGAGAGAGAGAGAGAGAGAGAGAGAGAGAGAGAGAGAGAAGTGAAGTGCTGCACGCAATATGATAGGCTCATAGACAGTAGTACTCATGACGTAAACCGCTTCGTCCTACGATTATAAGCATGAACAGCCTTGAAAATTTCTTCGTTTACACGAACAGGAAAGTCCATATTTCCAAACAAAAGAATGTCATTTTTTGTCTCAGGGCTATAATTTGAACAATCTTTATAGAGGTCCACTAGCTTAAGCTTCATAACAAATATCGAAGACCTAAGCCTTGTGGTTTTAGAGAAAAAGATTTTTCAAGATTTTCCCTATATAAGTCTATGTAAAACCAAAGGACCCAAGTGCGGGGGCATTTTTGGCCCCAGCACTATAATTTGAACAATCTTGGTAGAGGTCCACAAGATGAAGCTTCATACCAAATATCAAAGACCTGGGTCTTGCAGTTTCAGAGAAGAAGATTTTTCAAGATTTTCCCTATATAAGCCTATGTAAAACAAAGGGGCCCCGGTGCTGGGGCAATTTTGGCCCCAGCACTATAATTTGAAAAATCTTGATAGGGGTCCACTAGATGAAGCTTCATACCAAATATCAAAGACCTGGGCCTTGCGGTGTAGAGAAGAAGATTTTTAAAGATTTTCCCTATATAAGCCCATGTAAAACCAAAGGGCCCCGTGGCGGGGGCATTTTTGGCTCCAGCACTATAATTTGAACAATCTTGGTAGGGGTCCACTAGATGAAGCTTCATACCAAATATCAAAGACCTGGGCCTTGTGGTATCAGAGAAGAAGATTTTTAAAGATTTTCCCTATATAAGCCTATGTAAAACCAAAGGGCCCCGGTGTGGGGGCATTTTTGGCCCCAGCACTATAATTTGAACAATCTTGGTAGGGGTCCACTAGATGAAGCTTCATACCAAATACCAAAGACCTTGGCCTTGCGGTTTCAGAGAAGAAGGTTTTTTAAGTTTTCTGTGAAAAAAAATCTATTTTTGGCTACTGTGACCTATATGTGCAACGGACCGGAACCATTTGAACAGCTTTGAAAGGGGACCACCTAAGGATCATTCCTGTGAAGTTTGGTCAAAATCCGATCAGTGGTTTAGGAGATGTCGTTTGATGAAAAAGTTTACGGACGCACGCACGCACGCACGCACGCACGACGGACGACGGACAAAAAGTGATCCCAAAAGCTCACCTTGTCACTACGTGACAGGTGAGCTAAAAAGGCACGTAAATACTTTGCTTATACTGCTACTCCCTTGTTCATCTGGAAGAACTGAAGTGGGGGGTGGGGGGGGGGGGGCATTTGAAGCTTTCCAAAACTGCTTTCACTTTAAAAATCGGTTCGTCGGGATTACATTGTACATAATTTGCATAAAATTAGCAAATTAGTTGTACATATTCTAAACTGATTTATTTCAACTTGGACTTCACCAATTTTCAAAATTGAAATCTATGGACAATATCCTTTTCATATGTTTCATCTTGAACAGTGCTGTTCTTGTGTTGTTTGTTTGATTTAAGGTTTAATGTCCCCGTCAACACCGTACATGTCCTTTTGGAGACGCTGCTTCCAATTTTATGGGATTTTTACCCGACATTGAGATGAAATGACATCTCAAGCCCTGTCGCCCAATGAAACCAATAGGGTATATAAGCATGGACGGTCCGACTCACACCGCTTTGCCATGGCAGGCTTAGATCCCATAAGCGGTTTACCAGAACTTGTGTGCCGTCGGATTCAGCTCTGCGTGGAAGCATCATGCAGCCCATCTATTTCTTCAAGCCCCAATGGGCGGAGCCGTGTGTTGTTCTTGTAACAAACTATTTCGAATTTTTGCACGCGCTTTTTTTGCAAATTAGATGAACAGTCGCAATAAAAATTCCGTAAAGTGTTTTACATTCCCTGTAAAATAATATCTGAACGATGTCTGTATCTTGTTTAGTTCAAAAGCCAGCACTTTCAGACAATCATAAGATCCCTTTTTCCCTGACGCGTCACATATGTCTTCCCAAAAACACCCCATCAAAAATGGACATTGGCAAATAGTGTAGACCCAGATCAGAGCCCGTACAACGCGGCTGCACTATTTGCTTGAAGGACAGGAATTTAAAAATTTGAGTACAGGTCCAGTCTAATCTCGAGTTAATCGAGTACTGAAAATAATTTGGCAGAAAATTCACCGGGGTGCATGGGGCGCTTCAAGACGGACCATCACGTGAACAAGTTTGTGAAATGAACCACCCCTTAACCCCACTTTATATAGAGAAAACTGGAGTTTATAGGGGTATGCATTATTTTTCTTATTTCTGCTCCGAGACAAAGCGGTTGTGGGTACTCGTTAGAACCGTCTCAATGCGGCGGTTCTAACGAGCAACCACAACCTATGTTTGCAGTAAAAATAAGAAAAAATATCACGAATTTTTATCAGAAAAGAAGCCATTTTGGAGATGTGAAAAAAATGTGCACTATGTCGCACGTGTGTGTAATCGTAATGTAAGATTAAGACGTCCGTGCAATACATACTCCTGTAAACCCCACAATATATAGAGAAAACTCGGGTCCCTATGGGTATTTATTCTTCTTTCTTTTTGGGGGGAGGGGGGGGGGGGGTTACGGCCCTTTCAAGATTATTCCACTTATTTCGAGCCGATCGTTAATTAGAGGTGGACGACAACCGGAGTACCCGGAGAAAACAGACGACATATATAATAAGATACATGCTATTAGGGTCAAACAGATCTAATTGTACTAGGAAAAAAAATGGCAGATGTTTTACTTTTTGAATATATTTAAAGACTCGACGACCCAGTCAGCACTATTTCTCGGGCCCAGTATGAACAGTATTGGGGCCGGTCAGTTAGCCTATCCACACTTTTTGTTGTCAGTACAGTACGCACTGACATCTGCGTGCCGTTTGTGAGAGTGGCCTATGCAAGAAAAGATTCCAAGATCTATCTCCACGAAAGAAAGTAATTTTAACTGTTCCCTGTGTCGATTGAACCCGCGACCTCCACATTATTAGATTTTAAATAAACAAATAAATTCTATATGTCGTTTTGATACATGTTCATTATGCAAGAAAACAGAGCTCTAAAAGTAAAAGTCCCACAAACTTCAAAATGACCTTTACAGTATTGACGGGGACGTTAAACTTCAACTCAAACAAACAAATGTAGCCCATAAATGTAGTTGCTTATTAATTGGGATGTACAAGTTATTCATTTTGCCGAATTGTTAAGGTTATGACAATAACAAATAAATAAAAAGTGTGTTGCTTCCTTAAGAATTTAATATGCATGCAGTACTTGTATATTATTATTATAAAAGCTTATCAAGGTTTAATTGATGGTTTTGTTGGATATTTGTAAAAGTATATTCCCTTAAATCTTTAAGAAACTGATGCAAACAAATAATATCTTTCCAGGATTTTATTTATTTTCCCAGAAATCTAGCTGTTTTGTCTCCCATTAAAAACAATCATCGGTATTGTGAACATAGATTGTGAACATTTCTTATACATATCTATAATACACTTTCTTTACTGAAAATAAACAAAATTACTTACAAGTCTTGTTTAATGTGCTGGCATCCACTTCTCAGCTTTTCACTCAAATGAAGTTGTGATTCTACGAATTTTTGGTCGGTTGACAGAAATTAAACAATTCTTTCTTTAATTGCGGGTAGAACGTTTAGGTTGTTCTTTGATGTACCCGAAACCATTGTCTTCAAAACTGCCGATCATCTTTATCAAAACACACACTGATTAGAGCCACTTAATCTGTGATTGTACAACAATGGAGTTTTATTTTGTTTGTCAAATTAATCAATTAAGAGCGCTTCCCCAGACTTGGTGGATTAACCCGGCCATGCAGTTAATCCCAAGCCTTTAATTTCCTTCTCATTTGTGTTTTAATCGTTCCAGTCCAGCAGACCAAAGCAAAAATGTAGATCCCGACAACGGCCCCCGCCCAACGGAGCTTGAAGAAATAGATGGGCTGTGTGATGCTTCCACGCAGAGCTGAAACCGACCGCTCACGAGTACTGGTAAACCGCTTAGAGGATTCAAGCCTGCCCAGGCAAAGCGGCACGAGTCGGACCGTCCATGCTTATAAACCCTGTTGGTTTCATTGGGCGACAGGTCTTGAGATGTCAGTTCAGCTCAATGTCGGGTAAAAGTCCCACGAAACTGTAAGCAACGTATCCAAAATGGCCTATACAGTATTGACGGGGACGTTAAACCTCAACTCAAACAAACAAACAAATTGTGTTTTAATCGTTCCTGTCCAGTAGACCAAAGCAAAAGTGTAGATCCCGACAAGAACGAGATGTTGGCATCAGGATCTGCATTCTGATTTCCTGCAACCTCTTTAACAAATCCGTGGAATTAACATCCATGGCATCACGTGATCAAGTCCGTGAAATTAACACCCCCTTAACCCCATTTTATACAGAAAAGTGAGTGAGTGTTTTGAGTTTTACGTCCCACCAACAGCTAAGGTCATACGGAGACGGGACCTAGGTTTAAATACTCATCCGAAAATCTAGAGAAGCCCGGGACCGATCCTGCGATCCCTGGTTTACAAGGCGAGTAGCGTAACCACTACACCTCGGAGGCTTCTCTTTTATACAGAGAAAACGGGTTTACAGGGAATAAATGTTTCTGATTTCTGCTCCAAGACATAGGTTGTGGGTACTCGTTAGAACCGCCTCAATGAGGCGCTTCTAACGAGTACCTCCAACGTATGTTTTCATTATAAAGAAGAAAAAGATCGCGGATTTCATCAGGACAGTAGCCATTTTGGAGCTATGTCGCACGAGTGTGTTAACGTAGTGCCCTGAAAGATTCCCTGCAATCGCTGTAACAAATCCGCGCAATTAAGACCATTGAAAACCCCACTTTAAAAAGAGAAAAGTTGAGTAAACAAGGATGCTCATTGTAGATTGATTTCCGAATTTTTGCTCAAAAACATACACTGCGAATTCTCTTAAGAACCGTCTGATGCGGTTCTAACGAGCACCCACGATCTATGTTTGCAATCGAAAAAGAAGAAGAGGAAGAAGAAGAAAAAAAGGAATTTTCATTAGAATTTTGGTGCAAAACTGCGCATGCGCAAAAATACGGAATCGTGGGATAGCACTTCCTTAGCGACTGATGGCGTCCTAAACTCATCTATGGAAGAATTCACTATGTCGCGTGGGTCTCTTTGCCTAATGAGCTGAACCCTGTTTTGATTTTTTTTTTCATTTACAGGCTGAGCCCTTTCAAGATTATTTTAATCCACTTTGAAAAAGTCGGAGTCCCCACTTAGAAAAAGTGGGAGTATATTGTCTTACATACGGTCCCTCTAGCCGTCTGTGCGTGTGTGCGTGCACAGTTTTCTCAAGAACCGTAAAAGTTAGAGCCCCATAACCTGTTAAGTAAAACTCCGATGGCTCGAACACCGATGGTTCGTTTACCATGGCTGAGTCGAACCCATTATTGAGCCCCTGGCGAAATCCTGACGTAAGAAATAGTGGGGATAATTTAAGAGATTTTCGCCTTTTTACTTGCAAATGTATGCTGTGTGTACTCATTAGAATCGCCTCGATGAGGCGATTCTAATGAGTACACACAGCGTACATTTTCATTATAGAGCACCAAAAAGGTGTCAAAAAGGATCTCCTTGTGCCTCCTGGCAGTAACCCTGAGTGACTCGAACTACCACAGTCTTGAACAGATTTTCGAGGTCCCAAAGGTGTTCGAGCCTCTGAAGTTTTACTGTATACTGTGCAACCACGAGGACTTGTATCGTGTAAGAGACAATGGTCATTGTCTTTCTTCTTTCCGTCTGCTTATTTAGGCCTGTGTTAAATTTTTGTCAAAGAACTCTCAGGAACTCTAAAAGCTAGAACCCCTCAAACTTGGTTTATTGATTGATTGACTTGAGGTTTAACGTCCCCGTCAACACTGTATAGGTAATTTTGGAGACGTTGCTTCCAATTTTGTGGGACTTATACCCGACACTGCCATGTTGAAATGACATCTCAAGCCCTGTCGACCAATGAAACCCATTGCGATAACACACCCGTGCGACATAAAGCGTTTTTCACATCTCCAAATGGCTACTTTTCTGAGGAAACTGTGTGATATTTTTCTTATTTATACTGCAAATATAGGTTGTGTGTGCTCGTTAGAACCGCCTCATTGAGGCGGTTCTAGCGAGTACCACAACCTATATCCTGGAGGAGAAATAAGAAAAAAATATGGTATACCCCCATAAACCCCAGTTTTCTCTATATAAATTGGGGTTTAGGGGGTGTTCATTTTGACGGACTTGTTCGCGTGATGCAATAGGGTTTATAAGCAACCTTGGATGGTCCGACTCGCACCGCTTTGCCTGGTTTACTGCGTAATAATGATGACTTGTATACAAGATACAATGGGCTTTTTTTGTTTTTGGCTTACATGTATTTGTTCAATATGTTCTTCCATTCTTCTTTTTTTCTACATATAGACAAATGTTAATATTATCGTCATAGATTTCCAAAGAACTGTAAAAACTTGTGAATGTAACATAAAAGGACTTATATCGTGTAAGAGACAATGGGCTTTCTTGACTTATTTGTTCATTTGTTCTTTCAGTTTTCTTTCTTTCCATATACATGTATGTCAATTTTATATGGAAAATTGGTAGACTCAAACTTGGTTTTGTTTGTTTAAGATTAAACGTCCCCGTCAACTATATATAGGTCATTTTGAATACGTTGCTTCCATTTTTGTGGGACTTTTACTCGACACTGATATGAAATGACATCTCGAGCGCTACCGACCAATAAAACCAAAAGGGTTTATATGTATGGAAAGTCCGACTCGCACCGCTTTGCCTGGGCAGGCTAAGCCTGATTTACCAGTACTCATGTGCGGTCTGTTTCAGCTCTGCTTGGAAGCGTCATGCAGTCCAATCTATTTCTTCAAGCCCCGATGGGCGGGGGCTTCCTCAAACTCGGTATGCAATGCAATGATGATGACTTATGGCGTGTAAGAGACAATGAACTCACTCAGCTTATTTGTTCATTTGTTCTTTCATTCTTCGTTCTTTCCATATACGGACCATTTTCGCCAAAAATTTCTCATGAACTACATGCATAAAAGCTACCCAGCAGGCACACGTCGCAAGGGCAACGTCAAATCAACGTCGGTGCAACGTCATGACGTTGCACCGACGTTGATGTGACGTTGCAATAACGTCATGACGTTGTACCGACGTCGATATGACGTCATAATTACGTCATGTGCCTGCTGGGTAGAAGCCTCACACTTGGTACGCTTTACATGGTCGTACCTCGGAGATGGTCATTACGAATACACACATATTCAAATATATATACTCACCACCAAAAAATGAAAACTTTCAGATAAAAATATTGAAATTTATCATATTTCTGCTCAAAAACATAGATTGTGGGAACCAACGAGTACATGCATGGTGACCTAGAACATGTTCAATTCTGAGAGAGAGAGAGAGAGAGAGAGAGAGAGAGAGAGAGAGAGAGAGAGAGAGAGAGAGAGAGGGAGAGTACTTAAGAGAGTTTGCTTTATTTGAGGTTTAACGTCCCCGTCAACACTGTACAGGTCATTTTGGAGACGTTGCTTCCAATTTTGCGGGACTTTTACCCGACATTGAGATGAAATAACCAATAGGGTTTATAAGCATGGACGGTCTGACTCGCACCGCTTTGCCTGGGTTAGATCCTCTAAGCGGCTTACCAGTACTCGTGTGCGGTCGGTTTCAGCTCTGCCAGATTTTTCTACAAAAATATAACAAAACTTCAATTCTACATTTAAATGTAATAAAGTTATAAAGGTTTAAATGAAGTTTTCCCTATAAAGCTAATGCAAATCGGTAATCATTTCATACAGGTAGCATGACTGTTAGCATGTGTCCACCAATAATTATCGGCAATCTCCGGTGAATGTTACATAAAGTCCCACACGGCGTGGAAGCATCGTGCAGCCCATCCATTTCTTCAACCCCCGATGGGCGGGGGCCATCTTTTATATTGTACCACAGTTACTAGTACATAGCTAGACTAGCTACAAGTCGGATATCATATTTCAAAGTTAATAAGTAATATTGTTTCACTTCTTTTCCCCTCTCTGATGGCAACTTGTTATATCTTGGGAAAAACACAGGAAGATTGGTCATTTGGTCATTATGACACCAAGGTCTATAGTAACTAGACTAGTTCATAGCATGCACCTTCGGCTTGCTTCATATCCTTCAGTATACTTCATACACATATCAAGCATGACTTGTGTTTTCGTAGGGGTTTACAGGGGTATACATTCTTTTCTTATTTCTGCTCAAAAAAGTAGATTGTAACCACAATCTATGGCTTTTGAGCAGAAATATGAAAAATATCGGAATCTTTTATCTGAAATTTTTGAAGATATTTGAATAGGCGTGCTTTCGTAGGGGTTTACACGGTATACATGATCTCAAAAACATAATGTTTGGTTTTCGAGCAAAAAATATGAAGAAAATATTTGAATAGGCATGCTTTGACCTCAAATCAATCAAACACTTTAATAGATTTGTTTGATTGTTCATTACGAAAACACGCCTATTCAAAGATATTGACAATTTTACCTCCAAAAACACAAAAAAGTTCAGATAAAAGAATCTGATATGTTTTTATATTTCTGGTCAAAACAGATTGAGGTTGCTCATTAGAACCGCCTCATCGAGGCGGTTCCTATGAGTACCCACAATTTATATTTTAGGGCAGAAATAAGAAAAATAAGGTTTACCCCTGTAAACCCCAGTTTTACTATATAAAAGTTGGGTTAAAGTGGGTCAGGATGAAGTCGATGAGTACTTGTGAAACCTGGATTTTACTTTCTTTCTATATATACTGCAACAGCGAGGATTACGTGCAAGTGTACATTACATACACTCCAGGTTTGCAGGATGAAAGTCTACACAGTAATCATGTAATTACGGTAGGGATCTTTTTCCTGCACTGGGGATGGTTCTCCCTGCCTCCATTTTACGTCCCGATCCGAAGGACGGTGCACTTTATGACATTCATCCCTGCAAATGATGCCAGTGGTGCATGTTCGGACACCGCGATTTTATTACCGCTGCCGGGAATCGAACCGGGTGCTTCTAGCATGATAGGCAAGTGCACTAACCACTGAGCTACCACGCTCCATTGCTTGGTACATCTACAGTAAAATCCCGCTATTAAGGCCACCTAAAATTAAGACAAAATCTGCTTTTAAAAGCTTATTGAGAAGGTTTCAGTTATTCTTTCTTTGTGTGTTTTAACACCTAGTGTCTCCTATTAAGAGACCACCATTGTGACTGTTTAAAAGTGGTCTTAAAACCACTTTTGAACAGTCCCAAAGGTGGTCTTAATATAGGAATTTTACTGTACATGTGTTTTAGTGTATGCCAGTGCTTTAATACTTGAGTTTTGCTTGACATCATGCTAAGTCCGTGCAATGAACACCCTTCTAAACCCCACTTTATATCGAGAAGAAAAAAATGGGGTTTACGGGGATGTTCATTTCTTTCCTTATTTTTGCTCCAAAACATAGATTGTGGGTCTTCCTGAGAAACGCCTCAAGAAGGTTCTAACGCGCATCCAAAACCTATATTTCGAGTATAATCACAGATATTCATTAGAGCAGCGGCTCCCGCCTATCGGGGATTGAATAACTATATTGGCTGCCTGATGCTTCCACGCAGAGCTGAAACCGACCGCACACGAAAACTGGTGAACCGCTGAGAGGATCTAAGCCTGCCCAGGCAGAATGGTGCGAGTCTGATCTGAGCAGAAAAAAATGCCTGATTTGTTTGTATTTTATTAGTTCTCAGCATTACACATTCCATTCGATGAGCATGAAAAAAGTTTTATAACCTTGGGGCCTGACTACATTATGTTGTTAGGTCCCCGCCCATCGGGGCTTGGGGAATAAATGGGCTGCGTGATGCTTCCACGCAGAGCTAAAACCTACCGCACACGAGTACTGGTAAACCGCTTAGAGGATCTAAGCCTGCCCAGGCAAGGCGGTGCGAGTAGGAACGCCCATAGCATAGCTTCAGTCTAATTTAGAGCGAGGGGGTATTTTGTCCGAGAGGGATCATGCCCGGGGAATTTGGTCCGACCTGAAATACAGCGAGGGGAATTTGTACGGGGGATTTTCTCCGCCCTAACATAAAGTGGGATTTTATATTTATATATTTATACCGGCTAGAGATTAGGTCAAACAAAGCACAAAACGCTGAAAATTGAATGTCATGCATTCAGTTCCCATCTATACTGGACAAGACAGTATCCAAAGCCCTCCATGTAACTGCGGTGGCTTTGAAAATACGTATCACTTCTTCTTCATCTGTCAAAATTAGTCTGCAGCTGGACTCAGGTATCTTCCAAATGATTTACACAACTGTTCAGTGAATGACATGTTAAAGAGAAAAAAACTATCCGAGTCATCGAGGCTCTTTTTCTCCAAGTATAAAACTACAGTCAAACTTAAATAGTTCAAACATCCTTGGGACAATAAAATATGTTCGAGAGAGAGAGATGGCTCGAGCTACTGAGGGTTTATCAGGTCAGAAGGCATAATCAAATCATGAGGGATATTTTTTCGATTTTCATTAAAATAAATGTATGTCGTGTGTACTCATTAGAATTGCCTCATAGAGGCGATTCTAATGAGTACATACAACATACATTAAATAAAGGTATGTCGGGTGTACAGCATACATTAAATAATGCTATAGGAGCCTCCGTGGTGTAGTGGTTATGCTACTCGCCTTGTAAACCAGGGGTCGTAGGATCGATCACGGGCTTCTCCAGACTTTCGGATGAGTCTTTAAACCGAGGTCCCGTCTCCGTATGACCTTAGCTGTTGGTGAGACGTAAAATTCAAACACTTACTCACTAAATAAAGGCACGTCGTGTGTACTTATTAGAATCGCCTCATAGAGTACACACAACATACATTTTCGTGACCAAATCTGAAAAATCTCCCTAAACTTATCCCAAATACATTAATGTCTGCAGCTATGAGAACTTTTTCGAGGGACCCAAGAAGTAACAAGCCATCGGCGTTCGAATTGTGACGTCACATCAACGTTAGTACAACGTCATGCTATTTATGTAACGTCACGTGTTGCACCGACGTTGATTTGGCGTTGCCCCAGCGTCGTGTGCCTGCTGGGACAGTTACTCAACTGTAAAAGATTCGTAAATCTGTCGTTCATAGTCCCTCAAAATCAGTAGGCCATACAGACGTCCTGTGTCTGCCCTACCCTTTGGGCTTACTGATACACTTGGTCGGTCAGTGTGTTGTCTTTCATCCCCTCTAACTTTCTAATGTAGGGGATTGAATTGCTCCTACGGCCATATACGCATTAGTTTGATATGCCTTACATTTTTTGGGGGACAATAAAATATGTTGGAGATAGGACATTCACCTTCATGGCTTGGGAGATGAATTTCATTTTAACTGTTAATCATGCATTTGCAATGTTTTATATTCTGTCAACTTAGATTAAGGAATATTAAGGAAATAACCAAATTCCATCGTTCCCGGAGAAACTTTCACAGATTTTAACGCGCTTGAGCATGACTGTCATCCTAGTAATAAGACCAGAATCTTTCGAAAAAAAAAAAAAATAATAATAATAATAAAAAAAAAATAATAAAAAAAAACTTCTGTTCCCCAATCCACAGAAGTTTCGTACAACAAGATCAATGATTTCAGTTAAAAAAACGTGTGTGTAGTTTCCAATGCCATGCAGGAGCGTATTATTCCTGTACAGATTACTATACATGGTATGTAATATTTAGTATTAACTAAATACACTCTGGGTAACTAAATAATTACAAGAGGAGCATGGTGGTCCTATATCGCTCACCTGAGCTAAGATATTTACACGTGGATCCCACGGCAGGGCAATTTTTGGCCCCAGGTCCATAATTTGAACAATTTTGGTAGAGGTCCACTTAATATCAAAGTACCTTCTGGTTTCAGACAAGAAGATTTCTTTTCCCTATATAAGTCTATTTAAGACCAGTGGGTCCCATGGTGGGGCAAATTTTGGCCCCGGACTATGATTTGAACAATCGTGGTAGAGTTCCACTAGATGAAGCTTCATACCAAATATCTAAGACCTGGGCCTTTTGGTTTCAGACAAGAATATTTTCACATCTTTTCTCTATGTAAGTCTATGTAAAGCCATTGGGCCCCGGGGCAGGGCAATTTTTGGTGCCAGGGCTATAAGTTGAACAAACCGGGGGGGGGGGGGGGGGGGGGGCATTTTTGGCCCCAGGGCTATAATTTTAATAATCTTGGTAGAGGTCCACTAAATGAAGTTGCATACCAAATATCAGAAACCTTGGTCTTCTGGTTTCAGACAAGAAGATTTCTAAAGGTTGTCTATATTTAAGCCTATGTAAAACCAGTAGGCCCTGGTGTGGGGGCATTTTTGGCTCCAGGGCTATAATTTGAATAATCTTGGTAGAGATCCACTAGATGAAGCCTCATACTAAATATCAAAGACCTGGGCTTTCTGGATTTTCACAAGTTTTTTTTCTTATTTCCCCTTTTTGTTGCCATGGCAAGCAGAGTTCTGCATGGAATGGAATTCTTTGAACAACTTTGAGAGAGGACCACCTAAAGACCATTTCTGCCAAGTTTGGTCAAAATCTGTTCAGTGGTTTAGAAGGAATTGTCGACCGACGGACGTTACGGACGACGGACGACGACGACCGATCACAATAGCTCCCCCGGAGCCTTCGGCTCAGGTGAGCTAAAATGGGAGACAAGTTTATTACCGACCAAGGTGCTGAGGATTGTGTAGCTAAGTTTACCTCTTTGGTGAGAGCTAGGGACTAACTTCCCATCGTGGTGTATGAATGTCATACGACGTGTTACCAGTAACAATTCTGATACTGACCGAACGTGTTGCTTCCCGTTGTTCGCATAAATGATAAGGCCTGTTTCTGACGAATTAGGCAATTCAGAGCTGACTTTAAATTAAGTGATGCATGTATGTGTCTGTTACGACAATATAGTCCCTAAATGACAGGGTCCGCAAGACATATCTCTGGTAAAATACGTAACACAAACAACGCCTAGTATCAGGCCTGGAAACAAAAATCCTATCATTCCCAAATTCCAGATTAACCCAGCCAGGCATGCGGCCATCAAACAGAAAACAATAAAACCAAGGACCAGGCGGACGAATGCGGATGTAGAGCAACGCATGCGCAACACACGGTTCTTATGCGGAAACTGGTACAGATATTCTTTGCTGTCGCCAAGATCGCTTGTCGGACTTGATAATGCGCTGTCATGTGACTCTTCTTCCGGGTTTTCAACTGAACGCCGTCGGTCCTTTTCGTAGTACCATAAAACTTGCAGACCATTGGTATAAGCTACGCTACTGGAAAAGTAGGTCATCACGACGTACTGTTTCGGAAGTACCAGGATGTAATTACCCAGAAAGTCGGTTGTTTTGCCTACCATTGCAATTAAGACAGAACCCCTGGCCTGGCCACGTGTTGAACGTATTCTCATATTGAGTATTACCTGAAAACAGCAGAACATAAATGACACTTTAGTAGTAACACAGCTACATGTGTGTTTTGTTACAAAAAAATCTTTCACGAGTATTGATTTGACATACGCGTTTCCAACCCATCGTCGTTGGGGTGGGGGTGGGGGTGGGGGGGGGATGGAGGCAACGATCGGAACTTTAGCTATCCGAGGTTCCAATCGGCGCGGGCATCACAGGATATCAAATCATCAAATCCATACTCACGAAAGTTTCTTGTTATATAACATAGTTAACAGCAAGATGGAATTCATAGACATTATTAAATTAGTTTTTCTTGCATGCTATGTACATGTACCTTTCCTTTATGATTTATTCATCATTTTGTCTTCCAATCAGACTCAGCAGAGTTTTTGCCGCCACAGTATTTAGACTAGCTGCTCAGTACTGCAGGTGCAGTTATAGATATTCAAAGACAATCGCCAAGGATGCATTTCTAGAAACTAGACAGTCATGGCGTTTGTCAGTTTAGGTCCCGTCCATCCGGGCTTTGAGAAACATATTGGGCTGCATAGTGCTTCCACACAGAGCTGAACTGACCGCACATGAGTACTGGTAAACCGCTCAGAAGGACTAAGCCTGCCCAGGCAAAGTAGTCCGACTCAGACCGCCCAATGCCTGTAAGCCCTATCGGGTTCATTAGGCGACAGGGCTTGGGATGTCATTCCATCTCAATGTCGGGTAAAAGTCCCACAAAATTGGAAGCAACGTCTCCAAAATGACATAAATAGTGTTAACGGGGACGTTAAACTTCAATTCAAACAAATTCAAACAAACAAACAAACAAACAATTTGAAAACAGTACCGTTCCTTTTGACATACCAGTTGGCAGAATCACCGGTGAGCTGTGGTTTAGCTACTAGCTAGTCAACTAGTGACCACTTTCATTTAAACCAGAGCTGGTCGCGACTTTAACCACATTCATCTATTGCTGCTGAGCACGACCTACCCAGGGGACCTGCTGCTGTTATAGCGACCATAGGAGTCATCAATTCCACTCTAGAAATCTTATAAATGTTATCGACTGAGTTCCCTTCTCCATTTGCCTAGCACACACACGCACGCACGGACACAAAGTACTGTATACACGTCCAGTTTGAAATTAAGATAACATTACTAGTACTTACTTGTGGAAATGTTTCAACACACCACAGAACGATTGCAATCCACTCAATGGCATCATATATATGGGCGAACAGTTCCACCATGACAATGGCTGTCCAGAGCACAAAGCATACCAGCGCATAAATAGTCTTTGATTTTTGCGGCTCTGTCCCGTATATCCAAAACTGAACAAGCAGAGCGAATTCCAAAATCGGGCAGTACACTGAACTTATCTGTCCGTATGTAGGAATCTTTGCAAACAAAAAGACGAAAAATAAATTTATCAAAGAGGCGGTGAAGTTGGCTGTAGCCCATAAGACACTTAGCCCGACAACTGACTTCCGGCGGAAGTTCTTCCATACTTGTGGTAGCAGAACAAGGAACCACAAAGTAGTACTTGTTAATCCGCAGACATTGCCGAAAATACATGTCCACAGTGGCCATATTTGGCGACAATTTTTCTCCAGAATGCTACCGTCGTCATCTGCACTCGAGTTATTCATATTTAGTTTATCAAGGACGACTCCTTTTTAGTTATGAAAATGGCATTTAACAAACCGCCACACAGAAGATGCGTTTTTTATCCTCTAGTTGCAGCAAACGTTTGATCAAGATTAATTTCAAAAATACTCATTTCCATTGTCTTATCGGGCAACGCATATTTGAAGCACTGTAGTAACTTGACAGATACTGGGACCTAATTGTTAACCCTTTTTGTACCAAATGGGATCTTCCTCATTGTATATAGTTTCTAAATTTAGGAGTAACAGGTTGTGTTTTTCTTCAAAATTTATTTAGAAAATGGCTGAACTTTTGCAAACAGTGTGGGCCCTGATCAGACGCCGCGTCTGATCTGGGCCTGGACTGTTTGCCAAATACCCGTTTTGGGGTTTCTGGTACAAAATGGGTTAAATGTAAAATTATCGTGACCATGTTAATAAATCAATGCATGTACAACAAAATAGTCCAAATCAGACACATTTTCATTTTAAAAAAGAAATAGATTGTGGCAACTCATTTGAACCGCATGTTTCGAGATTTGGACACAGTGGTCACCCAAAATGTCGACAACGTCGCAGATCGCTGTTGATGCAACGTGGCTCTAGCGTCCTGTTTCCACTGAAAACTACCCTACTTTTTACTCCAAAATGCCACACCCAGAGCCATGAAGGACAACAATGTAAATCCAACTAAGCTTCCTTGATGACGAAGCCTGCTTAGTGACACGGCACCAACTGTCGTTACTAATAAACGTCTCACGATTTCAGAATAAGTTAAAATATCGCAAAATATGGACCTACTCCGTTTTGAACTTTCCAATAATCCTTTTGATTATTTTCGAGTGGTGAATACACATGCATAAAGAAAATAATGAAACAACCTTGGTTTATCTTAAAATAGTCATGTAATTTAGGACAGTAAAGATATCAATGTTTTATAAATAAACTTCCTAGAAGTTTAACAGCAAAATCGAAACTAGAACTACTTACCGCATTACCTCTACCTTTGCAAACAGTGTAGATCCAGATCAGATGGCTTCGAGGCCATCTGATCAGGATCTACAATGTCTTGCAGTTTGTGAATTAAACAAATGCATTGTATCAAGTAATTTGATTGGTTAATAGTCAGCAAGGGGTGAGGTTAAATCAGTTTATTCAGCAGGATAAGGGTTAATAAGGCCACATGTCTGTCGTTTGTGCATGGTAGCTCAGTGGTTAGTGCACTTGTCTAAAGGCCCCCGGTTCGATTCCCTTCGGTGTATGTAATGCACACCTGCCGAAAATGTCCGCGAGGGCGAAGGCAGTATTCGAAGAAAGAAAAGAAAAAGAAAGACAGTTTTTGTGAAAGAAACCTTGCGATCGCCATAACGCCATCCTTTGAGATATACTGAAGATACTTGGCAGGATGAATGAGGTTGACTAGGTGTGTCATAACACTGATTGCACCGAAGTTCATATGATGTTTGATATACGCTGGGTGCCCGATGGGTTATGAATTATGATTTGTTTGATTTGAGGTTTAATGTCCCCGTCAACACAGTATAGGTCATTTTGGAGACATTGCTTCCAATTTTGTGGGACTTTTACCCGACATTGAGATGAAATGACATCTCAAGCCCTGTCGTCCAATGAAACCAATAGGGTCTATAAGCATGGACGGTTCGCCTCGCACCGCGGTTCCTTGACAGGCTTACTTGTCACGCTTATTATCATAGTATGCAGACTCGCTGTACCCTCCATCGGATGTATCTGGTGTATAAACAATGATTTCTAACATTCGTGTGTGACCAGTAGTCAGAATTCGCCACGATTTAATTCGTTTTCTGACATATATGCGTCATTTATGATGATTTACCTTCGTTAGCTTCTATGGGCTAAGTTAAATGCTTATTCCTTTATTTTTGTGACTGTTCTGCCCGGTACAACGATAAACTCATTGCCGTGACATGATTTTTTGGTGATACACAGAACCTTTTACATCAAGATTTTTGTTGTTCAAAACCGTGACGATTATCGTTCTGTGTTATTTTAATCAGCAGCCTGTAGATTAATAACACTGCCCGCTAGTCATAGGATTTTCATCAAATTTTAAAAATAAGCCGAAAATAGCTTAAAAGCAGTGTCACTTGACAATTTATACACTGTACCCCTAACTCCGTTTTTAGTGTACCCCTAACTAAGCGAATGCGATGAATTACTGTACCCCTAACTGCAGTCGATGCATTGTTATATTAATACTTTTACAAGAACATGATACCCTTGTAAGACATCTTGTTACTCCATAGTTTTAGCTTGTTTGATAAATCCGTAATTTCTCGAAGAACATAATGACTACTTTATAGGATGCCAAGAATATTAAAGTGCTTTGGCGAAGTGTGTTTTAGGGGAAAAATGTGTTCCCGTTCTATGAGAAGGACTCATTAACCACACATTGGTGCGACTGTACTTTGTCATATTTACAGACTTCTTTTCTGCTGAGAATTTGTGATACATGTATCATCTTATTAATACATCATCTATCTATCTATCTATCTATCTATCTATCTATCTATCTATCTATCTATCTATCTATCTATCTATCTATCTATCTATCTATCTATCTCTATCTATCTATCTATCTATCTATCTATCTATCTATCTATCTATCTATCTCGGTCACATTTTGCCATTACCTCAGTTAGGTGAAAGGCTAAATTTAGAATTGAGCTTTAAACAAAAGAGTTACTGGATGAGTTCCTAAAACTATTTACAGTCTGATTAGTAGAGGTATACTAAAACGCATGCATCTGAGTCCCAGTCTATACTATACGGCTTTAAACTCCCCTGCGGTCTTTGCATCTACTGCAGATGTGGGAAGACTATTCCATTGAGGAACAGTTCTGAGAAAGAAAGAATGCCTCGGGACATCACTATAGGCCTGGTTCCTACAGTGTTTTGTATTGTTTACTTTTGATGCCCTTATTTGAGCTGAAACTGACTTGATAGATTTTGTAAGGTAACCGGACGCTAAAAGCACATAGGGGCTACCCCTATCTCGCTAAATGGGATTAGTTTATGAACTGCTCTTCCCAGGGCCTCCAATGTGCTGGCACTTGTCAATTCGACAGGTGTCAGCTGACCAATGGGAATATACTGAACTCTTAATCGGAGGAAGGCACAAATCGCACCCAAGGTACAGCGTTTGTCCTAAGAAACACAGTTCTATAGCGATTTTAGAATTTTGAGTGCAGGAATCAGACCAAAGACGGGCTCTAGTATGTGATGACGTGTTGCCAATTTCGACTGCCAAATGTGTCAGAGCACAGCCCTGTTTTCGAATGTCTGGCCGAGGAAAAAAGCTAACATACATTATCAGTTCTGGCTTCCATTACTCTCTGCCTCCACCCCTGACATGGCAAAGAAAACGCCATCGGTCACGATGCTTGTTAAAGGGTGATAACGCATGAAATTTTTGAATTTTGAACAGGCATCTAAAGTGAGCCAGGATGGGTGACTAATAGACCAGCCAATTCCGGCTATTGCAAAAAGTCCTAGTACCCGTGCTCTCATCACGGAGACCTGCCTATGCAAGTGGGGTTCAAAATTGGACAGGTGTGTCTTCGTGATGTGTTTGGAGGTATGTGTTTGTTTGGGAAAGGCAGTGATGAGGCTAATAAGCCGTTTTGCAATCCCGCTAATTTTTATTTTTGAATGGTCTTCCAAAAGGCATTTTTAAGGGACTTCCTATTTCCAAATACCTAGCAAATGGTGGATATTGCCGTTGCCCCGCCTATAAAGATATTTAGCGTGTGACCTGTCCCCGATTGTATGCTCTGTTCTGGCAGTATTTATGCCTTCGCTTTGCCTACTTCAGGGGACTTCATTCTGTTGGTACCTAGGGGGAGCCCAGTACGGGCTTTCTCCCAGGTGCCCTCAGGATGTTGTCCTGACGGGCTCCGTCGAGCCTCCTCTCGTTCCTGAAATAGAAAAGTCGGATTAGTGCTTTGGGACCCCATGTGTGCGCTCGGATCAGTGTACTTGTGTCCAGTTTCTTGTCCCCCGGGGTCCCACCTGTACCTGTAATACAAACAAAAGTCATTAGTGCATATTGTGCTTGTGCTAATATGACCCCGCCATCCGTCACATATTTTGGCTTCCCATTCTGTACACAGGGCGGGCCGGGCTTGTGAGGGGGGTCCCCCCACAAAGGCACGGTCCGGCTCTTAGGGTAACTTGTTCAAAACCAAGTTAACGGGTGGCGCGGTTATTGTGAAGAATTACCTTCCCATGGGGGCTGCCTGTCCTGCCGCGGCATGTTACCTCATCGGAAGAGCTGAAACTGTCGCATGGGTAAAGTATTTATATTTATCAAGAGACACTATACCGGAGTGCATCTTATAGACAAAAGTGTCAATGATGAATAACCACGACGGCCATCAAGAGACGGCCACCCCGATTCGCAGAGCATATCACCGACGCTACTTTTATTTCGCCATCGCCGATAGGTCCTTCAAGCTACTGACCTCAGAATCTGAGTTTTAACATGGGAATGTCAAATGGGTGATGTATACTCAAGTTGAGGGCGAACCAGTGGCCTTTGTCTACCTGGGTGCAAAAGCCAAATAACGTCTAAGAAAACCTCAATTCCTAATTGCTTTTGTGGTTACCAGTGAAGTTGCTGACCCCAATCAATGTCGTCTGTGACGGTGATACCGAGATATTTGCCGAATTGAACATGCCCCCAAAGTGTGCTGGTGTAGTGAATAGTCAAACTTAATTTGCTTGTCAGGAAGATGTCGTGACTCCCTTGTCCACAATGCACTTCACCTGCCCACCGCGCTAGTCGACAGAAGACCTGATATTACCAGGAAGAGCATTAATTGATGACCCCCCCCCCCCCCCCCCCCCCGAATCACCTCCCGCCCCCCAAAAAGGACCGGTCCAAGTACCGAACCTTGTGGAACTAACGCTTCTTCAGATGAAAATGTTTGATGTTTGCTTATCTTTAGTCCAAATGTAGACTGAGTGCCCGTTAGAGTGAGTGAGTGTTTGAGTTTTACGACCCACCAACAGCTATGGTCATACGGAGACGGGACCTCGGTTTAAAGACTCATCCGAAAGTCTGGAGAAGCCCGGGATCGATCCTGCGACCCCTGGTTTACGAGGCGAGTAACGTAATAGTGTCCGTTAGAAACCACTTCAACCATTATGCCCCAATCAGGCCGTTCTAACGAGTACCCATAATCTTTATTTTCGAGCAAACAAGGAAAATACTTGATTCTCCCGTAAATCTACTTTTCTGTACATAATATGGGGTTTACAGGGGTCTTAGTTCACGGACTTGTTAATCTGATGTCTATATATATGGGGTGCCGTTTTACTATTTAATCCGTATTTATAGATATCCATAATTATTTATGGATATCCATAATTCGAATTATGGATATCCATAATTCGAATTATGGATATCCATTATTATTTATGGATATCCATAATTATTTATGGATATCCATAATTCGAATTATGGATATCCATAAATCGAACTGAATTAATGATATCCATAAATCGAATAATGGATATCCATTATTCGATTTATGAATATCCATAAATCGAATTATGGATATCCATTATTGGCTGATTTATGGATATCCATAAATCAAATTATGGATATCCATAAATCGATTTATGGATATCATTAATTTAGATCGAAATATGGATATCCATAAATCGAATAATGGATATCCTTAATTCGAATTATGGATATCCATTATTCGGCTGATTTATGGATATCCATAAATCGAATTATGGATATCCATAATTCTCCTCTACAAATAAACCTAATGAATAATGACTGCTCCCTTTGCAAAAAAAAAAAAAAAAAAAAAAAAAAAAAAAGAACTCAACTATTCGCGTCAGGTTTCCGATTTAGGTGTGTAATAAAAGCCGGGATGGAGGTGGAGGTTATGTAGGGTAGGCTTAGTGGTGGCCTGTGGTGTGGGAGAGAGATGTTTTGTTTGATTTGAGGTTTAACGTCCCCTTCAATACTATTTAGGTTATTTTGGAGACATTGCTTCCAATTATGTTTGGCATTAAGCCTTCATTGAGATGCAATGACATCTCAATCCCGCCGGCCTCAGTAGCTCGGTAGTCGGATCCGCGTCTGACTGGTGATCAGGAGGACACGGGTTCGATACCTGCCAGGGTCTGCAACATTCTTTCGTGGAGATTGATCACGAAATCTTTTCTACGGTCATTCTCTCCTTTCCGCTGACTCAAGAAGGGCAGTTGTCAGTTTCTGGCGAAAGAATGTGCACTGTACTTGTTAACTGCTTACGAATATGCCTGCCCAGGAAGTGTGGATAGGTAAACTGACCGGCTCAAAAATGACCTAAATTAGTGTTGACTGGGCCGTTAAACTCAAATACAAACAAACAAACAAACATCTCGATCCCTGTCGCCCATTTGTCTCGCACGACTTTGTTAGGGCAGGCTTAGACCTTCTAAACGGTTTACCAGTACTCTCAGCTCATGCAGCCAAATCTATTTCTCCCCGCCCCAATGCGTTGGGGGCAGGAGATATATCTGAATCTGCCTGGTATTCCATACACCTCAAGTAGAGTATTATATGGATATATGTTTGTTTGTTTGATTTGAGGTTTAACGTCCCCGTCAGCACTGTTTAGGTAATTTTGGAGACGTTGCTTCCAATTTTGTGGGACTTTTGCCCGGCATTGAGGTGAAATGACTTCTCAAGCCCTGTCGCCCAATGAAACCTTTGTTTGTTTGTTTGATTTGAAGTTTTACGTCCCCGTCAACACTGTAAAGGTCATTTTGGAGACGTTGCCTCCAATTTTGTGGGACTTTTACCCGACATTGAGATGAAATGACATCTCAAGCCTTGCTGTCAAATGAAACCAATAGGATTTATAAGCATGGACAGGCCGACTCGCACTGCATTGCCTGGGCAGGCTTAGATCCTCTACGCGGTTTACCAGTACCCACGTGCGGTCGGTTTCAGCTCTGCGTGGAAGCATCATGCAGCCCATCTATTTCTCCAAGCCCAGATGGGCGGGGGCCGATGGATATTTGTTAATAATATATATAACGACCATGTGCATTTTTTTCTCCAGAAAGCATGCACGGATTGCCTGTTTGGATCATTATAATCTGACGTCCGACTTTCAGTGTCCTTAGGTGCGCAGTCCTCATAGAGGTGATTCCAGAGGGCCTGAATTTCCAGATCTTACGGCTGGTTCCGATATTTAACTGCACACATGGCGGGCGTTCTGCGTACGACGTCCATTGCTTTGGAAGCCTTACCGGCTGACAAGGGTGCACGGCAGAGAGGTCCCTTTGACTGGCCATCATCTTCCAGCGATGATGAAGACCTTGAAGATTTTGAAGATTTTTACATTAAACAATCACGTGTCTTAGGGAGAAATCGTTTAACCAAAAGCTTTGGTGGTGATTTATGGATATCCATAATTCGAATTATGGATATCCATAAATCGATCTGAATTATGGATATCCATAAATCGAATTATAGATATCCATAATTTGAATTATGGATATCCATATATCAGAGGAATAATAGATATCCATAAATCGAATTATGGATATCCATAAATCGAATTATTGATATCCATAAATCGAATTATAAATCGATCTGAATTAATGATATCCATTAATCGAATTATGGATATCCATAATTCGATTTATGGATATCCATAATTCGATTTATGGATATCCATTATTCGGCTGATTTATGGATATCCATAAATCGAATTATGGATATCCATAATTCGATTTATGGGTATCTATAAATACGGATACAATAGTAAAAGGGCCCCCCATATATATAGACGGGCTGTTATGGAATGGGACATGAAAGAGAAGTGAACAAAAAGTCATTTGTAAATTCTCACTCTGCTGAACGATAACTTTGTTTGTTTGGTTGATTTGAAGATTTACGTCCCCGTCAACACTGTAAAGGTCCTTTTGGAGACGTTGCCTCCAATTTTGTGGGACTTTTACCCGACATTGAGATGAAATGACATCTCAAGCCTTGCTGTCAAATGAAACCAATAGGATTTATAAGCATGGACAGGCCGACTCGCACTGCATTGCCTGGGCAGGCTTAGATCCTCTACGCGGTTTACCAGTACCCACGTGCGGTCGGTTTCAGCTCTGCGTGGTAGCATCATGCAGCCTATCTATTTCTCCAAGCCCAGATGGGCGGGGGCCGATGGATATTTGTTTATAATATATATAACGACCATGTGCATTTTTTTTCTCCAGAAAGCATGCACGGATTGCCTGTTTGGATCATTATAATCTGACGTCCGACTTTCAGTGTCCTTAGGTGCGCAGTCCTCATAGAGGTGATTCCAGAGGGCCTGAATTTCCAGATCTTACGGCTGGTTCCGATATTTAACTGCACACATGGCGGGCGTTCTGCGTACGACGTCCATTGCTTTGGAAGCCTTACCGGCTGACAAGGGTGCACGGCAGAGAGGTCCCTTTGACTGGCCATCATCTTCCAGCGATGATGAAGACCTTGAAGATTTTGAAGATTTTTACATTAAACAATCACGTGTCTTAGGGAGAAATCGTTTAACCAAAAGCTTTGGTGGTGATTTATGGATATCCATAATTCGAATTATGGATATCCATAAATCGATCTGAATTATGGATATCCATAAATCGAATTATAGATATCCATAATTTGAATTATGGATATCCATATATCAGAGGAATAATAGATATCCATAAATCGAATTATGGATATCCATAAATCGAATTATTGATATCCATAAATCGAATTATAAATCGACCTGAATTAATGATATCCATTAATCGAATTATGGATATCCATAATTCGATTTATGGATATCCATAATTCGATTTATGGATATCCATTATTCGGCTGATTTATGGATATCCATAAATCGAATTATGGATATCCATAATTCGATTTATGGGTATCTATAAATACGGATGCAATAGTAAAAGGGCCCCCCATATATATAGACGGGCTGTTATGGAATGGGACATGAAAGAGAAGTGAACAAAAAGTCATTTGTAAATTCTCACTCTGCTGAACGATAACTTTGTTTGTTTGGTTGATTTGAAGTTTTACGTCCCCGTCAACACTGTAAAGGTCCTTTTGGAGACGTTGCCTCCAATTTTGTGGGACTTTTACCCGACATTGAGATGAAATGACATCTCAAGCCTTGCTGTCAAATGAAACCAATAGGATTTATAAGCATGGACAGGCCGACTCGCACTGCATTGCCTGGGCAGGCTTAGATCCTCTACGCGGTTTACCAGTACCCACGTGCGGTCGGTTTCAGCTCTGCGTGGAAGCATCATGCAGCCCATCTATTTCTCCAAGCCCAGATGGGCGGGGGCCGATGGATATTTGTTAATAATATATATAACGACCATGTGCATTTTTAATGACAGATTCCTTCTGTCATTCTTCGTCGTGCTGCATGTTTACAATTTTAACGTCCGAACTTCCGGCTTCCACTACTTTTGAAATATGACTCCGCACAAATAGTCCGTTGTTTCTTGACTTTTCATGCTCGCTGTCTCGAAACTAATTTCTCATGGCATTATTTCCGCATTTTGATTACATGTATTGTTTCATTTGTAATCAAAATACAAAAATGATCATTCTTAAATTACAAACAAAAGGGGAAACGTTAATTGAATATGCATAAGGAAAGTTCCCATTTTATACAAACGACCGCATAATGGGGAGGCGGCGTCTAACCACGGCCTTCACTACGGGCTTCACTGTTGTCGAAAGTTAGCCCATTTTTTTCCTAAATTAATTCCTATATTTCTAGCTGACGCCCCTTAATTTTGAACCGGGATTTCGAAATGAAATCTTCGTCCGATAAGTGATAATATTACATTCAGTACAAAATGGGTTATGATTAATTATATTTGTATCAATACGCCATTAAAGTACCTTTGCATATTTTTAGAAAAGAAAAAAAAAAAAAACAATATGTATAGAGCTACAATCAGTGCACACCATTTAAGTATCTAGATAAACTTCGAAAAATAAAGAAAATAGACCGTTTAATAAGCTGTATTTAATTTTTGATTATCGGGCTAGCCGCTTTGTCTGGTCCCGACCCGCACACAACAGTTACAGGCCAGGTTAAGATTTTACCCCTTCAACCCACGAGTTTCTCAAGTTCACTCTTCAGTCACTGAATTTGTACGTGTCCATTCTACACATGTAAATTGGGTGTCTAGTCAATAGTCGTCAACAGCATGTCAAACCATGTAGAACAGAATGCGATGTATCATTATGAGCCATCCCACCAGGTTCTACACTGTTTGCACCTGTAGGTATCTGTACTTGGCTATGTGTGTGAATTCGGGTTTAACGTCGCTTTCAACAATTTTTCAGTCATATCACGACGGTGTCTGGTTGCGACAGGGAGCTCAATGCTCACGTTTATAGTGCTGCCTCACTGAAGTATCATGTCCCAGACACATTACATGATACCACACCCAGTCACATTATCCTGACACTGGATCGACCAGTCCTAACTCTTCCCCGTAAATCTGAGTGCCAAGCGAGGAGCAGCTAGTACCATTTTTAACGACTTTGGTATGTCGCGGCCCGGGATCGAACCCGAGACCTCCCGTTCCCCGGAGCGGACACTCTACCAACTGAGCTATCGGGGCCGGTCTGTACTTGGCTATAAAGGGCTGAAAGGGTACAGACTCATAACACTTACATGACCTAATTATATGCGAAGTACGTGACGCTAGAAACTTCACCGTACGGTAGCAAGCCAGCAATAATATACTCCTAACAGTTATCACTGTCCAATTCTGTTGTATAGGTCTAAATAACTGAATATGTAAGCACAATGTTGTGATAGATAATTAGTCACATGCCGCAAAACTTCAAACATCGCACAAAAAATGTTTTCCTTTATTGTAGCGCACGACATAAGGCAGGTTCTTGACTGACCCGCGAAACACATCTCAGTCAACAAGTGTAAGCTTTTACAAGAAAGTTGCGGCTACGCTTTGTGTTGTCATAAAACTGGCAACTATCCCAGCAGGCACATGACGTAATTGTGACATCACATCAACGTCGGTGCAACGTCATGACGTTGCAATGACGTTGATTTGACGTTGCCCTAGCGAAGTGTGCCTGCTGGGTAGTCATTTGCATGTTGTTTTATTTTTAATGTCCAAGTAAAATGATGATGAAAGTGTACAACAGCCGATTCACCTCAGTTTTGTGAACCAAACTAAAAATCAACACTCCAGCGCCTTTGTCCTTATCACTAAAGAAAGCAAATCTGATTTTTTCACAGAATCTGTCATTTCAGTGCCTTTTGGCGCTTTGATTTTCTCCAGAAAGCATGCACGGATTGCCTGTTTGGATCATTATAATCTGACGTCCGACTTTCAGTGTCCTTAGGTGCGCAGTCCTCATAGAGGTGATTCCAGAGGGCCTGAATTTCCAGATCTTACGGCTGGTTCCGATATTTAACTGCACACATGGCGGGCGTTCTGCGTACGACGTCCATTGCTTTGGAAGCCTTACCGGCTGACAAGGGTGCACGGCAGAGAGGTCCCTTTGACTGGCCATCATCTTCCAGCGATGATGAAGACCTTGAAGATTTTGAAGATTTTTACATTAAACAATCACGTGTCTTAGGGAGAAATCGTTTAACCAAAAGCTTTGGTGGTGATTTATGGATATCCATAATTCGAATTATGGATATCCATAAATCGATCTGAATTATGGATATCCATAAATCGAATTATAGATATCCATAATTTGAATTATGGATATCCATATATCAGAGGAATAATAGATATCCATAAATCGAATTATGGATATCCATAAATCGAATTATTGATATCCATAAATCGAATTATAAATCGATCTGAATTAATGATATCCATTAATCGAATTATGGATATCCATAATTCGATTTATGGATATCCATAATTCGATTTATGGATATCCATTATTCGGCTGATTTATGGATATCCATAAATCGAATTATGGATATCCATAATTCGATTTATGGGTATCTATAAATACGGATGCAATAGTAAAAGGGCCCCCCATATATATAGACGGGCTGTTATGGAATGGGACATGAAAGAGAAGTGAACAAAAAGTCATTTGTAAATTCTCACTCTGCTGAACGATAACTTTGTTTGTTTGGTTGATTTGAAGATTTACGTCCCCGTCAACACTGTAAAGGTCCTTTTGGAGACGTTGCCTCCAATTTTGTGGGACTTTTACCCGACATTGAGATGAAATGACATCTCAAGCCTTGCTGTCAAATGAAACCAATAGGATTTATAAGCATGGACAGGCCGACTCGCACTGCATTGCCTGGGCAGGCTTAGATCCTCTACGCGGTTTACCAGTACCCACGTGCGGTCGGTTTCAGCTCTGCGTGGAAGCATCATGCAGCCCATCTATTTCTCCAAGCCCAGATGGGCGGGGGCCGATGGATATTTGTTAATAATATATATAACGACCATGTGCATTTTTTTCTCCAGAAAGCATGCACGGATTGCCTGTTTGGATCATTATAATCTGACGTCCGACTTTCAGTGTCCTTAGGTGCGCAGTCCTCATAGAGGTGATTCCAGAGGGCCTGAATTTCCAGATCTTACGGCTGGTTCCGATATTTAACTGCACACATGGCGGGCGTTCTGCGTACGACGTCCATTGCTTTGGAAGCCTTACCGGCTGACAAGGGTGCACGGCAGAGAGGTCCCTTTGACTGGCCATCATCTTCCAGCGATGATGAAGACCTTGAAGATTTTGAAGATTTTTACATTAAACAATCACGTGTCTTAGGGAGAAATCGTTTAACCAAAAGCTTTGGTGGTGATTTATGGATATCCATAATTCGAATTATGGATATCCATAAATCGATCTGAATTATGGATATCCATAAATCGAATTATAGATATCCATAATTTGAATTATGGATATCCATATATCAGAGGAATAATAGATATCCATAAATCGAATTATGGATATCCGTAAATCGAATTATTGATATCCATAAATCGAATTATAAATCGATCTGAATTAATGATATCCATTAATCGAATTATGGATATCCATAATTCGATTTATGGATATCCATAATTCGATTTATGGATATCCATTATTCGGCTGATTTATGGATATCCATAAATCGAATTATGGATATCCATAATTCGATTTATGGGTATCTATAAATACGTATACAATAGTAAAAGGGCCCCCCATATATATAGACGGGCTGTTATGGAATGGGACATGAAAGAGAAGTGAACAAAAAGTCATTTGTAAATTCTCACTCTGCTGAACGATAACTTTGTTTGTTTGGTTTGAGGTTTACCGTCCCCGTCAACACTGTAAAGGTCATTTTGGAGACGTTGCTTCCAATTTTGTGGGATTTTTACCCGACATTGAGATGAAATGACATCTCAAGACCTGTCGCCCAATGAAACCAATAGGGTTTATAAGCATGGACGGACCTACTCCCACCGCTTTGCCTAGGCAGGCTTTGATCCTCTAAGCGGTTTACCAGTACTCGTGTGCGGGTCGGTCTCAGCTCTGCGTGAAAGCATCATGCAGCCTATCTATTTCTTCAAGCCCCGATGGGCGGGGGCCTGCTGAACGATAACTATGAACCAAATAAATAAATAAATAAAACTAAAAATCACGTAATGGGCTGTCAAATTCCGGTAGCTCGATATCTGAATCATAACAAAAAAAAAAAAGGAAACATTATGCATCTGCCAAATAGTTATAGGGGGATTATCTCGCCTACAAACTCCTGAATTAATGCCATGTTCAAAACTATGGGAATTGCATTTCTGTTTAAGGATATATGTCTTGCATCAGATGATCAGAATGACCATAACACAACACCTGTTGGAACAAATATGAATATATGAATACAGCCAGTGTGTATCTCTAGGTATATCTGATTTGTATTCAAAGAAAGTTGTTATAAAAATGTCACCAACTCCTCCCCATTCATATATATCACGTTAGTATGCCAGAGACATATAACATTCTTTGAAGGAAAGACATTTTCTGACAATTATAAAACACATTAGATTTTGAATTCAAAGAAAGTTGTTATAAAAACGTCACCAACTCCTCCCCATTCATATATATCACGTTAGTATGCCAGAGACATATAACATTCTTTGAAGGAAAGACATTTTCTGACAATTATAAAACACATTAAATTTTGAATTCAAAGAAAGTTGTTATAAAAATGTCACCAACTCCTCCTCATTCATATATATCACGTTAAATTTGCACCCCCCCCCCCCCACACCCGTCCACTTCCCCATTCATGTACATTCATGTTTCGTTTCGTTTAAGGCTCCATTTATAGTTTGTTTTGTAATTGCAGACATCACATTCAAATCTTCTTTCTTCGTGGAAGCTTTCGTCTGCCTCAGAGACTAAAGATAAGGGCCTGTATCTTCAGCCTGCCCGTGTCGAGAGACATGGGCATGCATCTCCATTCATTCCCACTGGAACTGACTGGTATGGAAGCTCTGGAGGGACTCCTAACTTCTTCTTTCTAACTTCTGACTTCCTACTTCTAACTTCCGACTTCTTACTGCCAACTTCCTTCTTCTCACTTCTGACTTCGACTTCTTACTTCCGACTTCTAACTTCTAACTTCCGACTTTTACTTCTAACTTATTACTTCCTGCATTACACATCTATAGTAATTGTATGTGATGGAGTAGGAGCTTCTTACTTCATCTCTGCTTAGCTCTTACTTCTGACTTCCTACTTTAGAATTCTAACTTCCTGCTTCTGATTATTAAATTCCAGACCTCCTACTTCCGACTTCATACGTCTACGTTCCGACTTCTTACTTCCGACTTATGGAAGTAAGAAGTGGGAAGTAGGAAGTCTGGAGCTAGAAGTAAGAAATAAGAAGTGATAATTAGAAGTCCCGTCTCTTACAATCACAATAGATGTATAATGCAAGAAGTAATAAGTTGGAAGTCGGAAGCTAGAAGTAAATGATTGTTTGGGTTTAACAACACGTCAACCCTTGTGGGTCATTTTGTGTCGTCACCCAGAGAAAGGGAGAAAAGAGATAGAAGAGATAGTAGAAGATATTTGTGATAGACAGAGCAGAAAGAGGAAAATAAACGGACGTGTAGAAACAGTAGAAATTACAACATTTCCCCACTATCCTTACCTGCTGCAATGACTGCAGGTCTTGCCCAACTGTAAGCCAGTATCAACTGGACGCCTCAGTACCGTTGCCTCAACCGACCACCCAGCTACAAGTGAAAGGTCGGAAGTTGGAAATTAGAAGTCGGGAGTTGGTTGAAAGAAGGATGTCCGAAGAGAGAAGTTGGATGTAAGATGCCAGAAGTCAGGAGTCGGAAGAAAGAAAGTGAAAGTAAGAAGTCTGAAGATAGAAGTTGAAAGATCGATGTCCCTCTGGGGCTTCAATGTGATGCAGATAGGGCTCTGGATTATTTTGATACTATTTCAAATACCAAGGGGCTAACCTTCGATATATGAAACGACTGTAGGATGGCAAGTTGTGGTCATAATGAACAGGATAGGTTCTCTGTGTGTTTTATATTAGCAACCGTACTATCAAATGTGTGTTTGTTTGATTTGAGTTTTAACGTCCCCGTCAACACTGTATAGGTCATTTTGGAGACATTGCTTCCAATTTTGTGGGACTTTTACCCGAGATTGAGATGAAATGACATCTCAAGCCCTGTGGCCCAATGAAACGAATAGGGTTAATAAGCATGGACGGCCTGACTCGCACTGCTTTGCCTGGGCAGGCTTAGATCGTCTACGCGGATTACCAATACTCGTGTTTGGTCGGTTTCAGCTCTGCGTGGAAACAAAATGCAGCCCAATTATTTCTCTAAGCCCCGATGGGCGGGAGCCGTACTGTCATTGTTGATTTCTTATAAAGTTATCAAAATAGTGCATGGTGGTTTCACGCAGAGCTGGTAAACGGCTTAGAGGATCTAAGTCTGCCCAGGCAAAGTGGTGTGAGTCGGTCCGTCAGTGCATGTAAACCCTATCTGTTTTGTTGGACGGCAGGGCTTGAGATGTCATTTGGTCTCAGTGTCGGGTAAAAGTCCCCCGAAAGTGGAAGCAACGTCTCTTAAAATTACCTATTTATACTGTTCAGGGGAACGTTAAACCTCAAATAAATTAACGACCCGTCAGTAGGCCAGTTTTTGTTGTCTCCCAGAGAAAGTGAGAAAAGAGATAGAAGAGATATTTGAGGAGATAAAATTGAAGGACGTAGAGAAAAAAATGAAAATGAATGTAAGGGTAGAAACAGAAGAAATGACAAAACAAAATTTGCCTCACCCAACCACCCAACATAAAAAAAATAAAAGGGACGGTCCCTATTATTACCAAAAAGACCAGAATAACCGGAAAGACCGCCGAAATACCGGAAAGACCGCCGAAATACCGCAAAGACCGTGTCAAATATTTGGGTATTTGAAGTTTTTAACTATTAATACTTTTAAGCTCTGGTGAGGCTAGAAAGAACAAAAATAACAAACATTAAATAAATATATGAAAGATTTATAAAAGGGAGATTTAGATCTGAACTGATCTGATTTAAATTAAGATCTGAACCAATCTGCCATCACAGTTAGGGGTACAGGTACTCAGTAGTTAATCGTACAGTAGTCTGCTCAAAGATGGTAGTTAGGGATACAGCTGCACCTACAACTCGTCATTTATTCAGCTCCAAATTTTTCACACATCTTCCATACCACAGCAATACCAACCGTACATTCATGTAAAGATGTACCTCTTTATCATATTCATTACTCACAACTTGACAATATACACACGTTCTCGAAGCATAGCGGCTCTGCCTTTGTGCAAGTTGTAGTTTATACAACAAGTTGGAAACGAGTCTGTCAATAAAATCATGCAATTTAAGGTAAGACTCTCGTCAGATTTAATTTTTAATCTTACCAGAGTTTGTCGAAGCTATATTACTTTGAAATACAGTTGCACACTGAATAAAATCTTGTAATTTCCGACCTCTGGTAACACACGAATTTTTGCATTCATTGTTTACATACCAGATACATCCGATGGAGGGTACAGCGAGTCTGGATACTGTGATTATGTAAATACACTGTTTATCGTCGAATTTCGATGGCTTAAATCCCCTTTTGGGCAATAAATATTTATTCGAGGCTGCGGTAGTTCAGGACACGGAGGGTTGCTCTTGATGTTGTACCAGGGTATATTGGAGGTAACTGTGGATATCTTTTCGGTGTTCTATGACATGGACGTATGTTGTGTGTGCTCGTTAGAATCGATTTTGTTGAGTATACACAGCATATATTTGCAAGATAAAGAAGGAAAGTCTTCCTACATTATCCCTTTACCGTATTAGGAGAGATCAACCCGGGCCTGAGAGCGGGTTCAACTCGTCTGTGGTGGGTGAGCCATCGGGGTCCGACAGGTATATAGTTATATAACATCAAAACAAGCTATTCATATTTCTTATTATCACAGTTGACCATCGTACAGTTTCTGAAATCGGCTGCTGCGACTGTACGCTCAAAAATCGTTAGCTGCTTTACACGATATAAATTATGAAAAACACTAAAATTCAATAAAATTCGGTATTAACACCTGGGAAGGATACATGCTTGGGAAGGTAAGAGACATCTCTTTTCAATGCTTCGATTTGGAATCATAAGGTACCTTGTTCTGCACAGTAAAACGATTCTGATGCTGCATCAGTGATTTGTTTCATTATCGCTCGCGGCGACCATTATTTTTTCACATTTTGACTGTCTTGTGGTCAGTTTACACTTTTTCTAAATTAGCGCAGCCATAAAACAATTATTAATCAGCACACCTCAGTACACATTTGCTAGTTCTGCCTTCCTCCCATCAAAAACCGTACTGCTTTATTCAGGGTCTATCATACTAGCGATTGTACGATTGACTGCATCTGTACTCAATTATTAGCTGCAAATAGTCGGAAAAAATCTGTACGCTTAGCTGCAGCATTTAAGAAGTGCACGTGTAAAGGGGGATTGACTTCATGTTATTTAAATGTTCTGGTCCATCGTCATGCATGAGAAATTTTGACCACCGTCGTTCTGACAATAGAAAGGAAATTGCTGTAGGCAAAGGTTTTGTTAGATGCAACATTTTTGCGATGATTTAAGTAGCTGTAAAATCACCTGTTTATTGACATGGTCAGGTTCGGAGGCTTGGTCTGAAGGTATTTCGTTGTGTATACATGCACAATGGTCTAATATCGTGACATGGTGTCTGTATAGCCTGGTAGTTTGGCATGGAGACATTCCATGGTATCTGGTATGACCTCCATCAGGGGCGTTCTTGGCTGCAAATTCAGACTTCGCCAACTTCAGGAAAAAGAGGGGCCCCCCAGCTGGGGTTAATGGGACAGGGAATAGGGGTGAAGTCCTACGGCCGAAAATGGTTTTCAAGCATTTGGCAGGGGTAAAAGAGAGCTCTCCGAACATGTTTTGTACACTATTCAATGGTTTTTCTTTTCATTTTCATCAAAACATTATGTAAACCATGAATTTACTTATGTTAAGCCAGCAGACTCATACTTGTGGCTACGAGTTGTACGCATTTGCGTTTGTGCGTGCACTGCCGCAACGTTCCTGTTTATCGTTGTGTCAGCGGAAGGAGTGATCAACTTACTTATAAACTTGAACCCATCTAAAGGCTTTAGGACCTGATGAGCTTCATCCTAGAGTTATGAAGGAACAGCTAGCAAATTAGGTAGGTCTAGTTTTTGCACATCTGTTCCAACAAACTCTGTTCCAACAAACTCTTGAAATGGGTGAAATCCTCAAAGGATGGCTCCTAGCGAACATATTTCCATTTTTTTTTAAAAAAAGGGTGATACTGCTCTTGCTCGTAATTAACACCGTGTGTCCCGGACTTGTGTTCCATGTAAATTGCTCAAACATCATGACCCACTTTGACGAATATAAACTTTAGAAAAATGCATAGTTGTGAAACTCAATTGAGCTCAGTTATGAACGATTGGGTGAAAATCTTGAACAAAGGGGGACAGGTGGACACATTTTTTCTAGACTTCTAGACGGTTTTCGATTCAACACCCCCACCTCACCACCTACAGAAATCCAAATTATTTGGTTACAACATTGTGGAGGGGTGGAGAGGTGGGGGGCTCTCAAGTGGATATAGTCCTGTCTTTGCTACAAACTAGAAGTGAAGGCAATGATCAGGAATCGATACAATCAACCCACAGCTCCCATCAGAGACACCAAGGGAAAGAAACGCAAACATGGAACAACTAGATCCCAACGGAAACACCGCCAGCGGAAAGCAAAAAGGACAGTTGCTTTCCCACAAAATGGCAAAACAAAACAACACAAGCGACACACACACTCAAAAAGACATGCCATAACAAAAATAAACCACGACAGAAGAACCGCCTTGGAAAGTGAATTTCCACTGGGGGTGGGGCTTAAATCGATTTTACCTGGCCACAGTCCTCGCCCTTACTTCCGTCGCGATTTAGACAAATAATCTTTCAGTCCGCATGAAGGCCTCCTAACTCATCAGTGCAACATCTCCGTGAACACAAAAATCAATCAACCACAGAGATGAAACAACGGTGAGGACTCGACAGCAAGAAACCACTGATATGCTGGAGCAAATGAAAACCAAGTTAGACTCTGATGGGCCCAACCAGAGACAGAGCATCAGGCACCAACCAACATTACATCTTCGGATGTCTGGGGACAAAGGACTGTGTTTTGTCCAACGTTATTCTCCCTGTACATTTATGGTATGTCCACTGACACGGACTAAGAAATGACTGTTCGCAGACGACTGTTCGCAACCGGGCATTTATAGGAGAACTCACTGAAACTTCAGAACGATATGGATAGACTAGGATGCTGGGCACGAAAATGGGGCATGAGATTGCAATATTATGATTATAATTAATTAGAAACAGAATCAATAAAATTGAGGCTTCTTACTCCTTAGGGGGAATGGTCCTCGAGAATGTGTAGTCGTATCTGGGACCCCAACAGAGTGGTCCTTAATGAAGAAATTGAAAAAGTTCAGCAGAACAGAGTTGCTAGAGTTGTGACAAGGATTACTGCTTTGAAACTGGAAGTACAACTGGAACACTAAGAAATTTGAAATGGGTGTCTCTCAAGAAGAGGAAAACAGACAGTTTGTGTCGGAGTATAACGGCCCAGTAGATACTATTTAGGTCCTGGGCAGGTGTACATAAGCGGTTAACCAGTACAGTGCACATTCTTTCGCCGGAAAGAGAAGAGACAGTAGGCTCATACTATATAACAAAGGTCAAAAGGGTGATTCCAACAGATGACCTTGTTCCCCTAGCTAGAAGGTGTAGAAATCCCTATTCATTGTCTCAGACCCCCTACTACAAGAACTGACATTCACAAAGATTCTTTCCTCCCTCATGCCATTAGAGATTGGAATGCCCTTCCCGATTCGATCATTCCCACGGCTCATGGTGTTGAGGATAGTGTAGCTGAGTTTACCTCTTTGGTGAGGGCTAGGGACTAACTTCTCATTTCGCAGGTCCTGGTGTATGAACGTCATTGGACGTATCATCAGAAGCAATGCTGACTCTGATAACAACATTTCCCGCTTTACAGGCGTGATTCAGTCACGTTATCAAAATGGGATATATCAAGGCTAAAACTATGTTTTCAATAAAATAAAAAGCTGGAAAAATGCAAGCAGTGATACTCGCAGCTGATCGTACATAAAAAACAGGCTAGCAACTAATCGTACAGTCGACAACATTATAGGCCCTGTACAAAGCAGTTATTATTTTGATGGCGGTAATACAGAACTAGCAAACGGGTATTGGGATACGCTGCTTTATAACTGTATTTAGGCTTCGCTAATTTAATACATGTGTAAACTGACCGCATGACAGACAAAATGTAAAATAGTAACGATCTTCGCAAGCGAGGATTTTGTTTTGTTTGAGGTTTAACGTCCCCGTCAGCACTGTAAAGGTCATTTTGGAGACATTGCTTCCAATTTTGTGGGACTTTTACCCGACATTGAGATGAAATGACATCTCGAGCCCTGTCGCTCAATGAAACCAATAGGGTTTATAAGCATGGACTGTCCGACTCGTGCGCACCGCTTTGTCTGGGCAGGCTTAGATCCTCTAAGCAGTTAACCAGTACACGTGTGCGGGTCGGATGCAGCTCTGCGTGGAAGCATCATGCAGCCCATATATTTCTTCAAGCTCCGATTGGCGGGGACCGAACGCAAGCGAGGATGAGATAAATCACTGATGCAGCATCAGAATCGTTTTCTTGTGAAGAACAGGGCGACTTATGATTGCAAATCGAAGCAAATTTGAAAAGAAACGTCTCTTACCTTCCAAAACATGTGTGCAACAAAAGTGTCATTCATAATTTTTATTTTTTATTGATTTTTAGTTTTTTCAAAAATGTCGTGTAAAGAAGCTAAGATTTTTGCGTACAGAAGAAGCAGCTTCCGATTTCAGAAACTGTACGATAGTCAACTGTGATTATCTGCACTGCCAGTGACGGCGCAGTCGATCTCCCCACGAATCAAATTTCATTTGATGACAAATAAAGCCAAATGTGTAACGGAATATAACCAATATATCCCTGTACAAGTGCTACCGACATATGTACAAATTTCATAATTATGTGTTAACCTGAGAGTACAAATAAACTTGGAACTTGGAATCATGCACCCTTTGCATTATATTAATAAGGATTAGAAGACCTTACAAAGCACGGTTTATTGCAAATTCTAGCTCTTGCACTACCACTGAACTTTCTAAATTATTAACTTCCTGTCTTACTGCTATTAAAACGCATGTGATTAAATATTGTGATAAAGTCTTTGAAAGATCAGGAAGAAATCTGTTTTGGTCAATAAAAAATTCGAATGAGGTTTTATATAAATTGAAATCCAGACGTTTTCGTGCTTCTGGTCTGTCTACTTACGATTTTTCCACTCTTTACACTACACTCCCTCATAATCTTATAAAAGAAAAGCTTAATGATTTAATTGAATGGGCTTTTCACAGAGAAGATTCTCTCTAGCTTGCATGTAATGTCAGAAATGCATTTTTCACTTCTTAAGAGCATAAGAATTACACACTTTGGTCATGTCAGAAAGTGTGTGAGCCCTCACCTTTCTACTTGACAATATTTATATTAGATTCGGTACTAAGTTATTTAGACAATTTGTGGGTATTCCGATGGGTACGAATTGCGAACCTCTTGTGGCTGATCTGTTCTTGTATTGCAATGAAAAAGACTTCATGTTGTCGCTTTCCATTGATAACCAATATGAAATTATTGAAGCTTTTAGCTCCACTTCTAGATATTTAGATGTTTTATTAAATATTGATAATACTTATTTCGATGGTTTGATCAGTCAGATTTACCCCCCCCCCCAGAACTTAAGTTAAATAACGCAAATTCTTCTGATACCGAGGACCCGTTTTTGGATTTACATCTATCTATTGTAGATGGGTTTGTTTCGTGCAAAATTTATGATAAACGAGATGACTTTGATTTTGAAATTGTAAATTTTCGTTTTTTGGATGGTGACGTTCCTCGTGCGCCATACTATGGCGTTTATATTTCGCATTTAATTCGATTTGCTAGAGTGTGTAATCATGTATCTGACTTCAACACTCGTAATAAATTATTAACGGCTAAACTTCTTAATCAGGGTTATCGGTACCATAAACTACGCAAAGTGTTTTCAAAATTTTGTAGACGCCATTCTGATTTAAATTCAAAATTCAATATTGGACTTAAATCTCTTCTGCAACAAGGTCTATCGGAACCCGAATTTTATGGTGACTTAGTATATAAATTCAGAAAAATATATAACCGCAATGACTTCAGCACCCAATTTCGTAAAATCATTTTTCGATATATAAAGATTGGGTACAACATGGTTGTTATACGACAGACTGCATGCATGGTAGTAAACCCAATCACGGTTGGCAACTTTGCTTCCCTCTTTATTTGCACGCCGGTGGGTCAGGCCTCAGATTCTATGGCGGTTCCAACGTAAAGGCTTATTGAGAATTAGAGAGATCTAATTCAAGGTAATGTTGGTTGGTGCCTGATGCTTTGTCTCTGGTCGGGCCCATCGGAGTCTAACTTGGTTTTCTTCTGCTCCAGCATTTCAGTGTTTTTTTTGCTGTCGAGTCCTCACCGTTGTCTCACCTCTGTGGTTCTTTGATTATTTGTGTTCACGGAGATGTTGCACTGATGAGTTAGGAGGCCTTCATGCGGACTGAACAAATTATTTGTCTAAATCGCGACGGAAGGGGGAGGATTGTGGCCACGTAAAATCGATTTAACCCCCCCCCCCCCCCCCCAGTGGAATTCTTTCCACTGACCGTTCCAAGGCGGTTCTTCTGTTGCGGTTTATTTATGTTGTTGTTTGTTACTACTCACTGTGTGTATCACTTGTGTCTTTTTATTTTGGATGGCAATTTGGCCATTTTGTGGGAAAGTAACTGTCCTTAAGGCCATCCTTTGTTTAGGTTTCCATTATGGTCTGGTCGCTTCATGTTTGTGTTTCTTTCCCTTTGGTGTCTTTGATGGATGGAGTAAGTTAGTTGTATCGATTCCTGATCTTTGTTTTACTTCTACTTTGCTGTACTTCTAGTGCAATATCTGTGGAGTGAAGGTCATGCTGTCTATCCATCGGTGGATCTGCCGCCATCTCTTCTCGTGGCTCTTTTATTTTTCAATGATGTTCATTGCCAGCAGGCACACCTCGCTATGGCAACATCAAATCCACGTCGGTGCACCGACGTTGATGTGACGTCACAATTACGTCATGTGCCTGCTGGATTGCATTGGCTTGTGAACGTAAGAAATAACGAGCAACAATTCACACCATGACAACTTTATTTCTGGATTTTTATTTACGACACAATATTGCACTTATAAGCAAATGCATGTACACACAAATAATGCTTTTATCAGTATCAAAATAATAATATTAATAACTATAGTCGAGCATCAATAACCCGACTACCTTTCGGACCATAAAAGTTTATTCGAGATAGGGTATGAGGTTAAATCACAGTGCCATGTCATTAGGCATAAGGATATCTTTACGATTTCCTATATAGAGAACACTCATGAAATTTTTTCAGAGAACAACTTCAAATTGGTTTTAATTATTTATTAACACAACGTTTCGGCCATTATTGGCCTTTATCAAGTGTAATAAACAAGTAGACAGGAAATGACGTCGACGTCACACGACGTCAATGGTGACGATGTCAAATAGAAACACATCAGTTGGCGTAAAAAGTCTAAATAAAGGATCATTATTAGACGCAAATTACTGACAGGAATGCAGTTGCAGTGCGAACACAGGTAAAGTCAGTAAAAACTTCATGAAGACTAATACATTATTTTAGAGTTTAACCCAAAAGGAGCCATTGTACCAAGACGGTGCATCCAGGAAGTTTCCTTCATAAGCCTTTTCCAATTTCCAGAACTTTTATCAATAGGCATGAAGGAAAAATCCTGGATGCTATGTCCAGGCAAATTAAAATGCTCCGAAACTGTTGTAAGGGTGTCAGGAAAATGCTTTATATCAAATTTATGTTTGTTCATTCTCTGGCTACATTTTTGCTGGGTTTGGCCGACATACGATTTTTTGCAAGTAGTGAGGTATATTACATCAGAGGAAGCACAAGTGAAGTTTTCTTTTAAACTGAAACATGAAGACAAAGTTGTGCTTGTGAATGAACCAGACTTTGTGATGCTTGCACAATGTGAACAGCGGGGTCTGTTACATTTTGAAACAGCACCAGACCTTACTGTCTTTTTTTTCAACTGAGAATGAACCAACATATCTTGCAAATTTGACGGTCTTTTGAAAGCAACAATAGGTTTATAGTTAAACAACTGTTATTTGACATCACGTTTATCAGGCAAGGCTTCGAGAATGCTTGTAGTATGTATTACCATAACAAGTATAATCTAAATTCATCCAAAGGTAAATAAGTAATGGTTTGTGACCTTGACCCCAAGGTCATGGTCATGCGTGCTGATACTGCAGATAAAAACTTTAGCCCAGTATCTATCAAAATACCAAATTTGAACGCAATCCATGTACACATAAAAGCAATGAACAACTAAAAAACTTTAATGCAAAAACTTTAACATTTGTGAACGCCCACGCCGACGCCGACACAGCCACCGACGCCGGGGGTAGTAGAATAGCTTACCGGAACGAGTTCCGGTGAACTAACATTGAATTAACATCCCTATTTTATCATATGGCGTCGCGTCTGAGAGTGTAATAACGCCATGCAATATTTTCGATAATCCACTAGTCGATTAAATATGCAAATTAGATAGATACGTCCCGTAACGTTACATGTACGATCTCTTAACGACGTCGTGTTTACTAATGGCGGAATATTGACATTTTTGTAAACAATTGTGAATAAAATGCGTTTTAAATATATGATTAATAGAATCTTGCATTCGTGCTCATGTATTATTGAATTTATTAAACTCGTTGAGGAAAAGGCATAAAATGATCCCTTAAGCCTCGCATTTTATCCCTTTTCCTCAACTCGTTCAATAAATTCAATAATACATGAGCACTCGTGTTAGATCCTCAATATCAATAATTTATTTAACTCGTTGAGGAAAAGAGATAAAATGCTCGGCAAAGCCTCGCATTTTATCCCCTTTCCTCAACTCGTTTAATAAATTCAATAATACATAGTCACTCATGTAAGATCCTCTATACACCTCCTGGCCTGACACTTTGATTAACCCTCAGTGGCTCAAACTACCCCTATCTCGAAAAAATGTTCATGGTCTTGAAGGAGCAATTGAAGTTTGTTTGTATGTACCTATTTCCAATAGAAGAGAAAAAGACTCTTTAAATGAGCACAGAATATGAAATCGGTTATAACAAAAGTGAATGGTACATACATACAGTATTTAATCGTACAAAGTGTCTATATATGTTTACAAAAACTATGAACACAAACATTGTTCCAAAATACTATATTCTAGTTACATTCGCACAGATTGATTCAATTTTCGTAAAGCTGATCATTACGCAAACACGCCTATACAAATACATTGCCACCTTTATCGCCGAAAAAATGAAAATTTTAGGATGAAAAATTGTGATATTTTTCTTATTTCTGCTCAAAATATAGATTGTGGGCACTCGTTAGAACCGCCTCGATGAGGCGGTTCTAACGAGTACCCACAATCTATATTTTAGAGCAGAAATAAGAAAAATAAGGTTTACTATATAAAAGTGGGGTTCAAGGGGGTTAAAAGTATATAGGCGTTTTTTCGTGATGTATAGTATACTTTCTTATAACAAGAATTCCACAGTTGGACTTGGAACATTTGGGTTGTGGCTAGGGTTCACGCAATGTTTATGGATTAACAAAAGTGCAGGCAAATGGACAGAAAACCGGACTCCTTTCATTATATCTCACCATACTTAAAGTAGCCGTGACAAAAATTGTATAATGTCTAATCTACTAACTGAGCAATATCTTGTAAAAGATTAGACAGATTTCACATCCCTTTTTCAGTTACCATCATATAACTCTTCGCGAAGAGAGTCCTGTAAATTTTATTCCATATTTCAACATACAGTCGAACTTCAATGGCTCGAAAACCTTTGGGACCTCGAAAATCTGTTCGAGACAGGGGTAGTTCGAGCACTGAGGATACTGTCAGGAGGCATAACGATATACTTTAAGACATCTTTTCGGTGTTCTATAATGAATATGTATGCATCGGGGCGATTCTAATGAGTACACACAGCATACATTTGCAAGATAAAAGACTAAGCTCTCCTTAATTATCCCCCACTATTTCTCATATAGAGGATTTCGCTAGGGGCTCAAGCATGGGTTCGACACATCCATGGTAAACGAGCCATCGGTGTTCGAGCCATCGAAGTTCTACTGTATATACCTATTTCCAATAGAAGACAAAAAGACTCTTTAAATGAGCACAGAATATGAAATCGGTTATAACACGTGTGAATGGTACATACATACAGTAGTTAATCTTACAAAGTGTCTATATATGTTTACAAAGAGTCTGAGCACACACATTGTTCCCAAGATCTATATTCTAGTTACATTCGTACAGATTGAATCAATTTTCGTAAAGCTCATTTAGCCTAATTTCTTATAACAAGAATTCCACAGATGGACTTGGAACAGTTGGGTTGTGGCTAGGGTTCACGCAAATGTTTATGGATTGCCAAAAGTGCAGGCAAATGCACAGAAAACCGGACTCCTTTCATTATATCTCACCATGCTTAAAAAACAGATTTTACGTCCTTTTTCAGTTACCATCATAGACATCTTCACAAAGAGAATCCTGTAAATCAATTTTATTCCATGATTAAACATGTGTGTGTGTGAATTCGGGTTTAACGTCGCTTTCAACAATTTTTCAGTCATATCACGACAGTGTCTGGTTGCGACAGGGAGCTCAATGCTCACGTTTATAGTGCTGCCTCACTGAAGTATCATGTCCCAGACACATTACATGATACCACACCCAGTCACATTATCCTGAGACTGGATCGACCAGTCCTAGCTCTACCCCGTAAATCTGAGTGCCAAGCGAGGAGCAGCTAGTACCATTTGTAACGACTTTGGTATGTCGCGGCCCGGGATCGAACCCGAGACCTCCCGTTCCCCGGAGCGGACACTCTACCAATTGAGCTATCGGGGCCGGTCCATGATTAAACATACGAGGACTGTTGAAATATGAATGCAACTAAGCACATAAAAATGATTTAGTGATTGATTTCGGTGAAAAATTTATTTTGTCCCCTCAAAGTAATCCCCTTTAACAGATATACAAACTTTCAGTCTTCTGATCCAAGCATTGAATGCATTTTGGTAGTCTTTTCGAGGTTTACTATTAAGGCACTGGAATATTGCAGAACCGAGGTGTTTGCGCTGTACAAATTTTCGACCAGAAAGGTATTTTTTTCACCGCGGGAACAAAAAAAGTCACACTGGGCAAATTCAGGGGAATACGGGGGGTGGGGGGGGGGTGGGGGGGGGGGGCGGGGGGGAAAGGGAGTTCAACAACCTTTTCCTGCTTCAGATAGTCTTGCACAATGAACGCCTTGTGCGATGACGCATTGTCATGTAGCAATCTGACATTGGCCAAACCAGTTGCGGGTCTTCGTTCAATTTTCGAAGAACTTTATTCTTGTAAAACTTCGCATTTACAGATTTGCCTTTAGGCACAGCAACCTGAATAGCAGGGCCCTGATTTGAAAAGAATATGGCATACATTACCTTCTTGACGCTAATGGTCCGCTTTGCAATGCATGGTCTTTTGCAATACTTTGTTGCCCATATTTTGTTCTGAACCTTTCGTTTTGGCTCAAAAAGTGAACCCATGTCTCGTCACCTGTGCCGACATTAGCGAAAGACCATGCATTGTAATTTGAAAACTTTTTAAGCAATTTCTTGGCGAACTGAACGCTTGTCTTTTTCTGCTCATCTGTAAACAGATGGGGAATCCATCTAGCACAGATCTTTCTCATTTTCAAATCCCGTTTCAGAATTGTATAAGCTGCTCCTAATGAGATGCCAACCATACTAGCTATTTGCCTAGTGGTGTATCGTGAATCGGTAGCAACTATTTCTTTCACTCTAGCAACCATCTTGGCAGATGTTGCTTTTTTCGGCCGACGATCGTGTGGTGCATCTTCTGTTGAGCCTAGCCCACAGCTGAATTTCTTACACCAATGAAAACTGTCGGAAAAGACATTTCATTATGCCCATAAAGCGAACATATTTCATCAAAAAGGTCTTTGCTCCGTATACCAAGAATACAACCATTCTTAATATAGGACCGTATTTCAACGGCGTACTCTGACCTTCTTCCAACCATGTTTTGTATTAGTATACAAGAGTAGACAGTGTTTATCGAACCATATACATGGCTAAAGTGGACGGATTTTAACAGTTTTGGTATAAATGTATAGGTAAAATGTTTTTCTACGCTGTGATATTTATTTCCAGGTAATTTTCGAATTAGTGCAAGAGAAAACATTCTACTTGCATTCATATTTGAACAGTCCTCGTATTTGCTTTGGGAGGTCAACAGAATTTTTGTTTGTGCCTGACTTAAACATGTTAAGTGTACTAAAGGTAAGATGAACAACCCTGAGCCCATCGAAACTGATTATACAGGCTGTCCCGCCTTTTAATTAGATGGATATCTGCCAAACGTCTTTAAAATCTGAATACTTGGATATACTTATGAAAAGCTTAAGAATTTGCACCGTAAAACTAAGATAATGAGCAATCAAACTGTGATGAAAGTCACAGCAAATGAAAAATGTCAATGACAATATCTGTATAACTATAAAGTTAACCCTCTTATACCGACATTTAATATAATGACAAAATTCGTTATAACAACAATTTCAACATGTAAAGAACGGATGATTTGATGTTAACCCTTATCCTGCTAATCACGACAACCCCTATCTTTAGTAGATTTGATTGATAGAGATTCTTCATCTTTTCCCTGTTTGATATCCTGAAATATTTTTTTAGTTCCTCTAACCCTTATTCTGCTGAATATACATGTATTACCTAAGCTGTACATCTATTACCAGCTATCAGCCAATCACATGTCTTGATATATTATATATTCTTTATTCAGTTCAGAAACTGCATGACAAACAGTGTAGATCCAGATCAGATGGCTTCTGAAGAAGCCATCTGATCAGGATCTACACTATTTGACATTCAGTTTATGGATTTGTAAGAATAAATTACATCAAGTAAACTGATTGGTTCAAAGTCTGAAATGGGTGTGGCTAAACTGAATATTCACAGGATAAGGGTTAAGAAACACTCATGGACCAAATCCTGAGCTCAAGATGTGACGTTAAATGGAGATATTCAAGAATAAGGTATGTAATACTTTAAGAAAGGCAATTCTTCCACACCAGATGAGGAAATCTATAGTTTTAGCTTGGGATAGAAATTCTGTTCTTACCCTGGTGTTCTTACCCAGAATCGAATATTTCCGCGTGCTTGACAACTGCACTTGTTGAATACGGCCTCATATGTGCCGTCGTTAAGGTTGACGTCACAGCACGTTACGTGACGTCACTGAAGATCACAGTTGTGTCATCACAAAATGGTGGACGTCGGCTACCAAAGTGGCTGCAGTATTAACAAGAGGGCCATGATGCCCCTGGATCGCTCACCTGATCCATAGAGTAACAAGTGGGCCCCGGGGAGGGCCATTATTGACCCCAGGGTTATAATGTGCATAATTTTGAGGGAGCTCTAAAAAGCCAATCACATGTCTTGATATATTATATATTCTTTATTCAGTTCAGAAACTGCATGACAAACAGTGTAGATCCAGATCAGATGGCGACATTCAGTTTATGGATTGTAAGAAAAAATTACATCAATTAATCTGATTGGTTCAAAGCCTGAAATGGGTGTGGCTAAACTGAATATTCAGCAGGATAAGGGTTAAGAAACACTCATGGACCAAATCCTGAGCTCAAGATGTGACGTTAAATGGAGATATTCAAGAATAAGGTATGTAATACTTTAAGAAAGGCAATTCTTCCACACCAGATGAGGAAATCTATAGTTTTAGCTTGGGATAGAAATTCTGTTCTTACCCTGGTGTTCTTACCCAGAATCGAATATTTCCGCGTGCTTGACAACTGCACTTGTTGAATACGGCCTCATATGTGCCGTCGTTAAGGTTGACGTCACAGCACGTTACGTGACGTCACTGAAGATCACAGTTGTGTCATCACAAAATGGTGGACGTCGGCTACCAAAGTGGCTGCAGTATTAACAAGAGGGCCATGATGGCCCTGGATCGCTCACCTGATCCATAGAGTAACAAGTGGGCCCCGGGGAGGGCCATTATTGACCCCAGGGTTATAATGTGCATAATTTTGAGGGAGATCTAAAAAGGTGAAGCTTCATACCAAATATCAACAAAGGCTATAATTTGAACAATCTTGGCAAAGGTCTACTAGATGAAGTTATACACCAAATATCAGAGACCTGGGCCTTGCAGTTTCAGAGAATAAGATTTTCAAAGATTATCTCTATATAAGTCTATGTAAAACCAAAGGGCCTCATTGCGGGGGCATTTTGGGTCTCAGGGCTATAATTTGAACAATCTTGGTAGAGGTTCACAAAATGAAGCTCCATACAAAATATCAAAGACCATGGCCTTGAAGTTTCATAGAAGAAGATTTTTAAAGATTTCCCTATATAAGCCTATGTAAAACCAAAGGGTCTCGGGCGGGGGGATTTTCTGCTCCAGCACTATAATTTGAACAATCTTGGTAGAGGTCCATTGGATGAAATTTCATCCCAAATATCAAAGACCTAGGCCTTGTGGTTTCAGAGAAGAAGATTTTAAAGATTTTCCCTATATATGCCTATGTAAAACCAAAGGGCCCCACAGCAGGGGCTTTTTATTTTAAGCCCCAGCACTATAATTTTAACAATCTTGGTAGGGGTCCACTAGATGAAGCTTCATACCAAAAAGCAAAGACCTGGGCCTTGTGGTTTCAGAGAAGAAGATTTTTAAAGATTGTCCCTATATAAGTCTATGTAAAACCAAAGGGCCACGTGGTTGGGGCATTTTTGCTCTCATGGCTATAATTTGAACAATATTGGTAGAGGTCCACTAGCTGAAGCTTCATTACAAATATCAAAGACCTAAGCCTTGTGGTTTCGAAGAAGAAGATTTTTCAAGATTTTCGCTATATTAGTCTATGTAAAAGCAAAGGGCCCTGGAGCGGGGCATTTTTGGCACCAGGGCTATAATTTGAACAATCTTGGTAGAG